>JAUYWH010000020.1:14686905-14725625 GCA_034779795.1 Ctenopoma multispine | reverse complement strand
GCCATCACTCTATCTGTTTCTCCCTTTTCCTGTCTGTACATTCGCTGCTATCACCACCAGATCCAATGTGGTGGAACCGTGGCTGACGTCGGCTTTCCTCCTTCTCTGTATTGCAGCGGGACCTAATTGCTGGTCTCTTTCACACACAGAGAGCTGCTTTATCTCTAGCTTGCCACACCACACTTCAGCTGACATCCCAGCAGCAGCAGAGGCAACTTCAGCCTTCACAGTTAAATGCCCCCCACCACCACCCTCCGCATTCACTACAACCACCTTAAAAGGCTTCAATTAAATCATTACACTAAGGAGGGGAGGAAGCATGTGCGGGGAAGGAGGCAGGAAGGGAACAAAAATGAGGCAGAGAACAACAGAGGATATATCAAAGAGAGTGAGGGGATGGGTTTGGGATAAATAACAAGTTAAGCATTGTTTTGCTGTGCAGGGAAAAAGCCATAGGGAGGTAAAATATAAAGGAAATTAATAAACAGCATGAGATTTCTTGCTATTGCAGAAGACAGATTCACCCTGTAGCACCAAACTAAGCATGATTCTAGAGACATACGGAAGGAAGGAAAGAACGGAAAAGGAGAAGACATATTGAGACAGTGATTTAAACTCCTTTACATCTTCATGTGCACAGAGCCTGAGGGTGAAGGAAATGGCAGAAGGCACAAGGAGATAAGAGTCTTTGTTCTATGGAGGTGTAGAGATTGTTAAATTCCACTAGATTGCCTTACACTCCTGTCCAGCTTGGCTGACTGGAAATGAAAGAGAACAAAAGGAAGTGTCTAAGAAGGCCAGACGCCATATTTTTCTTTACGGTTTTGTATGATGGCTGCCTTTGGCTATTTTTCAGAGGCTCTCCTTGCAAATGCCCATTGGAAACATATTTTAGTGGTTGCCATGGGAAATGGTCTTTGCAGAAGTGAGGCATAGAAGTTGTCAGTTTAAATAGAACATTCACAAAATATACTTTTTTGATATGTGGTTCTCAGAAAAAAAAGAAGTTAAAGCTGTCTAGCTGAGAGTCAGATGAGAAGATTAACACTGCTTTCATGCGTCATTGTCTGTTAAATACAGTAAAAGGCTATAGAGCCACTGTCTCGGAAGCTTAGCTCTATAGATTCAATACTGGAAATCAGGGGGAAAGCGAGCCTGGCTCTAAATCTTACACTAATGTACCTACCAGCATATCTAAAGTACTAAAATTAACATGGTATTGTTTTTTACCATACTAAAAATCTACATGTAAATACAACAAATTTAGATTTTATGTTATGTTCAGTGCCATAAAGTCTCCTCACAGTGAACAGGAGAAGTCAAGCCTTTCCCAGAATGTCGTAGTACTTCTTTAACATTTACTCCATACATGTGGCGGTGGATGATGATTCTGACACAAAGTGCACTGTGCACCAAAAAGTCAACTTTCAGGTACAGCCTCGAAATAACCAACAATCCTAACTAGTTGCCAGACGTGCACTGATTCATAGCAGCAGAACAATTGTTCATTTCCACCATCATTGAAATAGGAATTGACTGATGAAGTCATACTACTATGGGCAGACAGAGGGCTGAATGTATCACCACCAATGTTACACAATTCATTATTGGCCTGTAGCTACCTGGAGGGTTGTGATACATGATAATGCCTTCTGTTTTGTTTGTCATAAATTTAGGCTCCCAGGCAATACAGAAATAAGCGCCCAAGAACTGTGCTACCTATTTACCCAAAGCAGCCAAGCGTTGAGCCATCTGTGCCCACTAGTTCATATATTCACCAACGCACCCCAAGGTGTGATACATCAGAAATAACAGGCTGAGGGCAGGGCTGGGCGTCGACCATTATGCAGTCAGAGTGGTGGAAAATGACACAAGATGCCTCATTCTGGCCCTCTCTGCAGCCAAGCCAAAAGGTTTTCTTGGCATTGAGTTGTCTCATTCTACATAATGGCTTTATGATTTTAGATGGGCAACAAGTCAAGCTGAAAACACTAAGCCATGAACTGCCCCATCTAGGAAAATTGCTACTAATAGGATACAGTCAGTAGCCTGTGATGCTCCAGACCTCCGTTTTTATTCACTGTCTGTATTGAGCAAAGTGCTTAATTTATTTTTTTACCCCTCACTTGCAGCCAAGTATTGTGACACTTTGGTGTCAGATAAAGAGAAAGGTTAAGGGAAGAAGTGGGGGGAATGACATGTTGGGTAAGAAAAAAGAAAATGATGGAGTGACTAAAAGGAAATGAATTAGCTCTGACTGTCTGTCTGTCTGTCTGTCTGTCTGTCTGTCTGTCTGTCTGTGTGTCTTGAGTAAGGTGAAGAATCAGGGGCCACCCAGGGGTCTTTCTCAGTGTGTGTGTTGGGGAGGAAGGGTTAGGTTAGAAGCCAAGATAAGATAAGAATGACAACGGAGGGTGGGGTTTTTTAATTGTGTTTATCCAGAGCTTTGAGGCTGTGTGTGTGTGCGCATGTGCTTGTGTTTGTGTGTGTGTGTTTAAAAGGAAGCATCTTTGTGGGTCAACATGGCCTGGACATGATCTCAACACAATTTGACATGAGGGAGATGGATCACCTTTGAAAAGGGTGGAGGACCAACAACAACAGGACGTTCAGTGGTGTTTGTGAGCATCCTGTTCCCTTCCTCTTCAATACTATACGTCGGGGGAAAGACAGACGAGATTCACCCCCTAACTAAACACAAAATCACCCCCTTGTGTATTTTCAACTCCACAGATGCAGCGATTTCCACCCACTTGCCAATTCATTCAGGCAATATGGGATCTCTGAAGGCACAGACAAGCTAAAACACCATCTCTGTTTCCGTTAATAGCAAAACACACCCTGCTAATGGACAGAGTGGTTTATTACCAGTTCAGTCATTCCTGACATGTGTATACCTAGTCTTTGTATTTGCCCCTGTTTCACAGAGGTCATTAAAGTAGCCATCTTCCAGGCTGGGGGTGGACAGGTAAAATGGTCCTCTCTAATGCAACTCATACATTACCTGTAAGCTGTTAGGAGGTCACCACCCTTAGGCATAGATGAATGATAATGCCTCCTATTGCCTCAGTTAAGTGGTGCTGTCTTATCACTTATCTAGTGTTGTTTTTAATACTCTGGAAATGCAATTTAGACATTTAACTCCCCAGGCACGACTATAGTCTTCCTTTGTAGCATTTCTGTGTGCTTCTTAATTGATTATTGACAAGAAAAGGACATAGATAGATAGGGTTTATATGGGGCAAGCAGAGGCAAGACCTGACTAACACCACTTTGTGCCTTCACAGTACACACACACAAACAGAGACTAATGATGTCTGTAACTTGGAATGGAAAAGTATGACGAGGAACTGAGACAGAGATGAGATGAAGATATCAACATGACGTATTTTAATCCTGCTTTAATTCTGCCTCAGTGTTTAGTTTATAACCCACTCGCACCCAAAATACTAATTACACATCACAGTAGCTCATCAGCCGACTCACCTGATATGTTCAACTTTGACCTGGTATGTACTGCTGTGGAGAAGTCAGTGTAAAATGCAGCACACAGACGGGGCACCAGACTTCTCAGCAAGAGTTTTTTTTATATTCAGTGTGTAATGTCCCAATGATAATGTATAAAATTACACATTTAAAGTCGCTGAATGCCAAAATTAAGGCCGAGGTTCACATCAACACAAAGAGGATCACTGACAATACCTGGTACAATATAATCATATTATATGCACAGGTGGCACATTACAAATATTTATGTACATATTTAGAACAAAATCAGAGTAGACAACAAAGCACAATATATATATATATAATAAAATGTGCTTTTTACTAACCAAACAGCAGCAAAGCCACAACAATTCTCTTACAAGAAGATCAAGTATCTCATAAAAAGGAATGATCATGGTTATGGTTTAATAAAAGAAGAGTAAAAAAATCACTGAAAAGACCTTCATTGTTCATCACATCCACAAGCAATCATTGCAGTCAAATGCTTTAGAAAGAAGAATTACATTGACAGAAGTATACATAAGAAATGTTTTCATACGTATGTGGTTGTTAATGATGTACGTTCATATCTTGGTGAGGTCATATTTAACAACACAAAAACAGACGGCCTTTAAAAGGCATATAGATTAATTTGTTGGATCTCTGCTTCAACTAACTATTTCATCCAAAGCTGCTGAAAAAATGGCTGATGTCAAAGCAAAATGTGTTTGATGAACAGCATACATTACTTAGCAGTGTTTGCTGAGTGGACACTTTTATGAACAGTTCTGTAGTTTGCATTTTCATGTAGGGACATTCTAATTAACATATACCATTGGTCGGTAATTTATTCCAAACTGATTTACTAAACTGCCACTTTAAATAAATGTTTAGCCGTAGCTGTGGTCATGTAAGCCAAGTAGAGCCCAATGACTTACATAGAAATATAATGTGATGACCAAAAACAGACTCCTGGGCCTGTATTTATCAAACATCATGGTGTACAATTAGTCGTGCTTGGATTGATAGATGTGAAAGCATTTCATCACCTCCTATAATAAAGGAAAAGCGTTCTGTCCCCTCCAGGATTTAGGAGAGCAGCAGAGCTGTTCTAACCTGTCTGGAATTCCCAGCAAGGATAGAAAGAAAGGACAAATGTGTACACATTCTGGTTAGTGTGAAAAAAAGGTCTTTTATTTATGCTTAATTAGACTCAAGGAAATACAGCTAAGAGAATAATGATCCAAGTCTGTCATAACTGTGACAGGATTTATTGCATGTAAGAGGTCTAGTACAATTCATATCCCTACCAATAAACCAGATTGGAAGATTTCTGACACAAATATGAGCACTTTCTATTGACATACAACATCTACAACATAGATGACTTTTGCTTTACGATTTTATTTTATATTAAGGATAAACATCAGAGCATCAATATATCATCAATGCACCTGGCATTTGTAACTCTGTATGAAATTGTATATCAGCCAACTAAGTGTTTATGAGTTAACAGAGCCAAAACCAGCAGACGTCTGGAAAGCAAAAAGAAGGTTGTGTAGGGATATTATTTTTTGTGACATTTAGATTACAGCCTGCAAATTACAGTGTAATTATGTTGTAATTACAGGTCCTAATTAAAATAATTAATATGCACAAATGTAGCGGTGAGGAAACAAAACTGTATTTTAAATTGAGTAACAGTTTTATAATTAAAAGCAATCTATAAATTAATTATGCAGTAGAATAAAATTAATATATGGGGACACAATAACTGTTTCATTGAAAAAAGTGAAACTGTGCTATCATAGCTTCATTGGCCCATTGTTCTGTTCTAAAGCAAATATTTTGAAAGAGACTGTTTGTTAAAGTCACATACACTTTTATTTAAGTTATCCTTATCCGACACACAAAATGGTTATTTATCCAACTGTCAACACCCTGTAAACTGCCAACATATGGTTCACAACATGCCTGCTAACACTGTGCAAAGCTCGCAGAATAGGACAGAAATGTGAAGTGACTTAGTAAACACTTAACATACCAGACATAGCGCTAAAGTACATTCCTGAGTTCAGTCTGGATTTATTAAGCCCAAAGCCCTCTGTTCTGACTTGGCGAATTAGGAGTAAACATTTAGTGAAAAATTTCTTCATAAGCTTGGCATTATTGCACAAGCTAACTGTCCTGACCAAGACTACCCCGTGACTGTTAAACTTATCAGGCGGCTGCAAAATGAAAAGGACATGATTTTCATGGACTTTGGGAAATGAGTCAAGACCTTTTGAAAGGGAAAGGAAGGAAATGAAATAATTTAGCAAATGGGGCACAGACATTATTAAAACGCACAAGCCAGTCTTGAAATAACAGACTTTTCATGTTTAACATCAACTAGGAGGTCCATATGTAAAGTTTGTAAGATAAGATTTAATAATTCAATGTAATTTTCCAGTGTTTGCACAGTTCTCTGCCTTTTACGATCAGTGGCAAGTGCTCTTTTTATCTGCCAACATTATGATCCTAATTGCTGTACTTTGTCTAATTTACTCATTCATGCTGAGAACAAAAACATAGCAGCGAGGTCACCGGTTGTGTCACTCTTTCTGTACTCATTCTTTTATGCCTCAACCTGAACTCTAACACCATGTGTCGGGCTTTTAATTTGCTGTTCTTTGTGAGGTGAGATTGGAGGGCGTTCACTGGGGGGAAATCGATGGGAAAATGGGATAGAATCTGCTGAGTGGATCAGAGCGAATGGAGTCAGCCCTCATGGGCATAAAGGCAACATTGGAATGAGAAAGTCTGGACAATGTTTTTAACTTCTTCCAGGAGGCCGAAGACAGCAATCTACTCGCTCAAATCCCTTTGCGAAATGTGCTTGCTAGATTAATTTCATGTTACTGGCAATTGATCGCTTCTTTATGAACTCATTTGTGGCTGATTCCATTAAGGCCTGCTTGCCGACTATGTGCCAATGGCGCCACATATTCCAAACACAGGAGTTAGTTTTCAAGAAGGGAATTTGACTGACAGTTTTACTGCAAGGACTTGGATACTTCTTTAAGCTTGTGGAAAGAGGAGTACCGTCATGTTGCGGATGTGGTTTCGAGGTAGCACATTGAACATACCTTTGCAGCTGGCATGACAGGATGTTCTTTTTCTTTCTTCAGAAAGATGATCCTAATCACTAACCACCATCTGTAGTTTAATTAAATATCCAACTTTAGAGATCAGCCTCAGATCAAGTTCAGCATCTAACTCAATTAAAGCTTATTGGGCTGGGCATGTAGAGTGAAACCAAGAAAGGAAATAACTGTACAACAGTTGGGCTTTTCATTTATTTATTAAAGCATGACTAGAATCTCTTCATTCCTGATATGTTAATTAGTGTTTGAGGTACAGTAACTGCTGTTGCTGCTGCTGAAGCAAAACAAGTTCAGTGTATTTTGGCTTGTGTGTAAAGAAGGTTGGGTAATAAACTAGCACTTTATCGAATTCCAGTACGTAGGTAGGTATGGTGTTAAATTCCCATCATGTAAAGACTTACAGATGCTAGCCTGCATGTGTACTGCTCCATGATGTCCCATGTCTTACTACATCCTTCACTTTTTCAAAGCAAACTGCTCCGCTTTCTTTCCATTAAAATGACCCAAAGCTCTTTTTCCTGGACAGTGCTGAAGATTATCCCCAATTAGGCGGAAAGCTTTGCCAGTAACAAGCTCTTTCTTTCTGTCATTGAACAGTGTGTCATCATCACTACCCACCGCTACAGCGCTGGACACCCTGTGATGTGCTGTCGTCTGCTGGGCCTGTCAGTGTCATAGCTACCCGTTGTATGTCTAAGCCTCTGCCAGCCCGACACACAGCACTGTCACAGAATCGTTTGTAGCTCTCGCTTTCCCTTACAGCATTTACTCTGCATCAACTGCTCTCTCAAGCTTTTACTTTCTCCTCCTCCCTGTGTCTCTCGCATGCCTACATCTCTTGTTAGTCATTACTGAGTTGCATCCTTGCATCTTAAAAAAAAGTTATTTATATTGTCAGGTGAGTCGGCTGATTTATTTTTATAATTTTAGAACCTGATATAGAGGACCTTTTGCAGGCACGTTGTTTACAGCGCTGCAAAGCAAGCCACTCTAGTTGATCATAAAAGCTTTGGTGGCTGATTTGACACCTCAGTCTGCTAGTTTGTCATTTTGTTATGCTGACAGTAATTCTGCATTTCAACTTGAGACACAATAATAATGGATAATGTTCTCTCGCACAAACTTCGATGGCATGTGGTTAATGAAAATTTCCAAGTGAGAAACCACTCATCTTAGAGCTCACCCAGTTGGGGACATTTAAAGTACCACTACCATTAAGTTTTATAGTCCACTGTGTAATTTTGTCTCCTGCTAAGTACTATGGTTCATGCATAATGTCAGTCACTGTTGTTGGTGGTAAATATCATGTTGATAATGATATTATCATCCTCCTTAAGGATTTTTGTAGGTATGGTGGTGAGTTCAGCTGGAAAAATGAACATACTCATCCTGTAATTTCACATTGTACAACTGCAAGTGAATAAACAGCATGCAGTTGATTATTCATGTTTGTGCTGTGCTGGTGTTAAGAAGCAGGAATTTTTATAACAGGGTTTAAAGATTTTACCTGTTAAATGAGTTAAGTACTCTGTGCATTTTGACGAGGTTCAATGGCATTTATTTTAATTTCCTCTGTTGTTACTTACAGTCTTGTTTAACTTTGGTCTTTCAAAGAGCTGGAATGCAAGACAATACGCAACAGTCACAGTACATACCACTTTAATTTGGGTCACCTGTTGTTAAGTAATACATTTTAAAGCATTGCAAACATAAATCATGTGCAAAATCAGAGGTGACTTTAAAGCACAAAAATAAAGACGAGTGTACGTCTAGTAAAGATAAATCAGTTCTGTAATGGGTAAGCACAAAAAATATGTATAATGGAATGCTATCATGTTCAAAACTGCACTTAGGTAAAAGCAATTAGTGGCTTCCACCAAAGCAACAGACTTGCTTGCAACTTACTGTATATGGCATTTAAAGGCAAGCAGAGCTGTGACCACATTACCCTGTTGTTTTAATGATACTCCCCTATAGTCTGAGCCAAGTCACTAATGATCAAACTGGAACTGTACATAAACACATAAAAAACACTTAACAATGCACTTAATAACTGGTTGAGTTGCTTTGGAGGCTTTATTAAACCACGCTAAACAGATACTGTCTCAATTTCTCACGCAACAACGGGAAGCTAATTATTAAAATATTGTGCTATGAAGACGGCTGCTGCATGGGTGTTCACAGTATGGGAGCTACTTTGATGTTGCAAATCTGTCCACTCTTCAGCCTCAGACTCCAGACTGCTAATGATTATTTGGCTCTGGGTGGCTTAGTCATTCTTCAGTACACTTGTGAGATAAGGCAACCACAGGACAGGTTTGGCAAATACAACACACCTTTTCTACAATAACCTGCTTTTAATTTTTCATACTTTTTTTTACAATACCTATGTTTGAATACTGAGCACCTATGGGTTCAAATATTTCTACAGTGCCAAAAACAGAGTGCAATGTTCAAACAGATGACATGCTATGAGTTTAATCTTACAAAGTGTGGTATGTATCCACCTTGAAAACCAGTGGTAACATGAGGACTCCACTGTGCTGTGCTCTGCAATATGCTTTGTAAAGTGACACTTAAAAGATGTCTGTGAGCCTCCCTTCCTGTCAGAGCCAGCAGTCCACTTGAGACTCAAGTACCAACACACATTTCACACAACCACCCAAAATAACTCAAACTGGTTGACAGCGCACTGCCACAGTGACCAAGCAAGGAGCTGCCATTTACAGAAAAGCACAGAAGATAACCAGACTATACACATACTTCCTATATATTTTTCTGTCTATATGTGTGCATGAGTTATCTTTCCATTACCTGCTAAGTTTGGCATATAAAACCTTGACAATATTTTTAATTTTCTATCTATCTCTCTTAGAAAAAAAATGTATATATGTATATGTATTTTAAACTGGCTGTTGAAAATTGGCCACTGGTGGATGGCAGTGCTTTGAAATGCTGTTACAAATGTGTAATCAGTGCCGTCAGCTTTTAAGTGGCATTGTATTGCATTAACTTGTGGCTGGTGTGTGGTAAAAAAAAAAAAAATCCTTCTTTTCTAGGGTTATCCAGGGGCTTCTGTACTGCACCAGCTGCAGGCAAGTGGACTGCCACCTTCTCAGCTTTCTGTCAGACTCTCAGTTGAATTACTCTAATGTTTTATCCCTCACTGTTCCTCGCTTGTAATGAAATTAATGCCACTTTAATTTGCATCACCCTCTTGTTAAGTCTCAGGCTACAGAATGAATGTGGCATTGTTTGACTGCAGGACACGTCAGGGAAAAACAACACAGAGGCTTGAATAACCACGGAGTGTGTGTATAAACAGACTAGTGAATGGATCTTATAAAGTGTCTTCGGGGATACTGAAATTGCTTTCAAATTGTGTTCACACAGTGTTTTGTTTGTGTGTTTTTTTTGTCTTTTTAGCACTTATGGTTTCATCATAAGTCCATTAGTTTTCAAGGTGTTGCCATACACCCAGTTGAGGAGGTGGAGGTTCGGTGGTGCACGCTTCACTGGAAGTGTATGATATACCCCAGCTCAGTGTCAGGTGATCCACTGAACCATCCAGTGTGAGAATCAGTGTTACATCCCGGGCTGTATTCATCCCAACAAAGGCAGCAGTTCATTGATCTCTACTCCCTCTCATCACTACATCAGTCTTGCAAAGCATATCTAGAAAGAAAAAATATTTTTAATGCCAAATAAGGAGAGCTATTACTCTACATTGCTGACAACCAATCAATTCCACTACAGTGTTTTCTGTCTTCTGTTGGAGGAGATGCTCAACAGAATGAGCAACATAAACCAGGCATGTGAATCTGGCTGTCAAAGCTTTCCTACAGGCATTTTATGAATAAGAATGAAAGCCAGTATCAGTGACAGCTTTGAATGCGCACTCCCCCATAGGTAACTTAGAATAATTTTGGTTTCCTGTATATTGTGCATCAGTTGTATTACAGAACGGTAATCAATGTAACCCAGTGAACATTAATCCTGTTTGTAACTGAAGAACTGTTTAGAATTACAGGAAACAAGTCTTTAAAGCCTGCTTCTAGGCTCAAATCAAATAATAATTTTCTCTGTTTTTGTCTTTTTTCAGCAGACTTCAGCACATGCACTGGAAGGAAACTGTTGGTATCACACCATCACACAGAGCTTTCTACAGTGCTTTTGTTTTATGCATCCTTTTAAAACACGTGTCATTGCTTGATGAATGCTTCATCTATTTTAATGAATGGGCACAACTGTGGCTCTAGAGGGAAAGCTTCCACTGGCATTTATTTACTTTAATGAAATCATGAGAGCCATCTCGGGTGTGACAGGTGAGCAAAACAGACGGTAGAGGGTTTCTTCCCCTAATCCCATGGAGACACTTTCATCCAGAAGCCTGGCACTAATGATTTCATTAACATGGCTAACAGGGCATCAGTACACCTGTTCACAGGCGTTCCAGCAGATACCTTGGTAACCTTGAGACAATGGTTCGAGGCCTCTGCCAACACTCTTTTTTTGTTTAATGGCTGCTGTCTCAGCTCTTGTGTAGTTTTAGTAAAAGCTACATTTTGCACCTTTGGATATTTTCTCTAACTTAAACTCTTCTTTCACATATGTGTCATTCTGAGTCAAAATATCCCCTTTGGGTTTCAGTCAATATTATTTAAATTCTATGACAGTAGATCACGTACTAAAGCATGCTACTAAATGTTTAACTTTTTACGAGAATAACTCTAAAATGTCAAACCTATGATGTACTGTATGTCTCACCTGCCAAGCCAAGGTGAATCAATCCTTAGCTTTTCCTTCAGTCTGCTTAGAATAACAGATGTGTGATGTTTTCCATATGCAAGAGAGACATGAGTACTAAAAAAACAGTATATTGTACTTTTTTCCTTATTATAATCTTTAATCTAAAACTCTTTGACCCTTCAAGATCTGTTTTTCAATAGTAATACTGTTAAATCTTCTAGTTCACCAGCTGGAGTTTGTCTGATTCTCCTCTTTTTTGCAATATAGTCTTACATTGCTCTCCAAGGCTTCGATTGTGTCTGTGTGTGTGTCTCTCTCTGGACTCCTTTTCTCACATTATCTGCATGCTTTCATGGTCTGTAACTTGTCAAGAAGGCTATCTGTCTCCTCACCCACTCATCTGACAGCCTGACTGGTGTCTCCCGCTTCTCAGGCTCAGAATGTGATCAATAGCCCCAGAGCCCTCCCAGCCCACTGTCTTCACAGGTGGATATTATTATGAGAAGATAAATACATATCAAACAAGGTGACAAGTTCAAAATGCTTTAAGAATAAATGTGCATAGAAACAAACACATATATAAAAATACAAATTGTACAGATTCACCTGCTGTATGTGCAACACACACGCGATCACACGTTTTTGAATACATTAAGATTATGAAGCTATACTGCACAGCTGTTGAATATTGGCTTTATAGACATCACCATTTCCCATAATATTATTCTATTCTAGTCTATTAGTATTATATAAATAATACAAATGACTTGAATAACTTCATTGATTGAGGTGGACAAAATAGTTACATGACCCAACAATCATAATATCTAGTGTAAAATTTTACCACCCACTGGATTAATTAATACATCTTTGGAACAATGAATTTCTGGAACATTTGCAGATCTTTTTAATAACTTTTGGAAATAAGCCAACTAGCCAGACAGATCAGTGAAGGGGATCAGGAGCTGAAGGAAAAACATGGTTATCTTCTTTTTCTATCTCTGTATTTTTACAAGACTGATATTCAGCTTTTCTACGAGGCTAACTTTAACTCAGCCATGAAAACTATTTCCGCTCCCAGATCGGCTCTGACTTTAAATGTTTGAAGGGCTAAAACTCAAATCTATAAGCACGCTCTCTTCTATCCCTCGTGGCATGCTGCCATTAGCAGTGTGCCTGTGAGCTCCAGACTTGCAACCTATAACCCAGACATCATGCCCTAATTTGTCCAGGTCTCATGCAGAGAGCTGCACTACCTGTAAAACAGGAGGTATACTGTACCAGTCAGTGACTGTGAAGTTGTTCTAATGAGTGATACATGCATTACATTATAACCTTTATATAACTGATAAGGAAGCATAAGTCATTTTTATGAAAATCTGTACCATGCACACATTATAAATACATCAACCACCTATTCAGTGTCCTCTGATAAGCAAGAGGATGGTGGTGTGAGTTTCATGCAAGATTCCAGATTTTCTGTACGCATTTGTGCACTGATTCACAATTCTCTTTTTGTGGCACATTGATGTTAAGAATTTAAAATTTAGGGCATGGCTAAAACAAAGTGGAACTAAATGCTTTTATATCAGGTTCAGTTAAATCTAATCTTTTTTTATGTGAAGTACAGTGGAATTTTCCCAGGTTAAAAAGCTCACTGAACATCCTGTGAGAGCAGAGGAACTTCCAAGTTGATATTATCAGCTCCAGGTATAAACCAGGACTTGGTATGACTATCATGGTTTTCACAGCGGGCTCACAAAGAGACCAAATTCAACCTGGAGAGTTGATCAGATCCACACTGCTATGTTTTGTGAATCCAGCTGTGTCTGAAGAGAGGTGAAAGACTGGCTTGAGTCTTATGCTAGAACCTTGCTGGTATGCTGTGATAACAGGCTGTCTTTATCACACACACAGACATGCACAGACATGCAGTCGCCCATGTACACACGTGTACTCCCTCACTACCGTGTACACACACATATTATCTTTCTATCTACTATAGAAACACTCACATGCACACAGACACACACACACACACACACACACACACACCGTCAGCTGAGTGAGATCTCATAACAGAACAAACACTGTCCAACAGACTACCTTTGAGGACAGAAGAAGTATGTGCCGCCCTTAGCGAAAGACTTGTTATTTTAATGTGCACTTGTGTTTTCTCAAATACTAGAGTTGCAGTAGGATAACGGATGCTTCACCACCACAGATAAGAAAGGGAAAACAGATTATGGGGAGAGCTAAATGTGCATTAATACTGCATAAGCTGTGTATGTACAAATGTTGCTGATGTAAGTGAACTTAACATCTTTAAATATTGTGGTTTTGCGTAGCCATTTTACACCATGCTACCATATTATACTACATCTCCATTAATAGTGCCTAGTTTGAGTAACAGAGAATCACAGGACACTGGTTCCCCTTTCTTAACTTTAAACGCAAATTAAGATCACTGCATAAGCCTGAGATATGGCTTTGACTCCCTGACATGAGGGGAGGCGAGAATGTCTGTTGTAGGGACCCTTCCCAGGCTCTCTCTCAGTCCGACATATCGGGCAGGGAGAGAAGGGAGGAACGATGAAGGCAGGCCATAGGGAGGAGACGTGGGAGTGTCTGCCAAGGCCCAGGTTCACTACGTCTATTGTTTAACTTGGCCTGCTGATGAGAACATCACCATCATCAAGAAAACTGCAAACACTAAATTGTTGGCCATTATCACAATTTTTTTTGATTACTGAGATCACGTTGAAAATATTTTATTTTGGGGTCATAAATGTACTGTTTAGCAACATGCACATATTGTCATAAAATGTGCTGAGTGTGGTAGTGTAGCTTTTTGTTTCTGGTATGTCAGTCATTTTTAAACTTATGCTCCTCCAGCACTTCAATCAATCAATCAATCAATCAATCAATCAATCAATCAATCAATCTTTATTTATATAGCACATTTTAACAACCAAGGTTGACCAAAGTGCACTTGATCTGTTACACGTTTTAACTTTGACCACCTCTAAGGTCCAACATGCACTTCTAATCACACAATCCCAGAGAAAATCTGAAGAAAATTAGGCTAGTAAGTACAATATATTTGAATGGTTCAGCTAAATCAGAGGAAGTCCTCACAGACCAGAATACTTTATTGATTGACAGAGAATGTCTACAAGAGGCTCAAATGGGCACAGTATTCAAATCAAGCAATAATTTTTTGTCAAGGAGGCTTTTCCTATGATGTGTATATTGCATTTGGTGTGTGGAAGGTGGGGTTTATATTTAAAGTTGCATGTTTAGATAAAAGTGACCCCTATCGAGTTTTACTCTCCCAGATGGAAAATAAATCTAGGTTGTGTCTTTCAAGATGCAAATTTATGTGTCCCCACTGGCAGCTTGAGCCCTGCTCCCTTTTGAATTGGCAACACCACCAGCTGGTCTACCCTCACGCTTGCTGAAAGCGACATTGTCTGTATAGCGTTCGAAAAGTGCTTTGCGTTTAAAAACCTGTCCCTGATCCTAACAGAAGAACAAATGGGTCCAGCTAAAGCACTTCCCTAATGTGGCTTTAGAAACATAAAGAGTCTCTGTTACAGACAATGTTTCACCAGAGGTCGTATGTATAAAACAGGACATTTATGCCATGGTTGCTGATTCTGAGTTTAGCCCAGTCTTACAGTAAATGTAGATTTTGTTGTTTGAGCTATTTTTTCATTAAGTTTGTATTTTACCTACATTGAAAAAAGGCTGATGCTTTAATAATTTTACTGCTTATCAGATTTTTTTTCCTGACACCCTGAAGGTGTCTGGTATATTATTGCAAAAAACAGGCAATTGCTGTGATTATTCCAGATGTTGCATATTTATTTTTGTAATATAACACATCTCTGAGTTTGATACTAAATTCTGAGTTAGACAAATATATACAGTAGGTATTTCAGCTATTAAATACGGGGGCACGGTCAGAGCTGTCTTATCAGATGCCTTTAGTCACACAAAGAAAAACATCCAGTCACATTTCTAATACAGCATTTATAAAACAGCTATTGTACCAGTACAGAAGTGCACTGTTAGCTGGAGACGAAATACTGTGTATTTCTGTTGCCTGCGCTGTGCATACCTTCTGTATTTCTCTTACTTTTACAGAGGAATGTAAAATGTTTACCCCTAATATATTTACAATATTTAAATACTTTTTTGTTTAAGTAGCTATATTGCAACAATCAATATATCACCATTAGAAGTCATTATCAGACTACATCTTTACGTAAATCTGCCTTATCTGTCAAATGCATGAGTCCTCCTTTAGTCTTCACATGAACTTATAATGTGTGTATCTGTACAAGTAGAAACTAATACCTCATGGCAGGTGCTGTTGAATATGAGCGTGTCAGAAAGTATTATGCTGATGACTACACTGACGCTGACCTTTCTTAAGAAGTGCTGATAGTGATCTTGCACTGCATCTCTTAGATTAAGCATTACTTCCAGGAACAATTTGCTTGTTTTGTCTGCCACAGGGCCGATTTAAATACCAAGCATATTCATTACTTATATAAGACCCAAATAATTACACGGTCATGTACATGAGTGCCTGAATATGCCCCAGTTATTCAAGTTTTTAATAGAAACGTGAATAAACTCAAAAAAACTTGTTTAATCTGCCCTCAACACTCACTCCCTCAGTTTTGAAGGCATATATTAAGCTGAGTTAACAACAAGGAAAATAGACTTCAGGTATGTGCGAGCTGTAGTCCCATGTGTATTTACACCATGAATACAGCAATTACTCTCAATTTTATGAGTAATTTTGCACACTAACAAGTGTTTCTGTAGAAGAAAATACTCCAGCATGTAATAGCCGGAGTTTTCCACCCTACTCTAAGAAATAGCTGTGAAAAATGCTGGGAAAATGAGTGGAGCTCATTTAGGCCAGTTTAGAAAAAGGTTTATCTCTCACCTAGGTTGACCTCAGAGTCTGAAAAGGTTTAATGTAGGAGGTAACCCGAGTGAGCATGAGAGTTACCAAAATAAAGAGAAGAAAAATCACTGCCATACAAATACAACCTCATTGTGCATGAGGCCACTCGCTTTTGATTTTACTTGTGTTCATGGGCAAACTTTCTCTGGTTCTCTTTTCAGTACCAGCAAAATGATATGGGTTTTAATCTAAAAAATAAACACATCAATTGAAAAGAGAAGCGCATCTCACTTATGACATAATTGTTGCAGAATCAGTGATTACGCGATGCTCTGGTATGTAGCCACATGCGTGTAGACGCGAGACATTCAGAGGTTTTTGCATGTTGATAAAGGTGCTAAAGTATACATATCTTTACTTGTGGCATTGTCTCGTATTGTTGTTTCTATAAACAGCTACAGTATCTAGACAGCTATGCTTTTCAACAGAGGAACAGACATTGCAAAGATTAATTTAATGTGTTTATGGCTTGAAGGAGCACATGCAAAGCAAAGTAGCTGATAAATATTGACTATATCTAAAATCATCACCAAACCCCCCATATACTCTATGCCTAACATATCTAGGCTGGAAATAGCATGGATGCACTTCCATGCACTTCCACCATAAGGCACTGATCACAAGGCAGAGTTAAAGGGCACATATACAGGTTAATCCCGCAAGATGTGATCTAACCAGCATTTGAAGATAAAAATGAGTGAGCAAGAAAGCATCAAAGACTGGCATTGTTAGTCTGTTTTTATCCTAAGGCACAAGTAGGGGACCATTTACGTACATAGATATCTACATGTCTGAACAAGCTTGATTCTATCTAATGTTAGGCATTGTGCAGTACTATATCTCTCTACAGTCTATGGCGCAGTAATAGAACAAGCTGATGTAGATGAATGGATTGGTAGCATGACGTGCACTCATGCTGGTCTTATTTACTAATGTCTATGTCAGGTTCATAATGTTTCACTTTTGTCGTATATATTTATTTGACTGTGTTTACAGTTGTGTTTATTGAACATTAGAAATCCACATATAGACTGTCCAACATCAATATCCCTATGGGTATCAATGAAGTAGTCAAAAATTAAAATAATGGAAGTAATTATTCCAAAATACTGTTGAACTGAAGAAAATGCAATAAACAATTATTTTGCAGAACATGTAAGCACTCAAATGTGCTCTTCTCCAAGAACAAATCCCAAAAAAGAAAACACCGGTGAATGCCAGAATATTTGAAGACGCTGCTTCTTAAGGCTTTAACATTTTATACTATAAAATTATATGTTATACTGTAAAGGTCAGAACAATAACAGTTTTGCATATTCTCCACAAAAACAAGCTTTTCATATTTAACTCTTCACATTATACAATACGTTATAACTTAGGAGGTTAAAGATCATCCTCACCTAAAACCTCAAATTCCCTGGTGTTAATGGACTAATGCCATGAGAGCATGGCACAGCAGTATCAGATAAAACAAGAGCACAGCACTTTGTGTATGTGCCAGAGGGCTGAAACAGTAAAGGAAACACAGAGAGAGGAGGTAAACACAACAACAAAGGACACCACCAAAAAAACTCTCTGACTCACCTTGACGCCAAGATAAAGAAACTACACTGGGGCTTTATCAGCTTGTGTGTGAGCACATTGTCTGACAATGAGCAAGTTGCACAAATGATTAATTAAACAGAATATAACTTAATGTGTTACCATGCAATGTGTGGTTAAAATTGTGTAATAAAACAAACTTAGGATAGAATTGAAACACAGAGGATTATCACAAACCTAGCATGTCAGTTAGCGGACATGATATGACTTATTAAGTAGGACTGTCAATTACAATATGTTCACTTTATTCTCAGCAATTAAATTTTGGTGTGATAACACTAATAACACTAATTGTAACCAACAAACAATA
This sequence comes from Ctenopoma multispine, assembly GCA_034779795.1. NCBI lineage: Eukaryota > Metazoa > Chordata > Actinopteri > Anabantiformes > Anabantidae > Ctenopoma > Ctenopoma multispine. Next base: position 14,707,348 of record JAUYWH010000020.1, on the reverse strand, counting down.
AAACATTCACGGAACCCTAACAAAAACATATTATTGTTTGATGATCTCCTGACTCTTCCATTAGCAACTCCAAATATTTCACTTATCCTGTCAAATATTTGAATACCTAACAGATTCATTATCAGTGCCGTCACTATGGTGATCATCTAGTTTTTACTCTGGATATTTTCCACTTTTTAGGGCTTGCACTGACTTTTTCCTCCATCTGTGCAGAAAAACGTGTACTAGGCAAAGAGGATGTTATCATAGCACCAAATAAATGGAAGCTTTGTTGCTAACTATTTGAATGCTACCATGCAGGTACTGTAAACACAGAACACAGCCATACTTTCTGACTTGTTTTCAAGTTACGTATCCTATCCACAGTCAAACTTCTGTGATCCTTGTTTTACATATTGAAACTGTCTGTCTTATCACAGCACAGCAGAAACGCTACAATGCATACCTGCATGTTTCCCTGCTTTCAGATCTGTATCAGCCAAGAGTTTTATTATGTCTCGCCCTCCCAAATGCATTTTTTCCTTGACCCACATCAGTATTTAAATCTTTCATCACCATGCAGCACAGTAGCCATGCAAGAGAACAACGGAAGGTGGGGGTGGGTGTAGGCAGAAAAATGGATGGAGTAAGAGCTCGAAGATCTACCAGAGTGATGATGGTTGTCCACACCTGTCTAGGACAATAGTTACAATAGTTGATATGTTTACAGGAAACCAGTTTGACTTGCTGTTCAAACTTGTGGTTTGCTCGTTAAGAGTCTGAAAAGGTTTCTTATAGTGGCTTCCATTTTCAGGTTGTCCCATCTGGGTATTTCTATCTATCTATCATCCATCCAGATCATGCAAACATAATAATGGCACCGACCACACAACACAACCAACCTCCCTCCACTTGTCCGGGGGGGCCATTATAGTGCTTTGTTAAGCTAATATTCATTTAAGAAATGCAGAGTAAATTATAACTTGATTTTTGTATAATAATATTTTTACAATATAGAATTGGTGCACAGCTTATAAAGACCATTGTGTTAACAGCCACTGAATATTCAGAAAAAGTAATCACAATGACTGTAGAAAAGCAGATTTATACCAATTCTCTAAACTGAGAGTTTTCTGCAGTCTCTAGTGTGTTCACAGTGTTAGCAGAAATAACCAGAGAATTTGAAAGAATAAGACAGAAAAAAGGGAAAGGCAATTGGAAACCAACAACAATAAAAACTGCTCAGCAATATTGGAAAGTAGAGATGTGCTGATTGCAATTTTCTTGGCCAATTCCAATTTCCAATTTTTTTGGAACCTGACCTGCCGATTTCTTTCTGAGACAATGTTTGACAAACATTTTGCAACTTTTCTTTAATGAATAATTTAAATGTGATTTTATGAACATAATTGTTTAAGTCCACGCAGAAAGTTGATGCAGGTTGTACAGAGCCTGTGTGCGTATGCATAGGCATGTCTGTAAAAATTCATCCAGATCATGGTTATCCCAGAAAAAGGTTATGGTCTTGCTTTTAGTGTTGGTGTCCAGTTGCTACTGAATAACCTTTTTCTGGGATGTGTGTAGGCATGTTTAGTTAACAACCCATAGAAAGTTGAAAGTCACTGCAACAGGTGTTAAAAGTCAGTTTCTTTTTATTATTTCATATTCTGAGAACTCTGGAACATGACTTAACGAAATCATGATGTGGCTAGAAACACAAGCGCAAAGGAATTACAACAAGTTTACAAGGCCACATGGTTAGGTTAGTTCCAAAGTTATTTAGAAGTGAGAATAGTGGACAGAAGCAAAATTATTATCCTTTGGAAACATCAATTAAAGCAGGGTAACATCTTGATTCAACTTTGACCTACAGCACTAGAGGTCCTGTGCCATTCAAGTCTGATAACAGTCATATATAAAATGTTACCTCTTTGTTTTTAGAACTGTTGGCTTGTTTGCTACCTGATTGTTTCACCATTAGATTTTGATGAAGCTATGTGTTAGTATTGAAGTACAATTTATTACAACATTATTATTATTACAAAAAATATGGCAATGTTCAAGTTGCATCAAATCTGACTTATCCTTTAAAGTTAATCTTTCTGTTTGGTATCTGTCATTTCCAACAAGTAAAAAAGTGACAGGCACAGAGCATAAGAAGTAGGTGGAGGGAGAGTAAGAAAGACATAGAGAGTATAATGCATAGTCTCTTGTACTGCCTAAAGCAATACATTTCCCTGGAGAGGTTATCGCTGACAACAAGACATAAAACTAGATAGAGAGAGAGACAGAAAAAGAGACAAGGAGAGAGGGAAGAGTGAGAGAGGTAATCACCTGCTACAGGCATAAGAGGGATGGAGATAAGAGCATGCGATACTTAGACTTTTCACATCACTCAAACAGTCATTTCACATGAGTGCAAAATAACTAACATCAGCTGCATATACATTAGTATCACTGGGGTAACAACTTGTATAAGTGAGTGATCATAGTGATTCATAAAGACCCGTCATTGACATAATTAATGCAAATATTTAGCAGTTCAGTGGTAAAAAATATTAGCTTTACAACAGTTAGAAATAGCTGCTCTTGGATTCTAAGTTCCATAGAAATAAGTAATAGGTATGGTTGCATCCACATCTGGAATGGGACAAACACAAAGTTTACTTTGTTTATTCAATTAACTTTACTTCAAATCAAAGATTGTAAAGGTTACATGTTCAGATAGTAGACAGTTTTGGGAAGCTCAGATTTAAATATCTTGTCCTGGGGGGCACCGTCAGGTTATTTACACATAGTCTTATCTGAATCGTGGTGCCATGTTGTTTACCAGGTATGTGTTAGGAGAGCTGAGATTAAAACACACAAATAAACCACAGAGAACCAAACATCCATCCATCCATCCATCATCTACCGCTTAATCCGAGTTCGGGTCGCGGGGGGTGCTGGAGCCTATCCCAGCTGACTTCGGGCGAGAGGCAGGGTACACCCCGGACAGATCACCAGTCCATCGCAGGAGAACCAAACACTGTGACCAAATTATCTAAATTACTCTATTTAAAAGTAAAAGTATGCCTCTTTAAAATCTCAACGCAATGAAAAACTATAACAAGTTTAGTGAATCAAAGTTGAATAAGAAAGACTGTGGTCGATGCTGACAGTTCACAGATAGGGTGCTAATTTTATTTTGTCTTTGTTTGCTCTTCCAAATATTTTAAGCTTTCTACGTTGGGGGTTTGTCTAACTGTCTTACTGCTAATGTTGCTTGTTCTGATGGATGTCTTTTCAGTGATGCTACTGGATCTCAACCCTTAAATTAGTGATATAAAAGTTTTACAGACTGCTAATGGAAATGATGTAAATATACATAAAATCCAAAATGTAATAAACAACATTATCCTTTAATACTTTCACGAAATAGTACCTGTTTAAGTAAATGTCTATTGCTCGCCATGTTACAGCTGTCTAAGATGTCAGACCAGCTCTTTACTTGTCATCTACATTTATGAAAAATTCAATAAGCCTTCATAACAAGGCTGTCCTCTTAAATGTGTCATTATGGGCTTTGAGAGAGCAACAGCATCTGAGGAATGCAAGCAGCTGATTTGGTTTTCTTGGCACGTTGTGAGTGACACTTGCAGATTGACACTGACTGACTGACTGACTACGCCTCTGGGAGACTACCAAAGGGTGTGAACCAGTGAGTGTCGGTGTTTGTGACTGTATCTGTCTCAGCGTGTGTCTCTGTAGTGACAAAAGCACAGATGTGTAGCTGACTGACAGAGTATTCTTGTCCATCAAAGCAGCCTGTCACAACAGTAGATTTCACCATATTGCTTTACAAATCTGGTTTACATATTAATTGGTTTATAGAACTCTTAATATTCTGTGGAAAACTTGAGTCAAATTACATAAATTTTACTTCTAAATATAATATACTATTAATAAGATAAATAGTTGATTCTTTTTAACCACATAACCACAGTAATTAATAAAGCTAGCATTTTCTAGACAGAGATTCCAGTATTTTTCAGTTATATTTAAGTTGACCCTTGATTATAAAACTTTGCTTACTATATAGAACAAAGCAAAAGCAAAATGCTGAGCCAGTGATCTTTTTAGATAGCTACCAGCATCCCAGTAGGTGACATCTAACTCTTTTGAAATAAAATGAACCATCAAAGTATATGACTTATTTTTTCTGATTGGCTCACAGACCTGGAGTCCTCAGAATTAAAGTCTGCAGTGTGACCCTTCTGAATTCACTGATGGATTTCATCCTTCGGTACTCAGCACTTTAAACCAACTGGTGATCATGGCTCTGCCTGTGTTCTGAAGTGCATACTGAACTCTACACAAGGTAATGGTATGATAACTGACACTGCTTCATGACACTGCAAGGATTTTCTCAGCACAAATACGATATTTTATTAGCATAATTTTACTATTATGCCAGCATAATGTAGGATTAACAATGCTCCCCCCACCCCCAATATGAGGTTTGTACTTTTTACTCAGAAATATGTAGTGGAAAAAAACGCGATCAGCTTTAAAGTGTCATTCAGGATTTAGATTTGTTGGTTCAACAGACAAGTAAAAACATTTCAGAATGATGGTAGAAACTGAAGTCTTTAATGCGGTTTGAGTTGTGATTAAAATTTTCTAGCAGCTTGACATGCCTGTCCCCACACATGAAACCAGCAAGGATCTTAGCTTTGTTCCTGAGCCAAATCATTCAGGTAACTATGCATTCACACACAGACATAAACAGATCTTGAACGATAGAGACATAGATGTAAATGCAGACATAACACATCAGAGAATGAGCCACTAAAATAAGCTCATCAGTTCAAAAAACACAAGATTACGTTTGCCCATCTACACACTTACAATTAGGAAACTGTTAGAAGAATATTAAACAGTATATTTTAATCAAATAATATATTTGTGAAAATAGAATAGTGTAAGTAGAATAACTGACCTATATAGACATATATGTCATACGTATATGTTATGTATACTATGTGTATGATGAACTCTAAAACTGAAATGCATTCAATAAATAATGATTAAATGGTGATTAAAAATAGTGATTAAATAAAGAATAAAAATGTTTTCAATGGTAAAATCTTATTGAACTTACCAAAAATAAGCAAATAAGGGACAAAGACAAATAAGAAATGCAAAGAACAGTGTTGTAATGTTTCTTGCAGTCACTTGTAACCTCGCAAGGTCCTCTGCAAATGTGTGCATACAGACACACACACCTTGCCCAGAGCCAGTGTGGTCCAATTATAGGAATAGCCCAAAGTCCTGCTACATCAAAATGAGCAGGAGGGGATTAAGACTTGGGAAGGAAGGAGAGCAACAGTGAACTGGCAAGCAAGTGGCAGACAGGCCTTTCAAGCATCAGCCTGCACTGACTGTCTAGGCATGTACTGGCACAGCCTCTCTGTGTGTGTATGGTTGAGGGTACCTCATCATAGACTCCACTTGTCATAATCTGCTTTCTGTATGCACTGGTGCCAGATTTACATTTATTTGGGCTTTTTGGGTCATACAGGTTCAGGAAGGTGGCAGCTAGATAGCATCTGTCACTGTGTCAGCCATTGTGAACAAGAATGACTATCCCAAAGGAGCTTGTACAGTGGCAGCTGGATTTGGCTTGAAATTCTTGAAAATGTTTCACCTCTCTGGGGTGTCATCAGATTTCCTTGACCCACCATCAGTCTTTTTAAACATAACATTTATAAAACTAAACTGCAAATGTAGTTAATTTTTTTGTACAGAATAAAATGAACTTCATAAATTATCTTCCAATGCAACATGTTTTTTAAATCAATAAAGTGCTTCATTATTAATGAAAAGCAAGGTGCAAGGAGGCTAGCCTTGTCTAAAAATTACATTTGTATAGGACAAAACTGCAATCTCGATTATGTTTTGTAACAGGACGTATTTGCGAACCAATTATGTTTTGTGTTAACGTAATGATCATATGTTCAAAGTTAATGTAAAGGACAAGTCGCAAATACACTGAACATTTTAATGAAATGTTCACAGGTTACATATTTTTGTCCTCCAAAAATATCTGTTAAACATCTGGTTTACTGTTGGCTAAAATATCCGAAGTTGCATTTCAACATCCAGACATGTGAGTGTAGCGTGTATTATGGTTGGGATCAGGCATCAATGCAGTGGGTTAGTGTCAGTGAAAAAATGGGAGCTTAATGGATAAACCTATTGCTTCACAAACACAAAGTCTGCATTTAAAATGACACAAAAACTAAATCTTTTTGCTAACCCATACCCCAGTTTTGCACAGTTAACTCCGTTCATCCACCCCAACCACCTCCTTGCAAACTGTTTTTAATTGGTAAATGTAGCACGTCATTCGTTCATTCGTCATTCGTAATCAGGGATGCAGTTTCGTCCTATGCGAATGTCATTTTTAGGAGACAGGGTTGACGAGGCAGTTGGAGAAAATGGTGGGCTTATATAAAACCAAGTCTAAGTAGTGTTCTAGTTTTCAGTGTGTGGTTAAGTTTAGACAAGGGAGGCACTGTCAGGATTAGAGAAAGGTTACATTTCTGTTCTTGCTTTTTTTTGTTAGTCTATTTCATCATTCCATACGGATAAATTGTTGCTGGATGATTGCTCCAGCTAGTTCCAGCCTTGCACCAACTCATGCTGGTCTAATACTAAGAACTGATTGCGTCAGGAGCAGGAGAGTGGACTATTGCACCCAACGAGCTAAAGAAAACCTTGGTTGTAAAGATAAAACTCTACTTATCACTTATTAGATTTGCCTTACTGCAGTGTGATTGATATAATACAATGAAGTGAATGTAGTTATCTGACAGCTAAAGCTAACAAAAACTAGCATTTACGTTAGATGTTCAGTTTTAGTAACAATAAAAACGTGTTAAACATAATTGCTGTAAATAGCGATGTGCAACACTACAGACAGTATAGTGTTCCCTGTTGTGCTTAAAGTTAATGGTGCTGTGAAAGTAGAAATGCACATAGTGACAAAGCAAACCAATTAATGCTGAACCAGCATGATCACTAGTCCAGAAGAAGTTTAGTTTAGCAAGTTAGTCAGGGTTGGTTGTCCAGGTCAATGTGTGAACACTTGAATGTTTCAGGAGAGATGTGTAGTTTACCCTTGTCCTCTGCCAGCGTGGGTAGTTCTATTTCAAGTGACGTTCTCTGCCCCATACTTGTGCAGTACATTGGAAAGACAGGAGCCTCAATACTGAAGTATGAAGAAAACCAACAAGCACATTAAAATATTTCCTATTTCACTCTTACCACTCTTTGCAGCACAAACTCAGAGCGATCAGTACTTTACACCACCGGACAGAGAGAAAGCATATGCAGGTCACTGAGGGTTAGGGTTGGAGAAACAAGCTCCCCTGGGCAGTCAATCTGCATCTGAAAAACAAAGCAGACTCCTTCGACGACAGAACTGTCATTCTAGACAGAGATGGTTGTTGGAAGTAGAGGAAGAAAGAATGGAATCTATGTTAAACTGTCCGCTATAGGTCACCTAAGTCTACAGGTGACCAAGCACATTTAATAACTATGATCTGGATGAGAGAGTGTAGGTGAATGATATAAGAATGGATTGATCAGGTTTGAGCATTACTGTGTTGTTGCTATTAATGCTTTGCTATTTATACAACACACATTTATTTAACAGGGTTTATTTTGGCAGAACTTATTTGCGTGAATTAATTTATAGTGTCTGAAGTTCCAGACACAAGTAATCTTAATTGAAAATGGGTCCATGCCCTGCTGTCTGAGTTCAACCAAACCAATTTCTTAGAGAGCAAACCACAATACGTCTGTTGCATTTTAAACATGCTCACATTATTGCATGAGGTGCAAAGGCTATCACTTTTCCCCCTCTTTATTTGCACACTCGCCAGTACATAAAAGTACACATGCATGAACGCTTATTTATTTTTCATAGAAGCTGTGCCTGAGACATATTTATGGTTTCACAGACATGTTTGTGAACACCTTGATTGGGTCAGTAAACCCGTTTTATGATGCAACAATGTAGGAGAGATGAACGGATAACCTGAGAGCGCAGAAGTGCGTGTAACATAAAAAATATAAGCAAAACGTGTTGCTCTGCTGTGCACCCAGTATCTAAATGAACTCTATATGTTTCTGATCCAAACCAGAAAAAGGTCTTTAAAAAGGTGTTTAACTGTGTTCAGCAAAGCAGGAAGTGAAGATGATTTAATTATTGGAACAGTTTTTCTCTGACAGCCAGAGAAATGGTTCAAATTAAAGTCAAATCTAAGCTGCTGATCCAGCAGCAATTATCATGCTTAATATTAATATGCTGACATGCACAACATGACAACACTATCACTACAACTCACCATCATACTATAGCTAACCATTTAATAACAGCTAATAATGGCAACATTCTCTTTTCTTTGAACAGAGTCTCTACACAGAGCTGATTTACATCTACCTCATAAATCAGCAAGAAAAAGAAAAAGAAATACAACACTTGTTGTGTGTAAGAGAAAAATCAGTGAATGCCACAAATTTTCGGAAAATCACTCCTAAAAAGTATGAGACTTTTTTCATTGTCTCAGGACAGCTGTTTGGTGAGAAACCTTGTTCCAGTCTTGACATAGACCAGTTTGCCAGTGCCAGTCTTGCTGTTTTCTCTAGAACTGCTGTTACCCAGAAGCTATAAGTAGAGCTAAAGTAACAATATTACCAGTTTTGTTCTGACAATTACGGCTCGCATCCTGCAGCATGGCTTAGATCACATTTGTGTCTCAATTCAATTCTGCAAGTAGTTTTTTTTTGACTCTATGGTGTTGGGCTGGGAGATGTCCCTTTTAGAAACAATTTGTGTATGGCTTTCTGGGAGATTGCAGTTCCTAAGGTTGCATTGATGGGGATAACACTACAATTACACTGAAACTGCCATCCAGCCAAACATTTGGCAACATTACAACTGTCTTGTTCTGAGAAATGAATTTTGGTAGGGCATGTGCAAGATGAGAAAGATGCCAAAGGAGCTCAAGTCATAGTGTCCTATATAAGCAAGCTTGTAAGACTTTGATCAAACACAGAGAGATAAAACTGACCAGTAACAACAAGGACAGGTCATGGAGATGATCACTATTCAAAAAACAAAGAAAAAACAAAGGCCCGTAAGGTAGTAAATTGTCGGGAAGTTTTATGATCCCACAGGGCCAAATTTGCTAAATTGAAGTTCTTGCAGCAGTATACTGTGTCTGTGAAATTGCTTCCCTTGAGACGTGATGCCTGCAAATGTCACTGTCCTCGTGGGGCTCATGTCTTCAGGCAGCAGGAAGGACCTGTCGTTGGCTCAGGGTCAGTCCTCGGAGAAGATGACCTGTCTGTGTCCTGCCTCTGCTTGTTCATGCTTTCTCGTTTTTGACTGTCTCTCATTTTGTCCTTTCTTTATCTCGTGTTCCTCTCTTTCTATAAAACCCTGCTTCTCCCACTCTCTTTTTCCTCTTGCCTTTCTCTTGCACACTTTTCTCTTTTATACCTACTTCTCACTTTGCCCTTCTTTGTCCTTGTTACCATGGCTACTGCCTTCTTCGAATGAGGTGGGGAGGCAGGAGGACTGATGGAAGATACAGGGGCCTATGATACGCTTGCCATTCATCAGTGTCCTTCTCTCTCTCCTCTTAAATCTTTATCTCTTTCAAGTCTTCAATTAACCACTGCCAGAGGAAAGTCATGCTGAACGAGTGTCTGATCCATGCCTTCTTGCAATTCTGTTTGTCCAGTAATTGTTTAACAAAGATAAAAGAATTAGAAAAAGTCACTGTTCTTCAATACTGATATTAATTCAAGACAGCCCTATCTGGTGTCAATGAGCATTTGAAGATTATTTCAAATTACAATTTGGTTCCAAGCTTTGGTTTTGTGAATATAATGAACATAGTGACTGATCTTAGTTGATTAAGGCATGTATGTTAGCACATGTTACTAGAAGGAATCATAAGCAAGTAAGCAATAAGAGAAATGCAGAGAAACAAAGATGTAGGCTCATAAGATGGGAGAGGAGGACAGATGAACAGTAAAGGAGAAAAAAGAAAGGGAAACGAGATTAGCAAGTCTGTGATGCAGATCAAAGTCTAGGTGATACCCTGGGAGGGAAGGAAAGAAAGAAAGGAGGGGAAAACACACACAGACTTGTGTGTGGAGCTACAGGAGTGAGGCCTGTGAAAAGAAAGGGCAGTGATCAAAGGAGAGATGAGGTGATGGAGGCAAGGGGGAGAAACAGAGAAGAGTGGGAGGTACAGGCAGAGCCACGAGGCCTGTACGCACGTAGCAATCTTATTGTTTTGTGCACAATCTTTATGGGAATATTTTTTCTTTCATGATCTCTTCCCTATTTTTTGCCTGGAAGATGCATGCACACATACACCCACATAAAAAACAAACTGCTCCACAACCATAAAAAATGTGGTCACACTGTGCTTCACCGTTTCCTCTTGTTATCCCGACCATACAATAGCCATGTTAAAAAAATGTCAACTGATGCTGAAGATGCCATTACACCTTTCTCTGTTACATTATTTGCCAGACTTTCCTAACTAATGACTGGGCACCAGTGGAGGCTGAAAGGAGGAAACAGCAGGAAAGTTTAAATACACGTGGCTCCTGCACAGCAGCTGAGGAAGTTATTTACATAATGCCTCCTGATTACCCGTCTCCCTGCCTGCTTGCACTTTTAAGTGTTGGCCTAGTGGGTGAGGCAATAAAGAAAAAAGTAACATGGGCAAGATTGTGATTTCCTGTGTAGTTGTGCAATGAATAATGAGATATTAATTTGGAACCTTGACTTTAATGGCCTTGGGATACACAGATCAAAGGGAGAGATTTGTTTTTTCATTGTGGAATTAATCTTATTTCCTTCCATGTTTGGTAACACTCATTTTTCTATATCCAGTGCTTTCATTGTGCAAATTCTTATGCATACCAAAGGTGTGGGAATGAGTAAGTCGCAGTAATCAACAGTACAGCCCATGCAGTTTTTAGTTACATTAAAATGTACTGTGCAGAGCAGTGCTGCTATGGGCCATAAACTAGTTCTGGACACACCTGAGTTATACTGTAAATGTTAATCATTTATACCCTGCAATTGCAATTTTACCACCACTCACATGAATGCACCAGTTATCAGAAATAGCAGATAGAGAATAAAACATTTCCTACTTCCTCTCCCAAAAATTTCCAAAAAATGTGACCTACTCCTAATACTGAGAAAGAGCTGTTTATCCAAACAAAGACACACTTCCTACCCTCCCTCCTTACACTTTCTTCCTTCATCAGAATGTGTAGCGTCAACCCAAGGAAGACGTAAAAGTTTTTCTTTACATAAGATTTTTTTATTTCATAGTTTTCCTTTATTAAAAAAATTCTTGCTGTTCTAGCATCTTTTCAGACAGATGTCTTACCCTCAAATGCACATAATGCTGTGAGGCAAGGTTTAACTTTAGGGCCTGAAAAAATTGTTAAAACATGACTTGTTTACATGTTTTAATAACTTTGAGATGCATACATTATTAAACACAACAATCCAATGTAGCCTTTGCTATTAGCAAAAGTGATATTTGATGGCAACTAAACTAACTTAATGATTCAAAAGGCCTTTTCAGTTCCTATCGACTGATTGGGAATGCAGGGTATTTAAATCAGCACTAAGTTTAAGCTGGTTTAATTAGCACTAAGCTGGTGTCTCCGTTGGGCAATATTATAAGGAAACACTCAATAGTTTTACATTGTTATGCAGATGACTTTCAGCTATATTTATCTATAAAACCAGATGAAACTAATCAACTGGTTTGGCTTTAACCTTGGCTTAGACTTGGACTAGTCCATGCATTTGTTACTTCTAGACTTGACTACTGTAATTCATTACTAGTAGGATGTCCCCATAGCTCACTCAAAAGCCTCCAGTTAATCCAGAATGCTGCAGCCAGAGTTCTGACTGGAATTAGCAAGAGAGATTATATTTCTCCTACATTAGCTTCTCTCCATTGACTCCCTAAAAAATCTAGAATAGAGTTTAAAATATTTCTCCTCACTTAAGCACTAAATGATCATTGAATTCAATTCAATTCAATTCAACTGAATCCTCAATTCAATTAAAACCATGAATGTCATTGATATGATGTATGGGTCATTAGCCAACCTGGTAATCATGTGTTTAAGGCCACAGGAGTCCAGGTGTGACTAGGTAACCGTTCCTGATGATGGATGGTCAGGGCTTAATTGTAAGTGGTTAATACGTGATGTCATAGACAGTGTTCTTTGTTTAATGATGGTCATTCTTTGACTTCCTTGCCTCCTCTTTTCTGAGCAAAACACTTGTATTGCTGTGTTATGTTAAGTTTCTGTTGGCAGAATCTTCAGGAAACTGAGGAATTGGCTCTATGTTGGGTCATGTGCTTATGCAGCACTTGATTTGTTTCTACAATTTTCTGGTATGTTTTTTCATTTTTTAGAACTGCTGTCTAATAACTTGGCTTTGCCACATTGTGTCAATATTCATGGATGAGCAGTTCATGATGACAGTGAGTTGATTGGAAAAATAAAACTTTGTAGAAGTGTGTGATATAGTTTATATAGTATTTACGTATGCAAGCACAATGTACGTGCATTTTTGGAAAGACATTGACATTCCTCAGTTATTACATGTCATCAATCCATCGATACTGTATATTTGATTGTTAGATGTTCTATTAGAAATGTGACCAAACCAATATTTTTATATTTTGTTTGATATTGTTATTCTTCTTAAATTACTTTATGTTAACATGCTTTGCAGATTTGTACTATGGTATGTACTATTGTTCTCACCTGTGAACTGCAAATCCAACTATACATGCATAAACATTTGGCAACGCTACGGTTTTTACAAGATAGTAAACTTTACAAGTCATTTGCAACTTGCAAAGTGTGTTGTATTGCTGTAAAGCACACAGTGAGTCCTTATAAGTCACAACATGGTGTGACCCAGGTTTTTAACATGCCTTGCAGGTTAATAGTTGCATTAGTTAAAATAAATTTTGTGAAAAAATATGAAAGATCTGTTTGTAAAAGGCTGATTTATTTTTTATGGCTCATAATACATAAATTGCTTTCTGCTGCTCACTGATGAGTTAGTGTAATGTCATCCGCTGCTTAAAAACTGGTGAACACAAAGTTTAGTTTGTGTTAATGACAGCCAGAGAAAACTTGTAGGTTTTAGGTTTTAACTTAATTTGATTAGTAAATATTCAGACTCACTGAATCGCATGGCATCATCCCTTTGAATCGTCTGATCATTTTTTTTGCATTGAATTGCACTGTGTTGAATCAGATTGTGTTGAACTGCATTGCACAGTAGGGGTGTGAATCGTATCACATGGACAGAAAGTTGCTGCATATGTATCTTTAATGTATGGCAGAGTATCGAGATACAAATTGTCCCCCAATTGGCCTCACACCAGAGATGCTTAACCCTAGTTTACATTAGTAAAACAATAGAGCTCACTATGTGCCATTGGATTATAGCTTAACACCATTTTTTTCATGTTGACTACTTGTGCAAAAAGACATTCAGCTGGCATGTGTAGTCTTATTGTATTTTGTTTGAATTGATTCTTTAACCATGTCTCCAATGATTAAACCATGAACTTAACCTGATTGTAACCAAGTAAGGACATTTACAGTACACGCTGTGCTCTAGGTTACTTGAGTAAATGAATTAAGGTGAGAATTCTCAAGAGATGTGAATAGAACAAGAGTTAAAATAGAGAAGTAATTTACATTATCTGTGTTATTCGACACAATCCAGCCCCTCAAGCCCCAGTTCAACTGTGAGTCACTCCATACTTGTTTGTTCACGGTCATATCCTACTCACCTACATGACACTTCTACCCAGCATCTGAACTCCATGTACTGCAGACAGGCATGAGACACACATAAGTCACAAAGGGCACAGAGGGGCCAGTCTCGGCCTAGAGGCCTAGACTTGCTTCTTTTTACCCTCCTTATGAATGATGCATGGCTGGCTGGAGTTTCGTACCATGTCAGGGAGAGAGGGAGTGAGAGACAGCACCCATACAAGCAAATGAGCATTGATCAAGGGTGCTAAAATTACACTGACCTCAGCTAGTTCCTTCCAGTGGGTGCCCTCAGGAGTGGAGGAAATGGCCTTAGATGAAACGTTTGTGATGTGTGTTTATGTGTGTATGTATCTCTTTAAGTAGGGTCATGAGCCTTGGATGTTCCAATCCATATATGTTCCCATATACAAGCAGAAAAAGGGGAGCCTTTTTAATTCTTAAAAACCTGAAAACCATACTTAGCACACATACAATTTTTTTTTATCCACCAGTGGCAACATGGTGTGGTAGTGCCTAAAAGGGGACTGTGAGTAGGTGACAGGGATGAAGTTGAATGAGGAGGGGCTTGGTGAGGGAGAGTGAGGTGTTAGATAAAAGAGAAGGATGGGAAGAATGCAAGAGGGAAGAGGAAAGGTGATACGGTAGGCACAGGAGACGACAGATTGATGGATGGCTTTACTGCAGATGGATACTGAGCAGAAACAGAGCTGCAAAAACACATTTAAGCACACACACATATGCAGACACACTTAACTAGACTCATAGATGTACTTTAAAGAAATAGACCATTATAAAAAGACTCACAAATGATTGTGTACATACATATATAAACAATCACACAAACAGTCAGAAACAAATTCAAAGGCAGCACTGTGGAGCAGATTTTTTACGCATAAGACTTTATCTCTTTCCTTCACTAGAATGCATACACACATTATTAACGTGTGTCATCCAGCATGGGTAGTGCACTGACTAATAACTGTAAACAAGTATCACCATGGGGCCTATCATACAGCCCAGTAATGGTTATTACCACCATCATTCTTTATATGATTATCTAGACCCAACATCATTCCTAGCCAAATGTAACACTGAAATACACCAGACCCCTCTCTATTGTGCTCATTTACATCCCGAGCACATCTGCTCACAAGGTGTCAAACCTGTGCAAGCTACATTAAAGGTTTCAAGCCGATCTTATGTAGATGACAAAAAGTGTTTGGTTTGATGTATCAAACCAAGCATTAACTTACTCAACAAGACTGGAATGCTCCCATCTGTTGATGTGTTGTAGTGCACAGTAGTGGCAAACTGTGCAAGCTGAGTGTACAATAGCATACGGGAAGCAAGGCCTTGTGGTTAGTGAATGTCAGAGAAGTGTGTATATTACCAAAATCAAAAAGCAAAGTACTGTATGTACTGAAATCTATCACTGCTGAAGACAGTGTAGGATTGTGTTTGGTGGGTGCTGGCGTGTGTATTTGAGTCTGGGTTCACATTAGGGATTAGAGCTCCTTTTAAATGTTACAGTAGATGTCTTTATCCACTTTTATAAAATATTTTTTAGATCTTCAAAGAATGTGTCAGTGCCTTTCCATTATACACATACTGAAACGATGAAGGCTGTAGGTCAGAAGGAAGAGGAAAACAGAATCTGTATTTCTTCTTCTCAATATTTTTTCTCTAAATATGTCATACTGTCAATCAAAGACATTCAATCAGTACTTCTTTTGAAATTAATATCAGTAAATTCTGGCTGAGTGGTGTCCTTGGAGTTGGAGGGTGCACTTTATTCCTTTTACAAGTCAGTGCAGTAATGCTGCACAACCTGCCCTGATCAAAACTCTTGCTGTTAGATGATGTGCTAAGTGGAAGGTGCATTATGCTGTGAAATATATTCATAGCTTCTTAATTTTCTCTTTATATGATGTCTTCATACTTTTCCACTATACTACTGTTTCTTAATAAGATTATATCCAATTGAGTTTTGTCTAGTTAAAACAAAAAACTAATATTTTAGTGCTCAGTGAAGCTGTTTCCTCACCAATAATTATTTAGTTATGAATGCCACATTGATATATATGTAACATATGACATTACACTCAGTCCTGAGTTAGTTTCTTCTGAGTTTGTTAATGAGCTACCTTATTCTTTCTGTGTAGTAGGAGTACACAACAAGCTTGTTGGAGAAATACTTTAAAAACTCTTCTTTTTTGTAACAGATCATCAGACCACACAGTGGACACATTGTCTGAAGCAATGCACTGCATTGCAATGCAAGATTAAAGCATTTTGCATCAGGACATTTTATTATTGGCTCTTTATACAAAAATAAGGGCAGAGTAGTGTGCACTTACTTGTTAAGTGTAATGTATCCACTAGTATTCAGACACTTGCCTGATGATGCGTTGACGTGAATTGTCTTATGACAGACATAACCCTGACTGGCTCCTTCTCAAGCTGTGCTGAAACACCTTCTTCTTTGTTGCAGCTCTGGACGGTGGTTTTCTCCTCTAATCAAAAGATTAATGGCCCTTTGGTCACAGAGGACCAGATAATAAACTCATTCACTGTAAATAATTAAAAAATGTAACAGAAGACGGTTAAGAGAATTATGGAAATTCTGGAATGCATATAAGACCTAGCCTGTAATATGCTAATGTTGTATTTATTAGGGTGATATTTGATCTTACTGTATATGACACAAACAAACCATCAAAGTAAAAAGTATTTATATGTACATTACTTGTTTCATTCAAATTTGTCAATACTCTCTTTTTGTTGCAATGAAGAGAATAATTTTCCTTTGCAGAGACATCAGGCTCTGCTGCAGAAATGTTATTATACTGGTATGATTCCTGCTCATGGACACTTCAGCTGAGTCAATGCCTGGCAAACCTTGAGCTCTAATGTGTTTTTTTTGTGTCTCTGATTCGTGCAGAGAAGTTGGAGAAGTGAAAAGCAACAGAAAAAATGTGAGAGCTCATGAAAATGGTCATAAGCTGGACTTGATCCCAAAATAATACAGTACAAACCTACACTATAAACTCCCACTCACTGACCCACTCAGCCTCAGTTTGCAACAGAATTCTTACAATTGAAATCACCTATATTTTCCTGGACACTGGTTATGTCTTGTCCTGTTCAGATATTTCCTCCCACATAGTGAACATGAAGAAAACAAGGACATATTTAGTATTATTTCTCTCAGTGCTGTGACAACTACACAGTATGCATATTCATTTGTACAAACGCCTTTCTTTTAACAAAAGATAGGTTAAAGAACTGACAGTTAATCCTAACACAGCACATTCTGAATCCTAAATATTTTGTCTGATGATTGTTTTCAGCTGATTTTGGATAGATGGTGACAAGGTTTAGGCTCAGATGACACAGTGTTTTAGTACGCTTATAGTGTATGCAGGTCTGTAAACAATGTAGATGGTATCTGTTATAAAACTCACTTTTTAAAATAAAGTATAATTTATATTATAGTTATATTATAGTTATATTTACTAAATCAGATAATTAATTAATTAGATAAAGGATGTATGTCAAAATGTTGTTGCTCTGAGATTTACAAAAATAGAATAATGAGTTAGTGCTTCGATTGAGACACTGTTTAGTGTTATCTAAGCTTGAAACACCTGATGTAATTCCCATCTGCACTTTTCCCCTTCGTGCTCCAAAGTAAACAAGCATTACGGGTTTCCCTCCTCCATGCTTTCATCATCTCTCCAGTCATAACAGACTTACTTTGTAATGGATTAAAATGCCAATTGAGCTAGAAGCTACACTTACTCAAGATGATGAATAACAATATTTTCTGCTTGACATAAATACACAAGATAAAATTAATTGCTTATAGGAATAAACCCCCAAGAGGAAGAGAAATACCAAAGAAAGATCCATTACTGTACCACAGTGGCAACATGAAACACGTGGTTGGTTTGTTTCTGCTTAACGTTCTGCAAGATGTAAAGTGCTGTGAAAAAACATTCAATCCCCTCCTGATTTCTTCTCTTTTTTTGTGTATTGCATACTAAACTGACCAACTAGGCCTGTGGGGAAAAGTATTCAGTCTGGGAAGAGTTACAAAACTAATTTCTATGACTCTGGGACTCCAAAAATCCTCAGTGAGAGATACTATTTAAAAATGGAGAAGACGACCTTCTGACCTCCCAAAATGAGTCCAAAAGCACAGCACTGACTAATCCAGAAAATCACAAAAGTTGAAAAAGTGAACTCCAGGTGTCTCTTACTTCAATACATCTCAGTTATTATG
The DNA here is from genome assembly GCA_034779795.1 of Ctenopoma multispine. NCBI lineage: Eukaryota > Metazoa > Chordata > Actinopteri > Anabantiformes > Anabantidae > Ctenopoma > Ctenopoma multispine. The sequence continues at coordinate 14,689,173 of JAUYWH010000020.1, read as the reverse complement.
ACTCCACTATCCAAAAGACACTGCCTAAAAATGATCTTCCATGGGAGAGTGACAAGGCAAAAACACTCTGCTAATCCACAAGATCATCCAGGCTTGTCTGACTCTTACCACAACACACGTTAACATCTGGCATAAACCAAACACAGACTTCTCTGAAAAGAACATCATGTTTATGGTCAAGCATGGAGGTGGCAGTGTAAAGTTGTGGGAATGCATACATTTTTAGAGTAGAATGTTTGAGTAAACATGATTAGTGACTCCTCGTTAGTAATACTAATTCATCAAAGAATATTGATGAGCCAGTACTGGCCAAAGTGAATCTGGAAACAGCTATTGAATCTAGCTGAATTTCACACCACCTTCAACCTTTCAGAAAAGAGAACCAAATGAAGCTTTTAGTCATACCGCACCTAAGCAGTAAGGAATCACTGGTTGTTTGTGTAAAACTGTATATGTAAGTTTATTTGTGCATGTGCATCCCATTGTGTGATACTGCGGTGAGAACACATCTGTGTGCGCACAGTTCTTTATCTGTTTGTTTGATTGATTATCCAGCAGCCTCTCAACACCTTTAAACTTTCCTATCTATCACTTTCTTCACACACATACACACATATGTACACACAGCATATAGGGGGTGAAGGAGGCCCTGCTAGCAGCATATTAGCCACCTGTGGACAAGCCAAGTACTGTGTAAATACCCAGGAGAGAGAGGGGATGAGCCGTGGCGCCCTGTCAGCCCTAATCTACGAAGACACCTAATCTCCACAATCCCCAATGGAGCCTTCTCCATCACGCTCAGGTACCTAAAGGAATTCCATGGTAGTCTGGCTGTGTGTATGCTTAGGATTACACTGTGATCAGTCATTTTTTATTTTTTGAAGAGCAACATTAATCAGTTATGCTGAAACTCTACACATTTAGCTGTAGGAGTAGATCTTTGCTTACTTCATGAAAAGATTCATTTTGCACATCGCTGGTGCACATTTGTCTAGGCAAACAGGGAAATTATACATTACATTTGGAAGCATCGTGCCCATTTCCTTCCAATGTTTGTGCATGTTTGTGTAAGCAAACGAGGGATTTTGCCACATTAATACTGAAGTCATCAGGATAACATGTCAGTTAAAGAATTTGTAAGAAATTAAAATTAATTTGAGACTACTCGGAGTCATTTGAGTCATTAAATTAATTCTCAGAAATTGTTTGAGCACATTTTATTTTTAATGACATACACACAAAACTGGTATAGTTTTATTCCTCTTCTGATCACAGGGGACCCTTTCCTCACAGAGGTGAATGTTTCAAGGTTTCTGTGTTCCGTAAAGACGTCAGTAATTCACTAGATCTTTTATTTAACATGTAACTAGTAACCCCTTGTGTGTGTTGTGGTTATGTTTTGTTATGAATAGTAATGAACCATGTGGAATTTCAGCACTGCTACTCATTATGTATGTTGTGGAAACACTGTAAACGTATCTGATATGTATCTGATATGTTTAAATGAAAAAGTTTTGCACCTATTTATTAAAATGTGTACATCAGAACACAAATACTTAAAGTCTCCACTGTATTTTTTTTAATTTTATTTTATGATCCATTTCATATCCTTATCTGTAATCACAATATGTGTGAGAGACAATAACTTAAGCCTGCTTCATGCTTCTTGTTGAAGGTTGTTCAAACCCTGAATGCACCTGGAGACCTCTGCAATTACTTCACTGAAGCTAGTGCATGTGCCTGTGTACCTTTTGTTTTTTTTTATTCTGTGTTGTGCTAGTGCATTGCTCATTGTTGTTCAGTGGTCACAGGGAACCTCAGCCCAACTACTCCCCTTTTTACTTCCTTGCAAAATGCACCAAGATAACTCATATTTTATTTTAAGACAAAAAAAGTAAAGCAAACTTGAAAATGAGTTAAAGGTAGTGTCAGATACAATGAATACACTGGTCAACAAATTTTCCCAAAACATTTTGTTACCTTAATAAAACTGAGTGCTTTTAGTTAAATTTTACTCACTGAACACGATGGCAAAATCAGAATTTGTCTATCACACATGGTTTTAGAGAAACAACAGCATTTTGTACTATACCATTATATCCTGCATAGGGTGGTTCATGTTTCTGTCAAGGTAAAAAGGCATATTAACCAACCAACCTACCCCACTCTACAAGTACAGAAAACTACTTTCTTTTAGATAGATAGATAGATAGATAGATAGATAGATAGATAGATAGATAGATAGATAGATAGATAGATAGATAGATA
>JAUYWH010000020.1:14613963-14680410 GCA_034779795.1 Ctenopoma multispine | reverse complement strand
GGGAGGTTGAACATAGAAAGAACGCAAGAATGAAAGATAGAGACCAGGAGAGTGTGAAGGAGCAGAAATGAAGAACCAACTGACAGGAACGACTGGCTGAAGACCGGGTGACTGGCATGAAAACAGGTGGCATGGCTGTATGAACTGACAAGTAAAAGGCCGAAGTGCAGGGGCTTAAATACTGAGTGGCTGATGGGAAATGAAGTGCAGCTGAGAGTAATCAGGGAGTGAGAGTGGAGAGAGGGCGTGGCTAAGGTGAGGGGGAGCCGAAAGACATGAAAAAATGACACACCAAGGCAAGGGGAAGACATGACACTGACATAAACAGCTCCTTGTAGGAGGTGTTAAGAGACTCATCCAAACAGTAAATATACAGTATCTAAAATGAAACAGTCAGCATGGGTAGTGATCTTTGGTGATTCAACTAAAATCAATTTAGTTTCAGAGCCTATTGATGATATTTTTACATGACATGTACTGATAAAGGCAGGTTTAACATTCACAGTGGAAGTAAAGTAACTTAAACAAGCTTTAAGAAAGATATTTAATAAATTTATTCAGAACAAAAGTTTTACATCTGATTGTTGAATTCCGTTGCAAAACAAGAAATCAATTATGTTGGCTGCCGAATCCATTATGAGTGCTGACTCAGCAAAACATTTTCATATTGCATATCCACAATATAAATATCTTATGTAATATTCAATTCTATACATACATTTTCTAAAGGAAGTACCTACGGATCACAAAATAAATTATTCTGTTCTTATCCAGTCTTCCCCACAAAGGTGAAGCATTGACCTGGGATCTAGGATTTGATTACACACATTTGCATACTGAAATGGAAGTTGCACTTTGCAAAAGCTTGCATTCATGTAGTCAAGGTTAAGGATAAACATGCACAACCATCCTTTTTTTGTTTATTCTGATATAAGCTGTATTTAATGTTTTTATTTTATGCAGGGGACATTATTTACATTTGAAGACAATTTGCTAATTTTGAAAAGTCACTCTGCAATGTGGACAAAAGAATAGCAGACCAAGCTGCATCAGCAGCATGAATCTACAGTGTGGTTTCCAAGCTGAGCAATGGGGAAGGTCCAGCACAAAGAGAAGCTCTGTTCCCCCAGTGATGAGCCAGCACAAACTGCCAGCCCCCTCACTGAATCATTCCTCTAGTAAATGTCCTTCACCATTGGCTTTTATGCAGCGCAGCTCCCTCGCCCAGACTTCAGGCACTGTAAACGGCAAGCAGGGTCAGAGTAATTGAAATCATTAATCGTGTTTTATTCCACTTTGGGGCAAAGTAAGCTTGAATTGGAAAGAGGTGGGTAATGGCTTTGGATAATGTACCAGACTTTCAGGGAAGCGAATGAAACAATATTGAGTTGCATAGACTATTGAGTTTCAAAGTTGGAGTAGTTGTACATCATGTATTATTTTGCTGTCATAATAAAATCACTGATCTATCTTTTGGAAATAATCTAATTCTGTATTGATTTATCATATTAAATTAGTGTCAAAAAAACATCAAAACACAAAACAACTGGAATTAAGCTTCAGGCTGAAGTTAAACAGTTCACCTCAGACTTGTACTGCACTGTTTAACAAAGTTGGGTCCAGAAACTAACACTGAGGTTTTTCTGTTGAGCAGATAAAAATAGACACTCCACTGACATTGCTATGTTTTTTTTTCTTGTTTTATTGAATTTCATGACACCACAATCACAGTAACTACTATAATAGAGTGTAAGGCTTTAGGTTCAAAGTTCTCTGTCTAGTAGATTGGATGCCTACAGAACATCACCATGGGTTACAAGGGCACAACATCTCTCATACCTCCAGGGAAGTCAAACAGCATGCTGACCTCTGGTGCCATGCTCCCAGTTTGGGTGTGAGCTTGTGATATCCCCCCGTTGGCAGACAGGCCAACAATGTCAGTTTGTGTCTAACCTCACCCTGCTCGAGTTTCAACATCAACAGACACACTGGATAAAGAAGATAATTTTAATACAACATTGGACGTATGTTGAATGATGGTTAAGATGTAATAGTTTAGATGTTAATAGGGTTTAAATATGTATAAATCCTTGTATTTCTACAACCAGCATAATTTCATGGTAAAAATTTGGTAAATGGTAAATTTGGCCAAAAAAGTCCTCAGCTCATTATTACACAACAGTTGTAGTCTTTTTTTTTTTTTGCTTTCCACACTTTCCATATACAGATTTTGCATGTGTGTATGCGATTAATTAACAAAATGTATTTGTGTTTTTGAAAAGTTCTTTATTGAGTTCAGTCCAGGTATGCAGACATATATACCAAAGGATAACAAAAATCATCTAAAATTAGTTAATAAAAAAGAATACATCAACTTCTTCTTGTGTTTTTATACTTCATTGAACTATGTTTATATATTAACACCATCAGTAATGTAAAAAGTACATTTTATCAAAACATTTGTATAATACGATACTTGGTAAATCGAAATACATAAGGCAAAGAAGAGTTGTGCAACTAACACTACAACAATGCTATACTGTCAACTGGATGTAATGAATTTGTGAAATGCTGGTGCCAATTCTGACTCTGCTGTTTCAGTTCTAGTTTGCTGCCATCTCTAGTACTTATCTGACAATGTGGACCTGACAAATTTCATCAGCATCTTTTCCTGAAACCTGGCTCTTTGCTTTTGCCCATCTACAGTACTGACTGGCTGTTGTCCCTCAACTGTTTATTGGGAAAGAGGAATCAGCATTTTGGCAAAGTTGAGGGGGAAGTCTCAGTTACTGTTGGTAGTGTCTCTGCTTGTAGTGTCCTTATTAGAAATCAAGAACTCTGCAGGCTTGTAGACTTGTTTTGGTGTGTTTAACCTGAACAGCTGTTCACCATACTGTATCATTTTTATGATAGTATTAGCTGAGAATTCATACAGCTGATCAACATTTGTACATCACTCTCGTCTTGTTTTCCCAGCTCTTTCTGTTGCCTCTCTGGCAATGAAATCAGCAGGTTTAACAGAATTATTGCATTATGTATGTAAACCTTAAAGTCATCTAGCTTTGTGTTTTGATTACTGGTCGGAGGCATAGAGAGAATGTGGCTCCATATTTGTGTTCCAAAACAGGTTGATTGCCTTGGGACAAGGAAAAGCATTCTTGCATATTGATGCTGTGTGGCCTTGCTGGGCAAGCTTCAAGTGCTAACTGCAGATGAAGTGGGATAGCTTCCCTCCCATCTTGCCAACCACCTGTCTTTACCAGGTTAATTGGCTTGAGGACAGGTTAAATTGCTGATGCTCACTCACTGACACACAGGGGAGAGTAACAGCAAAGGTGAGAGAGTTAGAATTGTTTTTGAGTGCAGTTTCTCCTTTTTTGCATCCAAATACAATTATTATAGCACAGTTAAGAGATGAAGATACATGTTAAAGCTTTGTGCACTGTGGCTACTAAAGCAGCAGCAATAAGTGGCGGCTAAGTAAGTAAGCCATGATAGACAGGCAACATTACAAAAGGGAAATCTTTTGCGCTACAAACTTTTTTTTCTTATCTTGCCTAATATTACTTAAATTCATCAGAGATTCAACAATTGAGAAAAAATGTCTCACCAAAAACGCCATTAACACTCAGTGACAGTCCTTAGTTTTCCCTTCAGTCAGCATTCTCTTCCTTGCCAAGTAATGGTGTGTTGCAGCTAACTGTCCCTGGCTCTACTGGAGGTGCTTGTGAGGTGCTACTGCTGGCTGATGACACACTCAAGCCCGTAGACCATAAGACATCAAACACCATACAGAGTTTTAGGCTGATTCCGTACTGCTTTAAATGTTTGGTAAGATTTGATGTGCAAGTAGACTTAGTAGCTATTTAGTTTTTCATCATTTTCTTTTCTAAAGATTAAGCCACACTTTTGACTGTTTACTGTGCTCCTTCTTTCACACCCAGTTGTAGTTTGCAATGTTATTGCAATGCTGTCATGTATCTAAAGAAATGACGTAAGCAGGACTGGTACTGTGTTTTTGATCCTATAGAACAGAAACTGAGATTTTAATCTGCACTTTTCATTTTTAATTTGGTTCTAATTTGGAACCAACATTTGGTTCCCAAACTTTAAGCTCTTTACACACTGGAGGCAAATTTCCTGAGCAATTTTCTCATGCATTTTTTAATTTATTTCTCAACAAGCAATTTCAAATCTACGACGGATTTTGCTGAGCAAAAAGCTGCATTTATGTTTTTATACCAATGCCAGCAACAGAACATTTCTGACCAGTTACTCTGCAGCTTTTGGGAATGTAACTCAAAAACATAGAACATAGTGGAAAGTCTGATTAACTTTATTTCAGTTAATGCTACACTTTACAAAGGATAAAAAATACACAATGAATACATGGTCATTATGTAGCTAAGGATAGCTGAAAAGCTTTGTTAGGATAAAATGTTGCAAAATGTGAATATATGGATACAGATGTATTTATCAAAGTTGCATTCAGATTATATTTCAACCTCAAACACATGGCCAGGTCCCAATCGATCCGCTCCTGTGCTTGCTCAGGTGTGATGCCGGCGCAGCCAGCAACTTCTCAGAGTGGCCCACGGTCATTCTGAAGTAGGTCAGAAAGCGACTGTGACACAACGTCGGCTCATGCAGCGAAACGTACCTGTCTTTCTTGTAAATATGGGACCTCTTTTTTTCTTATGTTCAGTAGAACAAGTATCAGTTCATCATCGCTTGATGTTCCGTGTGATTTTTTACAGCCTGCACTCACATTTTCATGTTGCGTTTGCTTGTTCAAAAAAATTTGTTAAAATAAAATCTAAAGATTTTACATGTTTTTGTCACAGAATCCAGTTCAATGACAATTTTTTTTAACTTTAACAAATTTCAAATATCATGTTAAGTTCAACTTTGACATCATTAATATAAATTATCAATATGCCATCATTAAGTGATGAAAAAGATATTCTATATTTACTAATGAACCCCATCAGATTTTTATGAATGTCCTACTATGTAATCTGAGTAGCCTTTCTTCTGAACAGCAATTACCTGACTAAGCCCCTTCCAAGAGGTGTGTGAACCCATTTTGTGGCCTGATTGAAAGCTATTCATCATAGTTGGCAGTCTCCTCACTTCTGCGTTGTGCATGTACGTGGCTGCCACATCTCAGTACCCTGCAAAGAGCTTCTTACATTTCAGAACAGAGGATAATGGTCTAGGTCTGTATTTAGTGCTCAAGGCAAGTTAAAGGCCTTTTAGCTTTCACGTGGTAAAGGCTTGGTACTGAGGGAATACAAACTACATTAAGTTTTTGTGTATGTGTCAGTGGTGACAATGGAAATATTATGATGTACCTCTCAATTTGGTCATAAACCACCAAATTGTTGCCTTCACTGTACCTACTGTATGAAATGTGGCAGGGCTGAAATACTATGTTAAAATAAAACACCTGGCAGTTATTATTTTGTACTACAGTCATCAAGCCAACAAAATAGGTGTGGTTACCTCAGTTACAGCTTACTACAAGTACACAATTTAACTGCACAGAAAAAGTGTTCAAAAATAGGCAAAGATATTAATTGCAAAAAAGCAACATTACAAAATAAAACATAGGAAGCATTCAGCCCCGCGAGCTGACACACTAGATCGGGATGGTGGGCGGAAGAGATGTACAGTATTAGCACAGACCAGCCAACAAGGACAGTTTTTCTGTAGACTACGCTGACTGACACCCTTAATCTTCTCAGAGTTTGTTTCTGCAGAAAATGTGCAAGAAGAAAATCATGATCCATGAAAGTAACAGCATGACACTATGTTCAGCCTATAATACATCACAATTTCTCACCAGAGCTTCACTCAATTTTAGCAAACACGACCTCTCTTTGACCCATGGAGCAGGGGGCAGATGGTGATGAGGATTAAAATGAAGATGACAGTTGAGGGAGGGGTGCAAAGACGTGGGGGTTTGAAGACAAAGCAACAAAAAGGAGAGTAGTGAGAAATTAGCCCTCCCCTTTATTGCTTTTTTATTTTCTATATGCAATAACAAAGACATATTACCATAATCACCACTTCTCCATTATCATGAAATAGATTTAAAGCCCCTCCACTGTTCTCAGAGTCCTTTATGAGAAACATCAGTATCTTTGTTCAATAGGAATCATGTTGTATTGCAGGAATACATGCTTGCTGCACGCATATGATGTGTGTGTGTCTGTGTGTGTGTGTGTGTCTTTGAACATCATTTATGTGTGTGGTATGTGGAGAAATGTCTCTGGCAGAGTCAATAAAGTCTGGCAGTAATCACCAGTCCAGTGAGAGTGTGTATGTCCTGAGGAAAAATCAGCTCAGCGAGTACCCACATCCACATTATCTAAACTACACATGGTTAACAGTAAGGAAGCTGAGCTTTTGACCAGGGGGGGTGGCAGTTTAAACCAATTTGAAAAGTCTAAACAGGAAGATGTACAAGAAGTGTGTTTGCCTCTCAAATCACTCTGCTATTACTCTTTTTCTGCCTTTGAGCAAGGAGATGTGACCCCTTAAGTGCTATAAGAGGAGCAATTTAGTAGTGAGTGGCACAAAAATAATGCATGTGATTCATTTCTTGGGAGATATATGTTTACAGTTTAATCGTAGTAGGAAAAATCTACCCAATCACTCTTTCATACCATTAAGAACACGTTTTTGCTTTTCTGGCACTCCTGTGTCTTGTGCTGGTGGAGTTCTTGCAGATAACTGCAATAAATAATTTTTAAACGACAGTTTGAGAAATTTCACTTTTGGTCATAATGAGTTATGCATTTGCATAGAGAGTTTATAGGGAGCACAGTTTTGTATCAGTTTGTAAACAGCATTGCAGTTTGAGAATAACTGGGCACATAAATAAAGTAAAATACAGTTATGTCAATCATTAACTTCAGTTAGCACATGGGGAGAAGAGTCCAAAGGTGAATGTTTCCTTTCATTTCTATCCAGTTTGTACAAAGGCTCTTTTCTTTAATATATTCATAGTCAAGGTTGAGAAGACAGTAGAAAATCAAATAAAAGTAAAATATGAAGATGTTATATAGCTATTACCCACATTCATTCTACACCAATAAAATGGACTGAATAATGCAATATTTACATTTGTGTTATTAGGCCTATTTTGTTTCTTTTCATTTCAATTGTACTAGTGTGCCAAGATTCTGCTCTGCCTGCGCATCTCTTCCAACTGTCTGCCAAGCCTCTCAGCCTATGTGATGTGATTTTTATCACATCACATGGGACCACTGAAGCATGTGTGGTAGGATATGTGTTGCTTCTTTGTTGTCAAGCATGTCTAGATTTTCTTTAAACCTGCCGCTAATCCTTTTTCTGCTCCTGTCAGGAAGGGATGGTGTTCATATGTCAACACAGCAAAACTGCCACCTCTGAAGACACAGTCACTTTTGCAGCTGAGTATGAAGACATGAAAATAAACACAGAGGTATAACTACACATAGTTTCAGTCAGAAGTAAAACACACACACACACACACACACACAGTGGTCACCCATCTAGTGCAAGTGCAGTCATCTATAATTTGTGGAATTACAGCCTCTGTAGATGAATGTGAATGAGATTCAGAAAATTCAATAAATGTTATTTTTTTCTAGATATAATACAGAATTTCCACTCGTCTACCACAGTGATTGGCTACAATAGCTGAACATTGTGACTTTGTAATTAAAGTCTCCTCTTTAATTGCACACCAATACACTGTAACCATCCAGTGTAGGATTAAGGGGAAAAGGATTAAGGATAGTGAAGAAGAGCTGCTGCTAAAATGCTCTTCCAGCCATTTCCCCTTAAAGTCTGGAATTTTCTGTTTTACCATTTGCAACATAGTACTAGATAACACTGCTTCCCAAATTAGCACATTTTAATCTTATTACAGAAGCTGGGATTTTGGGCAGTCTTTGATGTGTGGAGCATTGCCTTTATTTCACATTTTCCATGTGTTTAATATGACGGCTTTAACGATGTAGAATGTAATGAGAGGTAATTGCCAGCACTAACTATGCCTCTATCGAAAGCCTTTACTTTTCTTTATTGGACACCATTTACACTCTGATAGTGCACTGTGCTAAATTAGGCTTGATGCAAATCTTTGTTAATGAGTGATAAGTGAGCACTGTGTGTTTAGGCTGGTCTCAATACAGCTATTAAACACAATGCACACTCATGTAGCAGGAAGGCAACAATTAAAGCGCGGATGTCTGATTAGTTTATTTTATTCTGTGTCTAGTTTAATAGAATGATAGCTTTACCAGCTGTCCTACATTTCTGCTTTCACAACTGCCCTCCTCCTTCTCAGAAAAAGAGGGCACATTTTCCCAAGATGCATCACGATCTGGCCTTTGTATGACCCTGTTCGCCATGATGCCGAGGTTTGGCTACTGGCGAGATCACATATCGGTCACTTTTGTCCAATCAGAATTCTCTGCAGTAACTGACTAGCTGTGACTGGCGCTGAAACTGAGCCCGGTGATGTGATTGGCGTAGAGTTGTAGAGCGAGCACAACAAACACAATGGCAAAAAAAAAAAAAAACCAAAACAGACGTTATACAGCCCCAGTCTCTTAATCTGTGAAATCTGACAATGCCCCACTTCTTATGATTCATTCTTTTTGCTGGAGAGAAACACTTCGGCTTTCCCGCTGCGTTTGCTTTACGCTCAGGCACCACCTTTTTTTTTACTCTACACCATTGTTTCGTGACAACTGGGCGACTCGTTCTGTTTACAGGTCATTGGCAGTGCAGAGAGGTGATGCCAAGTTCGTAATGAGTTGACACTTGGTTCCACATAAACACACCTCACTGGCCTTCAAACCCACACAGCTGCGAAGCCCACAAGAATGTTAGCACATTATCCAACACCCCCCATTGCCTCACCTTTGTTTGCCTGCCACCTGACATTACACTGCTTCACTTTGGCCTTGTTAGAGGTCCTTTGTGGGGTCAAGGGGTAAGACTGGACACCTGACAGAGAACATAAATGACCACAGTTAGTGTGTGAACAAGAAATTAATTTGGTCCCTTAATCTGAGCGAATGATTGCCACATCGCTCTATTTATTTCAGTGTATAAACTCTATACAAGTTTTATACAAGATTATACTAGTTTGTTTAAAAATAATTACCAGATCGTTTTCCTGCCACTGGAAATTGATTTGAGGTTTGAACAATTTTATTCATGCTTATCTTCCAATTCTTGACACATGGTTTTCTATTTTTCCTTCATTTGAGCAGTATTGTGTGTTGTCTTTTGTGTTGTGTTGGTGATTATGTTCCTCTCCTGCGAGCTGTGAGGACATAGTTTTACTGTTTAATGCTGTGTATTCTCTGATCAAAACTGTTTGGTCACAGAACGCACATTTATTTGAAAGAATTGACCTGTTACCTCCTTCAGCATATGTCTTTATGTGTCCCACAGAAGGACACACATAACTATTTAAGACCTTGTGAACAAAATATTTTTTTGTTGTTAAGCAAACGAAAAATGTCAGTGTAGATAATGCAGTCAAATCAGTCTTTTTTGAAATCATTTTCAAGGCAGACAGACAAAATAAATACAGAAAAATTGCATATGTTATGTTGGGGTAAATGGTCCAAGCAATAAACCAATATTCATTCCATTTGAATAAAATCAAACAATTCTTCTGTACAATAATGTTTTGCTTTTGTTGTGAAACACTTAACCAAATTTTTTAAAAGAGACAGCAATTCTGTCAAAAAATATTGCAGCATCTAAGTTTGAAAAATGGCCAAAACTTATATATTTTATCTTGTACAGTATGTTTGCAATAGGGCAAACCCAGGGAATGTGCTCTTTTCAATTCCGTCTTCTTTTTATGTGGCGCTCTCAAACTTCCTCAACCATGGCAGACTGTTTTTCCCTCCGTAAATCAAGGACAGTGAATAGGACGAGGTGTGATTGCTTTCACACCCAGGAAGTAATCACACTGGACCTGCCACAGCTCTGATTAAGACTGATAAATATCGACGAGCAGTTAATGAGATGTCAGGCAGGAACAAGGCCCTTCCCTTCATGCCTACTGATGACACCAATGAAAAGGAAAAATGACCTTGACTAGGCAATGTCATGACTGTCTTTCATAAGTGCAAAGCACAAGCTATTAATTATTCTTAGCTGCTGAGCAAGATTATCAATGGTTCAGCTGTATTATTCACATCAAAGAAACATGGCCAGCAGGTGCTTGTTCGGAAGTTATTCTTCATAATTATGTCAGCTAAACTGGAAGTGATTATTGTTAATTTTTATTCATTACAATGCTTTTTTGAGGACAGTGGGTTATGACAGACATGTAGTCAACAAAAGATACATACAGGCAAGTCAATTAGCTGATTAAAATATTATCTTAAGTGTTTATCTCCTATTGACTGTCTTACTTTTCCAGCACTAATTATTAAACTTTCCCATAAAGGCATTGTCTTGGTTTAAGACACAGCACTGTCTAAATCAAACTTGTTTTAAGCTTTCTACAAACAGTACACTGCCTAAAAATACAAACACAATCCTTCAAAATGTCTGTTAAACTATGATGAGGACATGAGAAGGGGGCTAAAAGAAAGTAAATTCATTATCTCATCCAGCATTATGTCTGCATCGCTGTATGTATGAGCTCTATTTCCCTGAGTAGCAGGCTCACATCGATGTGGTTTTATATTAGGCCATGGTATTGCTCTTTGTTTACAGTAAATTAAGGCCATGATAACATCTTATCTTCCCACAGTGGTATTTTGATGTCCTTGTTCCAAGGTCTCACCACACCTGAAGGCTGCAATACCTCTCACATGTGACGGATTCCCACCAACTGTCTCGTTGTGACCATGAACTCCAGGTCACCCCCTGGTCCCCAGGCGTAGTCCCGTCAAATACTGTTTCCCTGGCAGACATACTCGGCCCATCAGACAGAAAAACCACGCAGCTGCACCCAAACACCCAACAATAGGATGCTTGTTCTGGGGCAGAATAGGCTGGGACTCCTCTATGGGGAAGGGGGCAATGTGAGCGGGTGGTCAAATATTTCATGGGTTCTGCAATAGAATAATCCTTCGTGTTTTTTTTTGGAATGGATAATTGGAAGCAATCATTTGCACATTTCAAGAGAGTTAAAAGAGGCAATACACAATTCACTTTAACATATTATGATTTCAAAAACTGCAATATATCAGTTAAAGTGATCCAGAAAATTTCTAGTTTTATATTTTAATTGACTTATTTGTAGTAATGAATGACTAAATTATCAAGACACCATATGGGACACCAATGCATCATGATCACTTCTCTTAAAGTAAGAGAAATGATTTTAAAAATACCAGGACTCTGGGGTGTGCTAATCAGTTCACTCAGGAAAGATGTTGTGGTGATGTTGAAGAAAAGAGAGAAAAAAATGTGTGTGTATGGAAAGTCCAACTAAAGGAAGACAAACAAAAGTGCAGAAAGAAAACACACACACACACATACATGCACACAGGCACACACAGGCAACTTGTTTGCTGGAAATATTTGCCAATTAGCAAAGTTGTGGGGCTGGAGTGGTAATTAGGCTTTCCAGTCGGCTGGTGTCTGTGCACAGCTTAGCTGAGACAGGTCTGAAGCTAAACGCCTCCCTATTTGTCCAGCAATTATGTCAGGTCCCCATGTCACAGTACAGACGTGACCAATTAGCTGAGCCAAGCTAAAGTGAAAAAGAGGGATTATGGCAGAAAAGATGGGAGAGGATGAAAAAGTACACTGAAAACGGGTGTGGGGGTGTTAGAGGGGAGCTCATAAGAGGGGGTGAGTGAGGGGTAGTCTGTAAGGAATCAGAGAGAATAAAGGGAGATAGAGTTTGCTTTGAAAATGGGGAGAAGGAGCGAGTAAGGAGGGTGTGAGGGAGCGGATTTCTTTTTTTTTTTTCTATAGCTCTGTGATCATGTTTTGCATTGATCCTCGTCCTGACCGACATGTGGCTAAGACATGCTAATGCATTGCGGTATTTATTCTAATGTCGCCTTACTGACCGAGTGAGGATAAAAAATTAATCTTTATTGACGTCTCAATAATTCTCTCTTGAATTATATGACATATTTTGGCCTGCATACAATCAATATTCTCCTGCTTGGAGTAATGTGAAACTGTATCAATAGCCGTAGGAAAGTGAACAGTGCGCTAGTTCTTCTTGGCATTGGTCTATTTTTACTTCAGCTTGAAAGGTAAGTATTAACACTTAAGGAGTACCCGCTATCTGGACTAGTCAAAACAATTCAAAACCTATGATATGGTCCCGTCTGTCTCGGTGTACAAATAGTCATGGTTAATTTATTTTTCTTTTCAAGGGGATTTTAAGTTTCCTCTGCCAAATTGCTGTCGCAATGGAAAAATAGAAGCTGATTATCTTATCAAATGACGAGATAGAAAAAAAATGCACATTATGTGTCTGTGAAATGCTGCTTTCCATTCAATATATGTCCAGTGACTCCAGTGACAATACTGGTGTAGAATGAGAAGCTGTAAAACTGGAGAGATCTGAGATGAAATGTATTCTGCCTAAAAGAAACTACATAATCCTCAGCTGAAACCTCAATGAGTGCATCTAAAGGGGGAGCGTTTGAAAAATATCTGCTCTACCCAGACTCTGAGACCAACTGATCCAAGGCTTTGTATTTAATTGGACAGGCAAAGGAAAAAGAGGGGAGTCAGGGGACAAGGCAAAGGGAGGATGAGGTAGAATCTATGATCTGAGTACCTTTCCCTGTTTTACTGGGAATGTTGGCTCAGTGCCTGCAGAATAGAGCTCATATTAATTAGGCTTGAAAGACAGTTTGAGAAACTATGTTGCAGGTTATTGATGTACTGTATCTCTACTGTGAATAGCAAACATTTTGACTTGATTGTGACAACATGTCTTGGAAAAGTCTGAGAGCAAACCACCCTCATTGTTACACTAACTTTCGAGAACTTATATCTGATTTGGAATTATGCCACTGCTTTTTTCAGTATTCCTGTAGACGGATGTGTAATTTAAGTCATGCTTTTCATGGCTGAATTTGGCAAACTACTTTTGACTTTTGGTATTTATCTCATAGCAAAAACCTCAATACTGATGAGGAACTTTGCAACTGAAGATGCATTAGAAGCAGATGAACTTCTCCCAAAGATCAATATCCATTCATCGTGTGCCTTTAGCTATAAAGATGAAAGACAGCATAACAAAATTATTTTTTTACAAACAGTGTTACACTAATTGTCCTCAGGCTTTTCCATGGTGATGGAAATCATTTAGCTTAAACCTGTGTAAAACAAAAACATCATCTGAAAGATTTTGGATGAAAAATGAACTATTCCTGCTTAAAGATATACTTCATCCATCCATTATCAACCGCTTATCCGAGGTCGGGTCGCGGGGGCAGCAGCCTAAGCAGGGAAGCCCAGACCTCCCTCTCCACGGCCACCTCCTCCAGCTCCTCTGGGGGGACCCCAAGGCGTTCCCAGGCCAGCCGAGAGATATAATCCCTCCAGCGTGTCCTGGGTCTGCCCCGGGGCCTTCTCCCAGATATACTGAGCATATTAAAGAAAATGTGCAGAGGTACAGCCCATAATTATCTGAATGGAGGTGTTGGTGCCACACAACATGAAATGTTATTAGGATAACTCCTGAAAAACCACACAAAGTTCTGGTAATAATTATAGAAGTGAGGGATGGCCATAAATGATAAGGAGTGAAATTGAACATGTTTATTTTGGGTAATTATGTGACTGGAGAACATGTGTGTGATTATGATTTGGCATGGTACCTCATGGAAGAACAGTTTACTTCAAGTTCACATAGATGAATTAAACACACAAAGACTCAGTAAAAAGATCAGGTCACATTTCTTAAATAATTTAATTGCAAAAGGGTCTTTTAAAAATATTTCTACAAGAATGCATTATCATTTTTTAGTAATTTGTTGTGTATGTCTGCACCATTAAATACATCTCAATGCAAAGAGGAATTAACAATTGCATTTTGCAAAGCCATCCCCTCTCCCAGTTCACTATACGTGTACAGTACTCCCTGAAACATCTCGTTTCATTGTATGACAAGGTGGTTTTCAAAAATGACCAAGACAGATGTGCAGCTTCTCGTAAGCTTCTCAGAAGACAAATGAAAGACAGTCCTTTATATACTTATTTAAAACAGATAACTGGAAAATAGGTTTTAAGTAAAGGGTTCTCAGGGAAGGTGGGTGAGTTGATGATTTATGAGGGACACATTAGGGAAAGAAACTTGAAAGGAATGTTGGGATAGTTTGAATCCTGTTGGCACACAAACATTTTTAAGAAAGCCTAACGTTTCTGTATAAAATGGTATTTCTTTTATTCCACACACTCTCACACACGCAAACACAACAGTCCATCTTAATTTCGGCAATGTGCAGTCAAGACCATGAAGCGAAAACACATGAGAGTAAGTTCTTTTTCTCTCTGCAAATGTTAAATATTAAACACTAACATGAACGTGTGAAAAATCCACTTAAAGATTAATTGTTTGCAGTTGATGTGGTGGCAGTTTAATCATTCTAAGATGTGTAGCAGTGCCAGTTAAGCTCATCACTCACGGCTGGTTGACTTTGGTGAACACAACTCCAGACCCCAGCACACCATGTGTACCTCATCAATAGTTCATGCACGCTCCAAAGCGCTGCCATTTTTTTATCAGTGGGAATGTCTGCCATCTGATTCTGTTTAGCCTTAATATGCCCCCCTCCTCTATTTTTATGCTCATCAACTGTGTCTTGTTTGGAGCCACATGCACGTTTACAACAGTGGGTAAATGAGCTTCTGTTTGCCTTAATTCTGTCCTTGAGTCTCAATGCTTATCATTTTCAATTAAAATTTTGTTTTGCTTTGGAAAGAAACTAAAACAAAAACAAAAAAGTATTTTCCTCTAACAGGCACTTTCAGTGCTTTCTCGTCATGTTAGTGAATCTTATTAATTAATAAAGATTCTACTTCTAATTCTGAGCCATCATATCAAAAATCTGAACTGACACTTTGAAAACCATTCAAAAAACTATTCAAACTATTGATGCTTAGTGCCTGAGTAGTTTGAATACACAAGTATTAAATAACCACTTGATTGTGTACTGCAACTGCTACAGGTCACACAGAGAACTAACACTAGTGAAAACATCTGCTGATGTGAAACAAGATGAAAAATATAAAATAGGGAACATGTTTTGCATAAGATTCTCCATAGCTTTTAAAGGAACTTAAAGAAGCTGAAATAAGTCATATGACAAAGCACATGGCCACTAATGTCACACTAATTACACACCTAACTAATATTATTAACATATTGCATTGATCAGCTCCAACCTAAACAATATGGAGACTGTCTGGAAGATCACATCGGTGATGCTGTCCCATCCTTTAATCCACTTCAAACACACCCCTCTGTGGGAAGTGCAAATGCAGCTAATATTATTTAGGATGAGGGGGTCCTGCAGATTTCAGTTTTCTGCGTGCCTGGGCTGTTGATCCTGCACTGTACTAATCATGCAGCCTGAGCTAGACAGGATGATTGCAGGCCAGACAGGAAATGAAGAGAGATAATGGTAGGTCAGCTCGCTGTTTGTCTGTGCTTGATGTGTGCTCGCGTTTTTGCAATGCCATATTGTCTGCTGTATTAATCAACCTGACAGGGATAGACCATTAGGTTTTTCTTCTGACAGCTCTGGATTCTCTGATGAGGATCCTGTTGCAGAGAGACAACCTGCAGGTCCTGTGATGGAGCTGTGATTCGCAGATAAGCTGCATCATCTCTGGACCTTCTGCATAATGAGTCCTTAACAGTCCTACTGAAAATTTGTTGGGAGTATCCCATTTTTGGAGGTGATGGTAAAATTATAGCAATGGTAAACCACAGAGGTGCATTTGATTTGTTTATAGGATGTTTTGAATTGAAAATAATGGATCTGGAAGCTTATTAGTAACAACTCAGTGCTTCACAAATGGTCTTTATGTTGTGACTGAGAATGGATCTGGGAAGCTTAATATTCAGTTCAGGCAACACATACAGACTTGAACACACTTACAAAGACTCCCATGACAACGGACGGAGAGCAACAGGGCGACATGTTATGACCAATTGTCTAACCATGGTTAATGTTTATCTCTTCCTCTCCCTACTGATTTTCTAGCATCCCTCTTTTCCTTTCTGTTAATCACACTCTGAATCAAACATTTCACAACAACACTTCCATTTTGTCAAAACACCATTTTTCTTTTGTTATTTATCATATTTTTGTTACAAAACATGTACAGGCTGTTTAGAACAACAACAAAAATACAATATTATATGCAATTTCTTTTGTTTAATAATCATCAATTAGGTGAATCCTCTTGGAGTTTCTCTTCCTTCTGATTGTTCCAAGTCCAAGGTCCCAAATGGCCTATAGTCCATCTGGGTGTTGGGGGTCAAGGTACAAATAAATATATAGGGCAGGACGTCCAAAAATTTTGATTATTTCTATCTGCAGTAATAATGCGTAGAAAGTAAGGTGTCCGTCATGGTTTATCTCAGTTTCTGCATGATGCATATCTATATATATAGATATCTATATATCTATATATATGGATATCTATATATCTACTGTATGTCTGTCTGTGTGTGTGTGTGTGTGTGTGTATATGTGTATATGTCCAAGTTCATTTTTTGGATTCAATAAAAAAATGTTTAACAGCTGTCCACAGAATATAGCATAATTGTTTGAGATATATTTGCTCCTTGTCACGGTTCTGTTCATGCGTTCATTCTCCATGGTGGCAAATAGCAGAAGATGTATTGTATAGTATACTTGTGTGCAACGTGACACATCCATACATCCAGGCGCACTTAAGCCCACACACACACATAAACACGCACATACAAAATCGCACACAAAAGGCCAAGTGGTCTTCCCATAACATTGCCACAGTCCCAGTGTCCCCATAATCACATAACGCGTCCTGTAGGGGTACTTAGGATGGACTGGGCCATTTTGAAACCACAAATCTCACAGAAATGTGTAAGAAAGCCAAAATGGGAAAAAAAAGAAAAAAATGTAGCGTGGACAACAAAAATAAAACAATTATATTTGTAAAAACACATTTCATGAGCAGGTGATCCCGAGCTGTGAAACTATCCTGAGTCACATCAGGTCAAAGTGAAGGAACTATCCGGTGACCTGCTGACGATTCAGCAGCCAATACAAGTGTCCAAAAATGTGGCTGGCCTCCTTTGGCCTTTTTGACCTCTGTCATTCTCTTGACCTAAGCCCATCACATTTCCTCCTCCACCACCTCACTCTTCTTCAGCAAGTGCCCTTTTAGATAAAACACCTTCAATATGAAGATGGAGAACAACATACATGCACATTAAAACGAGGGAAATAATTGTCCTCTATCTCCTGTGGGTCCAAAACACCTCTGCTTTTTGTTTAGTTTTTTATGTGTGAACATTTGTTCACACTTTTTTATCAGAGTGTTCATCCTTTGCATGTATTACGTCCATCAGAGCTGGGTTGAGGGGTCAAGGTGAGGGGTTCTTGTGTGAGGATCAGGGTAATATTTCAGATACAGGGCTAAGGCCAACCTCACTAAAACACATACGCATGCAAATGTCAACCCACAGCAGAGCTGGTGAGGCACGCATGAGCTATAAGGGGATTAACTATTTCTCCTTGTTCAATAACACACAAATTCTGATTGGATGAAAAAGGAACAAATAACAAAGCAGGAACAGGAAATGGAAGTGGTAATGAAATAAAGAAAAAAATATTCTGAGGCACTGCAAGCCAGTTCCATAGCAAGTAATTGGCAGAGATGGATCAGGCAGCTAGGGTTTTCCAGTGTCTCTCTCTGGCACAGTTCCTCCCCTCTTTTCCTGTCTGGTTGTCCTTGGACTGCATGGGTCTGTGTGTCCTGTCTTTCACACCTGGACAGGAAGTGTTTGGTTCATCTGTAGTCTCATGTCCTGAATGCTACCAAGAATCTTTTTCTGATGGCCAGCCAACGTCACCCCTATCCGCAGCAAGTCTCTGTGGAGTGAGAAGAAAGGAGTGGAAAATAAGAACAGGTGGCTCAGTCATAAAAAAATAAAAGCAGACAAACATCACATGTCTGAAATTGAATTGCAAATTTCACTTTTCACCCAAGTAAACATACATGCTACCAGGTGGAAACAGGGACAGGCAAGCACCTTGGCAATCACCCATGAAATGGCTTCCTAAGGGTATGTCAACAAAAAATGGGACTCATCCAGCTATAGCCAAAGTTAGTCTTAATGCAACATACCTCTGTTGCCTGGCAGGTGGGCAAGCGGAAAGGAGTCAAAAAGCCTTAATGTGATAGTTAATGATTACAGAGCAAACTTAGCTACTGTTCGACAGCTGGCAGACTTCACAGAATCTACACCAGCCTGACACTTTGCTATAGTAACAGGCAAGCAGACGTTGTTTTTGTGTAACATGTTGAACATATTATTCAGTTAATCCTTCCATTCATATCAGTATGTGTGAGTAAACTAGGTTTCTCTTTACCACTGCTTCCATTCTAATGCAAATAAAAGCGAAAAGTGTATTTAGCTAATGACTCACATAATATACTAGCAGTGATCTTTAGTATGTCCTTAACCTCAGGATAAGGAAAAACGTTGACATACAGTTGACATTACTACACCGTTAAAAAGGCTGCAGAGAGCACACCTGCTTTGACCGTTATTAGTCAGACAGCATTATCTAATCCTCATAACCATGTTGGTTTAACACTGTGCAATAATATCGCAAGAACCTCTGTTTTCCACTCGCTTGTTTGATTTCCCTAGTTGATAGCTGAGGAGAGCGGCTGGTGTCTGGGCCAGTGATTAGCTAACTGTTGGTTCTCTGTCACAGTCTGCGTCCTCTTCATCCAATTATACACACACACAAATACTGAATAATCTAATATTACACACACAAACGTTCACTGTTTGTGTGTCTCAATGTATTTCTGGCCCTATCCATCCGAGTGCAAAAGCATGCACCTAAACCAACACATGAGCAAATACATACACACATAAAGCACACGTGGATGCACATCCACACGACATGGCCATCATCTCCAAAGCTAAAAAAGGGTGCATCCCTGCAATTTCACACAAATAAATGGTGTTTTTTAATATTTTGCCATCAGTACATCGATGGAGGATGAAATGATAATAAATGGGGACCATTAGAGGAATTACTGGCCATTAAGGGCAACAGAGAGCCACAGTACACTACACCTGTCAGATTATCCAAATTGAAACAAATTACCCCCACCTCCATTGCCTATTATCCAGCTAATGAGGATGATTTATTTATCATTATAATTGTAATTCATTTATTTGATCATCACTGGCCACAGAAATCCCATGACTTCCATTACATCATTTCCTGTTTGTAAACAAACAAGCAGAAGAGGTGTGTCAGTCGCTAAGGTCAACTGGAAATTGCTGTGGTTGTTTTTGTTGTTGTTGTTTACTCTAATTTCTCTTGCCAAGTTGTGTTGACAGTTGTCTTTAAACCCTTAATACATCACAATAGCTGTATATTAATGTGTTTTCAAAGTGGAATGTATCATCAAAGTCCAACCAGTGTATTTCTGAGATGTCTGAATATCTGTTAACTTCACTGATATAGCAAAATGTTTATTTATTTCTTACGTCTGTTCTGGGTTTGATGCCTGATCTTACTCAGAGCACTTTTCCACATTTTATATTTTATCCATGAGAATATTTTTCCCCTCAGGGTCAATCTGTATAACACTAATTTGACTTTGTAACTCAGACTAGTCAATCATTTTAGGCCTGATTAGCTAAATTCACTCCATCTCCACTCACTCTGCTGTCATCTGGGCCACCAGGTCAAAGGAAGCAAATCCGGCATTGACAAAGTTGTCACGATAGCGACTCATCTTGATGGCATCCAGCCAGTCTCCCACAGTGGTGAAAGTGGTATAGTCTGGCACACAGCGGTCAAGCAAGGGCTGCGATACCCTACATGGGGAAGAGGGAGAGAGGAGGAAGAAAGAGAAACAGAGAGAGAGGGTTAAGGTCGTGACTCTACTGCCTCTGCCGGCCAACCTCACCCCCAAACGCCCCCCACTGAGCGCCACCTCTCAATTTCTCCACCTCTCTTCTCCCCTCTCCTCTCTTTTCCTCCACATGTAAGGAGTTATATGAAGGGGTGGGAGTAGGGGTGGACAATTTTATGATTGTGGAGAGACTGGCCGGAGGCTTTAAGGGTGGATGATGGCGCTGCAGCGGATGAGGCAAAGTGGTGTGTATTGACAGAGAAAATGACAAATCTGCTCTTGAATGATGAGTACCACATTGTAATTTACAAGGACCAAGATTAGATTTATGTTGGGAAACTATACTCATATACATGTCAAAGAAACCGTGCATTTTTTTGTCAATAATAAATTTAGGTGACAGCATCAGAGACATTAAGAATGCAAAATGTGCCTCAGGAAACCCCCGGAAATATCTAGATATCTCTGTTCCTGTTCCTGTCTGTCTTGTTTGTCTTGTTGATATGTCACTGTATTGTGTGAGTGTGTGTGTGTGTGTGTGTGTGTGTGTGACACTTGATAATAAAGAAAAAAAGCTGAAATCCAATCTGAGTGATAGTACTGAGCTGTACTGTACAAATGTAAATCTGATCTCAACACTGGATTTCATCTGGTTTTGCTGGTCGGCTCAAAGCAGATGTGGACTGGTGTGAACATGGTTTAACTAACAGACTATACGACTATATGCCATATGCATAATTTGTGTATTTAAAGTACACTATGTTTGTTGGAGTATTTTTCCAACATAGAAATCTTGAAAAAGAGATGCATGCAACACAATCCCACAGCATAAGGACATTTTGGAAAAATGTTTCATGAAGAGGGGGACATCTGGAATGTAAACATAAATGTTGCTTACATGCGTGTGGTTGCATGTTAGGATTGAATCATGATATTGCGCCAAACACATAAAACAATGCCTCAAACCTGCTTGACTGCACATTTGTGTGTATATCAATGTATTTATCTGTGTGACAGATTTTAAATTGGTGTATCTGTGTGTATCCCTCCCTGAAAATGTGTTTTTTAAGTTCCTATCTGTTGACAGGCCAAAAGGCCTGTCTAAAGAAGAGCCTAACCCACTGTGCTGATCAATGCTGCAGATAGAGAGGCCACCTTGGGAGTTTTAATAAAACTGTGCTCCAACTCAGAGTGAAGTGGAGCAGATGAACGGGTGGAGTGGTAGGCGTGGGAGGGGGGTAGAGTGGGCGACAAGAAAGTGCAGGGAGGCGAAGTAGGAGAAACAGATGAGGAGCAGGCAAAAAGAAAGAGAACCACTGTCTCCTCTCCTCCCTGCTCTGTTGATCCCTGTCATCCTTTTTGATGGCATTAGATTCATAAACAATTAAAAGAGGAATGGAGAGAGAAAAAGCATGGAGGGGCAGTTAATAACATTGATACAGAGGCTCCATTGAGTGCTGTAGAAATTTTAATAAGGTCTGTGCTCCAGAGCCCTAGGTCTGAAGCCCCTGTTAACACCAGACTCTGGATTCCCTTAATGGACTATTGTTAGTCCACTTCTCTAAAGATGGCTTCAAAAGGATCCACGTTGTTGCAGGCTACATGTGAACCCATAACCTACTACTACAGGGTTTTTGGTGTTTTGTCCAAGGACACCTCGACGTGTAGCCAGTGGGAACCAGAAATTGGACCACTGACCCTGGGGTTCGTACACGACTGTTCTACCAGCTGAGCTACTGCCAGAGGAACAATAACAATATTTTTACAGGTCAAGCCTAAATTCATAGTCAGTGGTTAGGACTGTCAGAGTTTATCCAAAAATGTTAAGGACATTTTAAGTTTAGAGAGTTTATATGTGTCTCATTTCTGAAGGGTGAATTTCTCTATATACAACAGAAACACAACAGTGTAAACAAGAATCACTGGTGCTGTGAGCCTAACATCACCAAAAGTCAGTTGCTCACTATGCTTCACACCTACAGAGCCAAAACCAAAGGACTTTTATGTCAGACAGTGTTAGTTAACTTCCCCTAACCCTTCATTCCCAACCATGGCAGTATCATCTCTCACTTCTCCCTTATTAGGATTGTCGGCAGGAGGCCACCTCTCCTCTGGCCCGTTTAAAATCTCGTTAGTGGCTAATTAAAAGGCGCTCCCATCTCTTTTTTGCATCGCCTTAATTGAGCTAATTAACCGCAAGCTTTATCTTCTAAGAATGTCACTTCAGTTGCCAACCGAGACCCTAGTTTCCCTCTTGAGCCCAACCCAGGATTGTCTGCAACCCTCCCTCAAGACATAAAGACCCTAATGTAGGGACAGATAGGTAGGTCACCCTCCTCCTCTGCTCTCCAACTCTGCCACCTTCTTTTCTCCAAATTCTTTCCAAGAAAGAAGTTGCAGAGAAAGGTAGTGCAGCTAAATGTAGATGTGACATCATTGATTGAGTTCCCAGTTGGCAAAGGAGTTGCTTTAAGGGCTGTATTGAGCGATGGCAATTTGGGTTTGCATAAAAACCATGGCTGCATTTGTAAATACTAAAGGGTTGTGTGAGAAGATTTTGCATTTTATAGGATTGTTATAGCTGAATCAGAGTCATTTTCATTGTATCAACCTACTTAATAACGAATATTTGCACAATGGATATTGTTATTGTAGTTCCTCTGGCCCATGTGCAAATGACATGGTTTTACCATTACTCTTACAACTTTTAGAATGATTCAGAAAGTTCATTAAATAAACTGAATTATATATAAAGTATGTAGTATATATGACCCATTGGTGAAATACACAGGTCCAGTAGGTCACCATAAAAAATTAAAATATTTAGAAATGAATCATAATTAATATCCATTACGCAATGACTAAAATTGAATATTTCTCCACTTATAAAAACTCAACAAAGACTTGAGGAAAACTAACAAAGAGAATATCACAAGTCTATTTCTGCAATTACCAGCTCGACAGAACACATAAAAAATTGGGCATTTACTTTAAAACATTCACACTGAGACTGAACTTGATGTGACCATCATAATTTGATGTCTTACCCAGTGGACTGTGTGCTGTTGGTGACCACTTTCAGGCTGGCAGCATTACGGATTAGTTTATCCAGCGTGGCCACAATCTGAGTGAATTTAGGCCGCAGGTTTCTTTCTTTTACCCAGCAGTCCAACATTAGTTGGTGCAGTGCTGTGGGGCAATCCATAGGTGGGGGCAGTCGATAGTCCTGCTCCACAGCATTTATCACCTGAGGAAGGATGGCATTGGAATCACAGTCACTTCAATTTCAAAAGTATGGTGTAGAGGGAGAGCAGACAACACAAGAACTTTAAACTGGGTCAGTGAAAAAAGCAAGTGAGTAACGAAAAGGTGAAATGATGCAGAAAAACATAAAACAGCATTTGGATAATTCATTGAAATAAGTGCCAGATTATGATTAGCTTTTAGGGTAATATGCAGATATGTAGGAAGAGGTGGCTCAAAGCTACCAACAGTATGTGTGACATTAAGTATGCACATCTAAGATTATGGAAAAATGTCCTCATATCATCTTACATCTTGATTGCTCATGTCCCAGTACGGCCGCTCGCCATATGACATCACTTCCCACATGACAATACCATAGCTCCACACATCACTGGCTGAGGTGAACTTCCTGTAGGCAATCGCCTCAGGAGCCGTCCAGCGAATGGGAATCTTCCCTCCCTGTGGATATGCGAATGAGTAGGTGAGCATGAAATACTGGAGGGATGGAGCACAAACACAGAGTCACACACATACAAGAGGGAGAGAGAAGGTGAGAAAAACACAGTCTAAGGGAAACGCTGATACAAAACACATGGATGCATGCTGTAGAGCCCAAACACCACATACATACAAGATTAGTAACAGAGTTACAGACAGATGACATACAAATGTGAAGCTATAGAAACATTTAATGTGCTACAAAATTTTTCAACATCAATATTTAAATTTAGAATCATGCTGTCAATTCAGTTATTTGTTCTCGGCCTTTTGCTTTGCAGAGCAAGACTTGCTTTTGCACCCAGAATGATCATGCCATGTGGTGACACAGATCGATTTGTTGAATACACTCATACTTGCCAATGTTGTGAAAGTTAAGATATTTATTATTGTGGTGAAAAAAATAATTAAAATTGATTGATGTTAAAACATAAGATGTAGCACCTAAACATTGATTTCCTCTTTTAGTTCACACATAAACACATGGTGAAACATGTGTAGACGCTGACTTACCAGTGAGCTGGTGTATGTGGGGTCTGTAGGATCATCCTCAAGGAAACGCGATAGGCCAAAGTCAGACACCTTACACACCAGATTACTGTTGACCAAGATGTTACGGGCAGCCAAATCTCTGTGCACATAGTTCATGTCTGACAGATACTTCATGCCTGCTGCAATACCACGCAGCATGCCAACCAACTGGATCACTGTGAACTGCCCATCATTGAGCTGGCAAAGGAAGAAAGAGAATGACAGAATAGATTGAACTGCCGATCAAGGTTGCATGTACAAAGTGATATATGTTTGTCTCCTTTTCACCTTCACTTGTCCTACATGTCTTTCCCTTTTCTTCCTATTTTTCTCTCATTCTTCTTATTTCTATATTTCCTTGTATTACTCCCCTTTATCTGACAGACATTGTATGATGGGACTTTGAGTCAGAGATTAATTGGAGATAGAGCACTTTGTAAATGTCACCAATTGCCTCAATGCAGCATTTGTCAGATATTCATTACTCTGCAGCAGAGCTTATGAAGAACTTTCATGGCACCAGAGAAAGTGAGATTACTAAAAGTAAGATCAAGCAGATTTGGATGGTCTTATTCGCTCGATTGTGTTGCATAATTGATAAAATCACAGACACATATTTTACAAAGAAAAGCTAAAAAAACTGAATCTTCACAGACATACAGCTAAAAAACGGCTACCTTGTATTTTCCTCACCCTTAGGAAAGAGTCCAGTGCTCCATTCTCCATGAACTCAGTCACAATCATCACTGGCCGACTCTTGGTGACCACTCCTTCCAGGCGGATAATGTTGGGATGGTCGAACTGGCCCATGATAGAAGCCTCAGACAGGAAGTCTCGCCTCTGGCGGTCAGTGTAGCCTACTTTGAGAGTCTTGATGGCTACAATGATCTCCCGGCGTCCAGGCAGCTTGAGGCGCCCACGGCACACCTCCCCAAACTCTCCTGCGAGAGCCCAGGTGGGACAGCCAGAGCAACAGCAAAAGAAGAGGAGGAGAGGTGGAAGGAGAGAGAGAAAAACAGGGATGGGAGAGAGGCATGATGGAACAGTGGAGGAGAGTGGGGGAAAAGAGGGGAGAGGGGACAGTTAACTGGTTAGAACCAAGGAGCCAGGGAAGGGTAGCAGGAGTGGGACAGGGGGAACTGCAACAGAAGCCAGAACTCTAGGCCATTGTCAGGGGATGATGGTGATAGGGGGAGCATACAGTGACCTTGTGCTGTTAACTATGGATTCAAAGAAACAGCACAGTGTGAGGCATGATTATGGAGTGTGAGAAGATATAAAATTGAAAAATGCAAAAACAGAGTGGTTGACGGGGAGAGAGGAGCTTAGTGGGTCAGAGGTGGAAAGGGGCGAGGAATAGATGGGTTGTGTTAAGCTTCAGAGGGGCTGGAGTAATGAGCGCAGGACGATGAGATAGGTGGGGAAAGAAGCTTAGGAGTTCTTGGGGTAGTGGACGCTTTACGTTTAGAGTCTACACCAAGCGTATGCGAGAATGCAAAAATTAGGCAATGAGAGTGATGTGTGTCGACATGGATGTAAAGGTGATAATGCGGGAAGTCAGGGGTAAGAGGACAGGGGATGGAAGAATGGACGGATGTATTAAGGAAGGGGCAGAGGAGAGGAGGGGGACAGGGGAGACAGGGGTTGAGGGTTTGTCACTTTAAAGGCGAATGCTGGGAAGCGACGGGTTTCAAGTAGTAGCCTCAGCAGTAGAAGCGCTGTCTTAGCAGCAGCAGTAGTAATGGTAGTAGCAGAAGCAGTAGTAGGGACTCCCATCTCAATGTCCTCCAGTTTTGGCTCAGATACAATGTTAAGAAAACTCAACTTCACTTGGCACAATCCTGCAGCTTTTGAGCAGAGATATTACTATCAAATATAGCAGATACATGAAATATTTGATATATAATACAGTATCAAATGTTAGGGAGGGTTTCTAAAAGACAGGACACAACCACATAGTGGAAGAAGTGTAAGTGCCAGAAACAGGGGTCAAGTATAATGATCCAATAGAAGCCTTCTTTAACAAAGACATTCTACTAAAAAGTAGGCAGGGTCAGGGAAGGCCAATCCTGGACTACAGACATTTTAATACTGTATGCCCCACCTAGACAGGATTACTACTTTAATTCAATTAAAATAAGGGGATGAGAGATTTAAATATTAGCCATGGTAACACTGATTGCTTTGTACAACCCACCATGTTTCCCAGGCATTTATATTGTAGGGTCTTTCAGTAACTCACTGTCATTAACATGTATGCAATTATTTATACTCCACACAACTCCAGTGTGGCAACTACTCAAGTTCTGAACTGAAATTGGAAAAAAAAAACGTTATGCAAAAATACTCAAACATATTTCTTAAATGTCAATCTGTACAGGAATTTAAAAAATGTCCTGAAAACTGTGTGCCAAAAAACAATAGAGCTGTAATTAATACTGCAAGAGATAGAAGAAGAATAACATACATGAGGATTAAAATCTCCTCCAGAGAAATAAATCCTTTCTGTATGGGGCTTGCATTGTCCAAAATCTATTTCCATTAGTTTTAAAATGATTTTAAAATCATTTGGAACTGACTGCTTTGTCATACTTATTTAAACCAAATCAGTTTCCTTACACAGCATCTGTCTCATTCCAGGATTGGGCTCCATTTATAGGACATGGGTAAATGATAATCCACCAAACAAAAGGTATTACAACTACTCCAAATGCACATGGCATTGTAAACAATGTAAGGGTACTAGGACTGTGAGTCTCGGAAACTTAAAGACGACATACTATAGCTAGTAATGCTTTAAACACAAGACAGTGCTGGAGACACCTGTAAGACTGGAGAAGGGTTCCTAAAAGATGACAAGTGTGGTGGTGGGGGGGAGCAAGGATAGGGCTAGGGATGAATTCAGTGAAAGTACCGCTTGGTGTGAAGTCCTCTAACGGTATGGCCTGGAGGTGACTAGCAGTCTTCCCCCTGTAGCTCAGGAGCTTTGGTGGGTTACCTGCGCCAATGACCTCCTCGATCTTCACGCAGGAGACGTCGATCTCCTTGGCAAACTCTCGCACTGCCTCGTTGGGGTCCTCATAGGTGAAGGGATCAATGTAGACTTTCATTCCAGGCGTTACTATAGGGGATTCAGTGGCAAGAACAGGAAAGTGAATCTATGTTGCCAACAGAAATGCTCTCTATCAATTAAAACAAGGTCATAATGTTCATAATATTTTATTACTAAAATGTCAAATAAAGTCATGTAAGCTAACCTATAGTTTTGAGGATGCTCAGTCATTTCTAACTTGATATAGAATAGTGCTGCTAGAATGTGGTGTAGTCTTAAAAAGGAGATGCATCTCAGCAAAGAGACTTACTGTACTGCTGCAGTTTCTCTGTGTACTCCGACTCTGAGCCATTTCTCTGCTTTCTGTTGAGAAAGATCACACAAACTGAGTCACATGGTCTACACAGCAGGGAGCGAATACTGCAAAGCAACAAAAGCATAAGGAGAAAACATCCATAATAATGTCTGCAGCCACACAGAGACGCGACTTGGTGAAGATGTTTAGTCTTTTTGCTGTGGAAGTAAGAAATATTCTGCACATAAAGACTGCATGACTGCCTGATGGTAAAATGATTGACACTCAGGGACTGTACCTACTGTCTAAACAATAGGATATGATACCATTGTCTGAAGCGGCAGGTGAAAGCTATTCAGTCTTGGTACCCCAAAAAATGAGCAGCCAAGACAAAAGCAGACTCAAACAGCAAACTCAGCTGTGTCGTCTTTCTCACCCTACAGATGTCAGACTGCTCATTTTTATTTCAATCTTTCTCCTCCTTATTTCTTCCCTAATCTTCATTGTTGCTGTTATTCTCTGTTTTATCCAACCCCTTTTTTCTCTTTTTCTCTTCCTGCATGTGTTACTTCTCCATTTGGTGGGAAGGGTGGGGGGTTGATGATGACAGAGCGAGGGGGCTGGGTTGTTGAAATTACATGTTAATGTGCTTCCTTTGTTGTCTAACCAGTAACCAGGGCAATAATACCCAATGGTGATTTGCATCTTATTTCAAATTCTAATTCCGTTCCGGAATATGCCGAAGCTCTGTGTTTTGTATTATTACTATTTTCTCCTTCTTCTTCTGTGGCAGTCAGACCAGCGGCTAAGCCAAGACCCTGAGAGAGACACAATGTAGCGGTGTGAAAATAGAAGAGAGCGAAGAGGCAGGAGGGAGAAGGAAAGGAGGGGGAGTCAGGGAGATTATTATTCAGTCTAGCGTGACTGATGCCCACGCTTGTCAGTCGCTGCCTGAACTGGCTTGTGGAGGGAACCCAGTGGGCGCCAGTCGGTGGTGGGTGCCAACCTTTCACAGATACACACACGCACACACACTGCATTTTCTGTTTGACAAATCAGTGGTATAAGGATAAACGAGTGTGGTTAGACCCAGATGATACCATGTCAGACTTTCTGAAAGGTGTGAGCAGTCGCTTGCATCTTCCTAGTCAATTGGGCTCAGCAGACAAGGGTGCATCTGGGTTCTTTGTGGTCGGGCAACCACACAGTTGATTCTGAGTGCTGAGCCATGAGGGCAGGCCTATCAGGCTCAACAGCTGTTCCACCATGCTGTGTCCAGTGAGAAAAGTAGCATTTTGGCCAAAGATGTTTACTATTCACAGATTCAGTAAGCTAATCTGGCATTCAGGGGCCTTACAGGTGGTCCAGCAATCCACTGAGACTGTTCCTGGGTGATTTGAAGGACATGCAAATAAAGTTGACATTTGAAGTAATCTGAGTGTTTTTCAGCTTGAAGGAAAAATATTTTCCACAGATGTTTCTGTAAGCATTTTCTATAGACTGGATAAAAGTAAATGAGTCAACCTGTTCTGACTTCTTGAGACACTGATAGAGGAGTTTTATTCTGACCTGAGGCAGACGATAGCGATGACCACAACTGCAATAATGAAGACCAAGGCGGCGGTGGCTGATCCCACGATGAGTGGCAGTTGCTCTTGCCATGGTTTTGGAGGGTCAGCTTAAGGTGTCAAAAAAAGAGAAAAAAAGAAGTCACAAATGTGTCACAAATACACCTACACTAGCTGCAATCGACTTGTATACTTGAACACTGTGCCACTCTTTGTGCTCTGCTGTAAGTTGCATGCTTACTTAGGTAAAATCAGGCCCTTGCACTTGCATTCTTCAGCCTGTATTAAGTAGAAAGTAAAGTAACCCAGGACTAATACATGCATCTTTGACTGCAACATGTATATAACTCTTTTACTTTGTCTACTTATTGATGAGTATGATGTAAAAAGACAATGGGCCTAACATCTTGACCGATTGCTATGAAATGATAAATTTTTATTAAATCTCAAGTAAATTTCTTTACAGAGATTTTAGTTATTTTTATATGGAAAATAGGGACAGTAGCTTTTAGCTGTATAAGCTTTTGAGCCTCTATTATGTTCACAAGCTTATGCATGGCACTATTATAGAGGTATTGCTGCTAAGCCACACATATCCTAATATATCCCTAGGTAATAGAGTAGATACTGTATATGAGTTACGTACTTTGCAGGTTTGTGCTGAAGTCAGCTGGGCTGCTGTAACGGCCATAACCAGCCACTGTCCGGGCACGGACCTGTACCACATAAGGTGTACCAGCCTTGAGACCTTCAATGCGGGCATTGCTCCGTTGGGCAGTCATGGTGTGGGCGATGGCCTCACCCTGGTCCTGTACATAAAAAAACTGTCAGTGATGGAAACCATTCTATATAGCAGCCCCCTGTGCTATCTCATTCGTCATCATTAGCTCTCTGATTCTCTACCCTCTGTGACATTGCCAACCAATATAACAGTTTAGGCAGGTGAAAAAAATATGGACACAAGAGCGAGAGAGAGAAATGGAGAGAGACAGATTGTAGTCAAACCGACAGGAGGAGGACAAGATAAGACAAAAGCAGATACACTGTGAGTGTCTGTGTTGTCTTCCTGAAACAAATGCAGCCACAACTGTCTGGGCTCCTGCAAAATACATACATTTTATAATGCATGGACTGAGAAAGGATGGGGGTAAGGAGGATGACAAATATAGAGAGACACAAAAAGAGAGAGAGAGAGAGAGAGAGAGAGAGAGAGAGAGAGAGAGAGAGAGAGAGAGAGAGAAAGATTAAATTAGGGGTGCAGAAAAGGAAAGATGGATAGTAATGTGGGACATGATTGAGAGAATAGAAAGAAAAAGGAAGGAGGGATAGAGGGAAGCAAAGAGGGGAATAAGTAGAAGATGATCTCACGAGCTAAGATTGGAAATGGTTACTTGCCTCACTGCAACCATGTGTTTATCAGCAGAGGCATTGTTTTCCACATTTACAGAAACACAGATGAAACAGAGACCATGCAAGTCAATAAAATTGGATTGAATTAGAGGCGTTGATTTACACTGCCGCTTACCTTCTCATGGTACTTAATCTCATAATCCAGAATGATTCCGTTGGGTTTTTCTGGTGGCAGCCAGGACAGACTCATAGTGCTCGCTGTGGCCGCCATCAGGTGAACTGTGGGCACTGCAGATGGAGCTGCACAGAGCAAATGACAAATAAAAGATTTTTTTTAAAAATAATTTTCTGTGTATGTCTGTTCAAGTTCTATGCCCTTTGTATGTCCACAGAAGCCCAATCACAAAGTCCTAGACTGTGGGCTTTGTGAAACGCTTTGGCCAATAGTTAGTATGCAGACCCATTCCCCACTAATGCTCAAATTCTCCCTCCCAGAGTCCTTGTGAAGGGAGAGGGGATGTCTAATTCTCCTGTGACAAGAGAATCACACTGCAAAACTGATGGATAAGTCTCTGGTACATGCAGTTCTCTCTGCCATACACAAACTGTAGGCAAGCACAGGAGCAAGCACACACATACAGATACAAAGTTCACATATTTAACAGAATTCTTGCTGAAGAACTGCTCCACCTTTGCTCTCTTATCTATGGGGAGCTGTCAGCCTTTTAAGTTATAAGAATCAAATGCATATTGTACTTTGGATACATGTCCTCTTACTACACATGAAAATGTGTATACACAATATGCACTACTTAATTTATATAACATACATTCAAATAGACATTCATTTGTTTGTGGGTACACACAGTCACATAAGAGCATAAAATACACTCCACCCACCTGAGCTTTTCATTCTTTGTTCACATGTGCCTATTAACGGCCAAGTGATGTCTGCCTCCCTGTCTCTCTTTTTTGCTTTTCTAAGTTCAGGCTTGTTCTCTACTTCTGACTCACAGCCTCCTCTCAGTCTACACCAGCACTTTTGTTTCATAACTTGAACTGCCTATCTCCTCTTCAAAAATAAAGTTCCTCACTTTCTCTTTTATTCACACTATCAGCTTCTTTAAAATTTTCCTTTCCACTGTGCTCCTCAGCTTTTCACTTGTCATCTTCTTTTTCAGACTTGCAGACTTCCAACCCCACTCTCTATCCCTTCCTTCACCCTCCCTCCACACACACTGTACTTGTTAAAAGCATTTTAATCCCCAGTTGTTCATTCTTTGATCCTCCCCTTGCATTTCCCTTCTCCCTCTGCTGCCTGTATTTGTGGCCAGACATCATTCTGTCTATCTCTCTTTGCTCCCTAAACCTTCCCTTCACTGCTTACTTTCCTCCCTTGCGATCCCCATCCACCCAGGCCTCCCATGTCTCTCTTTCTCCCCAAGAAGACAATACTTCCTAGGCAGATCCCCTAGTTACTCCAGCCAAGGGATTAGGGGCCCTCTTTTAGGAGAAGACGTTGCAGTAACCATGGAGGTGGCCTATGTGGCTTACTGGGTACTGCCCTAGTATTTATTTTGGTTCTTAAAAGGTGAATGGACATGCAGGGATGGTTGGAACTACACCAGGGGATAATCTGATCATAGTTGATGCTCTCTTGCTCCCTCCTGCTCCTTTTACCTCTCTCGCTGCACCCAACTGACCCCCAACACCCAAGAAAGGACACTGATCAGTGTCAGCACAGTGCCAGGCCCCTTGTAAAACAATGAGGCACACACACAGTCCCCATGGGCCCTGTGGGGACTTTGGGTCTTAGACCCACAAACAGAAGGCATTCCTAAAGCATCTTTTAGAACCAGGAACACAGGGTTAGAGGTGATGATGACAGGGCAATGGAAAGAAGAGACAGATGGGGGATGGAGCAAGGGATAATCCTTAGTGTTGTCTAAGTCTGCAGAAAGAGTAAATTTAACATAGTGGCTAAACACATCCAAGGCATAAATTAAGAGCAATGGGAGAACCTTAACAAAGAGGTTGAGGTCATTTAAAGTAAACCATACTTACTAAAATTATAAATTTTCACAGTAATTGCAAAATTGTGTCTATAAATCTACCAACCTACATAGACCTATGTACCCATTATATATTTTAACTTTACCCATGTCAATCCAAGATGTCAACGCTTACTACAGGTTTTTGGTGTCTTGTCCAAGGACACATAACTAATAGCCTATCGCTAGCACCCTGGGTTATTCTGAATATATATTGTATAGTAGCTGGGGTTTTTCTCTATGCAAAAAAGTAATCTCAGTACTGATTGCTTCATTGGCCTAGTTACCGTTGTTGCTGTGCAGCGGAGGAATGGTGGGTTGGAAGCAGTGGGCAGCTATTGAAGGTTCAACATTTTGAATACACACTACCTCAGTATTTTTATTTGCAGCAGTGTTAGCACAGAGTATACTGTGGGCGTGTGAAAAAGGTCCCTTTCTAAGCTCATTGAGAAGAATGTCTTCCTTCCCAATCCCTGTTCAAGGGAAAATATGTAACATACTCCTACATGCACACAAAAAATGGTCGCTACTTTTTAAGTGCAGAACATATCTGAAATTCTTGTGTATTTTTATTACAGCCTTTGAAAACTGGCAAAGCCTACAAGTTCAATATTGATCTTTGACAGATATCCACAAAGCTGCAGTTGTACCTACCAGCCTGATTTGTGGTGATGTTCACTGAAGAGAACTGAGGTGTATAGGGGCTCTTGTTGGAAACACCATTCACTGCCTGGATCTCAAAGCTGTACTGTGTGTGAGCTTGTAGGTTTCGCACTGCCACACGCCGCTGGGTCAGACCCAGGTGTCGAGGCGAGATGTCTACATTGTCATCACACCGAGAACACATTCCCCGCTCAGGCAAGCACTTCTTACAGATGACGTTGTAGAAGGTGTCTTCGCGGCCGCCCAAGTCACGTGGCTCACTCCATTCCAGCACGAGCGATGTTTCGTTCACACTGGAGATGACACTGCGTGGTGATGAGGGAACAGCTGCAAAAGGATAAAGCACGGATAAGATGAGGAAGATAGGTTTGGAAAGATAATGAATTTAATCTCCGTGCATAATAAATGTAAAGAAATTTATCTTGGTGACAGTACATGGACATTCTGACAATAGACAAAGATTCATATTGTTCAACATTGTTTACATATCCTTATTTACACATACATCCATTATTCCATAGCTGCTATCAACACAATTCATGACCGAAGAATTTTATTTGTGCTGTGCTATTAGTAAATTTTTTATGCATTAACTAGAACTTTTTTTTTCTTCTACATAACAAGACTGTGCAGTTTTGTAGAAAAAAAGAGGACAGAAGTTCAAATTTGAATTGCATGCTCATTTCCACTG
Organism: Ctenopoma multispine; assembly: GCA_034779795.1. NCBI lineage: Eukaryota > Metazoa > Chordata > Actinopteri > Anabantiformes > Anabantidae > Ctenopoma > Ctenopoma multispine. The sequence continues at coordinate 14,646,356 of JAUYWH010000020.1, read as the reverse complement.
TGTGTCTGTGTGTGTGCATAAAGTGCTGGGAGGGACGAGCAAGACAAACTATTGGCAGAGCTCTGGCAATTCTTATCCAATTACCGGAGCCTTATCTCTCACTGCACTGTGAGAGAAACAGCCCCCACCCCAGCAACAAAAAAAAGATCTTCTGCTCTCTTCAGCAGTGAATGAATTAACTCCTACGTGTGTGTGTTTGCTCCTACTGAAGGTACTGCTAGAGGAGGAAATATTCATGGCAGCATTGACAATAGATAAACTTCATGGAGAGACCTGTGAGGGAGGTGTTGGATGATAATATTTTGGATAACGCTGGGAATGCAAGCAAACTCGTTTGCCATTTGTGTGGCATAGTGTGAATGCACTCCTGAGAGCTTTCATCAGCTACTGAAGGCAGAATTCAAAGTGGCACACTTAGTAGGATTTTGCTTTACGGTTAACAATGTATCTCATTTTTGATTTTACTTACTAGTGCAGGGTGAGTCAGGGGAGTCAGTGTCTGAGCGGTAGAAACCGTTTCGACAGGAGCAAACGCTGGCTGCTCCTGAGGTGGCACGGCTGTTGGCTGGACAAGGCAAACAGAAGCTCTCTCCCTGTTTCGACTTGAAGGTGCCAGGGCTGCAAGCTGATTGAAAAGGACAGAAAGATAGACCAAGAAATGTGAACAGATGTTGATACTGAATTAATTAGTTTACAATGTAGTGTGGAGCAGTTGTACCAGTATTGGCCACAATTATTTTAACATGTAAATAAAAAATTTTTATGCTCACATGGAGCGGCTTCTCCAGCTCACTCAGCAAGTGTTTGTATATGCATATGTGTACACATACACATGATTTGCGTTTGTCCCCTCAACCATGCATGTTTCCTTTTCCCTTGCATGTAGGAGGGTTTTTTTTGTGCACCATGTAGCTGTTTGCATAAAGCCATGCGCACATGAACAGACTGTCAAACCAAATTATATATGCATCAGACTCAAAGAGCTGGTGTGGGGCTTTCATCTGAATTCAGTCTGTTAGGAAATACATCTAAACATGCACAGGGAATCAGAAAAGCACACATACCGTATGCTAATGTGTGCACACAAATATGGGTCTGCACACAAATGTGCAAAAAATTTAATGTGTTAAGAGGCTTTTCTGAAAATATATGCCTGCAGCATTCTGTCTTTGAAATCACTTCTTTTACAGACATACTCCAGACATACCTCAACATAGTTTAACCTACACTTACACTGTTTCTTAATTAGGTGAAGGCTAGTTAATCAGATGAGAACACTGCTAGCCTTTGTAAATGCCCAATCTCCATTTATAGGAGCCATTTGGATGTTTATAACTCTGGTGATAAGTTGCAGATGGACAGGGAAGCACTGACAGCGGCACTGTGATGCAGAACCATTTGGCAGGCTCCGTATCTTTGATAAACTGTCTCGTTAAAAGATGAATGAGTGTGCCGCAGTGCTTAATAAAAAAGACAAGAGCAGGTGAGACAAGCAAAGTTTCCAGAGGCCAGTTGATTAGCTGACCGGCTAGTGTGTTAGCTTGTCAATGTCAAGGGCACACTGGTTTGTTTTTTTTCCCTCTGAATGATAATTATCACCATGACTTCTGGGTTTGTTGAAAGCAACCATGCCTGGAGGTCAAATCTACAGCATGCCACTTCCTGCTCCTGATGCTTTACCTATTTTTGAAAGTTCAATATTAGCACAAAAGCACCAGTTGACTGCACCATGCATTATCTCTGAGTGTATTTGCTCTTCCATCATTAATCAGAGTTATCCACATCACAGGAAGTACTGGTTGATAACCAGATAAGAAATGACCTTCAGTTTTACCAGGAGGGAAAACAACTTTGATTTGGTATCATGACCCACACCAAAGTCATTTAAGTTCCCCCAATATAAAGTAAATGAGAAGACTTTTTCTCAGTTTACAGGGAATGAGTGTTGTTTTTTGAATATGGTATCCTAATGAAAGATGTTGAGAGAGCAATCTCATTAAAAGATAAGTCCCTTCCAGTGAGCAAAGGGGTCATCCTCTTTCTTTCATCCATTTTCATCTTAAAGCAACTGCTAAAGAATGAAGGAGAAAGCAAGACAAGGGAGTAGAGGAAAAAAGAGGCAGTATTGGAAGAAGTGGAAGCATAGAAAATGCTAATCCTGCAGGTGCTTTTTCCCCCTTTTCCACACTCCCCTGTGTCTTATCCTCTCATGCAGAACATAGAGCTTAAGGAAGTGATTAGAATGAATGCTGAAATTGGAAAATGTTAAGCATGAAGTAAAAAGTAAAGAATATTGGGGGGTGAAAAATGTGCAGCAAATGAGTGGAAAGGCAAAGAAGCTCATTGATTAATATTAATGCATCCATCCTAACTGCATCTCTGGTGGCGTATTAATGAGAGAAACAGCCTTCAGATTAAGGTTGTGAAAGGTAAAGACCAGTACAGAGAAAGGGAGAACAGCGGTCTGGGGCTGGAGAGGTGCATGCTGCAATGAGGACAGAAAAGCCAATGGATGATAACAAATGGAGGATGGAGTAAAACAGTGACGGGGCGAGGTGAGAAAAGATGAGTGGACCTGAAGAGAGGTGATTTGAGAAGAGAAGAAGAGAGGGAGATTTATCCCTTGTGCTTTTCTCTGAAGCTTGATTAGAGAACATTTCATCAGGGTCCAATCGCCAGGGCTTTAACCCTGAGCTGCCAGGAACAAATAAATGAGTTTTTAACCACATACACCATGCTTGAGATTTACTATGCTCTCCCTCTCACTAACACACATACACACTCTCCTACTAAAGGTCAGTGCACATACAATATCCAGGGTCTTCCCAGAAGATGTCAGTGTAAAGTATCCACCTCCTTTCTCCTTAATTACAAAAATGCATACTCATCTCTCTCTGTTATAAGAAGCAGAATAAGCCCTCTGAACCCAACAAGGCAAAGATAACATGCAAACCAAAGATACTGCACATGCACAAGCACATTGCAATCAACCCCAATGATCAGGTCCACCTCCATCTCTTACTCTCTTTCTCCCCTTGGCGAGCTAATTTTACTTCAACACTTACACACATTCTTTGCTGTCTTCTTGCTGTCACCTACACTCCATTTCAGGCAAGACCTTGTTGTTTAAATTCACCTTGTTCTCAACGTCTGTGAACCCGCCATGTTCACCATCAGACCTGAAACCATCATAGGGCTTTGCAGCTCTCATAAACAGACACCCTCCCTTGCATTTCCATTTATTTAGCTGTCAACCAAACCTGAGGTCATAGGAGTGAACACTCGCCTGCCCTTGTGTCATCTTGTGTATTTATCTACGCTGTAGTCACTGGATTAATGTGTCAAAGAACAAAAGGCAAATAAATGGCTCATAATAATGTGGCAGCTGGACACTCTAGTGACAGAGACAGTAAACTGTAGCCAAAACAATACTGATTAAATCTCCCACAATCTGTGTTCACAACAGACATGTCCAGATGAAGTGTCCTTCAGCAAGACTTTAAGTCCTTACTACTCATTCATTGTAATGCACTCTGCATAGGCACCGCATAAAATGTAAATGTAACTCAGCAGTAATAATGTGATACATTATCGATTGCCTGGGGGAATCCCAGCAACCTCTTCATCATCTTACAGGAAGGTAAGACAGTACAATAAGCCACAAGAAGCACTGTTCTGTAGAAGTTGCATAGATTCCTTCAGTTTTGCACCTATTACACCTAAACCCTACACGCTGAAGTAGATCTAGGCCAGTAGATAACTTGTAGATTATACACGATTCCAAACTATGACTAATTCTGGAGTGACAGAATATGTGTGTAAAACTCTCACCTTGACATTGGGTTTCCTTCATTGCAGGTTCAAAACCAGCTGCACAGGTGCAGGCTCCTACAGGAACCATCCACTCCCCATCTCCATTGCAATAAAGCTTGAGTGGCACAGAAACCTCCAGGGCATTGGGCACACAAGTCCCAGGTGCAATGACCAGGGATGTGGCCTCAGCTCCAGTTGCTGTCTCTGGGAAAACAGCAAAGTTGGCGATTGTGGTGGAACACTTCTTATAAAACACTCTCACTGAGATGAGTGACATGCAGGCGCCAAGATCCTGGAAGGCCAAGTAGAACCCAGCTTTGGACAGTGGCCCAAAACTTCGGACTTTTGTGTTTACTCGTCCAGACTCAAGCATAGAGAAGCTCTCATCTGGGGCAATAGTGTCCACCTTCACATAAGGGTTCTCCATCCAGAAAGGACTGGTGGCTGTGGCAGAGTCAGAGTCAGACTCATAGTAGAAGAGATTGAAGGTCTCTTTGCAAGAACCTGGGATGTTGGGAATGCTGTTGCAATCACGCACTGTGAACTTCATCTCCACATATACACGCAGCACATCCTTTCGTGGGATGAAGTCACTGCGTAGCCAGTTGTTCTGGTTGAGCTCACGTACATTGCAGACTTGGTATGTCCGGATGGGGTTCATGGCATCATCATATCCACTCACCTCTTCCCACTACAGCAAACAGAATAAAAGAGAAAAAAGAAACACATTACAAGCTGTAAATGTTTGTCGATCATTTTGACATTCTGTCTGATTTCTGGAACATACATTCATTCATCTCAGTACGCCCTGCACTGAAGCTTAAGAACTACACTTTGCCATGCTGCATAATAAAGAAAGAATGAAGGTAACAGAACAGAGGTTAGGACCTAGAGAGAAAGAAGCAAAGGGATTTTTTTCTAGGTATTTTCAATTACATTCTCTTGCCTTTGTCATGTTATGCTTTTCATCTCTGGTTAGTGTAGCGAAAAGCCAGGGACGAAGTCTGCAAATTCATCACAATTACAGCAACCTGTCACCTCCCCACCACAGAATGTTTACCTCATATCTGTTTGGAAGTAGCAGCCACATGGCTTCACAACCAATTACGCTTCAATTACAGAGCAATGATGGCAATGTCCTCTAATAAAGACAAGGGAAAGGCACCAGTTAACCTTCATGCTTTTCTGTTTTTACACTCCTCTACATCTTTCAATGCTACTACAGTACCCAGGGGGTGAATTACTCCGGATAAAATGGGATTAAATTTTCTAAACTTTGATTACCAGCTTCATTAAATGAGTGAAAGCAAACTAGACTGTAAAAGCTTTGCTGCAAGACACTGTAATCTAATGCATTTTTCAATCTCAAATGAGGACACCACGATTAAATCATTTCACTTCAAATAGCGATTCCTGTGTGTATAATATAACCGCATTTGTGTGCTGAGGGATCTGCTCCCCTTTCCTATTAGGCATACAGAGTGCATTTATTTTTTTAACAAAGCTAAGACCTGGAAAGTGTATTTGCATAGCAACTTCCAAATACAAGACAAGTGATAAAGTCTGTACATACTTTTTTTAAATTAAAGCATTTTTAAGACAATAACAAGGAATAGAAAAGACTAGGTAAAGCAATAAACATGGCTCAGTATTCACTAAAACTCTAACCATTCACGTTGCTAACCTAAGATGGCTATCATTGGATTTGATACATAAATGTATGACACTGAATCAGTGACCTTGTGAATACACCATGTTTTTTTACATCACTCAGCCTCCATGCCCTCTAAAGGACTAAAATGCTTAAGTCTTAAATGTCAGTACTCATTTATAACAAAACTAAACAACTATGGTTGGTCTCGTGGGACAGAAGTTTGCTTCAACATTTGACTCTCTCAAAACTCTAGCATAAAGGCACCAATTAGTTCTCTAGGGTCTGTTGTTTCCATTTGAGCTGTGAGCATCTTAATTAAGGCTGTGATATGGATGTGGTGGAGACAAGGCTATTCATCCAAGACCCTGGAGGCCGTGAGGGAGACAGAGAGTGAATTGGCGCAGCTAGGCTGTGGCATTAAAACGATGACCCGACGAGAACGAGAGAGAATGAGAAAGCGACCAGAGGGAATCAATAATCACCAGCCAGGTCAATGGGATGGCTAAAAGCACAAAGTGTCAATGGGTATTTAGTTCACTGTAATAAATCACACACTGTGAAATAGCAATGCGACCAAGTGTTTATGGGTATGTATTATATTATTATGCGTGTTTGTCTGAATGTGCTTGTGTGAGTCTTTCTACCTTACAGTGTACTTGTGTGTGTTTGTGTGAGCATGTACTATAAATGTGTATCTGTGCATGTGTGTGTATTTAATAGGTCTTGTAAAAAATGGCCACGTTTCTCAGTACTGATTTCCAACGAGATTAATTATTTTGCAAAATTTGAAATCTCAAATGTTCTCTTTTCTTTATCAATCAAAGCTTTCAATTGTACAATGAACAATGGTCTCCTTGAAGGTAAAAAGGGCCAATGGAAGATGCATTTCACAATATTTTGGCAAGATTTGTAAAAATGAATAGTCAATGGAGAAACGGGTTGTGCTGCAGGAGTTATTTAAGATGTTTTTATAAACCTTTTTGTCATACTTCAACCTTAGGTGAATTCAAAGTTAACAATAATTGTTATCAACCTTGAAAGGAACTGAAGTTTTCAGCTTTAGGCATTAGCTAAAATTCTGCAGCTCCAACACACTCAGCGCTAGCAATTAGTAAGCTTTTATTTTTCAGTTTGTTGTTGCTATGAATAAGCTCTCCAAGGCTAATTTTAACTTGTTCGCAACATGTCGTAGCAAGCTGGGGTCTGTAAAGCAAACAGGAATACACCAACAGTAGTTATTATGTTCACAAGCTAACTAACATGGTATATTGTTATCAGTATGGTGATGGAAAACTCTGTGGGTGTCATTTCAGGTTTGATAAGAGTAAAGTGGAATTCCCCATTCATATCTTTTCTGTAAGACAAATGATACAGTATATGGTAAAGGTACACGCACAATACAGGGAGTTGTAGTGAAGCTCAGAAATCAAAGCAACAACATAAATGTAGCACAAGATACAGGTGTCAACATGTATTTAGACACATACACACACTGGAAAACAAACATGCACAATGCACAAATGCTACAAGCTGTCCAGAGAGATGCACTCAGTGAAACTATATACTATACCATACTATATACTATAACACAATATAGTTATGTGGGTGGTATCAAGTATTATTGTGGTAAATACTGTATGTATTTACTCACACGCAATTGTATTTTGCACATAGCTTCTTCACCAGGTGTGGTTGCATTAGTAGCACCTACTGTATGTGTATGTTGGCTCTGCTTATGTAGTTTGTTGCTTTATCTGTATGTGTCGTGGAGTGTACTGAAACAAGTCAGAGATGCTGTGACTCAGACTTGGCTGGACTGCATCCCTCAGAGAATGTGTGTAGTCTGTTTGTTCAATGGTCTATTTTCTCTTTATATTTTCTTTCAAATAGATTTTAGTTTTGCTGTTATATGATGTCTGTCTCCCTCTCTCTGTAACTGTATTTCTCTGTACCGGTTCTTCTTAAACACTTAATGAAAACAGGGTGCAACGTTCCCATCCCCACAAAAGCATACAAATAAAGACAAAAGCAAGACAACCGAGAGGTTTGCGTTTTTTGTGTAAGAAAAAAATAAAAGGAGGGAAAACATGAAGGAGGAAGATACAGTAACTCAGGGAAAAGCACATTCTGGTGCAAAACTTCACAGACTTTCACAGAAATTCATCTCCAGTCTTTTCGGTAAGTGGTCGGTAATGTGGGAAATCTGTTGTGAAAAGGGCTCTTCCCTGTATGTACACATTAAAAGGAGCATCTGTTGTGGGTTTGGTAGGAAAACGGAGGTGTTTTTTTAAATTTCCTATGGCATTCTGCATGGGACCGATGGGAGCATCAGGGCTGCACTGTAGATTAACAACAGTGGAGCAAAGGGACGCAAAAAAAGCTTGACTGATGGGAGGAGGGAAGGAGGAAGGGGAAAAAAGGGCATAACAGGCTGTAAGGGGTGTTGTCCTAGTGGTTGTTGCAGCTAAGGTGACTAGTGCGTCTGGCGTCATTAGTGCTTAGTTACTTGAAAGTAAAAGGGGAGAATAAGGAGATTAATAAGGTTGGGCAACTTCGGACAGCTAGGATGTAATCTCCTTGCAAGTGTTTTGGGGTAAAAACAAAATAAAAAAAAATGTGGGCCCTCTGTTTAGAACACAAGGGCCAAGTCATTGGGCCACACAGAGGCAAGGGGAGGAGTGCTGGCAGTCTTTGAAGTGTAGCTGAGGAGGGGTTAAGTCTCTTTTTGCTCTTCTTTAGCCCATTGTGAAAGCCACATGGGAATGCAAGATGAGGCTGTCACTAGCACTTTGTGTGTGGTAGATTTGGGTGCCTGGATGTGCAACAGGTCAACGCCAAGAAATATTTCAGTGGTTAAAAGATTTTTTCATGAGGAAACTGATGCTTTTCACATGTTCTAAGGGCTCTAAGGCAAAGGGAAATGAACATCTGTGACTGGGCGGGTCAGGGAAATTGGATTGCACTGCATCTTCTACTGATCCCTAAAAAGCGCATCCTCTTGAATGCTAAAACATATCCTGTTGAATTATTTACTGATGAAGGTATACAGGACTCCACACTACACACACACATGAAAAAAACATGCAACAGCAGCTATGTTGCTTGTTTTTAAACTAGCCGTGTCGTCGTCTTCACAATTAGACATAGGGACACACTCTGCTCGGTAAACTCACCCCAGTCTCAGGGTGTGCAGTCCAGGCTAATTCTGTCGTGGCCCACTTTGTGTCCATCAGTGTCTCTGTAAACAGAAGCAGAAAGAAAACAAGCATGTCAGACAAAGAGGAACAGGGGGACAGAAGATATCAATATAACTCTCAACTGTTTTACAACAATGTCATAAAACTTGTATCAGTTCCAAGAAGAGATAAAAAGCTTTTGATCAGAAGTTGTTGGTCACAGGGTTAGAACAATATTAGACCAAGACCAAGACCAAGAGTGAGCGACTGAGTGAGAGACCGAGATCTAGCTGGGTGATCTGTGAGGTATTGTTTAACATTTTATTTCAGCTCCTCATCTTGCTAATTAGTCTCAATTAGACATTTGCTTTTATACAGTGGAAAGGAAATAATGTTGAGTCTCTCTGAGAAACAATCCCTGCTTCCCATAGGGAACTGAGATACACACACACTTGATAACACACACACGTACACATACAGTGCCGAACAAGTTGTAAAACTCTACAAGATATATAACCCATGAAAAGGCTTAAATGGAGAGGGGGGGGTAATCAATTTCTTTTGTTACAAAAGAGGAGCTATTGAGTGGAACATAGGTTAATACACAATTGGATTAATCTTCTGTCAGTACAACTCATACATGCTTCAGGTTTACCTTATTTTTACATCTATCTCTTGACACGTGGAGGAACACAAACATTTCACATATTCAATAAATACAAACACAAAAAATGTTACACAGGAAACTCCTGCAAATTCCTTTCTATTCTCTACTTTCCACACTCTTCATTCTGCTGGGAAAGGTGCTGGCTTTGTGAGCGTTATGAAGGAAGACTATAAATGTGAAGTCTTTTACTATCTGGCGCTCAAGGCATGGAATGCAGCCACCGTTATTATCTTAACCACTGTGCTGTTCTACAAGATAATAAAAGATGATGAAACGGCACTACCAGAAAGTGAGCTTGCACTGTCCCTGTTTATGGAAGTTAGTGTGAGATGTTCCCTTTTTTTCCAGGAAACAAAGGGAATGAACCTAAAGAAGTGTCTCAACCTATTCCCCCACCATCTCTCTGTTTTTCTCTGCCACTGTCTCCCCCTTTCATCACTGTAGATTGTGTTTCTTGCTAAGCAACAGGAAACATGACTTGGGATCAAGTATAACCCCGGGATTTCACCATCCCTTCTACAAATACCTGCTGCCACCAATGCTGAATTCAGGAGCAGCAATAGTGACAAACACAAAGCTAAAAAAACCCTTATGAAGTATGCCTTACTCTGTATAGCTGGCATGCTCACACAGGCGGGAATTCTCAGTCAGCTACACTCCCACGACCTGAGTGGCAACATGCGTATGCACCTTTTATGCCAATGTAAAACTATTACTTCCACGGTGGTGCCAGCCAAAGGGAGCGCAAAAAATGCAAAAAAAAATAAAAATACACACACATACATCAGATTTCAAAAGTAGTTTTGGCTTGACTGTCTCGCTCTGAGCGGCTTGGGGAACTGAATTGAATACCATGCACTCACAGCAGCACAGGGTCAGATTGCAACCTTTGTCACAATTGATCTGATAGTCATAGTTACAGTGATATTTATTTTATTTAGTCAAAATGTTTTAAGTAAATTATGAGGTCTGTCTGCTTTTCCCTGGAACTCACTTTGTAGCCATTTGAGAAGAGTCACATTTGTCACTTGAGCAAACAAGCGACTACTAGTGTTTTCACCTTATAAGCTGGGTCAACGCATAGTTGCAGGACTTCCTCTGACTCACACCATGACAGTGTGTGATTTTGAATCTCTTACCGACAGCTACGCAGGTAGCTAAGTCGTGGTGGTGGAAATGATATACCTCTGCTGCCAGGTGGTTATTTTTATTATGACTCAGCCCTGTGTATAATACATTGGCTTGTCATTAAAGTTGGCCTTGCATTTAGATGACTGCACAGTGAAATAAAATACAAATAGGGAGGGTCATAGAGGAGGTGGGGACTGGGATGAGAGAGAAGCAGAGAGTAGAAACTGAGATATGCAAAACACACACACACGTGTGCAGTGGTTTGAACAGTGGGTCATTCTGGAGTGCATATGCAGCAGTAACCCTTCCCTTCTCGGTGCATCTGCATTGTTTAACTTTACCAGTCTGGTGCTTGTATGTCTGTTTGACAGAGTAATTGTTCATGTGCGTATCTGTTGCAAAGCCCTGCATTGTGCCCAGAGTGGACGACCAATCCTGGGTCAACAGTCCAGAGTCTGCTCCCACACTGTCCGTGTGCGTGCATGAGCGTGTAGGTGCACGTGCGTGGCTGTTGTTGTGCCCATTTGTCCCTGCACACTGCATTTCTATCTGTGAATAATACACCAGGCAATAGAAACACACTGTAATATTTATGACTGTACAGCAAATTCAGACACCTGTACAGTCACAGAAAACACACACACACTGTGACACACACAATAAAGCAAACATAACAAACCAGAAAATAAAGTGCTATATGCCCACACACAAAGCAGCTGTTTTTGTGTCTCAAACCAACAGACTTGTGCTATATTGATGATAAAGGATGAGAGAGAGGCTGAGTAAGACAGATTAAAGAGAGAAAGGTATTTTTTTAAAGCAAACAACCTCTGAAAGCTTCTTAGACCGTGCTGGCGGATTGCCTAATGGGCCTGTTTGAGAGAAAGACAAAAGAAAAATAGACTGAAGGAAAACCAGAAGGACAAGTTGAGGGAGAAGAAACTACTGTGTGGCTGTAAGACCCTCCCCTGTTCACAGAAAGTGCTCTCGTTTGGCTTTTAGCTTTATACGTTTCACTTCACTTTTTCTAATCCTAGAAGTGTAGAAATGAGAAAAGGACTGGAGGTTGGAAGGGAAAAAAACAGCAAAGAGAGTAAATCAGGCAAATGAACATGCAAATTTACTGCCATAAAAGACACACACAGAGTGAGAGTGAAGCGTGCAGATGTGGGAGGTGGCACTGAATCACTATACACAGATGCACAAGGCTGTTTAATCCATCGTCTTAACGCACACTCTTACTTTTTTCTCATTCATTTTCTCATCATTCCTGTGAAATACTGAATCTTATTCCCCCTTTCTTTCCCATATTTATCTCTCTCTTCCATCTACTACCAAGTCATAGACGTGACCTCCCGTCATTTGTTTTTTTCCTCTTGGTTATTCCTCATCCCTTTCTTGCCAGTCTCTATATGTGTGCCCCTCTTTTCACGCTGAGCTGTGATGGATGTGACGTGTGGTGTACAGGGGAATGTTTTTCAACCTCCTACTGCTTACGAAGACTATTTAATTAGCGAGTCACTGTTTGAGTAACCCGAGGATTGCTTTAGTAAAGTGTTATTTATGATAGAGGTCAAAAGCACCTGGGATTAGCATAACAAACACAGGGAAAAAATGACAGTGACATTTGTTTTCTCTGCGTGCTCTGATTGTGTGAGAAAAACTGCACAACAGGCTTGGAGAGATCATACGCACTCAAATAAAAAATAAAAATAAATGCACGCACACACACACATGCACGCAAAGCCAACCCCTACACTTTAATCCTGTAATGACAGGGCAGGCCTAATAACAGAGGAGGGCACTGAAGCATTCGTCCTTATGGCCGCATCCAAAACACACACACACACACACACACACATACACACACACACACAGCACCCAAAGTTACAGCCCTCTTAAAATATTTCTTTGTTCAAACAAGCAGACTTCTTAAAAGAACGAAAAAAGAGAAGGACCTAAGGAAGAAACAGGAAGAAAGGCTATTATTGAGAGAGAGGAATGTGTAGTTGTTCCACGGGGCCAAGTCCTCAGGTCACAAAGAGCAGACAGGTAAGGGATTTAGCTTGGATCTTGCCACGACTACTTTGAGCTTTTTAGCATGCTGGTCTTTGTTAGCGTAACCCCGTGAGATGACAACTGACAGATAATTGAACCAAACCCCCGGGGGGAGCGGGGTCTCGACAACCTCGGAGATATGAGTGTTATAGGCAAAGATGCAGAACCATTTTTTAACTGTTAACCCAAACATTTTGTCAACGTAATATCTTCCTGTTGATAAGATATAAGCAAAACAAAATGGCTTCTTTTCGTGCATGAAACATGACGACGGCAGCATCTTGTTTTCCGCAAGAAAAAGCAAAGAGAAAAATGCAAACCCCTTTAATGACCCCGTCCCTGAAAATCCTTCCCTTCAGCCTTCTCCACCAGTTAATTATCTTTTCCCCACCTCTTCACTGAGTTGCTTTTGTTGTGTTCTTCCACAGTCAAACAGACCAAGCACATGGCAACCTGGCATGGGGTAGCCACTCCATTAAAATACTATGGCGTCTGGTTGCCAAACACTTGAGCCTCTGTTTAGCCACAGAAACACTGAAATGTGTCAACACTGAGAGCGAGGACCCCACGCTCAAGTTATTAGCGCTATTAGCCTGATTGCTTTGTGTGCTATCTTTGTTGGCTCTGCTTTTGTCATCCAGTGTGAAGCCGTGGCAGAGAAAGAGGAAGAGAGACAGAAAGAAGAGAGCAGAGGGAGAAATGCTATTCAAATTCAAATTGTCTGAGCAGCCTTTTTGCCTTTGTGCGGGGCCAGAGTGCGATGATTAGGAGAAGTCCCCTCCATTTTATGGCAGGACCTCCCCTTTAGCATCCACACACTCACATGCGCGCGCGCACACACACACACACACACACACACACACACAGACTCACTGTCACGGTAATTGGTTGCTGCAACATGGATGAGCCAAAGAGGTGATTCCTCTGTGGAATTCCTGAAGAGGCTCGCCTCCCATGACAAACCCCCCTGCCCATCACACACACACACACACACACACACACACCATCCTACTACCACTTGCTGTCAGTCATCTCACAATGGCTGCCACACAAGGGATTTGTCTTGTGTGTGTGCTTACAGGGTTATACTGTTGGTGCCTAGCAAATAAGCTCTCTTTCTACCTTTCTGTCTCTCCTTTTCTCTCTCATTGTCTCTTTTCTTGATCTGCAGACTCTTTTCCCCTCGCTCAGTCTAACTCTTGTATCATCTCTCCCCATGGGGAAGTCTAATGAACGCAACTCTTTGCCCTCTGCATTTGTCACTAGGCCCCTGCTCTCAATTATTTTTCTCCTCTCAAAAGATAACTTGGGGATGAAGAATGCTACTTGGGTTGTAACAGTGCCATTTCTTGACTGTCTGCTTGGTTCACTGTGTCCACAGAGGCTAGTTCTAACACGGAGCTCTTGCAAGATGATGATGGTGCTGGGTGATAAATAAACAAAAACAAACATAACAGTGTTCTTTTACTGTCTTTGATGCAGTGGAGTAAAGCAAAGCAACTGGAGCGGCAAAAACAAAAAAAGCTTTGATCATAGTAAGGACCATACTGTAAGTTAGTGTAGCTGCATTTTGAAAGTACAGTACACATGTAGTGCTTCTGTATGCGTGTAATTGTGGGTGGTAACCAAGGAAGATATTGGCATTTTCAAGGGCTCATGAAGTCTAGTCTAGTTCCTGTATTGCTGATGGAATGGGCCCCTTTGTCTTTTCCCCCTCCTTCTCTTCTTTCTCTTTCTGACTCACTCACTCATTCATTCCACTGTCTTTCTCTCATCTCGCCCTACCCCTCCCTATCCCCTTCTCTCACTAACTCTCCTAATTACAAAGCACAGAGGATCTGACGAACAGGTAGCCCTAAGGGCAGCTGTCTACAAAACCAGGTGCACCTCTGTCTGTATGTGTGTAAATACATGTGCGTGTGTGTGTTTCAGTGAGTGCATACTGAGCCTTTAGAAGCAGGCATTTTGCTGTGATATGTTGTCGTATGTGTGTTTGTTTGAGTCACGTGAAAAAATTGAAGCTCGTTTTATTATTTCTACAGTCCAAGCAACTGACCTCATTATCTATAAATGAAAATGCAAAACAATGAACACTATGACTTAATATGCATGTACTCTACATGTAAGCAGTATGTCTGTGTGAACCTGTACATTCTCTCCCTTCTTCCCTCAGCACCCTAGTTACCCACCAAACCCTTCACCCTGCCTGAGACCCAGCATTCACAGCTGCTTGCATTGTGCCACGGGTGCACTGAATGCCTCTGTGCTCAGTTGCTATTGTTACAACTCTCTCATCAACAGTTCAGACAATGTAACAAATACACACATTCACAGTTGGAAGCTAATAATAAATAATAATAAAACAATTAGTAATAGCATTAGGTACTTGCTCTCTGAAGCAATCTAGGGCGTTTTTAAAATTTAATTCTTAGTACGTAAACAAAGGGAATTATCATTAGGACTCCCCTCTACTTTACTGTATCTAATCAGGAAATACAGTATTTGTCATTTGTAAATGTTCCTTTGTAAATGAGCTACGTATATCTTTGAACTTTCAGCCTTTTAATTACTGTATCATTTTATTTGATCATACCGTGAGAGCTGCACTTAACAGTTTGCTGTTTAAAGGGAATGTACAAGCTTTTGTTCACTATATGACTTTCACATTTTATTTATTTATGTCTCTATGTTTATTTATGTCTGCACCTTGTTGAACATGTGTGTTTACTGGTTCCTTGAAACTGTAGATGGTGACTAACATGACTTAATAACAGAGTCCTGGGCCTTTGTCTGAGAAAACCGAAGTGCTTTTTTTGTGATTTTTTTTATTACAGTCAAACCTCTCTGTATGACGTGAAGCTTACTGGTTTTCATTCCTACTGAAATATTTCTTACAAAGAGTCATCCCAGCCCATGCTGATTTATGACACTAAGACGTTTGGCCTTGACACACGGAATCTAATTAGGGCTGCTGGTGCTTTAACTCACCTCTCATTGGAAACTAAGTGTGGGGTTATGTGTTTAATGCTGAAATGAAAATATATGCCTACATTTCTGGGAAATGAGGAGATTTTCACTGAAACAATCATTTTCTGTTTTGGAAAAAAGTCATAAATAAATCAGATGAGTAATAATCTATCAAGTGTTGATTTCACTGTAGCAGTGATTTAGATAGATCTCATTCCAGATAGGCATGTTACTCATTTGCAAATGATTGTGTTGAGGGCACCAGGTCTGACTGTGTTTAACCACCGTCAGGAAATAAGCACAGAACTCGATGTCTGTAGGGGCACGAGATGTTTACATCACCTAACATGGAAAATGTTGTGTCCACATTTACCGTCAATGACGTAATTCATTTTTTGCCTCCGGATCTACACAGAGACAGAAACAAACCAACGGTTTCCCAGGCTAAGATCAACTTGTTTTTCCTTCCGGTTAAAATCAAAAGATGGTACCTCTCCAACATACTGCTGACTTAAACACTGCTGGCAGAGTGCATCTGGTAGTTTATGTATGAACTATATATAACTAGATTCCACTTTTAATATATGGTATTTAAATAGTGATTGCAACAGACATATATGGCTGTTTTCATATATTTAAAGGAGAAGCCGAGTATAAGTTCATTTTCCTGTAATCCAACTTATTTTACACTAAAACCTGATGTTGATCACCTGCCTGTTAATTATCTAGTTACTTGTGGTAATTTAAACAAATAACTGTAGCTCTCTCTACACTCTCTCTCTCCGTGACCCCGGCCTCTTTACTTCACATGCTGCTTTTAAACAGGATGAGAGGAACTGATGTCATTGGCCATTATTGACTACCGCCCCGACTCACCTGCTCACAAAGCACTCCTTCCAATTATATTGTATTCTGCTGTCTTACACATTGCTTCTGCTTGCGCCCTATAACGTCAATGTTGGTGGTCATGAAAATAGCAAAACAACTGTTGGACACGCTCATAATCTCTTTGTCCATTAAATTTGGAATTGCAATTGGACTTTGCCTGGTTTACATGAAAAAAAGCCCCTTGTCTTTTATTTAGGGTCAGTTTTAGCATTCCCCTGTATGCAGGCATGCAAGAGTTTAAAGGGCATTCAATAGATATAAGGGATAATACAGACTGTACTGTTCTGCAGTCAGTGAAGTCTAAATAAAACAAAACCTATAAGAAAAAAGGAATAATTTAAAGAAAAAATTTGATAATTATTTAGCAAGCATTTCAGCTATGTAAAAAACATTATGCTACTTGAATTCTCTCAACCCGTGTTCAGCAGCAACTCAGCCAATATAATGAAAAAACATTTTACCATCTTTGTAAAACAGATACATATCTCTCTATACATCCAGCTAATACACCAAGTACTTTGGCATTTATTTCAAGCCTGTTACTGATGTTCAAAAATGATCTCTTTATACATTCATCTACAAAAAGAAAGACATAAAAAGAGGGCGGTGGAGTAATTCACTCAATGAGATAAAACTGTGCCAACTTCCTTTGATTCACTGCTTTGTCTGGCCAAACCTGCAGACTCGTCTGACAACTCTTCAGTGGACATGGCTAATGAACAAATATTGTTCTATGGCTCACTAGGTTGAGAAGAATCATGTGATATAGTACATAAATAAATACGCTAATTAAAGTGCCTGTAAGATTACCAGATATGAGGGAACTTATAAGAGAGAACTGTGATTTAACCCATCTTGAAATTAGCTCATTAGTCATCAGTCTAATTTAAATGTTTGATTCATTAAAATAAATATATAAACAGATTAAATCTATCCATTTCTGTTTCTGTGTTTTCTACATTTCTTTTTTTTTTTCCTCAAGAAAGACAGCATTGCATTTCTAAGCAATTGTGGGCATTAGTGGTGCAGGCTTTTAAATGTTTGTTCTGTTTTCACAGCTTTTGCTAATGGCAGTTGTGTTTTCAATATGAATGTTTTCAACACTCCAGTAGTATCAGGATATGGGGTTTTGGCAGATACATCCATTTTTATACTTCCTTATACCTTTATCATTCTCCTCAGTTGCATCGAGGTCACATGTGCCAATAGTTTCCTGGATTTTCAATATCCTACTTCCCAGCCACAGCACAGAGAAAATAACAAGTGAATATGGACTTATTTGTCAAGATAAGTGAGGGAGTGGCCAATGTAAGAAAAAGAGAGGGAGAGTGATTCCCAGCCTTGGGTGTGGCTGCCAGTGATATAAAAAAGTAATTCGGTGCACACTCATTTATACCAGCGTCACTTCTAAACCTCCTCTGATTTCAGCAAAAGAGGGGGGAAAAAAAGAAAAAGAGAAAAGGGAGAAGAGTGATAGTCAAGACAAAACATTGGAGGGGGGGAATGGGGAGCAAGAGATGGGAGAGCAAGAGAAAAGATGAGATATTCAAAGTAGAGACAAAGAGAGAGGGAGGGTGCAAAGCGAAGAGAAAGAGATGGGAATGAAAGGCAAGGAGGGGGCCGCAAGGTAACAAAGAAGGAAACAGGAGGGAGGAGAGAACACAGAGGAGAGAAAAGCAGCAAAAGGAGAGTATGGAGAACTGCTACACACTTTCTTGTATTCCCCACAGCCCCTGCACTTCTTTCATTGCTACTGAGTTTTTGGCATGCTGACACACAGCGGCCTTCAGAGACTAGATCTGTCTGTATGTGAATGTGTGTGTGTGTGGATGTCTACAATGTGCATGTTCGTGTGTTAAACTGAAGTGTTTAACATACAGCCTGATGGGAACTGTTTTTGCCCATTGCTTTACTGCAGGCCAGGGAGTAATTGTCTACTTTACTACTGTCCTCTCCTTCTACTCTAATCCTTTTATTCCTCCGCTGCTCTGCTCTCTTTCTTCCTATCTGGCCTTCCTCTGCCCATGTGCCAGCCAGGGCATCCATTCATAACAGGTCGATAGCTCTGCCAAAATACTGCGTAGAAGATAGCAGCACAGTTTACTGGACCAAACATATGAAAATGTGATAACAGCAACTGTCCTTAGGGAGCTATGTATGAATTTCAATGGAAACATTTCATTGGTGCCAAAAGTGGTGTTTGTGTGTGCATGGACACACTCGCCTGTTTGAATGAATAAGTATTAGCTGGTATAGGTGGAAGCTGGTGATTATCTGAGGGTCTCAGAGGCACTCACAAGCATAAACAAGCACACACAGATACACACACTTTTGTTCAGCAGGAGGTAGGCTATTGTGCTGCCTGTGCAGTCACATTGTGTGTGAGAAGTTACCTCACAGCTCTAATAGCAGGTTTTAGACAATTTTTTGTGTGTCAGCAATAGCTGACTCAACAAACAGAGCTCAGTCACATGGGAACACAAACCCATACTGTACACTTACATAATGCTAATGCATACACATTATACATAATGCATTATTTAAACAATAATAGCACCAGCACACATACAAATAGAAAATGAGACATGTTATTAAGACGAGGTACGAACACACACACACACACAAATCCTGTTTGTTCACTGGGGATGTAGCCTAGAAAGAGCTAGAACTGGGCATTGAACAAAAGCTATGGCTTTTTGAATGGCTGAGCACCAAAAGAAAAGGGCTTAGCACCCAGCTTTGCTATTCTATTTCAATAGCCACTGAATCTCGCTCACAAACACATCCTCTTTCTTTCTGACATTCTCTCCCTCCACCATTGTTTCTCTTGACACAATCTCTCCTAATACAGTCATCTGCCAACATATCAGATCACCTTACAATGCACTTCCAATACAGCATGTAATGATCGTGTTCAATCTAATTAAAGATGGGTACTTCCTGTTACACCCGGAACAGCTGCCTGTGTGTCTGCAGTAAGGGGCAAAGCCCCAATGCGGTCCACATTTTCCACATGCCAGTGGTTTCCGATTACTTTAAAACAGTTTTAAGAAATACCATGGTGGTGGAGACCAAAAGTCTTTGAGGTTTGCTTGTTTCTTTTCTGCTTCTCCTCGGAAACTTGCGCAGACAGGATAAACAAATAACAGAACTAAAATAGGAGCGGAGGATAACCCTGTAAGTGTGGACTCCAGCCATATCAAAAGCTGTCTATTGGCTCATCAAGCAACCGCTGGTGATTTATGAAGATGTTGCAGGGTAATTATCAAGTCAATTATCACCGCCAGTCATGTTAATTTCCCAGGTATGACCTCATTTACCTATGAGAAAGAAAAAAGAACGGTGGGAAAAAAGAAAGGGAGAAAAAATGGCAGCTGGGGAATTTTAGTAGATGAGTAATTATAATCTACCACCACCACCACATATACACATCATCACACCCCCACTCCCCTGTTCTCTCTTTTCTAAAGGAAGGATAAGGGGGACCAGGTGATGTGCAAACCCTACGGGCAGTCTGGGGTTTCTCACATTAGCTTGTTAAGTACGCAGATGACTTGTTACAGTTTACCTGTTTGCCCAGTCATTAGCCATTCAGGTCAAAGACAGTGAGAACAAAGGGGAGATAAGGGCAGTTAAAGTCAGGAATGCAGCCTGCCAGGTAAAGGCTCTGTGAGCCTGTGTGACTGAGACACTCACACACACCCTTCCTGTAACAGACACACGAGTCCATACGCACAAAGATCATATAAAAGCATACATATCCCTTTCTCCGTACCTTCACATACAAAGAAGTTAGGGAGTGGCACATGTAAAACAATTAAAATCCTCAGGTAGCTTGAGACATTGCAAATACAAACAGGAATGGGAACAATAGTCTGGAACAGATCTGGCATTTACACACCAGATGCTGTTTATATAAAACACAAGTCAAACTGGGCAGGTCATCTAGTTTTATCTTTTCTTTTTCCCTCACAAATCCTTCCTTCCTCTTCTGAGCTCAATTATCTCTATCTTTATGAGTCTCTCTTTTATTTAGAGCTACCACTCCCATTTTTCTTTAACTTCTTCTGCTCCTTAGATGTGTGTTTTCTGGCCGTAACTAACCAGCTTTGGAGGTTTTGCGTGAAGTAGTTCAACTTTCCATGCTGAAAAACCTTGGCAGCGACATAGCTCTCTTGCACGAGGTAGCTGGATACAACCTAATTTCTGTCTGCCTTTTTTCAAATGGTTAATGGTCTATGATGACAAACAGCTGTGGACTGATTACTGAAAGTGCTTTATATATTTATTTGGGGACCAAGCTTTTATTTCATTTCTGAAGTGGGTGGCAGCAGATTAATGTGTTTATTTGCTGTTTGGAATCATTAACTTGGAGTAAGAGGTGCAGGGGAGCGATTATTATTTATGGCTATTTTGTTTTTCGATGCCCCATACCCACAAATGGCGGCGTGAGATTAATCACATTGATCTGTTTTGGAGTGGAAGTGTTTTCTCACACTATCTGTGTCTCACTCTCTCGCTCCCTCCCATCGTTTCCACAGAGATTCTTGTCGGGCCCGCATTCTTACTCGCCACTGAGTTAATTAATCTCACACTTGACTGCTGTAATGACTTGACTTGTTAGACCTCCTCTCTGCATATGGACTTTGCCTCTTAAGCAGTTAAAAGCACCAGTAATGAACCAGAAGACAGGCGTTGAGAGAGCACATCAGAAGCATCCATAAAATTCTTAAAACATGGCCATGTCAAATGCAATATCTGCTCTAGCTTACGCATACATCATATTTACATATCAGCCAAAATACTTATATTCTTGCAAGGTGGCTTCTTCTAAGTGTAACAATATGATAGAACAGGCTTCAGCTTCTAGCTTGTAAATATTGCCCACAACCAACTGAATAAGAAAATGCACACATCAGCTATAATCTTCTGACAACAGATGTAACTAAATCTTTATGTGGCTCTAGAGATGTGATGCAACTTAAATAGGAAATAAATATGAACTGAGCAGAAGAGAAAAATTCCCTGGCTTTAAAGGGTACCAATTGTTGTATTGCCTGAATATTTTATTGCTATGGTTATTTTTAGTGTAATTACAAAAATTACCCAAATCACTGTTGTGAAAACTGGAAACGTCTAACATCCAAAATACACCTCACAGATTCCAGGAACCTGCCTGTGTAAATTTGCAATACACCGGGAGGCAAACATTATGACACAAAACAATAACTACATTTATACCGCAAACAATCCATTCATTAGCTATAACGTCTTATCCTGTTAAGAGTTGCAGGAGGCCGGAGCTGATCCCAGCTGACTCAATCCCAGCCTCACTGTTAAATATGAACAGAATGATTGGAAAGAGGAAGGCAGAGCAATACTTTTTATGGGAAATTTGGTAGTAGTTAAATATAATATATAATAGAGCATAATAAAACCGATTTTGTTCTTTATATAGCACATTCACATTAAATAAAAAAAGTGGAGGAAGAATATTTTGGGAAAAGAGGATATAAATCACATGACCTTCTCTTTTAGCACTATAGGCAAAGTATCAGCCACACTATAGCCTTTAGGAATGACAGTCTACCTGTTCTAAGCCCAGCTCAGCATTATCTGGTCAGTATCATGGTCAGGGACTGGTGAGGTCCCAAAACTTATTACATATTAATGTATTTAACCTATGGAGAAGCCACTCGATAGATAGTCACAGCACAGAAACCTAGGTCTGGGCAATTAAAAGAAATTGACGGATGGACAGACAGTCATCCGAGGCTGCTTGGGTCCATATGGCAGGGGCTTTCAGAGGCCCACTTCAATTACATAAAGACCTCTGCGCATTGGCATGACACACAGAGAGTCCCAGACAGCAACACAGGGGAAAGAAGGAATAAATCATACAGCGCTTAGTAACATACACACACATATGCTTATACACATGCACAGGAACAGATAGACTGGCAAGGACACAGGTCCCCAAATGCAGAGGCTGTACACTCACACACACACATGCTGCACAAGTCAACATAAGCACAGCCTAAATGAGCTTTCGATCTTACTTCAACACACATACACAAACGGAATCTCGACCTGTCATCGTCCTAGTAAGATGGATGTTTAAATAATCGCACATGATTATAGAACCACTTGCACCACCAATCTATGCTCAAGGACCCTCACACACTCCAGCAGGTGCCCTACATCCTACACAGCTGACTGGCACAGAGTGGGCTGGGCTCCTCTTTCATCTGAAGGTGTCCTGTTGTCCTTAAAATACTTAAATACCAGCGTAAATCAAAGTGGAAAAAGCCGGTCGTACATCAGGACAAAAGAGGAGCACAGGGGCACTATCTAAATGGGAAATAACATAGGGTGAAGTTTGATGATTTTCTTTTTCTATTCTAACTTGTTTCTCTCTAGATTTATGACATATAGTTATAGCTGCTTTTTAAACTGTGATCTGTCTGCGCCATTCCTCTGTCTTTATCTTGGGATAAGTAGGAAGAATACAACATCCTTTGGCTATTGTATTATTCACCCTTGATGTATAACTAAAGCCAGCAGTTTGGACCAAGCATACCCGATGCCACCACTACTTATACATATACATACCCACAAACAGTAGCTCTAGTCACAAAACCACCAGGCACTCATTGATTTATGTGCTGACACGCTGTGCATGTTTGCACACATTCATATACACATACATATTCTCTGTATCTAAAAGATGTATTTACAGCTTGAATGTATGAATGCGTGTTTGTGTATGCACAAGGAAACAGCGCAGAAATTCAAATACAGGGGCTGATGTATAAGGAGAAAAAGGGGAGGAAAATCATTTTTAAAATGTGTTTACATAAACAGAAGGGCATGATGTTAAATAGCTTAAAAGGACAAGGATTTAGTTCACACATCTGAAAGTCTCGCTGGTTTTAAAAGGTCAGATTAAAAGAACAATCAATAGTTAATACATTAACCTTTCCTTTTCGGACAACCCACTCAGTTTTGAAATATTATCTGAATAATCTGACTATTAGAGAGGCTAATAGGATACAAAACAGAAGGGACAACAGTGTTCCAAGTTATCAAGATCGGGGTGGAAATAGTGAATAAAGATGTTTTTCTATTGTGTTGACTCTCTAAGTGTGTATGCACACATAGATATCTATTCTCACATTGTAGGGCACACTTGGAAGATAGATTTTGTTTGTTTGATGTTTGTACCAGTGTGACTTAACAAAAGTAATGGTTAACTTTTCCATAACTCAACTAGAAGTTAACCTTATAACAGCCTGTGGCAGTTAAAAAATAACAATCTTAATGTTTATGCCTAAGCTGATCCATTAATATGTGTGTTCATCTGGTTTTTCCCAACTAGAGACATGGGAAATGAGATGCACCAAAATGAATTTCCAGCAAATTCATATATGTTCCATCTACCTTCAACACACATATCCAAGCCAGACCTTCTGGTGGTCTAACTGCGCTACAGTAGGTGGACTTGGTAATGCTTCAACCACAGGGTGTGGATCAGCACTGACCTGATTAGTCATCGGCCCTGACCCTGAACAAGCCAAAGTGGGTAGAATACAAATGAATCCCCAGGGCTGCCGGGCAGTAAATCTGACTCAGGACCAGTGTTTATGGGATTCAAACCACACCGCACAAGGCCACACTGGATGGGCTTACTGACCCTCGACAGTGACTTCACTCAAAGGAAGAGAAAAAGGCCTTTGGGTGGGGTGCTTGCTTGAGTGATGGCAGTTATAGTAATTATAAGATCGGGCTCATATAAATGATGTGATGCTACTGGAATACTTCATTAAAAATGTGTTATGAAGTCAACAGCATACATCTGTTGTACTTCCAGGTTTGTGACAAGCACTTGTTTAAAGTAAGGTGCACATATCAATAAATCAAGGCAGAGTTAAATCTGTAAAGCCCTCCTTGCTCTGGGAAACTGTTAATATTTCACCGACTTGAAGCTTCCCCTTCTGTTCCTTCAGATTCTCTTCCATATCTAAAGGCTGTCAAGGCTCAACGTATCCAAGGTGCTCTATTCTTGGTTTAATGAACAGGTGAGGAATTACTTAGACAGGCAAAGATGCAAATTGATTTTTTAAGTGTTGTCTCATTATCCCATGTGGGCCACTTTATCCAGTACCACAGAAACACAAAACCAGACAACATGGGTTGTGTAACATCAAGGTCATAACGGTGTTATGGTTCTGTGTGTGCACAGACAGAATGGGGGTTGGCAGTCTGGTATTAGATTGTATGGATTGTCTGGAAGCAGGGCCATTAGTGATGGACTAATTAGGGGAGACCAAGTGGTCTCCAGTACCGGTCGAAGCCAAGATTCATAAATAAATAAGTGCGGGGGCAGCTTGGTCACTTAATTAACAAAGCGTGAAAAAACGGCGTGAATCCCAAGAGACACAAACTCAATCTGCTTGCAAGGATGAGCTATCGGCATGATCCTGCCTATCGGGGTGGCATGGCATTGATTGATGGCAAGTCAAATTGAATCTCTAATCATCATCACCCTTTTAGTTCCTGTACTCTAGGGAATTTACAGAGGGCAAAGTAGCACAGGGGATAATGCTTTTGTAGCCCTTTCCTGACACTAGTGGCATAAACACTGCGACCCTTCCACAACCTCTATCCCCTGTTCACTTGACCATCCCCATCTGGCTGGGAGTTATCTGACTCTGACTCTGTGTGTGCTCACTCACACTTTCATGTCTCTGTCGATTGTTTTCACACTGTGTTTGGCTGAGGTATTTAAGACCCAGGAACCTCACACGACTCACACTTAGACACCCTCTGCCACCTAAAGCAACATATTGTATTACAGGCCACTGTGACACCCATGCCTATGTTTTTTGTTGCTGTTCCTTCTGTGCTAATCTTTTTTTATTGTCCAAGGTGACAGGAAAGCCAGCAGGTTTTGTGAAAGAAGCCGAGAGCGATGATGATATGTTGAAAGAATAGTGCACGTCAGACCTGTCACATAAGTGCCAGGCTTTGAACTTTTTTTTTGGTTTTCTCTTTTCTGTATACAGAACATTGTTTGGTCTTGTTGAGATACAACAAACAATTTGGGTATGTGGAATGAACAGAGATGACATGCATTTGCCATGTTTCTTAACTGCAGATGTCACTCTCTCCATACACAATACAATAAGTAATCTTGAAAGTCAAAACCTTAGCAAGAAATGGACAACAAAAGGTCTATAAGTACTAAAAAAGTATATGTCTTCCAGCTATTTAATATTATAACTGAGATTTTTACAGGGAAAGGAAAATAATACTGCAGTCATAGAAGAGGGACGAGAAGCAGAGGGTGGAACGGTAGACAAAAAGGAAAAGATGAAAGAACAAAAGACAAAAAAGACAGTTGAAGACAAGGGGTGGAGAGATCATAGGCTATAAGAGCACGACTGGGAACAGGACAAGGCCTAAGAGACTGACAGGGAGGTGAAAAGAAGGAAGGTAAACACTGTATAAAAGAAAGCTTTGTCTGCAGAGGATTGTGCTTAATGCCCAACTTTTTTTGGTGGAAAGCCTTGAAGCATTCTGTTCTTCCTCTTTGGCAGACCAGAGCGCCAAGCTGTCTGCCTGGCACAATGCATGCAGGGACCTTTAAGCTGGTGGTACCTGACTAACTTGTGCTAAACCACCTCTGTAGTTACACAATATGAGACTTCTGCTAATCAAGTGGAAAATATATATAAACCAAATAGTAAAAAATGGTGCCATGGTTTGATAAACTAGTTTAATTTTTTAACCATGAGCAGGTAAAAAAATGCAGTTCTTCGTTATTGATAAAGTTGTAATCGAAGTTCATTGTGCTTACTCACTCGCTTCTTCTCCCTTTTGTTCAACTCTAATTATTTTGTTCCATCTGCCTTTGACTGGCTGATTCTGACACCATCGGCAATAGCATTTTTGAAATTGTCGCACAATGTTTTCATTGATTGGCACTGGCTTGCTTGTCAGATTCATTATGAAAAACACTGGCAGATTCCTTCCCGACTGCATCAAACCCTAAACCTTTCATGTGGGACCAATGTGAGTGTGTGTGTGAGCAAGATACTAAGACTGAGGGTAAAAGATTGTGCTAGGTACAGGTGGGAAGCACTAGATTTCCTTTCCCAGGCACAAATCTGTGTCTAGGAGGAAGCTGCACGGTATGTAACTGGCGACTTGGATGATAGATTGGTGGCAAATGTCCAAGTCGGGAGATCACAGTTTCTCTGCTCAGATGGATCTCTCAGTATCAGAACCTACTGCTGCTTAGGTCTTCACACTTCTTCCTCCTCTTCCTCTGCCTCCCACCAGTCTTCCTCCACCCTTTCTCCTCTAACCTCAGCTTAGTTGACCTTGGCTCTCTAGAACATCTGGCCTGCAGTGTTGTTTCTCAACACCTTTTGAAATGCACTGATTCCCCAGTAAACAAGTCTTAAGTTGTTTTTGAAATGAGAACCTTCTCTTCTTGCCTTCCTCTCTTTTTTACCCTGCATGTCCTCACATACACTGCTCCAACTTTGAGGTACTTTAATGGCTGATAACCTTTCTGACATTGACTCAGTAGGTGAAGTGAAGCATGGTGAGACTTGGACCCACCATACACATTGCTCACCTAGCCAAGTTAGAGGCTCAAACGCCAGAGTAGAACGGGGCAGTTTATGCATCACAGCAAAGAAGGGGCATCCTTGGAAGTGAATGAGTTTTCACCTGGCTGAAACCTGCCACCTGCTATCTTTAGCCCTCCTGTGTTGTTGGAATTCACACACACTAGTCTTGCAAAGGCCAAAGGAAGGTCAGATATCATGCAATCTTGGAGAAGATGTCTTCTTGATCTTTTTTTAATCCATTCTCTCTTTCAGTTCACATACAGACATACATTCACACAACATCAAAACACCATATTTCTGAGCAACCAAAGATATAAGAAATCTGGAGTCTTTGAACTGTCTAGATGTTTCAAGCCCCTTCTTCTCTCAATCTCTGAGCTCCCATGCTGCTCTGTTGGGAAAAGGAGAAAGGGTCTGATCGATGAGGCCTGACAGCAACAAATTAAATGGAATCAGCTGATGGATTCATTAGCAGGACAGAGAGTAGATGTAGATGTGGGTTTTGACCCTAAGAAGTGAGGTGGTGCGTGGATGCGGATTTTGTGGGGGCTTGTGTGTGTGTGTGTGTGTGTGTTTCTTGTCGAGGTAATCTGTGCACGCATGTGTAGCATTGTGTGATTAAGCAACTGTCACAATTGATGCATGCTAAGTGTGCGCGCCTGTGAGTTGAGAGGTCAGAAGGGATTTCCATAGGGTGTGGGAGATGAAAAAGAAGCTGTTTATGGCTTGACTTGGCACAGAGGGAGGTGGTCAGCCTATATTGTCCAATGCTTTCATCTGGCTTGCTGCAATTAGTTTTTCACAGGACTTGTCAAATCCCTGGTACAAAATCACCACTGATTGCAGACATAAACACACTGAAATATAGCTTTGAAAATTAAATGATATAGATATGAATTGCAGTTTTAGATTTATTTATTATACTTTTAAGTAAATGTATTATATTATTGGGATGTGACATGTTATGTAAAGTAAAATGTAGACAGATTATATTAAGTCAACTGCATTTTCACCTTACTGTCATAAGGAAGAAAATCTGATGACAAACCCAGGGTGGTCTCCCTTCACTTCTTCTGTCTGCTGCCTAACACCCTCACCCCACTTCCGTCACCTCCCCCAATCAACCTCCACACCTCCAGCTGTCAGATTCACCAAATGGACAGGTGTTAGGGCTGGCTGAGTAACAAAAGACCAAAAGCAACACCTTCACATTTGCCTGATTACCACTATAAAATGCTTCTTGTAATAATAACCGTTTAGACTTTTTTGACCTTTCTTTTATTGTCCTCTAAATATTACACTCACTTAAACATTAAAGTCGCTATGTCACTAAGACTCAGTTTCAACTTGAGCTAAGGTTAAAAAAAAAAACTGCTCCACACAGCTGGCGGTGCCTCCAGGAGACTGCAGCATGGAACCATGGAGATTATGTAAATATCTTGACAAAAGGTCATGTGTGATTGGTGGTGCTGCCACTGAAATATGTTGGATTCACCCTGTGTGAAGTGTGCAGAAGAGAGTGTGTTTAAGAGTGGGTTCAGAGTAAATTTGATACACTGTGGATAAGAGAGCAGGCGTCTGGTTAAACCTGCTGCTGTTCTTGACAAGACAAAAAGAAAGGGAGAAATATTTAATAGACATGGGGAGCCCTCCTCTTGCCTGCAGGCCTTTTGAAGTGTAGATGAAGTGCAGGTTGTGAGTTTTCTTGACACCAAGGATGAGAAGTGGGCCAGAATAAGGTGTAATAGTGGTCCCCTGTAACACTGTGCCCAGTGTAAACAGGAACAATCACACACAGGCCCCTTACCAAGTAAAATATACACGGTTCAAACGCTCTTTTTCTCACACATTCATTTTGGTTGATTACAGTGGACATTCAAACCCATCGCATCAGTCATCAGTACCATATCAGCGTTTCCCTTTCAGCCATTCCTATCATCACACACAGTCATATTCAGGATGCCTGTTTAAAAATGAGCAAAAGCTGCTTTCCTGTTCTTAAAGGGAACAAGGCCTGAAGCTAAGTCCTGTGCCTAGAAAAGTCCCACCATCAAACACTGAACTATGGTTAAACGCAACAAAGAAATCACCCTCCCTATTTCCCTCATCTCTCTTTACTGTATATATTTAACAAGACTGGCAAAGACGGAAACCAGGTGATGTGGCTTTTTTTCACCCTGAAGGCATGCTGTTTTACAGTGGCGTCCACTCTGCAGACAGATGTAACTAGCCATTTTTAAAGACAATTATAAAGACAAAAAGAAAGATCTCTTTTTGCTTCATCAGCAAAATTTGTTACAAGAGCCTGCAGCTCGTAAAATAATGGTAGGAGGAGGCCTTGAGGGGGATCAAACTGCTGCAACCCCAAAAACTACACCCTT
Organism: Ctenopoma multispine; assembly: GCA_034779795.1. Lineage (NCBI taxonomy): Eukaryota > Metazoa > Chordata > Actinopteri > Anabantiformes > Anabantidae > Ctenopoma > Ctenopoma multispine. Next base: position 14,616,981 of record JAUYWH010000020.1, on the reverse strand, counting down.
CAAACCTCCAGTGCACCTTCCACTGTGCCTGCTTTTTATGCTTGCCAAGAGATGAGTAGCATAATGACCATCATATGTCCATACAGGCTCTTAGTTGTCTTTCAGAAGTGTTCCAGGCCATACCTTAACTTCAAATAGTATACCTGCCCAGATCTGAAGACTGGCCACAGTGATAGTGACAGTCAGATATAGAGTCTCTAACAGTGCTTTTGACCTGGTCTCGATGTGTGAATGTTTATGTGTGTTAACAAACCGTGGAAAGTTGCACAGTAGGACCCTATAAATATACACACATCCTCTTTCAGTGTATTTTTATTCACTGGAAAAGTATAGCCCCTAGAGCTTGATTGTGTTAGGACAGCCATTGTTGGGAAAGAACAAGACTAGTTTTGGGGAGTGCCCCACCACCACCACCACCAAAAAAAAAGAAATATTCTCACTTATAATCTGAACATTTTGACACATAGTAATTTCAGCTGCACTTTATGGACACCTGCTGCAGACAGAGACTATAAAACACCGGCTCTGATGGCCATTAATATTATGTCAAACATTTCATCAGTATTTTGAAAGCCATTAATATAGCTCAGTAAAGACCAAAGAGGTAGAGTAAGAGGGAGAGTGAGCTTAACAATATAAAACAATCATCATCCATCAACCATGTGCAATATAAAACCTGATCTTTCCCATTACAATACACACAAACAGGTTGTGAATACATTTTGACAGCTATAGCAGGGGATAAAATAATAACAGAAACAATGAGTCTAACATGATTCACATGGGAATTTGTCAAAAGAAATATCATACTCTGCCTCCAGCAGCACACACATATCCCAACCACTCAAATCTCCCAAAATGTACAAATGCACACACTTCGACCCCCTAGATGTACCACCCATATTGCTCTTGCTGTGAGCTCAAAATCTCTTCTCTCATTCTCTTTCTATGTCTGTGTGTGTGTGAGTGTGTGTGTCTCTCTCTCTCCCTTGTTCTGCTTGGCTGACTACAGACAGCAGCAGTGTGTCTGTGCGGTGGGCAGGCCCAGACACATTTGCCCTCCTCTGCTTGCTCTCGACAGTGGGTGTCAAAGACCTGCCATCCCACAAGGCCCCTCTGTTGGATGCCAGGATGGACTGCACACACAAATGCCATATACAAAACAGCCATACACACAAGCTGCATGCACATGCACAGCTTTGGAAATTATCCAGAAAATGTCCTTGAAAGATCATGTATATCTTTGAAGCAAGTACGACAATAATGTGAGAAAGGGCTGATATAATACTATATATGTATATTAATACTACACCAAACTACATGATTATGTTTTTTTAAGGAAAGTATTCATTGTTGTCCTAGACATCAGTTTTAATGCAAATTCACCTACACTTCTTTAACTGCCATCATATTGCTCATGTCAGTTATGTTGCAATGGCGTGCTGCATTATTAACACTAGCTGCTTAGAGTTGCTGCTATTGTGCACGTTGTCATTGACATTTACAGCTAACAATTGATATCACCTGAAAAACATGGGAGTAATAGTATGATTTGCTGCTGGTTGTATACTCCCTTCCTGTTGATCCTGTTTTGTAAGTTCCAAAAGCTAAGCTTTAAACAAATACAGCAAAAGAACTGACGTGATGACATACATGGTGTAATATTGTCTCATCTTCAATAAAGACTCCACAGCAGAGAGCTACAGAATGAAATCTGAATGGACAGCGTCTCCGTTTTCATTGGTCATTCTGCTTTGTCTGCTTCCTGACTCGTGAAGGTCCCAGTAGGCCTGACACGGCTGTTGCTTGCCTACATGTGAAATTCCACCTCGGTGAATCTTTCTGTGCCGCCATTTGAGCTGTGCACCATCAATTGGTTCACATGAGCACTCCCGCAGGCCCACTGCATCTGTAAAGTCTGTCAGCTATGCTGCTCTGTGGGTCTCTGATCCAAATCCAACCCATTTCCCAACCACCACCACACTGCTCCCCCTTGTACCATCCCACCCCAACTCCCAACATGTCGTCATCCACTCCTCCTTCTTCCTGAGCGCCTTACACCAATCTGAACCTAAGTCACTGTACATCTGTTCAACATGGCTGCTGCAAAGCATATGACCTACCAAGTGTCTGGGATCCATGTTGAGGTTAAAATACCAAAATAATCATAAGACTGATTAACTTGTTCTGTTGTTGTCTCTCGTGTCTTTGCGGGTTCCTTTAGTTGCTTGTTGTTTTAAACAATGATGTTTTTCATGTTTCATGTCATTTCATTTTCCAACTAGTTACTCTAAAGAGAGTTTTTTAATTTTAAACCACCACTAGTGAGCAGTGGCATGAATGAGAAACAAAATAATTCATTAGATTAAGCAGAATATGCAAAATATATTAAGATGCAGATTTATCATTTTTATTACTATTATTATTGGTAATAATGATAATAATATTTTAAACTAATATTAATTAAATATTTATTATTATTTAAAAACATTTGTGCATTGAGGTAAAGTTTGTGAAATTGTTCATAATATAAAATAGTTAATGTATTTTATTATTTTTTATTATTATTATTATTATTATTATTAAAGACAGAAACCATTTTACCCAAAGGCTCAATCATCCTTTACCCAGCAAATTGATTCAGGATGCACTGATAAATATCCTTATACATTGGTAATTGCTTCTAGCAAGAAAGCAGCAAGACATTCTCCCGCATCAAACCTGATTCTGTGGTTTTAAAAGGCTGAGCAGCGCTGATTCGCTCGATCAATGAGACCACATCAATTGACACTTTGTACACTCTGCGTAAGTGTGGGGGCGTTTATGCAACTATCTTATTACGTTTCTGCCAGCGTTTGTTTTATTTTGTCTCATGAAAAGAAAAGTGCATTTCAGTTTGAGAGGTCACCTTTATGAACTTACTAAATTAATAACATCTACCTACATAGATAGATAGATAGATAGATAGATAGATAGATAGATAGATAGATAGATAGATAGATAGATAGATAGATAGAT
>JAUYWH010000020.1:14586890-14613863 GCA_034779795.1 Ctenopoma multispine | reverse complement strand
AGATAGATAGATAGATAGATAGATAGATAGATAGATAGATAGATAGATAGATAGATAGATAGATAGATAGATAGGACCGCTGATCCAAGTCATTTACCATTTCGCTGACCTCCGCGTTGCCCTCGACAATGATTCATTAGTGGAATTGCCAGAATGACTTTGCTTTTATTTGGCAAATTCCCTTTCACGCCTCTTTAGCACGTTTCCACTCGGGCCCTGAATGGTCCGCGTGATAGGCACCATATAGCCACTAATAGTTCCCTTTGTCCCTTCAATTGTGACCCTAAATAGATTTGTTCAGTAATTTCCCTTTGAATGTTATGCAAAAGAGCTCTTGAAGTAAAGTTTAACTTAGCAGCCTCCCTGAGTGCTGCTCCGGCCACACAGCCTGATAAAACCTGGTGTACAGGCTTTCTGACAGCAAGTGTGCTGGACAAAATGGCCCCGTTAAACCTTTTATCATGAATATTAAGGGTGTTTTAACAAGCTATGGTCTTCACATGCGCATACGTGTGTCCAAATGTGATGTTTTACTGCTTTATTAATATAAAAGGAAACAAAAATCTATCAAGCCGTCACATTCTACTTTTCTGGAGCATTATTCGAGGAGAAAAATACACCACTTCTGTGTTTATCAATATTCAGTTCAAACTTATTATTAGGCGAGTGTTATATTTGTCAGAAATGTTCGTGCCTGTAGCAGGTTTCACGCTGTGCCTTGTATCTTAACAAACAGTGTGCTGCTGAAATTAAAGTTGACTGATTTTTGCGAGGTTGTCTTTTGTCTTATGACTGGAAACGAAATTAATGTTTTACCACTGCCTCACAGTCCAGCAATGGCTGATAATAAAATAATGACAACGACGAGGGATCTCCTCTGCTAAAGGAAGAACAGGGGAGAATAAATCATGACAGAGAGAGTTTGATGAGAAATGTGCCAACTGCAAACAGGCACAGGAAAGCTCCTGTGGAGGTGTGATCTCACCCACATAAAAACATAAACATGTGTGCTTCAAAGGCCCTGGTTGTGCGTAATCCACGAAATACACCGCCATAAATAGAAGAAGAAAAAACAGAGAGAGAGCTTGTGGAGAACCCTTAGCTGCGACTATAAAATGCCATTTGCGTTAGTTCAGACATAAAATTATTCCAGGTGAGAGTCGTTCCAAGTGAAGTTCACCATAAAAAGGTTTCGAGTTTAATGTACAAGCAAAACGCAGCTGGATCTTTTTGCCATGATAAACACACACAAAACTTCTTTCACTGAACACAAGCGGTACATGCACTGAGCCCCTGAGAGTTCATTTTCTAAATAAATAAAAAACTCTTTCTGCTACTTACAGGGTGGTAGAGTCTACGTAGGAAACAGTAATGCGTCTTCTTTAAGCATAATATAAGCACTTGAATGCTATAATGTAGAGCACGGGTGCATTAAAGCTCACTAAATGGCTCTAACTCGCGCTGGTCTGACCTGAATATCATTATGGTGCCTTTTTCTCTGCTTCCACCCTCCATCACAAGTAATTTATACCGGAGAGTAACCAAACCGCCTGTGCGCCACAGATGACTGTCATCGACGCAGTTTCTCTTCTCAGCACACTACTGATAGCAGCTGCAAGTTCCTCAGAGTGTCGGGATGCTAAAGTCGGGATATCCGAAAGTCAGGCCTTTCTGACTTTCGGATCAGAGACTTTCTGATCAGAGAACCCTGATTTCAGCAGCACTGCAACAATCAATCTCTCGTTTTGCCAAAAAAACCCAAAACATAATGAACTTAATAACGTAATGGAAAAGGAAACAAGTGAAGTTTAATTACATGTCGTCAATTAACACATTAAACACACGTGGATATTTAACCTCTGAAAAGTCTGAATCTGTCAAACCCCAAAAAAACAGTCATCTGGACATCTACTTATTTTGAACAGATCCACGAAGAAACACTCCTCCCAGTCATTCGCTTTTCGCCACGTAAAAGGCACTCGATCATTTATATGAGGCGACGTGTGTATGAATAGATTCAAATGGATGATTAGCATTAATATTTGCAGTCGCTGCGGGACTCAGGAACCCAAAAGAAATCCAGAGTTTAATAAATCCATAATGGAATTATTAAAAAGCTAGATTTGAAGGATGGAAGAAAGACGTTTGGTTTAACCATTACACATCCTGTTAACGGGTGGATGTGAATTAAAAAAAAGCACCAAGAAGAAAATCAAACCAAAAAAAGAAAGAAAGAAAAGGAAACAAGAATTCATTAGGAGACTTTTCCCCAGGCTGTGTGACCCCAGGATGTAGAGAGAGAGACGCACGGTGGGGCCGGAGAAACTTCACCAGCCGGGCCGCTTGTTTCTCCCTAAATCGCCATAAACCTGGATCCCAGAAAGAAGCCCCAGCAGCGACCATAAATCATCCAGCTGTATTAAAAGCTTAGGTAAACCCCCCAGCCAGGTCAGTCGGGCACAATTTATGGCATCACTTATATAGGGAATAGATGGTTCTAACGAAATACATCAACTTCAAGTCAGTGCGCAGCCCACTCGATACTATTATCAAGAAGAAGAAGAAAACAGTCTCTCTCTTTCTCTCTGTCCCTCCTATCTCTCTCTCTCTCTCCATTTTCCTGTCTCTCCCTGTATTTACCTCTGGAGCCCTCAAACGTCTGCACAACAAAAATCCACTCATCCATTCAAGCCATGTGTTTTAAGTCAGTGGTTCCCAACCGGGGTCCTGTGACCTACAGGGGTCATTGAAAAGGGTCCAGGGGGGTCCCTACCAAAATAAAGAACTACAATTTCAAAACAATTCGGTTCAGATGTTGATATAAAGAATGCACAGCTGGGGGATAACCATCCATCTACGGAGTATGGCGTTAAGTATTCATTGTGTACTTTACTCAGTGTCCAAAAGTAGTTTGATGGACGGCTCCTAACTTCTGTATTAGAACTCTTATCAACGTCGACTTCTATTCCCTGTTATCAAGAGCCACAATAAAACAACGACTCTTATCAGATAACTTTTACACCACTTTCGTTACTCTCAGTACTCTGTGTATTCTATATGCATTTTGGTACAAACAGGGAGAAGCAGTCGTGCGGAAAGCAATTTCTTCAGACTGGTGATTTCACGAAGAGTTCAAGAAACAGAGTGAACTTTTCTAAGCACCGACTGTAACGTGTTGTAACTGGGAGGTGAGAGCTAGATGTAGATTTGAATCAAATCCGCGCATGTGTTTTCAATTATTAAATGCTTCGTTCGTTAAGTGAATCAACATTTCGTGCCTCTTTTACAAGTAAGGAAGGTTTTCTGCTTTTGTCGTTTTCATTTATGTGTCTTCTCCAGGTAGCTCTGATACCTTTGTTAATTTCCAAATCCTTTATACCTGGGGTGAAATTCACAGAATAATGTAAAGGTGCAATGTAAAATGTTGTAGCATATTGCGTTTGTTTAAAAAAAAATCTGTTAATAAGACATTATGCGGTCAAGTCGTCAAGTCGAGCAAGAAGCAGAGAAAAAAGCGTTGAGTGAGCCAGTGGCCCACTGTCCTACTTTCCTACTGGCATCATAAGCCAACCGGGAGCTTCGTCTGGGCTCCAGCTTCATAGTTCACGCTTTAGGCCCCTTTCAACCTTGTTTCAACTATTCCTAACTCTCATTCCCCCGAACAGAGCAGTGTGAGACATCTCAAAACGCATGGACGAAATAACACAAGAGTTGGACACTGTCCCGCTGACCAAAAAGAGAGCGAGAATTTCCCATCGATTTTACGCACAAACATCAACATCAACAGTGGAAAGCAACTGCTAAAAATATAGAACTGAAATTAGGGAATCGATGCTGCTTTAAAGGTAAATAATTAACAAAACTATAAGACAAATGAAAACAGTTTTTTAGGGATAGATTCATTCGTGTTGCGTTACAACGCAATTTTTTCTAAATTACAAAACAAACATATTTAAGTTTTTCCAAATGAATTGACGACACTATTATAGAGAACATGAGTTAGACTTAAACTGATCGCTCACATGTCAAAAGGCCACACACTCCTACAGCACTAAAATACACGCAAGTGTCTGGAGGGGCTTGGCGCCGCAACTCCTAGATGACATACAGCGTGGAGCTGATTTCATTTAAGTGGCGAAGAAAGCAGCAGGTAAAAGCTGATTTTACAAAGGGAATACACAACTAGCTTGAAAGGGATGAGCTCTCGCAGACGCGCATAACAATTGTGTAATTAAACCTGTACTGGGCCACAGAGCTCGATCGCGTAAAGCCAATAATGCCATTAGAGATCCTTAAAAGAAGCCAGATGGCCACTCTGAAAAAAGTCACTTTCAATTCGAGGCTGACAGAAAATGAAGAATCTGGTTATTTAGACGCTTCAGCCGCTGCGGTGCTCAGCCTATGAGAGGCATGGGTGCTGGCTCGCTTGGTTTGAGGGAATAAGACGTGTAGGCAGCCTGCAACACAACATAAAACCATATTAAGATGAAATATCTTACCTTCAACAGCGGACACCACAGGCAGCAAGATGCTGCATAAAAGCAGAAAGTAATCCATTGTCAGAAAGCGGTCAGCTCGGACATGTAAATATACCCACGAGAGACAATCCGGGGTGATCCGATGCGCCACGCACCCAGTCCCTGTCCCAGTCCCTGTCCCAGTCCCTGTCCCAGTCCCTGCTGCGTCAAGCGTCCAGGACCAGAGTTAACCCCATTCACCAAAACACGTAAATGTGTGAGTTCGGAGGAAATAACGCCCTATGTATAAAATGTGTGAATACAGCAGCCCTTTAGTGATCTCCAACGTGCCTTTTTAAACCAGAGAAAAGGTAACGGGCTCAAGTGTTCCAGTCTCTTCTCCTCGCATTGAGAGAATAAGCAGAAAACTGGTAGTCCAGTCCGTCGTCAGCATCCGGAGAATACTCCCCAGCAATATTTCGTTGACAGTCAATGAGGAAAAAATAAATAAATAACAACCTTTTGTAGGAGATCCAGACTTTTTTTTCTGTGGTCAGAGTGGCAGACGCAGAAATAGCCGCACTTGTGTCACAACCATGGTGTACAGTCCCAGGCAGGCATGTGCACGCTCACATGCGTCCACGATCAAGCGTTATTCCCACAAAGAATCAGCCGCGCGGCTTATAGATATTTATTCCCTGAGCGAATTGATCGACTTTGGCTGCTGCGTGAACCGTCTGCTTCGCTCGGCTTGTGCACCGGAATGAAGCCGACGGCTGTGGAGGAGTAGAGGAGAGTGGTGAGAGAGAGAGAGAGAGAGAGAGAGAGAGAGAGAGAGACATCGGGGGACGAGGAGGAGGGGTTACGACTGAAGTAGTTGTACTGAAAAATGTCGACTTTGACAATTCTCATATTTGCTTTTTAAAATAAAACTATACTCTGTTTCCACCTCCCTGTTGTCTTGCAGAACAACATGGGATATAATATATAGATTTTTTATTAACCATCCGACAGACCAGAAGTTCGTCTCTTGCTGACACTTGATTTAAAACACTGTTGTGTCAAAGCTAGAATCACCGAATCATTTTGAAGGAACAATAAACAAAGCGAGCTTCGCAAGCCAGAAGTGAATGACTTAATTGTGAAGCTCTATTTTTTGATTTGCTCTTTTTTTTTCCACTGTATTTTTAAGTCTGGTGGTAAATCAGTGTTTTTTTTCTTTCCTCCCAACCCATGTGCTGACATGGACACACAGCGCCCCCCTGCGGGTCGCTCAGTTTCGATATGACGGAGAATCTAGTGAGTTTTTACTTTGATTAAAACAAATTTCTCTTTATCTGCATATCCGAAAAACTTTAAAACATCCTGGAAACGCGCGGGTGGACAACTGGTGATTATGCAGCCGAAATGATGCATTTTTGAAAGATTTCTCGTGAGTATAAAAAGTGATATTATCGTTGCGTTTATATTCGAGACGTTTAAAAAACTATATATGAAAATGTCATTTCAGCACTCCGATTTGAATAGTTGGCTCATAAAAAACGTAAACGTTTTGACTAATTATGGATTTCTTCGATGTTTCTGGTTTAAATAAAAGTTATAACAAAGATGCGTCAGGCTGCAAAGTTGTTTAAATCGCTCGCTTGTGTTTATAATGCAGTGAAACGTTTAAGTTAGTTTTACCGAGCGACTGGCAGCGAACTGAGCTCTTTCCTGCTCCACCATAGACTCGCAATTTACTTTTCCTCTTCCTTTATATAAGTTAAAGAACTGGACATCTGTCACGACCGAGCTTTTACTGCCTCTCTCCCCAGTCTCATTTACGGCTGTTTTGTTATTGTCTCAATAATTTTGTCTCTTCTGAAAACAAGCAGTAAACAAAGTTAACGAATGTGCCAAGAATTATTAATTTAAGTCCAAACGGAAGCCATTAATAGAGCTTACTTTTTTATTTACCAAAAAAAAAAAAAAAAACACACACATGTCTCAGTTTTAGGAACGATTACAGTGATTTCAACAAACGGAAATAACCATTTGGGCACCATGCAGAATCCTGTGATCTCTGGGAGAAATAATGGAGTGATGAAAAAAATCAAAGCATCTACAGCATCTAAGCACGCAGGTCATAAGCTCATCCTGATGTATATTGAATATTCGTACTTTAATGTTAAATAATATTATGTCTAATTAGTTGTGTTTCATTTTAATGCGTTTGAGTCAGGAATAGATAAGAGAGCCTGATAAGACAGGCACAGTGTGAGAGGTTGAACTCGGCACCATCAGCATTAAAACTAGTCTACAGATAGTAGATAAGTATATTATTAAATAGGTTGAATATTAATGCGTTATGCAATGTATTTGGAGACCAGAACAAAGTGGAGTCAACAACTTCAAATAATGTTTTTTTTAATGAAAAAGTCAACGTTAGGGAATTGCTGTATTGCCACATGAACTTGCTATGCAAAGAAAAGCTCTGATGTTAATGCAGAGCGGAATTACCCGCCTGTTCTTCAAGTGTATAAAGAAAAGTACACATGTGAAGTGTGGAAGTGCAGACAAATCACTGCGCTGTTAGGTAAAGTTGAAAGGTGATAGGATGCTATTTCCTGAGAGGCACAAGAAGACAGATGTAACCATGTGGTCTGTTTTGTGTCTTTCTGTATTATGTGTCAGAGTTGCCACTGTCACAGAGTTGTGTGGTAATAAAAAAAAAAAGTCTGCCATTTGGTGACCTCAACTATTACTACACTGATCAAAGAAGTTGTTGTAGTCGTCCTGGATTTCATACATCATTTCTTTTTTTTTTTTAATTTACGCTCTAAGCTGGTTTATATGTGGAAAATGTTTATATTTTCTGAAGTAAAAAGAGACAATGACAATAAAATGGTACATCGCTGCTTGTCAGACGTTTTTAGTAACATTGCAACCATCATAGAAATGAAGAATATTATAACATAAGTAACATACATTTTATAAGAAGAGGTTTAAAATTTGACTTTTGCTAAGGTTATTGCAAGATACAATTCAGCTCTTAGAGTGTTCAAATTTTCCTCCATGAAATTTTCCAAAACTCCTAGAATAGCTCTAAGTCTCTTATTTTATTTATCTTTTTGTTTGGAGATTGGTGCAATCACCCGGCTGAATACAGAAGAAAAAAATCAGTGAAAAGACCTCCTAAAGATGTTGTCACTAACCATAACTCTTCAGAGTTTTTCAGCTGTGTTATCGGGTTTCACTTTGCTTTATATCTAAAACCTAATTTAATGAGTGTTTTATACGGCTGTATTCCTCCAGAGTGACCAAAAAGCTGAGAATTTTTGTAGTAAATATAGATCAGCTAACAGTGTAAAATACAGCAAAATGCAAACACCTGAAGTATAAATAATGCATTTGCAACACATTTTTAAACCATTGCTAGTCTGTTTTCTCCCTGTGGATATTTTTGTTCGGTGACATGAAAGCTCAGCATGTTGGATAAGAGCCTTTAGAAATCCTAGAAATATTATATCCAAAGGATGTGAGATAACTTTATTTTCTACAAAAATGACTGATAAAATTAAAGTGAAGTTTAAACTAATATTCACTCTCAGACTTTTCCTTTACACAACTAAACCTTCCTTGGTTATTTGCTTTATTTTTTTTCTGATCAGTAATAGTACTGTTTTGGTCTTGATATGTTAAAATACTGTTAAAAAGGCTGCCTCGGGCATAGCTGATACATTTTGTAGGGTAGGTCTCATTTGACACAACATTTGGCCAATTCCCATATAAGTTCCTGAACACCTCACAACAACATAGTCTGTTTGAAAGGAAAATAGTTTTTTAAGTGAAGCGATGTGGGTAAGGCGATCTGTGGGAGCTTCAAAGAAGACTGTTTCGTTTGTTGCCAAAGCCACTGAAGCCCCAGCTCTCCTGCCTGGTCGCCATTAAAGGACAACTGGAAGCACACTAACTTCACTGACTGCCACCCCTGTTGCTTATGACTGCTCTTAAAAATAGAGGTACAACAAATTCAGAAAAGCTGCTAAGAAATGAAAACATAATGATAACTCTAAAAGTTTAGTTTTTATTTGAAGTTTGACAGATTTTTGTTATTATACCTTTTGAAGGTTTATTCTAGGAGACCTGAAAGCATCTGGTCTATAATAAAAAAAAGACTACAAGAGGTAACAGTCAGTTAATTCCTGAACTTATTGCCAATGTGAAAATTAAGTGCGTCAAACCATAACCTGGTAAAAACCCACACACTCGGCGTGGGGGACTTTTTCCAATGTCTGGAACATCCACATTAATAACTCGACAACTGCACTTTACAGCTATGGTATGGTCTCCACAAAACATATGGAGCAAGTTTATTTTTCTGTGTTTTGTAGTGTATGTTATTCGGGTCTGGTTTGACGGATGAGAGCTTTCCCGTCTATGAATGGCAGCAGTAAAACTTTATATACAGCCCTGTTGGTTTATAATGACTGCAACAGGTCAGCAATACAACCACAGACACACCGATAGCTTATTTGTGGAAGTGTTGCAATGATGTTTTTATTCTGGGCTTACTGCATCCATTACAGATCAACAAAAGACACCTGACTCTAACACTATCCTTATATCCATTCTATAATGTCATTTCACTGACGAGTGCTTGATGTAGTTTGAAGTCCATGATTTGTTCCAAATGTGTTTTAGAAAAATACATGTAAACACACACTGGACACAGACACAAAGAAATTGTCCACTAAGTGCTCCTGAGAATCACCTGGTGCACATTAGCAATTCAATAAGTAAAGTGGCAGACATTTTACTGCCATATGGAAATTTCTCAAGCTTACACCTACTGCGCCCTCGCCAGATCCTTGCTAACCTCATCCATCCTCCCACTCATCTTGTGCCAGGATATCAGTGTCTCTACTTTCTCTCTTAAAACACAGCACATAACACACACACACACAAATATAGACGCAAGACCTCTCCTGACTCACACTGAACTTCTCTTTCCCTTGCTCCCTCACAAATCACATGCCCGGACACTAACACGCACACACATTTTCTCTCTCTAGCATGCATAAAAGTCTTGCAGACTTGACACACACACTCACACTATGTAGCTCGTATGTCTGGGTCTGGTCTAATAGCAGCACTAATGTGATGTGAGTGTGAGAGGATCGCTTTACTCTGGCAATATTAGGGGAATAGTGAGCTGTTGGTTATGTTAGAGTGTTTTTTGACGTGTGTGTATGCCGCTGGTATGTGTTTGTGTGTGAGTGAACAGGAAAAGTGTACTGGTAGTACTGGTGGAGGAGGAGTAGGTGCTGGGTGGCTCTGGAGAATCTCACAAGGGCTCAAAGCTGGAATCCAGGCAGAAAGGAGAGGGGGTGGGGGTCTGTTCACAAGAGGTCTGGGGTTGGGGAGGGGTAGAGGTGTAATCCTCCAGGCCTTCACCAGTGACCGAGCACTTAACACAGGATCACAAATGCAGCCCCAACTGAACCCCCTCAAGACCACCATCATCCACCCTCCTCTACACACACCAACACAAACACACACGAACGCACGCACTCACCCAACACCATATCCACTGTCTCGCCTCCAGCTCCTGCCGCTGTAAATCAGCACCTCCTTGCCAACCCCCCTCCTGTTCTTTTCCCGTACCTCCACCAACACCCCAACTTCTGCCACAACCTGCTACTGTCTGTGTCTGGTGAGTATCTATCACCTTTCAGCACCGTCTCTACCCAATTGAGAAAAGATATACTGTATTTTACTGTCTCTGCTGACTACAGATTTATGACTCAACCTCCCATCACCTCAACTCCTCTGTCTTTGTGCTGACACACACGGAAAGGTAGCGATTTACCCAGACAGGCATAGATAAGTGCAGTCATATACGTATGAGGATCAATGTGTCATGCAGGCACATACATGCGTAGCTGACAAACAGCCTGAGCATGAAAATTACAGGTTGCGCAGACAAAAAGTGAGAGAGCTAACCTTACACAGCTATGACAAGATTACGTAGAGGACATGGATAGACAGGCAGTAGTTTGACAAGCCACACTACCTGGGTGTTAAGGTGGTGGTGGATAAGTGATCACATTTGCTTCCCACTCTGGCAGCTGAGGTTCAGTTCCTGACTGCGCATGAGGCTTTCAAATGTAAATGAAGATTTTCAACCACAACAAAAGCCACCTACATTACTTGAACTCAACCACTGGCTAATGTTTTCACGCGACTTGAAATTAGCACGTCCAATTTATCAGGCACTGCTGTCGTGATGGGGTAATGGTATCTTCAGACTATTTTTGCCCACACTCATAGAGTGAGACTGTGTTTATTTCAAAACTTTTGAGCAACCCGTCTTATAGAAAATTACAGGTACAAAGGACCATTGTTATTCTATTCCAAAACCAACTCCTGTGGATAAAATAATGTTTTTATCAAATAAAAAAGCTGAATCATTTATGGACTGAATCAAATTTGTAATTATAGCAAATGACAATGAATTATGCAAAAAAAAAATTTTTAATCTTAAAGCATTTCGACCTCTTCCCAACGTTATATAGATTTACTCAAAAAATTGTTGCAAATGCAAACATATCTCAAGAAAGACACTCAACCCTACACTTCTGAAATATATTTTTCCCTGTCTGCTCTTTGGCAACCACGACTCTGTTCTCTGTATTGCAGTATTAGATCTGGACTGAGTGGCAGAGTATATGGGTTGAGGTCAGTTCAGGCACACTGGCCAGCAGAAACACTACTGTACGGTCCAGAGCTTTTTCCATTAACACAACAGAAAAATTCTGTGTGCTGTGTTATCATTCTTATTGTGTTGTAAATGGACTTCCCAATGTGTGACCTGCTTCCTCTCTGCTCCTGAGTTATACCTGCCCGTACATTCCAGATTTATATACTGTCTCCTTACATCCATTGCTGAACGTAAATATCTGAACCTAACTCATTCCAGTGCAATCGTTTTTAGATTCATAAATATTTCAGTATTTCCATCACAGCAGTGGATTACTTTTACATTGGACTTCACACAATTTACTTCACTAACTAAATGTTTTGAAAATAATATTGCGACAAATTCTTAGACAGTGAAGAAGTAAGGAGATTCATGAAGGATCCACTTGACATTGGTGGATATCAAAGGTCCGGGATGGATAATCACTGGAGCCAGTCCAATAACAGAGTGATTGATTGGTCCACAGCCCCACACTGTCAGAGATAACATTGTTCAAAGTGCCCAAACACAATGTCAACACAGTGTCTCTCTCATGGGGCCCATTTTTCCTGTATGCCCAGAAACTCTCTGTTGACCCTTGACCTTCCAGCATGTACAGCTGCAAAATGCAATCTTCCACACAGTCTGTGACCCCAGTGGTTGGCACCAGTGGCAAATGATAGCAGATGCATTCCACTTCATGTTATTGAAGGTCACTATCAACATCCCTCAAAACAAGCCAGGACATTAACTTATTAAACCAGCACAGAGGAATTTTCTGCTATTTGAAAGCACATCAAAATCTGTAATAGTGTATTTACTGCTACACTCATATCTCATACAGAAGGCTTACTTAAGGCCATTGACTGAAGTGAAGGTCAATACCTTGGGTGTCTAGTTTTTATGAGCATCAAATCACAACAAATTGTCTCTGTCTAGTTACTGTCAGTCAGTTGAAAAGGGATTTTCCTCCTCCTCAGTGTCCAGCTCTATACCAGCTCTCCTGGAGGTTGTTAGTCATGACAAAATCTCTAGCCACAAAAGCACATGGTTTTAGTTTAGCCCTCGCTACCATTCAACATAACTCCCATCCGGTCTTGCTCTCTCTCTACAAGATCACACCACTCATATATGGCATACCATGAACCAAAACTGCGTAATGGGAAGCAGAGTACTTTAACCACTAGTACCCCTAATCTGGGCATCCAATAGGAAATGTCAGCCACATCCCTGGGTAAATTATTTCTAATGATTCTGCCTTTATGAGAAAGAATTCACTGGTGAAAGACCTAAAAGATGATTCAAAATCTAAATGTGGGCAAACTGTTTAACAGAGGTGGTAGTGGCCCACTGGCTGTGGGGCATGTGGTGAGAAAGCACAGACACCTGGCATGATGGTGCAAGACTGTAGTCATTTAGTGTGACTGTCTTTATGTGTAAGCCAAGCCTGTATTACCTCAGTATGAGTAGGTGTGAGATAGCCTGTGTGTATGTGTGCATTTCTTATTACCTTAGCATATGTGTAATGCAACCAGTTGCATTCGTGTGTGTTTGTGTTCCTTTTCCAATACATCATATGATAATCCATGAGCATCAGTTAGCATGCTAATAAAAACAGTAAGAGAAAGCACAGACATGATAGACAGTAGATTGTTTAATAAAATGAAGAAATAACATTGTTCACAACAGTTTCTACTACTAGAACAATAATGTTATATCAAATATCTATTTCTCCACTCTCTGAGATCTCAGTGGAAGTGAGTGGGATTTGATTTGTATTTTTGTAGTATTGAAAAATTACATATAGCATATTCAACAGCAGCTTGTTTTCCTAGAAAACCTCTCATTTATTCTGGCTAATAAACAGACCAATGTGAACTGTTTTCACTGGAACCGCTTTCTGCCAAAGAAATAGTACCTATGAAAACTGTTGGAAGCATATTTTGGTGATCATCCAGAATGACTGGGACATTCTTGGAAAAACAAATATGTCAAATGTAACTTTTCAATATTGTGAGCCCCATAAACAAAACCTCATTAAACTCCATTGTACTGATATGGAGGGAAAAATATCAAACATGGATTTCCTAAAAATTAGGAAAATTGTACAGACAGACAGTGTACTATGGGTAAATATATTGTTTACAGATGCATTATAATAATCTAATACAATCTATTAAAATCACAAAATAATGTAAATAGTACGATAGCAAGGATACAAAAAGAAAGAGTTTGACTAAGGACTTCTGATGCATATGCTACCCTCCTCTCTTCTCCCATGTTACCTGTCTACCTACCTACTAACAATGTTGAACTATACTATACTATACTATACTATACTATACTACCTTAACACATAAATGTCTAGCCATAGATGAAACAAACAGTCACAGCAACGCTGCAGTTTCACAGTTGTCTCGGCCTCCACTAGACTAAGCCAGAAAAAGCAGGGAAACAATATTGTTTTTCCTCAGGGCTGTGACTTGTCCATACAGTTACACATGATTGCATCATTAATATTTGCGGCAACAAGTGAAACTAGTGCTGCTTGGCTGCAACTCACAATATCTCACCTTCCTAAGAATCACTAGAGGTTATGCTGCTAAAATACAGGTAGATTGTTTCACACATGATCACTATCGTATTTTGTCTGGTATCGAAAGAAGCGGCCACGTGACTGCACACGACTTTCATCAAACATCCATTGTAGACTTAAGTATTTCCCATTCAGGTATAAATATTTATCTATCTGTAGTATGGACTGGATTATTTATTGGAGTGCAAATTTTCTGTTTCTTTATACATCTTACAATTACTTCTTAAATCTTAAATTACTGTACTATCCAGTCTAAATACTACACGAAATCAAAGCTAGATACTGAAAAAAAGACCACAGTTGTTTGTGTGGGTTTAAGTATGAGGGCTGAAATAATGTTTTAGCATATTACTCTAGCTTTCTCTACTCATGCATGCTGTGACAACCGTCTGGCAGACGGAGAGAAAGGCAAGGTCCCTGGCAGAGAAGGTAATTTGGTAAAGCGGATATGTAATTTAAGAACATGCACCCATGCACAGACAAGCCTGCACAGTATGCACATGGCAGTAGAGATGAATGCATGCAGTTGTGCAGTCGCACGCACATACACACAAGCTCACGACTGTACCCATTTGACAGACAGCAGCACGCAGGAGGTGGCCAAGTTCAACCACTTTCCAATCCCCAGTGACATTTACATGACACACAGGTTGACATTCACCCAAACAAGTACACATTTTTTCACAATATGATTCACAGCGTGACTCTCTAAGAAAACATTAAAGCTGATATTATATTTAGTTAGTGATTTTTTAAAAATCAGTGCAGAATGCAATCAGTGCAAGAATGGAAAACATATTATAATGAATTTAGTACTATGTTTAAAAGGGTGCAGCCCGTCATATAAAAATATTCACAATCTTAAAACGTTTGCCAAGTATGTATGTTTGCATACACATGCACATACACAGAAAGTTATGAATGTGGAGACTCCTTTTCCCTCTTAAGCAGTCCCACCCATCTTTATGGCACAGATATATACACTCACAAGGAAACAGTTGCGCTGCCAGCACCTACCCACATGCACCACCCCGTAACCACCAGTCAGCAAGCCTTATGCCTGCCGCTGATACAGACAGACAACTCGAAACGCTCTGCCAAGAAGCAATCAGTTAGAAAGAGTGTTTCAGTGATTTGTTATAAGCAGGTGCTGTGAGGAAAATTGACAAGCAATGTTTTATCATGACAGAGTAAATTTACTGCTAGTAAATTTATAGTAGACATAATGAAACAATAAAAGTGTCTGCAACGCCAGACAGACAAGGTGCTTTGTCTCCATATGTATGCGAATGTCCATGTAGCTATGTGTGTGCACGTGTTATATGAATGTATGTGTGAGAAGAGATCCTTTGCTTTCCGTTCACCAAACCCCGACAATACCTGCTCTCATTCATGCCCCATGGTTTTCTTAACTGATAAGAAACTACTTGAGCTGTTTGAAAACAGTGCGGCAACAATGAGAGAGGACAAAAGAGCTATTCAAAAGCCAGGGGAAAGGAGAGGGTAATAAGAGGGAAACAGTAGGAAGAAGAGCAAGAGTGTGTGTTGAGGAGGTGTGTGTATGTGCACTTTTTTTGGGACAGAGAATGGGTGGTATTCAAACAAACAAACAAATAAAAAAGTCCAACAAAGAGGCTAATTTTCAGTATTGTTACATTATTTCATGCTTTCCTTCTGCAAGTCATCATAAGGTGTTTTGTGACTTTGCCCAGTGCTTTCTATGTACCCATACTCCTTCCACAACACACGCACACACACAGGTCTGTCACCCACGGTGATGTGAGTGATCTCTGTATGGACACTGCTGAGCAGCTAAAGGCGGCATCTGGTCTTTTTCTCTCAGTCGCTGAAATGTAAACACCCCAGTTGCCTGGATTTGCCAAATGAGCACCTGGTATTTCAAAGTGGCCTCCTGGCTGTGATTTTTTTTTTAAGATGGGGTGGGAGGAAAGGCTGTTCTGTATTATGTAGACATATACACAAGCATACTTGCACGCACAGTTGCTGTTGTTCACCACAAACTTATGGTGGGAGTGGAGACACAGTATTAGACAGGCCAGCAGGCCCACACACATGTAGGCGTACTTAACACACAACTACCTAAACTGAAAAAAATGCATGCTCACTGTGAACTCACTCACACACATACACCAAACACTCCGTCATTCTCTCACCTGGCCTTGTGTTTAGTCTATACAAAGTGTAATGGTATATGGTAGGATTACTGTGGCCCTCTGAGGTGCTGCAGTACAGCGGCGTGGTGTGTGTCAAGACTGTCTGTCCTCGTCCCTGTGGGCTGCTGTGACTTGTCATGTGAACAGTTAGCCACACAGAGCTAAGCCAGACCCCAAAATATGGCACTGTTAATCTGAGAAAAAACACTGGGGTCATCACACAGAATATCTATTCTAAAAGCAAAAATAGTTTGTTTAAAAAAAAAAAGTCTTCTGTTACCGGAACAAAGAATAAAAAAAGACATTTCTCATCCAATTTAAGTTTTCTGAAAGAAAAAATACAGCCTGAGCTTCAAAGCAGATACTGTAACTGCTCACCGGAGGATGCCGTATCAAAACATTCACAGAAGTGTGGGTAAGACCACACTGAGTCTAAAACTGTCACTGGTGAAAAAGTGTCTGTTCCCTGAGCTAATTTTCAGTATGAAATCAAACCAAATTGTTTAACAGAAATCATACCCAATACAGTGTGACATCAATGGTTTTATTGTTGTGTATCTATGGTTAATAAACTGGAAATAAAAAAAAAATAATTCAGTGAACAAAAATGTTTATTTTTAAAGTCATCATCTTTTTGTTAAATTGTATTATTTCTCAAAGTGGATCTGTTTTTAATAGCTGTTTGTGACAGTTCAGAACTGCACATTGCACATACAGTTTGATGTACCAAATGTGTTCTAATATCACTAACAAACCTATTGTACCCCTCCTCTGCTCTGTGCTTCTTGTTTATGCTTTCTTTCTCAAAAGAGAAAAGGAAAAGGGAGAAAAAAGTGGACAAAACGTGTGAGGTTACATAAAGTACTATTTTCTGGGGACTCACCAGCCCATTAAAGGACTCTGACAGATACTTTTATTTTGAATTAAAGAACATATCTGAAAATTGTCTCTTTGTTTTGCCAAAACCATCTATAAGACTATAATGAGACTGACTACAAACAGCCATTAAACAGCATGGGAAAACAAAAGAAGGGATATTATTTTCCCCATAATACCTCAGAAAATGTAACAAATTGCCACAAAATAACAGATATTCAGACAACATCTCCATTTGGCCCAGGGAACCTTTTACTCCCCCTCAACTGGCTTCTTAAAATGGAAGCTGTTGTTTTGTTGCTTTTCTCTGATCTGATTTGTCTGTTGCTTTTGGGGCTGATTCACATGCATGTGATAACAGACTAAGTCATGACACTGCATGCCTAAACTTTGACAGTAAAGAACCGACACTGGTTGTCTGTCATCGGCGCACACTGACACATCCTGGCCTACACCCACTCAGCCTCTGAATGAGGCATCATGTGTAGAATGTAAGGTGGCTTGTTTTGGGATCCCAAACACATTCCACGACACTTAATCACCACAATTGCCGATTTGAAAGATGAGTGAGAATCTGGGTTGTGTGTATTATTTACAGAATGTGTGTATGCATATGTGGTGACAGTGGTTTGTGTTCACTCGACTGGCTAAATGAGTGCAGATTGAGGCTTGAGTGGGTGTATGTTTAAGAATCTGTGTTGTGAGAGTGTTTAGTGTTTAGCGAGTGAAAGTATAGATGAAAGTGTGTTTTTAAGTCTGTGGGTGTGTGTGCATTCCCGTCTGTGGGTCTGGATGTGAGCATTCCTACACATCTCAGTGAACAAATCAGACACACTTCTCTCAGGCTTTCAGGAAACTTTTCACAAGGGACTATGATACCCTCCTTTGCCCGCTCTAGCACAAAAGTGGTGTTCTGCCTTTGTAGCAAATCCCTGTTTTCTCAACTGGCTACATCCACAGGGGAAACAGAACACATTCTGCAGAGAAGCATGAGAAACACCCTGACAAAACAGACTACAAACAGAAAGCATCAGTACAGAAATGCTGATAACGTCAGTCTTCTTTTTTTCCCCCATCGCTTCTCCCCTGTCTCCATCCAGCACTATCTGTCTTTGTTTGTTATCTTGTCTTAGACTTTTTCTGCTATGTGAATTTTCCCATGCTTAAAGGAAAAAAAAAAGATCTTGGCAACATTTGATATGACCTCCCCAAGGTTGCAGGACCCTGAAGTTTTCTCCCTCCCTAACAGCGCTCCACCTTTGCTGTTCATTACCTCCCTTTGTCTTCTCCTTTTGTCCTTACTGTTCTTCTTTTTCATCAAAACTTTTGCGAAATGGGAGCTTTGTGGTCTCCTCCTATGTGCTGGGGGCAAAGGTGCTCTAGATTAAAAAGAACCTTGTAAATTGAATTCACACTTGATGAAACAAACAGATTTGCATGTGTCTATCCGCCTGAGACGGGGTGGCCAGCTCCAGGCAAAGAACTGTCCCACCTCTGAACAGTATAATGTGCTCAACTAATTAATGGGCTGTTATTGGAGAAATGTGTCACAGTTTGAGGTGACGCGATGTAGAGCGGTGCGACCCCAGTCCAACAAAGGTCGAGGTCCTTGCTAATAGGATGGAACCAGGTCATTTCCTAATTTAACAGAAGTTTTCAACCTAAGTTTGGCAGACAGCGCTTCCAGTATCTCTTCGTGTGATGATCTTTATCAATTTATCTCATTTCCATCGAACAAAGCAAAGAGCGCCGTCTTTCACTATGTTAGTCTTTCCTGTCTGAACGCCTGCATTATCATTTCTTTGTATTATAGCAGCAATATGTAAAATACTCAGGCTGCTTTGAAGCCATATTGCGGTGACAGCTGTGTATTCAGGTTGACAGCTGAGTCTATTATCCCCTTTGTTTTTTCATCAAGGGATGCATTTTCTCACATTACATCAACTTTTGCAAATGAAACTATGTGAAATTACAGTGATATGCTGCAGCAATAAGTGTGTTAGAATTCTTTGCATTTCTGAATCCATTTACTGTAGATCACGCATGTCCTTCATTTGTTCCCCTCTGGTCCAGACTGGTGCTATTTTATGATTAGCTGTTGATTTAACAGCACAGGCCACACACCACTACAGCGGACCCTCTTCATCGAGTGTTTTGTTGGCTTAATGGCAGCCTCCCTGCTGGTAGCCAACATAGGTCAGTGGGGAGATTGGTTGGGCATCGGCGACCACAGATAAACCCTCCTCTCTGGCTGGGCATGATGGGAAGACTTATGGGACTAGTGCGGGCAGACAGGCTGACGCGTTTCCTTCCTCTCTCAGCCATTTACCAGATGGAGGTCCCATCCAAGCAGGAATTTTGCATCCTACTGACAATGTGGCTTCTGTCAGCTGCCGCTCCAGCACCCATTAACAGAGCTCATCCTTCCTTCCGTCTTTTCCTTTTTCTTCTTCTTCCTTTTCTCTCTCTGTGTTTCCCGGCCTTATTTTAATCCTTCACAGGGGTTCTGCCTTGCATGTTGTTAAAAACAAAGGTAGGATCCGGACTTCAAAATCAAGGATCAATGCATTGTCAGGGATGGGTGGTTAGGGTGTGACTTTGTTTTTTAAGGTACTCTGTTAGTTTAGCTGGGGGAGGAAGTTGTTGAGAGTCAGAGTGTTGAAAACTGACAAAATGATGAGTTGCGTGACCTTATGGAAAGAAAATAAACTTTAGCAGTTCTCAGTTGTAAGCATCAGGGAGGTGTGACTTATGTCCTGAAAACATCTGGACAGCTTGTTTATCAGCCACTTGTGAAACAGGGGTTTCATTTTTACCAATGACTTTCAAGTTCAGGTTAAGGCTGTAATTTATCCATTAGGACATTCACAACTAACCACTATACCGCGATTGTGTTAATCAATTAGTTTTGCTATCCTCCTTATCAAGGTGTCTGAGCTTCGAAAAGTTAACTAAATTAATTTTCCAGGAGGAGAGGATGATGATGTCAAACATTCATTTTGTTGAGGCAGATTTCCCAGTTTTCGGATCAGAGATAAGAAAACCTCTAAATCTTCAAAGGCAAAGCAAAGAGTTAGCCTCACCATGTACAGCTGTTCCACATGAGGAATGACAACTGCAGAGGAATTAGAAATTGCAGTGACTCCATATGAATATCAGTATCAGTTCTTCAGCATGATAACACAGCAAGTCAAATTAATTAGTTATCCCATTTGAAAACATTTACACTGGTTGTCTTGTTTCAGGTACCAGTGAGGCAATAAAAATATGATCCCTCTGTTGGAGTGCTGGTTCTTGTAACAGATACAGAGTTTGAAGGTTAATCCCATGCCAAAACATTAAACACATTGGGGTCACATTTTAAATTATAACACACTTGACAAAGAGCTTTGGGTTGCAACATTTTAGCCTTGTGTTGCAAGTCCAATTTTTTTATATCTCTGGTGCAATGCAGTGCAGCTAGCCAATTATGGCACACCCTGAAACAGAGAGTTTTTTTTATCTTCGGTAAAATGAATTTGACTCAGGTGTCTTAAAGCACAATATTGCCTTTGAAAGCAATTTCAATTGAAATTCCTTGATGGTTTTAATTGCAGGGTAAGGGCTCCAGTATATTCATTTCAAAATCAAGTCTGACATGTGGTCAAAGACTGATGAATTTGACTGTATTCACCGCTTGGTGAATACGCCATTAAACTCACTGTGCTTGTGCCTGGAGGTCACTCCATCCACACCGCGAGATGGAGTTTGCAGGCTGTGGTGAAAGAGATGACATTCAAAACAATCCTGACTGTGAATTCCAATCAAAGACAACATGAACCATGGCTGAAGTTACAGTAAAATAACAGTTAATGTTTCAGAAGGAGGATGATTATTCAGAGCCAAGATTATTATTTAGTCAAATAATAACTGACAAATACATATCTCAAAAGGGAATGCCTGTTTTTTTTCTATCTCCAACTTCATCTCCTTCAGCGTCATCTCCTTCCAAAACATATGACCTCATGTCTTTTAGTTAACCAGAAACTGGCTGTATCTGTTTGTCAACATGTCACACCCAAATAATCCTAGCTGTATGGTTGTTATTCTAAGAGATGGCAACCTGGATTCTCTTGACTAAGACTGTCATAAAATGTCTCTCATCACACATAAGTGTTCCTTCCTGAAAGGGAAGGGCCACATCCTGTTCTGTAGTAAGACTTGTGCTGCGGGAACGAGGAATGTTGCTTTCTCCTCCTGGCGTGTTTATGTGTTGGTGTAAACACTAAAACAGAGGAGATTAAAGATAAACTCCACATGTTTGTTTAAATATTGCACCTAGAAATCCGTGGTATGTGGTGTGATCGATAGAAATGTCAAGGTAAGCTTGATTCAAGGTGTGCTTTTTCCATTAGCAAAGCATGAGCAGAAATAATTTGGCTTGTTTAATATACACAGAGGACATTTCACTTCTGCACCACTCTTAAATAACAAAATGGCATTTTCCAAGGTAGTGTGTATCATTAACTATGCAGATGTAAGGTAATAGTTATATATACTGTATACATATATATTTAAAAAAAGGAATCAGAATACATCTTCTGCTGGCTCCCTTGCTTGAGAAAAAGTTAAACTTAAAACACTCATATCATATGCTACTTGAAGCTTTAGTAAGACCATATTGCCATGGAAACAGAATATTTTTTGGTCTGGTAAAGACTTTTTTTTTGCCTCAAAAGAGGCAGTTTGAATGAACACACTCATAATGGCAAGCTCATTTCCGTCACTCACAGCTCACATGATGCCTGAGAGCAAGGGTTCTGGTAGAGGTGCAATAAGTTTACCTTAAACGTGATTAAAGATGGGTCGGGGATAGGAGTAGCAACTAAAAGAGATGGAATAAAATTGGTGCAGGAGGAAAGAGTTAATTAGCTTAATGTGATTGGGGAGACAGGGAGTGGTAGGAGCAAACCACTCCCCGGAGGAGCAGGGGTAGTGTTTGGTGTTTTTGAGTGGATAGCTGTGCCGTTGTGTGTCTGTTGAACATGCCAGAGGTACAATAGGGCTTCTAATCTGGCAAATTGAAAGGTGCTCACAGGGAGGGGTGTGGGCACAGTGGTGGTACTTGGGCTCCCATCCCTGCAATGAGAAAAAACAAATTAAATTTTTGTAGCCTCAGAATACCCCCACCATCTTCCAACCCCACTTACACTCTCGTTTCTTTGATTGAATTTTTGCCTTGTGCACAAGCCTGCATGTAATTTTATGAAGGAGAGAGGGCAGCAAAGGTAAAATAAATATATAAATAAAAAATAAAATGATGTCAGACATTTTGTAAGATGTGCTCTGTCTACCTTCGTTTTAGTTACTGTACGTTATTTAACCAACACTGTAGTCTATAGTTATTCCTGTTGATCAATTATGAAATTTTGGTGGAACATGAAAAAACAAGTGTGGGATGGCTGTTTACTCCTCTGGAACTAATCCTTGCAGCTAATACTGTACTGCTGGTAGACTAGCTGTGTTTCTTCATAAAGTGTGAAATATTTTTTCATATAGAATGTTCAACATATTTTACTAATTAGCAAGGGACACAACCATGCTCATATTAACATTAATGCATAAGAAAAATGTCGTGGTGTCACCTTACTGGACTGCAGATGGGGAACAAATGCTAACTCCACAGAGAAAAGACCTGATATTCAAATCCAAAATATGTTTTTTGTAAGGTGCAAGTACTAACCAGTCCTTTCTTCCCCCAGGCTGTATACATTTACTGCTAATATAAAAATTCAAAATACAGTTTGTGAGTTCATCTCTGATTAGCATTATTTAATAATGAGAAACAACAGTGTTGAAACATTTAAAGTGATTAAAAATATCGACATTTCAAACATGATCAATGGCAATTCAGTTTAAACATTTACAATGACAGTTTAGTTGTTTCTGTGTCAATGATGTGATGAATGCAATAAGAGCCACCTTTCAGTATCCTCAATCTGTCTTTTAGCATTAATCAATACACATCAAGCTGCCCAAACTCAAAAGACAACATGCCATTTCTTGTTTTGAAGGCCAGATTAGCACTTTTATGAAACACCTGTTTGATAAAATCACTTTCCCCGGAGGATGTGTCTACTTTGCCAAATCTGACAGCTTAAAAAAAAACAGAGGTGGGTTCATCTTTGCCTGTGGCCAGTCTCAAATTAGTTACAGTTAACTGCTTGTTGTCAAACTTACTCATATTTGCCCAAAAACTGAAGGGTGTGAATGACAGATTGATTACACTGACTTAATTGTGGGGTCCTTGACGGATGAGGGTCCATGCAGATAATGAATGAGGAAGTGGATAGGAGACACGTTGCAAATCAGTGTTTGTGATTCACTGTATGACAGCTTACCTGTGTGCCCTGAAGAAAGCTTTCATTGGGGAGATTTTTTTTTTGTCAGTTTGACTACCAGGGTGATGCTTTTGCAGGAATGTACACTACATGCATAATTGAGATATAGCAGAGCTATAACATCTGAACAGAACTGATCTTAAACTCCCAGAGAACATTCCCCACAACAGGAATAGGTCTCAGAGAACATAAAAAAGTTTGCAGTGTGGTTTGCTCCTGACAGCTTCAGACTTTGGATATTATTGCTCTTTCCTGACTGTGACACAGTTCATATACAGCACTGTTTGCAACAATAAACAATGTTCTATATGAGAAATGTACCTATCAGATAAGTATGTATGAAATGGGAGACTTTAAAGTTGCTTATTACAGTTTGAACACTAACAACTTGATGGAGCAGAACCTGATTGCTCCATCCGTCACTCCTTCATAAATATAAGTACGTAATTGTAAGTTACAGCAAAAACCCATCTACCAAACATTTAAAGCTTTTTTTTCACAGTTAAATGGATGTTTCATCGTTTGAAAGATTTTTCAGGTCAGAGAAAGGTCTGATGAGAATGTGGTTTACATCTAACTGGATTACACTGTCATCTATCTTTGTCTATGTGGAGTTGCCAGTGGCTACCACACAAACAAGGAGAGTAAATCCCATGCTAAAACCTCATGGGAGACATCAGCAGTTCCTCCATGATCCCAATCCTTTTTCTGAACTCATTTGTAGTAGCCTCGCTCTGTCTTTCTGTCTCTTATTCTCGTTCCTCATCTCTTTCCAGTGACTCTTCAATATGTTGCCCTAGAAAAAATGCAAATAAATAATGCATTGAATGATTAAATTACAATTTCCATTGTAAATGCACTGATGTAAATGCGAAAAGTAAGTTGCTGGCAAAGAATTAAAAAGAGGGTTATTTCATTATGTAAAGAAGAGCTCTCAAGAGTCAGTAAAAAAGTTGGCAATAACATGCTATTGGAAGGATGGACCTGACTCATTACACTGCCTATATCAGCTGTAATGCACAGCATGTTGATGGAACCATTTTGGGAAAAGCAGTATGACACACAAAATGGGTTCCCTTCCATGTTTCTTTTAAACGTTCATTGAAGCTTAGACATTACAGCAGACATGTTATCGCTGTGTTTGATCTTTCTCTAATATGTTTTATTGTAACCATCTTTAGGCCCAGGTCCTCATTTCACTCTCATCAGCAGCAGCTTCTTTGGACCTGTAATGTGGGCTGGTCTGCCTCCCAGCAAAGTATATTATCCAGGGTTTCCACTCGCATTAGAATTATTGAACTGCTATACCATGATGAAATATAAACAGCATTCCCTCTCATTATGTGGTTGTCATTTAATAGACCACATACAATAAGACTTAGTGTCAGTCACTGAGATGCCAGCAAGGTGGGGAAGATGAAGGAACCTGAATTGAAAATTCTCCAATTGAAAATCCAACTTTGGATTTAAATGTCTGAGTGGAGGCTCACTGTGGATTTGTCATTGAAATGCAAACCATTTTGTTCGCAGTGCTGTATACTAAGAGATGGAAATTAACATAAATTTAGATTTTCAACACATAAAACTGTATCTTTTTCAGCCAACATGTCAGAATTGGAATTGCATTTATTCAGCATGCAGTCATTCATTATTCATGTTTATATGTGTGCAGCTCATAATTGCTTTATTGAGAGTCAGGTCTTGTTTCAACATGGGGCCTTTTGATGGCTTACAGATTAACTTCTTGAAATTGGCTGCTTTACATGTAATGAGCGTTTAATGGACACCTGCACTCAGCCTGCCGGGGAGACCAGCCATCCAGAAGCAGCTTGGCCACTGTCTCTTTGAAAATGAGTTACACAGGATGTCCTGGTGGTCAAATACTTCCTGCTTTATCTGTCACCTTGTGTTTTAGGACCCAGTCTCTGTTACACCACTGTGGTTCACAGCACAATACTGTCTGGTATTGTAAAACCACTAACCCCTGACCATTTGTGCCTTGTTGCCAACTGACAAGAGGTGAGACATTTCCTCACAGACTGACATTTTTCTTTTAACCACAGTTTAAAAAGTGACCTGGTTGTAATGTAATTAAATAGAAAAATTCATCCAAGCTTAAGTGGGGTACAGGATTATCCCACTTGATCCTCCTGTGTTATTTTATTCATTCTTTTTTTTCTGGATGGATACATTCTTTTAAATATGATGAATGGGAATGCAACAACCCAATAATTTAATTCTCCAGCTATGGCTATTTCATTATTTCTTAGGGCTTAAAAAATGCTCCTGATTTTTTTTATATAAAAAAAAAAACAACAAAAAATGCTTTAAAGTCACACCAGGCCTCAGGGTGATCAAGACTAAGAACAAACAGTCCCCAGAATTGAGTACATATATAGTAAGCACCAAATTTAATCCCTGACAAAATTCAGACCAACATTCATATGGAGAAAAGAAAAAAAATCATCATGGTTATTACCTCCCATTTATGTTCACTTTGCATTTCAAAGGCACAGCCTCCCCAGCTTGTCACACCCTAGTTAACGGTTTAATCCTGACACGGATAAAGCACACAGCCCTCCTTTGCAAGTTGACTGCTAAATGCTCAATAGTTGGATGGTAGGCAAGTGATGAAATCAGCAGGGAGGTACAGGAAGGAGGGCAGGGATGGGGAGATGATCTGAGGGCTACCATATCTGACAGAAGTCACACGGAGTGATTGCCATCAATGAGGCAAAGAGATTAACGAGTGGGTGTTTGGGGGGTGGATAGGGGAATGAAGTAAAGCACTGGAGACCGCTGGAAGCCAGGGGGCAAGTGAAGAGTATTTGTGAGCATGTGTGTGTGAATGTCTTTAGTAGTAGTTGCAATACACCAATGTATCTGATCCCACTCTGCTTAACCTCAGTGCATTTTTCATAAACTAACCTCATTACTATCAATCCATCACCTCAAATCCCTTTATCTAAAACAAGATAAATGTCAACCACTGATAAGGTCTGAAATGTGCCAGTAATAAGTCATATTTGTAGGATAACACCTCCACTTGGGGGCAAGACAAGTGGATATCATCATTTTATCTGACTGCAATGATGTTATTTCATATCCACATGGAAAGATAAGTGTTAATGTACCGTGCAGGCATGAAAATTAAAATGTACTTTCTTGGTTAAATTCCTTACAACTTTATGATGATGGTTAAAGGTCAATTCATGGTTACATCACCTGTGAGGTCACAGTCCGCGTGATATGGACAGACAAAATTATGGACAAAATTACTTTGTCCATGTCTGCTGAAATACATCTACCTCCCACTATGTGTGAACATGGAGTCTTTTATCTTAGCAGCAGTCAAAAACCTTGTTTATGTTCATCAGGACTATGTCAGTTTTGGAATATGGTTGACAGTGGCCTAGTAGCACATTGTATTTATACTTATTACATTTTCCTCACTCTCAAAATCAGCAGTATCTTATATCTTATATATGTTTATCTGCATACCAAGTATGTGTAATTCATCATAATGCTCTTTTTTTCTGCAGAGTTCTATTTGTCTTTACTCCTGGACTTCAGTGCTAAGTCTTCTTAAACCTGGGATGCAAGGTGAGAGCATCACAAAGATTAACTTACCACTCACACTATGAACAAGATGCCTGATAAACTAAAGAACCTCAAGCAAATCCTTGACTTTATGTATATTCTATTTTATTTTATTTTAATTCTATTTTTTATTCAAATTTTTTGTACTCTTCTTTTTATAGTCTTGTTA
>JAUYWH010000020.1:14519526-14586790 GCA_034779795.1 Ctenopoma multispine | reverse complement strand
TCTATCTATCTATCTATCTATCTATCTATCTATCTATCTATCTATCTATCTATCTATCTATCTATCTATCTATGGCATAATATTGTGTAATAGTGTCCTTTCAGACCACTGACATAGAGTTGGAGCAGACATAGCCATGTGCTCCTCAACAACATGGTAACATCCAAGATGCCTGCATGAACAATTTATTTAATCAGTGTTTGAATGTTAAAGACGTCACATGTAACCTTTCAAAATATTTTTATAAATATGATCCAAAACATATCCTAATGTGAAAATGTGCTGTCAAAGCTGAGCTTTGAAAGTGGCAGAGTGCAGCAGAGCAGGGAGAGGGAAGACTGAGCAAGCAAGGGTGGGTTTTAGGGTTCATGGTAATGTTAGCTTTAGTTGCATATAGCTTTAAATCCAATTGGCTTGCAGTAAAAAAGTAAACTGGAATGACACAAACATTAAATAAGGAGGTAAAATCTAAGAAAATGTTAATTTGTTATAGCCCCAGGAAGAATGTGGACTTCTTAGCATACAGTGCTATGCAGGTACTCTCAAACTGTAGTGTTTGAATCTTATCAGAATTCATCAGACCTGTACTTTCCAAAATCATCAACTCATTTTATATGCTTTTGAAATGAAAGTATGTGTCTTTGTGTGTGTATCTTTGCGTGTGTGTGACTGTATGAGACATGAGAGAAGTTGATCAAAGAAGAAAAAAAAGAAAGAAATTCATGTTTGCATACTGACACACTTGTGAGAAGTCTTGTGTGATTTGTGCTTGTGTGTGCCAGTGATTGTCTTTGAAGTCGAAAGAAAAGAGACTTATTTCCGTGCCTATGCTTTATTCAGCGGGACACACACATCCACATAAACAGATCCATAATGAACTGTGTCTACAGTCTTTTAAGCAGAGAAAGGAGGTAGTTTTATTTGTTAATTTATTTTAAAAAGGGTTCACACCAAACCACAAACTGGTGCCTATTGTTTATGCATCAGCATCTTGAGCATTAACACCATTCTCTTGTGACTAAGTTCAGCATACTGGTGCCCCTGAACTGTGGCCTTTCTGGAAGTGGACTTGATCTTTTAACCTCTCTCCTTTGACCTCTCCTGGTCACATGGTTAGCTAAGCTGCGACTCCTTGCGACCTTGTTGGTGAAAGGGGAGGCAGCTGTGTTGGGGAGGTTAGGGAGCTCTACTGCCAATAACACTCTATACACCTTTAACACTCAGAGTTGCTGGGAGAAGCTTAGCATGCTTAATCACTCCTGATATGGACAAACCCACCAGCAATGATATTAAGGTCTTAAGAGGTTCTGGATGTCTGTGATGAAATATGGAAGCCTGAAAAAAATAGACTTAAGGACTGAGCAAAAGCTGATGACCCATTTTACTAACATAATTAGTAAATTTCTCTTACTTGAATAGATTTTATTAGGACTTCTTTGACAACATCCCAGTCCTATCACAAAAGAAGCATTTAAGCAGTTATAAAAATGGTGATTCAAATGAAATGAACTCATGTTTACATGTTTCTTCAAAAATAGCAGTGGTTATGCAATGATCAACGGGCTTTCATCCAAATTATTATGAATGATACAATCACATAATATCTCATTCCCTTTCTAGTACATGTGTGGTCTTTGTGTTGACTTGGACTGCATTCACTTTATTGCTCTTTTTTTTAACTTTTGTGATCCTCCAGCACTATGTCTTGACTGGGATTCGACTAAGAATAACATTTAGAGTTTCATATAGCTTTAAATCAAATTTGTTTTATGGGACATTATCTGTGTTTGTGCCTGTTCTTCTGTATTGCAAAATAATAAATATACTGCAAAAGATCTGTCAATTGAGAGAGGGATTTGAAATCTCTCTCAATATAAATTAGTTTGCTTTGACAACCAATTAGAATTTGCTGTTGTTTTAAATGCCTCAGTTAAACAAGATGTGAGGGTGAACAAGACCTAAATATGTGAGGCTTAGTTTTATAACTGACCCTGCAGTGAGGAAATTGGAACGCCCCCCTTTTAATTTCTGTCTTGAACTTCTGAACTGGACATCGCATTGTAAACTGTTTTTATACTCTGTTTGTTTTGTTAGTAGTTTCATTTTGTGAGCAATTTAGCATGATGATGTGTCCAGTGAAAAAGAGAATGCAGCGGCTGCCTGACCTAATGTGGTTCTGGCTGCACCGATGGACCACACAGTTCACAGCGCAAACAAGCTGTCCATGTGAACATATATAGATGTTTATGCATATGCAGTGCATACGGATTTTTTTTTGTGGGAATAGGTTTCGTCTGTACATACATACAAACACACTAAAACATACAGAAACGTGTTACTGCCGCTCAAGGTCTGTCAGCTTTTGAACTGTGCACTGAGGAGTGAATCCAAACAAACCCAGAGCATGGCAAGTGTTTCAAGAAGTGAACCTGACATTTATTGAATCAAATTGAAATGAAAATAGTGAAATACAAGCCAAACCTCTGTAACCTCTTCTTGGCCTTCTCACAAAGATTTCAGCTGTTAGAGGGGTGTTCCGTTTTCCACATACATCTCTCCACTGCCACACACACACACTCACACACACTTACATGATACTCTGCCACAATGTGCTGCTCTGCACAAATTGTAACATTGGTACAGTTAGTAGATACAGCAGCAATGGATTTCTCAGAGCACTGAAAATCCTTGTATATTTCCCATAATCCATGAAAGGCCAGATGCAAACGGGTCTTCCCTCAGTATTTTCTCTCAGGTCAAGTTCATTTTACACCCAGATTAGGTTAGAACCAGAAGTTCAGAGAACTTTATATAGAGAAAAAAAAATGTTTGTTTCAAATTATTAGTTTGACTTAAAACTTAAAAACAACAGGATCCTGCCATGCAGACAAGCCCTAGCGACAAAAACTCACCACCCTGGTGCTGGTTTCTTTCAAAAATAAGTAGTGTGATATTGAGGTCAGTGCCACTGGCTGTCTGCTTCAGCCCTACATTCAGAAAAACATGACTGTTTTCGTTTCTCTGCGTACATTTTCTGAGCTATGTAATTAGCGCTGTCATCTCCATCACACAATTGCCACAGTTGGGCCAAGGCAAATGTACAACAGCAAATTGGAATTTGGTAAAAAAAAATTCTTGGCTCATAAAAGTCTGCTAAAGGGGTTTCAGTCAGCTTTCTTTTTTCAAAGGGTATGTTGCAGAAAGCCACCGATTGCCCCTAGGGTTTAATTCTCCCTCTGTACTGTCAGTGGAAAGGATGGGTGGGTGGCCCGGAGAATGCTGCACAAATAACATGCTTGTTTACGCTGCTTGGATGTAAATGATAGACTGAGGTCACAAACTTGAAGACCGTGTGAGACAAAAGACGTCTTACATGCAGCCACGCTTTGTGGATGAGTTTGGAGGTTTCAGTTTGAGGTTCATCATTACTCCCAAAGGAGTCCGTTTGATCTGGCCCCTCCTTGCCTCAGTCTGATGTGCGCTGCTCTGTTATGAGTGCATCTTTTTTGCTTTGCTCCATATCGTTACAAATTCCGATTTTGAAAGTTCAAACAAGCAGTCCCTGAGGAAGACGGCTGACTCTACAACAGAGCGGAGAGACAGGACACCCACTGAGACTTCCCCTGCTTTTCTGAAAACTGGGGGAAGATGAGGGAGGGAGGGAGGGACTGTAGAGAGACAGGGGAGCGAGGAATGTTTGAGTAGTCGATCATTCTCCCATCTTCTCAACAGCTGTGCAGCAGGACAGGCCTGAGTTCACAAGCTTTAAGTGTATGTCGGTGCTGTTCATCTTATGTTGTAGTTGGGAAGAACAAGAACGTGGTATGGTCTTACAGTAAACAACCTGAAATTTGCTGAAATGATTCTTGTACATTTTGTTTTAATTCCATACCCACAACAAATAGTAAATTAAGCTGTCATATATTGTGTTGTAAAAAATATACAAGGAAAGCGCAAAAGAGGCCATATGAACTGAGGCAAGTAAACAAGGGAAAGGAGACCAGTTCATCTAGCTCCTCCACGATCTCTGCTTAGCGTAGACTAAATGGGCGACATGATAAACAGACTGGACATGTACATACGTTTGTTAAAAAGGATGGAATGATGAGGAGAGACAGGGCGGCAGGCAGACCTCTGTATCAAGAACATCTAATAAAGGAGGTGGAAAGTTAAGGACAGATGTGCAGAGTGAGGGATGAATAGAGAACAAGACAGAGGGCAGACAACGGAAAGGGAGGAAGTAGCAGTGAGAGGAAACAAAGAGAAAGAAAGTCTAAGAAAGAGACCAGTCCTCCATGTCAAGAGTGTCAGTAGCAGGAAGTGATGTTTTGATGGCAGGCAGAGAATGACCCAGTCATTGGCAAATATACAAGGAGATGGATGTCACTCCCTGATAGTTGATTGCATGTGTATCTACTCTTAACTTTTGTTATGTCTGAAACTCAAAAACAAGAGTGACCAGTAGATTGATTTTCCCAGCACAAACATCTGGACGCATGCCACAAAAACAAATTGCTGTCCTTTACGTGATTGAAGCGTTTGTGATTTTAACAAAACAACCAGTTTAAAGTTTATGTGCTTCATCATGTCAACTTGAGTGATATAAAGACATCTAGGATCCAGGAAAGGATAATGAGCACAGCAATACTCTATTGTCCTCAAAGCACTTTGCCGTCCCTTGAGGAAACTAAAACTAAATACCAACAATGTCTCAGTAAAGTGAGACTAACCTAAATGAATGTGTGTATGGCATTTAGAGTGATTCCATCACTGAATCTTTCGTTTGCATGGGACATGCCATTGTTGGCTGTGTGCGAATGATGAGGGGGAGTGGTGGGGGGAGTGAATGAAATGGGTAAGGAAGAGAGAATTGGGGGGTCCAAGTCCCCTGGAGAGCCTGGCCAGGCATTAATCTTCTCCCTTTGACAGCTCCCTGAAAGTTTCTCAAGAAGGGCCATTTCCTTTAGCTATTATAATGCTTCACTCAAGCACAACCCCTATGCTGAGTGTTTGGGGGGGGCAGAGGGATGGCGGATGGATGGAAGGGGAGAAAGAGTGAAGAGGTTTTTGCAACCTCAAGAGCAGGATATAAAAGATAATTTAGTCAATTTGGCACATGAGAAAGAGAGATAACTATTGCTAATTTTTGATGTTGAAGTATATAATCTCTTGATCAAAGCCTATTTTAATACATTTTACAATTAAAAAAAAAGTAAGCTACAATAAGAAATACACAGTCCTACTATAAATAAAATGTATATATTTTGAACATTTTATAGTGGTATGCATCAGAATTTGACGTTTCTTTGTTGCCAAGACAACGCCACTATTCACTTCTCACAAAATGTCTGAGCTCGTATAGTTATGCCAGAAGGAATCTTTCCAGATCTTTGAAGCAAACCTCACTTATAACAGTCACTTTAAGGCAATATACCAAGTAGCACACTTCCACCTTAAAATCAAATCCAGTATTTGACGTTTTCTCTTCTGCTGGCCTAGAAAAACTGATCTGTTTCTCTTTCTTTCAGGGCTCATGCATTGCTTTTGGTGCTGTTCTATTTTCACAGTGAGAAATAGCAAAGTCAAGATTCAGCAGCAATAGTATTCACACACAAATCTAAATTAATTCTGGAATTTAGAATAATAATAATAAAAATAACAGCAGTTAATATATTATTAATGTGCTTGGGGACATTGTTGTAGAAAGGCAGTCCCCTTAAGGCTCTAAGAGTTGTGGTTTCAGTGTCTTGACATGTGGGCAGTAACCAGGAATCGAACCACCAACCTTAGGGTTCATAAACGACTGCCCTACCAAGTGAGCCCATGGTTACTAACATTAGTCTTTTGTTACTGGCTTTAGATAAATGCTTGTATTGATTAACATATTATTTTCCCACCCTAAAGCCTTGTGTGACCTTGCACTCCAGAATATTTTATAATATAATATAATATTATTATTACCCTCCAGTGAAGCACACATGTATGTATTCTCTCCCATCATAGGAATATCTGCTGTGTCCTGAATTGGGAGGAGAGCATTTTGAGGTAAAGTGGTTTCCTCCTTACACAGAGTCTGTTTCTGCAACAAGTTACCTCCTTATTTCATGGAAACACATCCTCATTTTGTGCCCCCCAAATATCCAAAACTTTCTTTTCAGTCCATTGGTGACATTTTGAAAAGCAACACTGGATTGTGATAAGTTAAAAAAAACTGCTGCAAATAGTGAGCTGACCTTAAGCACTGTATGGTTTAGGAATTCATAGTGTTACAAAACAATGGATTCTGTCTTTGGGTGAACTCCAGTTTTATACATCAAAGCCTGTTTGCAGGTTTGGGGAGTAGTTGCAGTGCTAAATCTTTGAAATGTTTTCAATTGTTCAACTGTTTTAAAAAGCATAGACCAAAGAAAATCATATTTTATAGTTATCTTTAACAGTTATTCCATTCTGTTGCTTATTTCCCTCCTGTCATTCACTTTCCAGTTCTGTACTGCTCATATAAAGTACAATCGCCTTCACCATGACCTTTTTTAAAGCAAAAGTTTTATTTTTGTTTTTTTGTTTTTTTTTTAGAAGAAAAGATATTCTTTTAACAAGCTTAGACTGATTCACCAACACCTCCACTGCGGATATCCATAAACCTGAGCGCTTCTGCAAACACAAGAATAATGCTGGTCTCTCTGTTTCACTTCCCTGTGCCTGAGGGCTATCACACAATAACACCTGCTAATCTGTAAATCTCCTCATCTCTTTCTCTGTCGTTCTTATTTTCAAATTCAATAATGACATAACCACTCGTGAGAGCCAGTTTGAACCAAATTTGCCCAATTCTAATTGACCACCTACACAAACACTTTCAGAATTTTGATATCTCATAATGCAGACAAGACTGTTCCAGTTTGTCCTTCAGGTATGGATAGGCCTAGCACACACAGACACACATATACACACTGCTGTTGCAGCCAACCAAAGCCCCACAATTACCCAACTTCACCTGTGATTAAAATTCAGTACAGCTTGCACATAGCCGGGACACTAACTGGGCTGAGTAGCATTGAAACCAGACAACAAATTGGTTTCTTGACCCATCTCTGGTTCAAGGACAGCAGTGGCCTCCTCTGGAAGGCCATGGACATTGATAATGATAACTTGACCACACAGACAAGACAGAATGCAAAATGACAACAAGACACAAAGGGGCAAAGGAAGAGAGTGGTCATACAGACAAATGGGGATAAATGATGATAGTGAGAAAGCGAAAGAGAGATATGAAATAAAAGGAGAAATAGAGAACCTTAATGAGAAAGAAGAGTAATATAAGAGAAATTGGACACAAAGAAAATGTAATCAAACACCTCAAAAGATGAAATTAAGCTGTCAGTCACTGGCAGAATAGAAGGCAAGATAGCTTTCAGCATAGCGGTAAATTAAAGTTTAAGATTCATTTTTAATCATATTTGAATCAATTGAGATGTATTTATAAATGATTTCCGTTAACATAATGATGTAACAATAAATTATGTAAATGTAAAATATTTTGTAAATTTCAGGTTACAATGATGTTGTTAGTAAACACAACAAAAAAATGTCCTCAGACAGCATATTTTTTTCTGTGAAAATATATTTTTATCATTATGTTTAGACTTTCACAACAACTGGTTAAAAGATTAAGGAAAGACTTGAAAGACAATGTTTTTTTTAACCTTTTATTAAAATCATGACCTTTCTCTAACCTTAATCATTGTCCTTTTCTCTTTTATTATTTTATTTTATTTTCACAAAGTAATGATACCGCTTACTTTATTGTAGTGTTATCCAGGAAACAGGTATAGTACTACTCATGTTATAAATAGCTGTTGCACAGGGTCATGACTTCTTCATACAATTATTTTGTTGGTTTTCAGCTCAGCGTGTGTCCTATGGGGGTTCCAACACCCATTTTCTGTGTGCGTCCAGTGATTTGTTCTGTCGGCCATCCTGCGGTTTGCTTTAAACCCTGCTGTGCATTCACTCATTCAGCCTTTTGTTCACATCATATGTGCATAAGCACATGTCCCGGGAGACTGGGTTCCCCGTCAACACTAGGGAGGGTGTTTCAACTTTCATTGCCTTTAATTATCTCTAAATTAGAACATGGGCAGGAGACATCGACACACTCTGCTCCTCTCTCGCTGGGCCCCAGTCACCTCTCTGTTCTGTACATGTCCTGAGGACACTGCGGTACACATTTATGCTCACAGCCACATAGATGGACGGTGATACACTCCTTTACTAATAATTTTAAACAATGGTCTCAAACAAAAGAACATGTTTTTATGTCATAATATATCTATATGTGCACATCTCAAATATACAAAACATATACATACATGGAACTTCATATGAAGCTTAATTGCTCAAGACAGAGATCTCATTATGATGCTGGAGTTATGCCCAATTGCCCTACAATGTGTGCAAAGAGCAATCAAGCAAACGAAAAGTAAACTGGGTGCACTGTGATCTAATGCTCAGTCAAATGTATTGACTGAGCATTAGATCACAGTGCACCCAGTTTACATTAAAAATGTTGTACTTTAGAAATGTTTGTTATTTAGAAGAAGGAAAAGGAAATTCAATAAGTAATTCAGTAACTGTGACCAACATCAAAAGTCCAACAGACAATGTCTTTTCATCATTCTGCAAAGTGTTTAACAAGTCCATCAACAGTAAATTATTACTATATATTAGTATGACAATCATTATTGTTTTAGATTAACAAAGAGAAGCTACGCAGTAACAAAAAAAGAAAGAAAAACATCACATACAGCAGGCCTACAGTATTTCAGTGCCTGGAGTAAATCAAACCTCAGAAGAATAACATAGGAGACAGATAACCTGGAGATGATGCGTGACCGTCCGAGAAATTGATATTTAAGTATCAGACCTCACTCCCCATTTTCCATACCATCATTCAACAAGGAGAATCTGAAGAAAAAAGGAAGACAGATTTCAGCCTGAAGATCATAGACAAGTTTTCACCGTCATGGTGCAGGGGTAAGGAAGGTATCTTCCCTGACCCTGGAGTGCTCTGCTCGTCAATCTTCAGCAGGTCATCAAATAGGCAGGGACAGAGAAGGCCAAGGCAATTTGATTCACCAATCGTGATGGAGCCACTCCTGGTATCTTTTTTTGTAAGGCAACAAGAAAAATGGGACACATGAGAGATGGGATTTGAAGTCTTTGATTCCGTGATGTGTGAGAACAGATATGTTTTTTTGTTGTTTTTTGAGTCCATGGTACATAAAGTGTGTTTCTGTGCATAACTGACACATACATATACTCTCTTACTCTCTCTCTCTCACACACACACACCAACATGCACACATACACGGCTTGGCCTTTAAACAAGGTCAAGCTTTTAGCCGAGTAACAATCACAATTCATTAACATCTGGGAAGATCCATTGCCCTGGATATTGGCTTGGACATTCCCTCTGAAGCTGGTTGTCTTTGGATGTTTCAAGCCTGTCAGTTCCATCCCATAGAGCCTGTACAGCTGAGAGACATCTGCAGCCCAGGAAGACAACTCTGTCGTTTTCTGCTATTCCCACATCTGCCTATCATGGCTATACTTTAAGATATTTATGTAGTATTTATAGTTACCTATATCAGCAATTTTTCATAGGATCCACTCACGAAACGAGGGAGTAGGTTGCTGCATTTTACATGCTAAGTAATTGCCTTTATATTCACTTTGTGGTGCAGAGCAGTAACGATGGCAGTAATGAGAAGGCTTGTAATAGAAATTGCTTTTGGAAGATGAGGAAGAGCTAATTGGTCTAGCATTATTAAGAAGGAACTCTTAGCTTTTTATCCACCTAAGTCCACTGTGTATTGTGTACACCATCAGCATCTATGAAAAAACATAAAGTGTTGAAAACAGGTGCAAGAAATACAAAGTGACTCAGGCAGACTAATTTATGTACTACTACATGTAGTGACATTTTGGAGGGCACAAACCTCTATGCACCTACAAAGAAACTGCAGACACCCATTGCTAGATCAAAAATTCCATTTGCGCATCTAGGGTAAATCTCAATTCTACAGACCCTAATCTGGGAATGTGCATATTTCAGGGCTGAATAGGTGACATTTTCTAAAGCCCCTTCCTATATTAAAGTAGTTTTTTTATTTATTCCAAATTTATGGGGCCTTTAAATTTGTTCAGTTGGACATTCTTTTACTGAACACCTTTACTGCCATGGTTCTATAGAAGTCGCTATGGTCCATTAATCTAATTCTTTATTTTTTTTTTTTTTCAAATTCAGCAAAATACCTCTTATGTTCCTCCTGTAAATGGGGAAAAAGGAATGTGGGCTGGGCTGGGTAATGATAGGTAATCGGTGCAAGCTATTTGCCATTTGTTATTTGCTATTTGCTCGTGTACACCAGTGGGTTGGGGAGAGAAAGACGGATGCCACACATGCACACATGCTCTTTTACATTGATCTTAAAGTGTCAGCTTTGTGTCAGAATGAGCACTCTGGTCGCTTTTCTGTAAAAGTCACAACAGCAATCTGACTGGGTCACATTTACTTGTCACTTTCAACGTGGTACAAGTCTTAACTGCATGCAGTCACCAGAATTTTTATCTAAAAAAAGCTAACTTTGGCGTTATCAATGGAAGAAGTGAGGTTAGAATGTCAGGGAGAAAACATGGGAGCTGTGGGACTTTTTCAAATTAATGTTGAACCATACAAGCTGCAAGAAAATGCATAATCAGACTGTGTAGTCTGTCTATTTTCAACCATAGCCAGGTAGTGGTATCTGTGGCATTAGTAATCAAAACAGCTATACCCCAACAAATTAAAGTAAATTTCTAAAGTCACCATCAGAGGAACACACGTCGTTGAAGGAAAAAGATTCAGAAAAAAAGAGCACTGAAGGAAACATCAGCATCCAACAGCAGCATTCCTTAACATACTGAAAGGATCAGAGGAGGGGGACCCGCTCCAATCAATACAAAAATAGTAAAATGCACTCATCAGTCTATTCATTAAGTCTGGTTTATCATGTGACATGCAAGCTTTCAGTGAGTTATTGTTGTTTAATGTCTGAAATTAGAAACTCTGTGGACTGCACGCATTAATTAATTTAGTGCACTGAAAAAGGCAAAGAGTAAAGATGGCAGAAAGTAATTTCTGACACCAAGTTCTTTTCAGTGCACACATTAGCCTGACAATAAGAGGCAGTGTTCCACATCTGCTGAGGTCAGTTACAACAATTACTCTGTTTGCCACAAACATTTAACTAACTTGCTAGTTTTCAAATTCCTGCTGTTGTTGTGATGTTAACTACAGCAGCTGGAGAATGTATTGAGGGAATAGTGAAGTCTGTAGCTTTGCTACTCTAGCTCTGTTGCACTGAAGGTGCTGATGCAAACAATAAAAAAACGTATACCACAATCATTTAAATTACGTTGTGACAGAGGCCAACAGCCATTTGCTTTGTTGTAGCATGATGTTAAGCACCATTTAGCTCCCAAATACTCTGTTGGGGCATTATCTTTAGGTCATTATTGCCGTTTTGTGATTTGTTAAGTTAGTTTCTGCTAGCCAAGGTATCAAGTATAGCAGCTGAGGCTAAGATGCTAATACAATACTACCCACCAAAACGTCCACACTGAGGATTATGAACCATCTCATTCACAACAATCTACAAATTAACAGTAGCTAGCTATCACTGCGAGGCAGGAAATCTTGTGTCTCTGGTTAATAGAATGAGTTACTAAACTTGATACAGTCAGAGGAGCCCACAGTCCAACATATCGGCTCAGAACTGAAACCCCCTGACCCCAAAACCTTGTGACATCTCATTGCAGTGGTCATGTCCTCCCCAGACTGTATTTTTAAGCGGATGAGGGAAAAGTACAATATGTTCAACGGACATGAATACAGTGGAACTGTGTAGACAGACACCGTCACAGCTAGCCACGAGAATAGGGTATATGTGTGTAAGTGTATGTGTGTTGGTGGTGGAGTTGACTACTGTGAGTAATGGCTCCTGTCTGACAGGGCCTTGGGAAATGGAGTCGAAGCGATCAATACGTTATAATGTTAACAACGATCCCTCCTCCCATTGTGCTGCCCGAGACAAATCTATTAAAGATCCATCCCATCCCGTCATCACCAACCACTGCCAACAACATACAGAGAGAAAGAGAGTGAAAGAAAAGGCAAAAGGGGGAAGTAAAATGGAATGAATACCAAAACAAAAAGCAATTTTCTAAGCTGCTTTGCAGAATAGTGGTTCACATTGTGTCAAAAAATGTTCACTCATCATTCAAAGACAAGCTTTTTTTTGCCGTGCACTTGTTGGTTATTTTCTTTGGTCGATTTGCAGCTCGATGGAATGCGACTCTCAGCGAAGTGATCCCCTTGCTGCCACATTGATTACCCATTAATGAAGGAATATCGACAAACACATTTTGACGCCTCTGAAATCGTTTCTGCAGAGGTGTTTGCATGAGGATCCTCACAAACACACACATTGCTGCCATCTTTAAAAGCAATCCCTTAGAGGATAAAAGAGGATTTTGTTCACAATGACTTTATTTCACAGCCCAGGGACAATAGTTAGAACAAGTTTGGATAAGATTTCTTGCGGCTTTTAATGGTTGAAAGAGAGAAGGGCCATGTAAAGTTACCATGGTCTCCGAGAGGTTCCAAAGTGCTGACTGTCATTTCATCTCTCCAGAGAAAACATTTATTGTTGTTGTTGTTATTGTTTTCTTTTGTCTTTGTGTATATGTGTGTAATCTGAGTGGCTCTTCAGGATGACCAGGATCAGGATGACCAATGAGGACAGTTAAAGTCAACCATGTCTGATATGCGACATGTGGAATTCTCATTACAGAGGAAAGTCAAACAGTCACACATGCACACAACACCATCCGCGTGACAAAGATGAATGAAGGAGATATGGTCAGCAGAGGTTGGACAAACTCTCAGCTGCCCCAGGACCTCCTGTTTTCCACCACCACCCACACATGCAAACTCTCACAGTGAAAAACTGCAACTATCTTCCCATAAGTGCAAAGACTGGATAGGGAATGTTTAACTCAAAGAGAATTACGTCAGAAAGCCTAAGTCGCCTCCTCTCTGACTGCTGTGACACATTCAGTAAAGGCAT
The DNA here is from genome assembly GCA_034779795.1 of Ctenopoma multispine. Lineage (NCBI taxonomy): Eukaryota > Metazoa > Chordata > Actinopteri > Anabantiformes > Anabantidae > Ctenopoma > Ctenopoma multispine. The sequence goes on along the minus strand of JAUYWH010000020.1, from coordinate 14,573,621 downwards.
GCACACAAACATCCAAACATGTTGACACACCAATGGACACAAATAGTTCTGGACTTAACCCCCCAATGCAGTCAGAGGCCCTGCAGATCCCCTGTAGACCCAGCAACTGTACATTCTGAAGTTTTACGATCTTGACCTCATCTGTAAGTGCCACAGGATTGCATGGATGGGATCAGCTTAAGTGAAAGGGCCTCCACTCATCCTTCCTGCTAAGACCCCCCAAGCTGTGGACAAAGATCAAGTTGCCCTTCCTCCAGATGTTAGCCGGGTGGCACATCTTGAGTCTCCAGAAATGTTGAGTTGTGTGTATGTGTGTGTGTGTAGGGCACACTCCAGCGTCTGCAATGTCACAGCGTCTGTCAATGAGATGGATAGGCCTGAGAGGCCGATGTAATGTTAGGGTGGGGGTGAAGTGCATATGTATGGATCCTCTTGCTCTCTATGACACCCTTGCTTTCCTGTAACAAGCCCCTCTTTTGTAACTTGCACACTGAGTTCTTACCACTACCCCTGGTGACAGTACAGTCCCTTGACTCCTGTCTTCCAACTCAACCTCAATGATCCCTCACCTTCGAGGTCTTCATTAACTGCTTTATTTTAAGCCCTGCATTCAGACAGCAGTGTTGTAGTCACCATCCCCCCACACGCAACAACAGTTAACACCAGCGGTGAACCCCCACCTCTCTGCCCATTCCCCAGAGATCAGCCACTACATTCAGTGCAGATCAAAAGATGTCTGGGTGTTATGATGCCTTGACTGTGTACAGCCAGGACAACCATGTTGTTCATAACTTAATTCACACATCTGTTTTTCTTATTGATTGCTTACATTTTAATGAGGGCCAACTGTATAGAAGAGACTGTACTTCATGTTCTGAGTAGCCAGCTTATCAGGTTTTCTCTTCACACTGATGTTGTCAAACACAGAGCACAGGTGTGAGCATTACGGAGACAATAAGTCAATACAAAGACCCAAGTGGTAACACTTAAAAATCTTTCATCCTTCCTCTGCCGCTTGAATATTTAATACTGGTGTCTGGTGTTATGAATCTTAAGATGGCTGCTGAGAACCTGTCATTACTTAACATGTGCCAAGTCTCTCCTAAAACAGGACTGGATTTGCACGTCAGCAGGTGTTAATTTATGCTCAAGGTACAGAGTGGTCAGATTCCAATCAATAAAGTATCACCAGCAGATAGGAGGATTGACCTGAAGGAAGGATCAATTCCCTTATCCACAACCAGTCAATGCATGGTTCCCTCACTTGCTTCATTTGCATTTGTTTTAAATTTCTCATATAAGCATTTTGTCATTATCTTTTAAGCTGCACTAGATATATGTTCTATCTTGTTTATGCATCATGTAGTGTGCCATTAATGGGGAATGAGAGTGTGCTGTGGTTTAAATATTTTATATTTGGATAAATCGTTAGAGTCTTTTGCTTTGTATTTTGGATAAAACAGATTAATCTATGGCCAACCCCCTACACCACCACGACAACACACACCACAAGTCGCTTTCTTCACACACAAAGTCATGCATGTAAGCACATGCACAGACAAACACACAAGAAAACTTTTAGACAGACTCTCAGACAGATAGATTTGCATGCACAGAGCCAACAACATTCTCAGCAAACCTCAACACACAAACATTCACACTCACACAGCCTCTCAGTAGATATGACCTAACCCCTACCCGGTTACTTGCTCCCACATAACTGTGCAAGCCTAACGAGTGTATGCTGTGTACAAATTAATGTTTATGTGCTGCTGGGGACAGTGGGAAGCTTTGTAAAGCATGCAAATCTCTGTGAATACACACACATTTATCCAAAGACTTACTTCAAGTAGAGAATATTAACCCACTCAGACAAATGTGTTTCTGGACAGACAAATCTATCCACACAGTACACATTCATATATATATATATATATATATATATATATATATATATACACATTCTCAGGGGATATACTTTCTCCCAGGGTGAATCTGCTGACTGAGATACACATATACTGTATCACTCTCTGCTCTCCGGGTGTCACACAGAAGTCACCGGATGATTTGGACATATTGCTAAGCAACATGGCACTCTGAAAAATGTGATAATGTAGACTCCTAACAAGACTGGTGTGACTTTTGATAAAACTGCTGTGGCCTTTAGTGTGTCACACACAGATGTTTTCCTTTTCACAGTGGAATGGAATAAATGTTAGATTCAACACAACGGCTTAGAGAGTATAATCAGACCTTATTAACTGATTTTTTTGTGTTTCTCAAGAGGTGTTGGCAGCAGAGGTGAACACGGCTAGAAATAGAACAGAAACATGAAATGTTAACATTTTTCTGGAACACATGTACACACATGTAAGTAAGAATACAAACACATGCACGCACACGCCTGGGTCTTCAAAATGAATGTTTTAACCCACAGTAAACAAGGCCACGTGCACTCAAGCAGATAGTGTTACACGCATTTTGAAATTAAATTAGCTAACGCTATCTCATTTCTTCCAAGAGCAGCAGGGCCCATCTGTAAACATCAGACAGCCTCTCTACAAAAGACCTGTTGGTTCCCATTGTTTAAAGCCTCCCCCACCTTCCAAATCCCAATTCAATAAGTACTCCTGTGTTTATACAGAACGCAATTTCATTAACTGTAGCAAATTACATTTTAATCCATGAAACCCATTTCATTGAAGAAATTGTTTGACTGGTCTGAGACTGGCAATGAGTTACTGCCATGCACAGTGCAACAAAACAGAAGTGAAAGATGATGAAAGCTGTTGCTTGCGGATCTTTTTTTTCCAATTGTTTCTGTCATCCTGTTAGAAATTAGCAGATATACAGCAATCTCAATGATGGCTTCAAGCTGTTGAAATTCTCTGCAGACTTGATTCCATCCAGTCTTTTTTTCTTTTTAATCTATCATCATTGACAAGTTGAAGCATTGAGATTTCCCTCCTGCTAAAATGAACCATAGATTGTGGTAATACAAAAACACAGTGTGTGTGTGCATATCTTGTAGAATAACAGCTATGTTGCAACATCATACTTAAGTCATTAAACAATATCTAACCAACTTTAAAACAATATCCTCATTGTTTGGCTTGGAAATAATAGGGAACAATATGATACATTTTTATTGGTCGGGTTCCCTTTAACCCAGACTATTGCTGCTTTATAAAACTGCTTAACTCTCCTGAGTGGCTTCTTCTCCAATAGTCTACTTTGATCTCTCTGCTGTTTCAGTGCCTTAATTGCCCCTTAATTTGTGTGACCAGCAGACCCTGATGTTGGGGGCCGATAAAGAGGCAAAGCTCAGTTGGGTAAAAACAGTAACCCACTATGTGTCAGTACAGTATGCTCTATTGCCCAACACTGCTCTTCAGGGGACCCTTGATGCCCACTGAGCCTCGGGGCTCTACAGTGGAAAGGCACTAATACTGGGGCTGGAACCAAATGTTCTTGGTCCTTAATTAGCAATGTTGCTTGTTCAACTGAGAGTTAGAGCAGAACTCTAGAGCAGATCCTGTCCCTCTGGTGTGTTCTGCTTGGAGAACTTCTAATGAGGGAGCACTCTTTCTGTAGTCAGGGAACCAATAACACCTCTCATAAAGTCCTGAATGCAATAAATGCACATCTTCACACTAAGATATTAATACCAGCATGTGTAGTGATTCATAGGAGGTTTTGACACGCTGTGGAAAATTAAATGCTTCCTGTTAATTAATGATGCCACTTGCTTTGCCAACCTGTAATACAGCTGTACAGAAGCAAAATAATGCAGTTTATTAATTCTTGTTTAAATAAAAAAGTATAAATGGTAGTAGGGGATTTATGGAATCTTGTCCCTGCCACTTATTTGTTGAGACAATATTACAAGACAAGGCTAGAGTTTCTGAGTAATAATGGGCCAGTCTGAATTCTTTGACAGGTTCTGGGCAAACACAGCACACTCCTTTTCCTCAACAGTGACTGTCACAGTTACCTTGACCAAAGCGTTCAACCCCAGTTGCTTAAATACTTTAGCTTTAGACACCAGAATAAATACAATTTTAATGATTTTTGAACATAAAAACATTTTTCATTTTTATGTAGAGATTTTCAGATTCTCCAATGCTATCATAGAACAATTACAGTGTAACACAAACATACACACACCCACAGCCAAACAGAAAACACACAGAAAATCTACACACAAACCTTGAATGGGAGGTCAGTTTCACACTACCAACAGAAAATCTAAAACAAAATAACAAGTCATCCCTACTTTTTCTTTTGCAGTGAATATAGTTGTAAACCGGCTTGTACACTCATTTTTTCTACACCTTTTCAATGGAGCCTTTTACTGTTCTGTCCATTGAAGCAAGATCGAAACTGTAGAAGTGAAAACCATGTTCCAAGCTGCTGACAGTCACTGTTGAGAGATCATGCCATTAAAGTGGAAAATAATATGCCTTCTTGTCCAAAAAGCATGATAGAAACTGACAGGTAAAGGGATGTTATAGAGAGGTACAGAATTTCAGGACTGGAAACAATTCAACATGATGTTGGAAAACTCAGATGGTAGTTGTAGAAAATTCACACAATTCCTCTAATACTTTGAGGTTGAGGAGTAAGAGGAAAAGATATGGACTGCTGACATTAAATTTATGGATTGTTTCCTTGATGGGTATGCATTTTTGTAGCTGACCTTGGATTCGACTACGCGGCACATACTGAAGAGCTTAATGAGAAGCAAAGAGACAAGGTTCAGAAGGGCTGAGTTCTATACTCAGAAACCATATTCTCTTTGACCTTGTTATTTCAGACCATCCTGCTAGAGTGGTCATCAAGAAATGCCTTAATGATTACAAAAATAGGTGGAGTGTAGTTTTAAGCATCACTTGGAATCCCAGTTTGCTAAAACCCTGAGCTAAATCTGAGCTGGATAAAATCCCTTACTAATAGCTGTTTATGAGAGGCTGAATCACTTAATAAATGTTTACTTCTGACCAATGGCAAGCAAGAAAATATCCATCACTACCTGTCAGTTTCAGACTGTGTGTGCCATAAATGCTCTGCCTTGGGCCAGGTGTAGCTCAGAAATATAAATGTCCAGTTCTTGTCAAAAATCTATGGCGAAGGCCAAAATCAACTCCTGCTGGGCCTTCCCCTTGTCCCCATCATGCCTTTTGTGACCTACACAAACCCAGAGCAGTCCAGAAGAGAGGCCACCCCAGTTGCTGCAGAGATGTGCAGACATACAAGCACAATTAGGGACACAGAGATCAGGACACACAATTTGTGTGTATTCTGTGCTTAGTGGCGCCATTTGACTAAGAAGTATTTAGTCATACTTAGGCTGAGAAATTTAATAATATAAACAAATCTCTCTGGTTAGAATTCTCTGCATATTCTTGATGAAACTGGTCACATATAATGCACATAGCACGTGGTTTACATCCACATATGTGTATATATATATATACACATATATACGTATATACAAAAAGGTAGAAAAAGGTGCTTCATGGGTTGTTTGCTCACTATTTATGACACATAACTGCTCAGCCTAAAAGTGAATTATGCCCTGAATTGACAACATTATTATTATTATTTTAACATTATTATAGAGCATGCATCTTTTACAATGTCTTCTCAGCATCCCTTGGAGTCTTAACAACTCTTAATAAACTTCATGCCCACTCTCACTGTCATCTGCACGCAAGCCTATAAATGTCACCAACAACCACAACTTGTTAACATCTCTCCTCTGAATGCAAGATATCCCAGCTGTTGTCTCCCTCTCTCTCAATAAATGCCATTTAATATGACATCATTAACTTTGATTAGGGTTATGCTTATTATTCCCCAACACTTGCAGTAGATTGTTTATTTTTATCTCTGTTATAATTTTATCAGCCAAGCTAGCCAGGATCCATTCCCGTCCCATGCTTCGTCAGCCATCTCTGTACCAGCCCAGTCACTTGGATCAGATACACCTCATACATCTCAATGCCAAGGTCCATTATCCTGACACAGAAAGGTAGGTACTTAGATGTAACTAGGCTATAGAATGGTACATAATATCTTCTCACAGAGGCGGCAGAGTGGTGTTATTGGTGTGAAGAAGAGGAGAGGGGAACAAGGGAAGTGGAACCTCTCATATGGTTCTTGGTGTGTCTAACCGAGGCAATTACATTCAATCTAATGCAGACCGTTTCCCTTTTGCTGGTGCTTGTGAACAGACAACCCATTCTGCCTTAATTATTGGGGGACATTTGCAGGCCTTGGATCACTTTGTTACAAGTCAGAAAGAAAAAGAAAAAAGAGAGCAGATGTGCTACAAAGTGTTACTGTTATAATAAAATAAGTTTCTTTCTGTAACAAAGGTTTTATTAGATCACGTTATGAACCTACTGATGATACATGCCAGGCACTTAACATTGTGCTATTATACTGATTGTCTGGGGAGTTGACAAAGAAAAATAGAGAATATAAACAGGTCAACATCAGGTAGTGTTGCTTCAGGTGGCACTTTGAATTAAAAGAGGAAAACCTCTGTAGCATGCCTCATGTGAATCATGATCAATGACACAGAGAAATCCAATCAAGTGCAGAATGTAGCTCAAAGTCAACCTATAGGTCATATGAGATATTATCAATATCATTGTCATTTTTCAAGGGTGGTCAGGTTTTGTTATTGAATACTTGTATAATGTGGAAGTTTTACTTTTCTGTCACTGTTGACCAGAAAAGACTTGAAAAGAGGAGACTCATTACATTTCTAATAAATTAACACTGGAAACAATTGCCTTTCTCTGGTAGTAGTTCTAGCACACTTTTTTAATAGGCAGGATATGAGAGATTATCCAAGGGTATGTTTTTAATAAGACATTAAAGGCAGAGGGGGTGACTTGGTTCAATTCCGATTTCTTTTTTTGGACCACTTCCTTTCTACATCATGCTGTAAATTCTGGGATCATCGTCCTCTCTTCACCTCATTTCTTTTGCTTTTGTAGAACAAAAAAGGGGACCCATCATTAGACTAAAAACACCATATTTCTCTACTTAATGGTCTGGATTGATGAAATAGGATGAACTGCTTCCAAAAACAACCTTGCTTTTATTTTAGTGAGATAAATGGCACAAATCAATGTTCCAGTTTAGGAATGTATCAGAAGATCAGCTTTACTAACCATGGGAATAAACCAAAATATCAGTTTACAATTCAAAATATCCACTTAATAACATTTTGAACATCTCCATCGACAATGTTGTTCTGTTTGTGCTTGCCTAAAAATCTTCCACAATGAAATATAAATTTCCCAGTGCATCTTTCTGTTATTTTATTTTTACAAAACAGAAATGACTAGAAAGAGCATGGAAGAAGGCAGGCACAAAATAAATCCCCCTGTCCACATCCTGTTCCACACTGGGAAAGCAATTGCAAACATCCAAGATAAACAGATAAGGGAATATAGTGACTGAATTGAGCTGAACTGACACAGACCGTGGCAAGACACATTTCCAAGTGGAGCTGAGCCTATTGTTCCCCCTCCCCTTCCAGTGCTCCAGTCTGAATCTGCTAGCATAGCAGGAAAAGGGTAGCAAGGAGGAAAAGCACATTAGGAATCAGTTGTTAGTTTCTGATGCTGTTTTTCTATCTAATCATGTTAATGATCTGTTGCCAATTAACCTAATAAGTTGCATTAGACCTTTTGTTGTCCCTGCCCCAACTTTTATTAAATGTGTTGCTGCCATAAGTTCAACTTATTTCTTTAAATGGTACATTTGATATGTTTTTTATATTCTGTTGCAAATAAAACGTGTTTATGAAATTTGTAAATCATTGCATTGTAGATTATATATAGTGCCCCAACTTTGTGGGACTTGTAAAACGATGATGATGATATAAGCAAAAATTCTGAGTTGAGCATGAAGTCTGCAATTTGAACAGAGATTAAGAAAAATAAAGATAAATGGGCAAAGTGGAGTGTCAGAGTATGGAGAAAGATGTGAGAAAATGACAAAGACGGATAGATGTGACGAGAGTGGGAATGAAGAGAGAGGGAATTAGCAACAGAGTTAAGAGCGAAAAAGAAACAGATGTAAAGGGAAAGCGAGCCAGTGTTGGCAAGAGAGCAAGAAAGAGAGAAACAGGGGGGAAGAAGAGAGAGAGGGAGACTTAAGGGAAAGGTGGCGGAAATTGAAAGGCTGCGTAGCACTTTCCTCTGCAAGCTGACAGGGCTTGACGCTCAACTAACAGGGCTGTTTTGACAGGTGTCAGATGGTCCATATTACTATTTCACCGCCAAGCCCTTGGGACTTTGCATCACGGGCCACAACAGGACTGGCCAAGCTGGGAAAAAAAAATAAAGAAAAGTGGCAAGGCAGGATAGTAAAAAACACTACACTTGACTTCCTCCCTCTGCAGCTCGCTGGCTCTGCAGTCTTGCACAGCCTGGGCATCTGCTGCATGTTAGCTATAACCTCACTATGTGTGTGTGTATATGTATGTGTGAGCATACTGAGAAAAAATATATGCATTCACAGTAAGGATGTGTGAAGCATGTGATTGTGTCACAGACAGGATAAGATGGATACCATTTTCTTATGACCTGAGTTGATTTAAGGTGAATCAGTCTTATAAACTAAATCAGTTCCATCTTGATCTAATAATAATTTATCAGATTTACATTCCTTACTTGACATGCAGTAAGAAGATGAACGAATATGATCTATACCATGTTTTGAGACTGAATGCAGAGAGAGCCAATCGCATAATCCCTTTGAGAGGTTGAGATGTGAAACTGGAGTGTTTCTTTAATGTGGTAGAAACATTTCAACAGGCAATAAAAAATATTGATCGTCTGCTTTCCATGGCGGAATCCATTATCTGCGCATGAAGTGCTGGCCAAAAAATGTGATAAGTGAGCGAAAGGTTGCCTGATTTGATTATCCCGTGTGACTTTGTGCACCTAGTGATTTACTCCAATGCTCCAGTTTAAAAAGAACAGCAAGAAAACAGTAGGGGATTTATTTATTAATATTTGTATGCCACTGCGCTTTTCTATTGTTAAATCATAAAAGACTGTTTGACAGTGATCTTAGCATTCTTCAACTAGCATTCTTCACCACTGTTGCCTAGACAAACAGTTATATTTCAAAACCCCTTCAGCTTTGAATGTCTTTAAAACCACTTGAGTCATCTGACAACTCCCAAATGCACACCGCTGTAATTTGTAGCAAGTTTGTAATTGTTCCTTGTTAAGTGTTTCAGGGGGGAAACTGTGGCTGTGGCTTATAGCTGAATTGTTGCAAGTACTTGGAGCATGTTTTATAGTCACCGCATGAAACGAGAGTCCCCACTCGCCTGATGCACTGGGAGTAAGAGGGTGGATCTGATGCTGCTTCTTGTCGTTGATCAAAGGCCCAGCGTGACCAAAGGAATGGTACAATTTGGGACATTAATTTAAAATGAAGATTTTCTGCCTGTGATTTTCTGCCTGTGATTAAACAAAAAACATCTTAGATTTAGGGAGGATATCATTACTGCAGCAGTTTCATTGTTTCCTCTAGAAAATTGGCTAAATCTATAAATATTACCATTTGTTTTGTGTGTTTTTTTAGCCATTGATTCTATTACAGCTGAGGAGTTTGAATCACTAACTTTACAGAAGGGAAAGGAATGATCCATATCCACAATGCAATAAGCTAATGGAAAACTTTTGAAAAATAATGCAAAGAAATCAGGGACAGCAACCCTTTATCATATAATACAACCTGGAATTAAAAACAATCCGTGCAGATGGGTGGGGTACTGCATAGAAATATTTATGTCATTAAAGAGCCCGTATTATCCATGATTTTGAGTTCATATTTTTATTCTTTGATTTTTGTTGTTTTGGATCATTTACAATTACACAAGCTGCTTGTTTTTTCTTGTAGTTCTTTATGTAGTGCCTCTTCTAACCCTCTAAAACAGTTTGTTAACACAAAACAGGAACAAGCATAGTAAAGAGCAATACCAGTAAAAAAAATGTTGTCTTTGAACAGCAATATTCCTATTTCTTACTGTCTTTGCAAAGGTTTAACATTTTTAGAAAAACGTGAATGCACTTTACTTTGGACAGGATCACAGACACATTGTGTGCAATTGTCAAATCCCATAAATATGCAATTATAAAGTAAATCTGTAAAGCACTTAACAAGATTGCGTTACCAGTTTAGTGTCTTGAAACCTGCATGATGTCATAATGCCCATCCTAATATGCTTTTATTTTTCCTTTGTCTCTTTCTCCTCTGCTGCCTCTCACCTTTTTTGCTTCCTTTTGATCACTGATAACAAGATAAAAAGGGCGCAGGCTGGCCCATCTGTCAATCAACAAAATTGAAGGTTGAGTCAAAAATAACCTAAGCTTCAGTAACCCTTTGCCCCTGGTTTCCCTCATCCCATCAGAGTTTTAAGCTCAGTTCAGCAGCCATACTGCGGAATAATGTGTCACAACTACACATTGCTTGTGTTTTTTTTTCTCAGGAAACAATCTGCTGTATAAAGCATCCTTTAATAAAGGGTTTCTGAATCATCTGAAAAAGGCAAAGAGGTGATCCTGAACTTTGTCCGTCCCATTCATTGTCTCTAAGTCCAACACAAGTGCTCTTTTCACAAGGAGTCTGATTCAGTTCCCCCTGTGTATGTTAAAACAGGAGGCCTTTTTCAGGGTTTTATGGGGTGTCCTGTTTTTCCAACATACCTCCAGTGATTTAAGTAATACGCCTGAAATAAAGGGTTCTGAAGGGTAACAGGCAATTCAAGTTTTACAATGCCCTCACTTAAATGAAAATAAAAATAACGTGAAATGGACGAATGGCAGACTTGAAAATGCACTCCCAGGAGCAGACTTTACTGTAACAGCACTGACGGGGCCCCTGTGACCAGCCCGATTTTCGATCCCCCGGTCAGTTTTCCGGTGTCTCGTGCTGCACTTTGACAACACCCTCACATAACTTTCCAATTAAGGTTCTGTACAGAGAATCTCATCTCTACCAAAATGTGGAAAATGGATACGGCATCGCAGCATGTGAAGGACTGAAGAGGGTGAGAATTTATGAGAGGCTTGGTGAAGTGAACTGGTTCTCTGATCAGTCTCATAGCACCTCACCCTTCCAAGTTAAATACTCTGGTCGAGTTTCCTGCATGCTCAGATATGTCTGTGGTAATCACGTAAGCTCGAAGTGCACACAAAGAGGCTATTTATGTCCACTTAAAGATTGTTTCTCCATGTTGTCTTTGTTTATTCACTCTGTCAGAACTAGGTTTATTGAAATGTACGACTCTGAAAATATCAAAATTTAGGTTTAGGTGTAGGTTACTGTCATCTGTACTGTACATCCACCCACATATTTGAATAGTTTAAAGTGATTTCCATTTTTGAGGAGTAAAACCCTAAAAGCACAAGCTGAGAGACTCTTCTTTTATTCATGTTTTTCTGTGAAATCTGTTTAACATTCATGGCTTAGTGTTGGAAATAACTCACTTTAACTCACTGTCCAAATATTTAACTTTAATCAGCTGCACTGTATTTTCAACTGATCTTTGCTTGTTTGTTGGCTTTTATACTAAAGGTTAGATTCAATAAGCATTCTGTTTGTCCATTTCTTTTTTATCTCACTAGATTTTACATCTACACTGTCTTTTGGGTTAATAACATGAAAGAGAGTAGAATAAGGAATCTGGCAGACATTATTTCTAACTGGTCTCATATATCTCCGTATAGAGCAAGTGCCTTTGTTTAGTGGACATTTTATGCTCTATATATGTTTTACGTTGTTGTCTTTTATAAATTAGACCTGTAGCATGGGTGATTTGTTGCAGAGCTCACACTAGCAGCTGGAGGAATTAAATAGGTTTCCTGGCGCTCTCCCAACCCTTTTACAGGACTCTCTTGCCATTTCAAGTGTACAGTTTACAGTGTTTAATGATGCTCTGTATTTTTACCGAATCCTCATTTCCCAGACTAAAGCTAGAAACTAAAGTTAAAGTCATTGGAGGTGGTGATAAAAAGAGTTTGTGGCTGTGTTACACATGTTGTAAAATAAGAGGAAAATGAGCACCTGTATGTGTGTGTGAGTGTATGTGTGTGTGTTGGGGTGTGTGCAAGCCTAGCCTGCCTGATTGGGATTAGACCAATGTATTGGGCTTACATTGGCCATACAATAAAAATTATAAAAGCCAGTCAGCAGTGACTACCGCTGATAAGAATGTGAGTTTAGCTGGCAACTTTAGGGGTCCATGAAACTTGTATAAATTACCTGCCTTTACCAGTTTCATTATCATAAAACATCACTGCAGTATAAAACAAGTATGTATTTTTAACTGCTGCAATTCAAACATTTTATTATTAATAATTATATATTATTAATTAATTATTAATATCATTTTATACTCATAATTATATGAGTGATAGGTTTCAGCACAAACACACTATTTGGATTATTTCATATACTGTAATTGATTTCTGTATTTGTATTTTTTCCTGTGCACTTTCCACTGGTTTGACATGGATGAGTCTCTGCTGTCTAATTCAGAAATTAGTCATGCAGTATGTGAATATAAAAGTGACCCATGTGTGGTGAATTGTTTGTTTCAAGGCCAATGTCAGTGAAATCTGATCAAACCACCTATGCACAACAAAGAATAACAACATATTTTGAAGGCTAAGCTCATAAAAAAAATTCCAGTCTTTAAGTTTGATTTTTGTTTATACACCATGAATATTTAATAAAGTTTAAAATTTAATAGTAATAATTTTCTGGGTTGAAATGTGAAAAAGTGTTGAATTGTTGAGGTATTACTGCAAAGCAGCGTGCATTTTAGGACTACTGTTCAAACAATATCACACAAGCATCACCACAAATTTCAAACATTTTACTTTAACAATTAGGAGGCAGCTCTGGGCCAAGTTTTAAGCTGTCAGAAGCTGTCACTTTATGTTCTGTGAGCTGTGAACTTGAGACCACACCACACTGATGGGCAGTAACTGACTGTCTATACTGAGACATGTCAAAAGATTATTGACTAAAGAACAGCAGGGGGTTCTGTGACTGAGAGACGTAAATCCAAAAGCACACACAAGTGATAATGAGGACTGGCTTACTGTTTATTGTGACTTCATGAGGCATTGTCATCATGTGGTTGTAGAATGCAGGCCTTCCCAGATGCTTGTCTACAAACGCTCAACACATGCCCACACACTTACACACAGAAATCCACACATATGCAGGAAAGAAAAATGTACAGACGCAGTGTTTCAGCTCACTACACTCACTGAAAGTTCCAAACCAACATGAAAGGGGAAGACATGAAAAATGAGCTGTTTTCCACAAAAAATTAGCTGACGGCCTTTGGCTCTGTAAGCTTTGTTTTAATTTCCTGAACATGCATTAGGTCGTGCACAGAATTAAACAGCCATATGGACAGATACTTTCTCCTTCATATTCGAGAGACGCCAGTCGGTGACCCCAAACACCTCAATAAATAACATCAGTATCAGCACATAAATCCTGACTGCTGCTTTTATGGTCAATTCAATTTTAATAATTGAGTTTACCCCTATTAAACAGCTGTGCCAGCAAAGCCAACTGTATTTTCGCGTCATATTACCTATCATACTCATAAGGTTATTAGCTTTGTCCCAATATCTGATCGGAAACCAGAGACCACAACTAAAATCATTCAAGGTGACAGCATGAGGATGAAAAATGGAAATAAAAGGTCTCTCCTGAAGGACAATAGTAATCTCACACTGTGGGACACCTTTGGTTTACCTATCCTGATTTAAGGCATCACGATATTATCTCTCTTTTTATCTAAAATGCCAGCTGTTTTGGTTTCCAGCTGGCCCTGAGGAGCATTTGACCTTTTCCACCCCTGTTTCATTGCCACTGTTAGTATGGCCCTCTGTTCTGACTAATGTACGTTAATAATTGGGCCTGACCCAAACCAGCACCACTCAGGGAGTAGAATTTTTGCTAATGTAACCAAATCTCCCCAGCTGACCCCGTCTTCTTCCATAACATGTCCCTGTTTTTCTATTGGAGGTTAAAATCCTCTGCTTTCCCACAGTTCCACTTTTAAAAGTCACATTCAAAACATTCAGCAGAATAAATCCATTTGTATTTATCTTTAAACATTTCACACGGGTAAAGGTAAGGGCAGATAAAACAGCACTGAATTCCATGAGTGAGACACTTGTAAGACATACATGCAATGGTAACAACATCCTTTACATGATTCAATGTTGTCATGGGTCAGAACCACACTTTTAGATTTGTGGGAGCTTTAATTCCAAGCTAGAAGTTTATCAAGACATTTTGGCCTTGACAGAGACAAGGTTGTTGTTCTTGGTCTAGGCTTTGATTGCCTCCCTGACCACAACAAAACCCCTCCACACACACTTCCTCCCCACCGCCCCAGCTGGTCTGGTAGTAACATCAGGCAAATACAAATCCATTAATTGATCCATTATTCAGTCCAAGCCCTGTGTGTTAAATCAGCATCATCCACAAGCTGTGTTATGGTTGGACTGTAATCAAAAGAGGCTTTTTTAGGCAACACATGATGTATCACCTCTCTCTCTGCATATCCTTACCTCTTTCTTAGACAAAAATCATAAATTCCTGACAAAACCTGCATGCTCATTATTTCTCCTCATAGCTGCTGCTGTGAGAGACAGGAGATGGCCTTAAGTTACTCTGAGCCATTAGCTACAGATGAACGAGCAAGAAAAAGGATTCTCGAGGAAGATATTTCTTTACTGATGTGAAAAGTCTTTGATTGCAACAAATCTGCTTTTACATCTTAGAAGAAACCCACAATTTTCACTGTAATGAATCCTGTTCTCATTTTAAAAACGAATTAAAAAAAGGAGGATTTTCTCCCCACTGTCAGAAAGAATTTGCCAGCAATGCCTCACTAACAGTGTTGTACATGTGCTCTGGGGAATGTAGAGGCCATTACCTGTACTGTGTGTGATAGTAATTCACACATTTGGAAATTAGAACAATACATCTGAGAGAAATGTAAAATAAAACAGTAAAAGAGTCTGCAAATAACATCTTATAGCAAAATAGGAAAACCTCTGTTAGCAAAAAAAACATCAAATGTGTTGCATCTTACTCTAAATACTATATGAATGCAAACCTTTTACATAAAAGGGTTTCATTTAAACACAAGATACTAATTTGAAACAAAACACCTTTCAGTTAAGAACACCGTTCTTAACTGAATCCATCCATACCATTATGATAGCCACTGTAGATGCATAAACAAATGGAACAGCACCACCTACAGAAACGAAAACTTACGCAGCAAAAAAGTGAGGCAAAAATTTGACAAATGGTCTTTGGATGTTGCATAAATCTACAAATAAAATCACCAGCACAAAAGAAAGCAATGACATATTCGAAAACATGCATTGCTGGTGGAAAATACATTATGAAATACAGAAGTTTACAGAAGACATTTAAATACAGAGTAATTGTCCTTTTCTTGGTAACTGTCCTAAAAGATACACAATATTTTTTTATTAACTGGGCAATTTTGCTTACTGAGTTGGAGCAAGGTTGTGAGCATATGCGTATATACTGTATATGCACATATGTGTGTGTGTGTGTGTGTGTGTGTGTGTTGGTATAGTTCCAAGTGTGTCAGTTTCAATCCTGTCAGAGGCTCTGTGGGTGCTGGGTGTACCTGGAATTTATAGTTTTCTTACGGCAGCAACATGGCTCCCACCTCACAAGCTCAGGGTGATAAATCACATGCAGTGATAACAATACCAACCCTCCCAGTACAAATCCCTTTTTAATCACTTCCAACAAGACCAATACACACAGGAAAGGTTCTCGTTTTGGGGGTGTCTTCAGTTTTCCACCACATTAGCAAGGCCCCTGGAGCAAGAGGGAGCAGCAGAAAGAAGGGAGGGGTTTAAAAAGGGGTGGATGAAATAGGAGGGGGAAGCTTAAAGGAGTGGTTGTAGTTGTTCAATATATTATATATCCAGAACACCAGATTTGCTGTTCTGGAGTAGATTTAAAATGTTTCCTATACTTCTGCACCATAATGAGTAGTTGTATTGATGCTGGTGGCTCCAATTTCATTTTTGATTTATGTCCTTAATCTGGGATGAAAACACTACATCACTGTAATGCACTGATTTTATATTTCTTCTCTTCGACCTCATTCCTTAGTCACTTAATGTGTAACTGCAGTACTGGGAGGAAATTATGAATTATCAAAACCCTCCGTGTATATGGAGGATTTAAGGAACCTGTCACCCACTAGCAGATTGTATTATTTAAAATTGTCATTGCTGTGGTTCTGCATTAGTAAATATGTTTAAATTTTTCTTTTGATTGGAATCAAATAGCATATTCAATTTGCCTAAAGTTTTTTTTTTACCTCTTCAATGAAAACTTGGGAAAATCCCTCATTCATTGATCCTGTTTGTTTACTTTAAGGCCATAACAGCAGCGTTCAAAGCAATGCTAATGAAAGTTAAGTAGGCCGAACACTATGTTAATTAAAAATCTACACTCGGCTACAAACAGTCACTTAACCAGTTTTCGGAACTACACACTGAAGTCCCCTTTGAAAAAAGGCCGTTCTCAAGTATTGCCCACAAATTCTGCTTCTTTAAAGAAAGGATGTTCTTACCTCTCAGGGTCTTGTTGAAACAAGCTAAATTTGTTCATTATCAGAGAATAACTGCTGTAGCGTTGAAGTAAACAAGACCTCATGATAACAATTGAAAGAGAAAGCATTAAACCATTATGCCAATTTATGTTTCATTCACTGTAAATACATTCTGCCCAAAATACACAGAGCAAAATGTATAGAAAATAGTTTAGTGTTTGCCTGATTGTTAATCGTTATTCATTGATCATTAGGTTTGTGTTATGTATGTTCTTGGATTGGTTTTATTGTCACATTGCTTTTATATTGAGTTTTTCTAGAAAGGATAATACACATTAATGCAAATAAAACTTTTGAGTTTTAAAAAAAGAGGGAGGGGGAAAGAAAAGATAAGAGACATCAAAGGTATGCCATCACTTCTTTTAATTTTCTTGTCCTGGGTCTGAATCCATTGCGAATTGATTGCACTTTTCCTTTCATCCTCCGGCCTTGTTTTTCAGGAAAATGTGTTTTGCACATGTACATTGAAGTGGAACCAAGGTTTAATTGCCATGCGTGAGCCAGAAGACATTACTATGTGATGTGCTAGCATAGCCATTCTTCTTCCAAAAAATTAAGATGTGACGGCCTCAGGTTATGATTATGTGAGGATATTATCCACTAAAGCACCCAAGTAGTCTATCTATTCAATCTGGAATCCTTTGATAAAAATGCTTTTAAAAAATGCTAGATTTGCTTCAGTCTTAGTGTTTTCCTGAAGTGTTGTTATTGACAGCAAACTTAAGAATTACTGCAAGAAAAACATTCTTTGGAGTGCGTAACACATCTCAGTCCCTGGTGTACCATAGTGACTTTATGTGATTGGTTAAAGTTTAGAGAAGCAAATCCTACCCTTTCTTGTTCATTACTCTCAAGCACAAAGTGTAAGGAGAAAATATGACACATTCATCTTAACTGTGTTTACACGATATGGGAACAAGCCAATGGGTGAGTACACCCAGACTACACCCATTACTATGACCCTGTCTTTGTAGAAGACACATTTTGAGTGGTGAGCAAAGCTTTCAAGGTCTTTGAGGCATATGGCTCAAATTGTCTGGAGAATAATGAGATGAAGGTGCTTTCAAGGTAAAAATTCTCACCTCTTTGACGTGATTAAATTGGAGACTGCCACAGAAATATCATAAGAAAGTAAGGATTTCTCTGTCCTGCATAGCCTCTATTGTCTACATTAAAAGTGTTTTGTTGTTTTAAATCTAAATTTAATATTACTAAAAGTTAATAAACATGTTAAGAACAAGTACACAATTAGAAAATATATAAATATATTGATTCTATATAAAAGCTGTTATTTGTCAATTACAAGGCATTATTTAGTGTCAAGTTTGTGAATATGGTGTGTGTTGGTTAGTTGATTCATGCAAAAAAAAAATAAATAAATAATAGAGTAGTCATCATTGCCTGTAATTACATATTAGGCTGGTATGTTCAATACTTGTCTGGTGTGAATAGTCACTGTAGCTATAGATTGCCACTGTATTGTAATATTTGTATCTGAAACAAGATTAGGTTGTGGTATTGATGTACAAAATTCAGGAAATTTAGAAAGAGAAATGTGTCCTTCTGTATGCTGTCCTGATAAATCCTGAATATCAGTCATTCTGACTATGTGAAATCAAATCAGTGATGGCAGCACTATAATTTCCCATGTGTTTTTTTTTCTCCTGCCTTGATTTAGAATAAAATTCATAGTCAGTCGTGTCCCATCCTGGGGACTGAACCCTAACAGTCTTCTCCAGAGCTTGAGATTAAATTACAGACCTTCACGCTCCCAGAACCCCCCATACCCTTAACTTCCCCAGCACTACGTCGGTCCCATGCAGATGTGACACTTTCCAGACACTGCATTTTCTGATGACACATAGACACTGGTGTGGACAGAGATAGAGGTGATGCGTGGGCAGGGTATTTCTGAAGGAACATGCCAACAGTTTGGGGGACATACCCTGGGAAATGAAACAAAATGCCTCCACTCCCTTTCCATTCCCATTCCTCCCTTCCACACTCAGAGAGACACAGAGCAAACATTGCAGGCGTCTGTGATCTTTGCCAGCTCATCTTATTTGTATTATGGAAAGCTCTTGAGGATTTTTTTTTTTTTTACATTTCACACTGTAAATCAGCCGAGACTCAATAACGGGAACTCTGACAGCTCACAGACGCTCTGAGAGGGAACATCACTGAGGAGGCTTAGTCAACAAGGTTAAGTTGATCATCATCATCATCTCTTTGTAATCTCAGATTTCTTTCAAGTAGGTTTTTATTCTGGGGTTGTAGAAGAAACAAAAATGACAACATATTCTGAACTAGTTCTGTGTTTTTTCTGTATGACCAATAAATATATAAAATATATAAATGGAAATAAATAAATGGAAACTAATGACCATGCACACTGCAAAGACACAGCACATCATTAGTATGTCCCTGTGAGGGAAATAAAGCTGGATCCTTAGTGTTACGACTTAGGTTTATTCAGACTAGCTATGGCCTTTACACAATTTGCATCAAGCATTAAAGGAATTTTGCACAGCCCAAAACATCCACTTTATGCCCAGTAGTCTTTGCAACTTAAATAATCTCTGTACTTTTTACGTAAAACTACACTTATCCTTTTCACCCAGGTTATTACTGTAATTGTCAAACCAAATTAATTTCTGGTCATAGTCAAGTAATTTGTGTCCATAAAAGGTGTGAAGTCATAAGAGCAAAATACAAAATATCTCTGTACATCTTATGTGTCTATACTTATATTTCCTACAAAGATCCACCTGGCTAATAACATCACCATGTTTTATGAAGTTCACTGTTGACACATTACATTTATGATTTCTGGATAAAACTTTTTACAGATAACATGTTAACACAAAGTTGCCTGGAAAACTGATCATATAATCAACCCTATCTCCTAAAAATTACATTTACACAATAGCGTTTACATTATTGTGGCGAGCGTAATTATTATGGTGCAGCATGTTTTTTTAACAGAATTGCATGCTACAGTTATGTACACTCAAACTACCAGGATTCTATAACTACTAGAGGCCATTTTGAGCATTCATATATTATTTTCCTAACAGTCAATAATAATAATAATAATAATATTTTTAGATAAGTAATAAAAACAATAACGAAACATCAGGACGTGAAATTTTAATTCTAAAAAACACAAACATCTCTTTAATCGACAACCACTGAAGCGCTATATCGCTATTAGTAACACTACAAATTTGAATTACAATCAATATTCCCTTATTTTCTTAACAAAATAAATACAATTTTATTCTTCTTTGGATAATAGGACACAGTACCTTTATTAATGGAATACAAATATATGTTTCAAAAACCTTTAAGTAACCAAAAAACACAGAATGGCTAAAACATCTTATCGTCACAAGAAAAGAAAATGGAAAAAATAAATAAAATGTATTTAAATGCAATACTTGTTTTAATCATAAAAGTATCATGTTTTAAGAGTTTAATGAAAATATGCTCTAAATTCATAAACCACTCTAAGTGGACTCACTTAAAGAAATACTGTGCATAAAAGTCCAATCGTTGCAAAGCCAAAAGGGTTTAGGCAAGAAAAGTCCTGAGGTTAGGCTTAGAGAAAGATCAAAGGGTTGCATATAATACATTCTGAGGTTGTTTTGTCTGCTCAGAGATTTGTGTACATTTGTGATAGTGGTGATCTAGAAGTCGCTGGCTCAGGGCTTCCCTTCCTCCCTTTAAGTAAGGCAAATGGAATGTAACAATGTAATATAACAATGACTGATACTGACAGATATACTTTAGTGAAACTATCTTTAAATAAACAGCATAGTGTCAAACTTCATGATGAGCCGTCTTTGTGCTTTGGTACAATAAACAATGTGGTTCTGTAAAGTCTGTGTAGATATACAGCGTACAAATTTGTATTCATACAGAAGTCTGTTTATTTTTTGTAATATTAATACTGACATTAAAACAAAACTAGTAGCTAGTAGCTCTGTACATAGGCACAACAGTGCTTGCTGCTAACAGCATCCTCACAAGGGTGAGGGTTCATCTTAACCATGTTCACCAATTTATTTTAATGAGGTAAAATGATAATGTTTTGTCATTTATCATCATGTTTTTCCCTTTTTTGCATTCTCAAGCACACCTAAATGTAACCTCATCAAGCACCTGTTACCATCTTTAGCACTGGTAAAAGCAAAGGAGGAGAAGAAAAAGTAGTCATGAGTTAAAAGTAAACTGAAACGTTAGCAAAATAATAGCTGATTTTAATTCAAAGTGTCTGTTACTGTCGAAGAACGTGACAAGCTAACTGATGCATTTTATTATTATAGTGGGGTGGAGATTAAAAATAGCAATAGCATACAATATTATAAAGCATTAAAATTTTTCTTCTTTGAAACAAATGAAATGTCTGTTTTATAGGAAATGTTATGTTATGTTTTTCCATAAATGAAATAGTATGAGTTTTTAACAGCCAGGTTCATGTAACAGAGTAAGGTCAAAATGACACAATATATTGATAGTTATTAATTTATATCTCTTATTAGATTAGAGAGTCTCTTTTCAGTTCTTATATTTGCCTTGTGGTTGGCAGCATATAAAGGGAGAGAGGAGGATAAAGAGGGAGGGGAGAGAGCAAGATTGCCTTAGCAGAAAAAGAGAGAGAGAGAGAGAGAGAGAGAGAGAGAGAGCGAGCAAGAACCAATTAAGCGATGAATTTGTGGCTCATCATTATAGTAACTTTTCTCAGATTTCTCAGTGAATTTCTTTCTAGTCATATAGTTGAATAGCTGAAGTCGACGAAATCAGGTCTAATGTGGTCAGGAGAGAGTAGGAAATTGACAACTTTTAATTACAGAAAAACAGCTATATCATATTTGAATTAGCAATTTATTGTAAATTTACAATAGACCACCACGCAATATATAAATAATGCTGTTTCTGAAAGAAACACTAATTGAAATTGAGGTTGGCTAAAGTGAAAGGGGTTGAACACTTCTAGAAACAATATAGGCTATTCCATTTAAAATGTCAAGAATTTGAAAAAAACAAATGTGAGAACTTCAACCCTATCTCCTAAGATTTACGTTCGCATTTGACGAAAATGCTATCCCAATTAAGTTTTTCTAGAGAACGTAATTGCAAGCCGATTCCATTTTCTGTTAACGTAATGATCATATGTTCACAATTGACGTAAATGACAAGTCGCAAATTTGTTGATGTTGAACGTATGAATGAAATGTCCACAGGCAAAACAACATTCAATTATAAAAAATTACGTTCTCTAAAATTTTTTTTTTATTTGGATAGCATTTTTGTCATATATGAACATAATTTTTCGGTGACAGGGTTGAAGAACTCAAGTCACTAGAAATTCCTTAGAATTATTTTGTAAATTACAATATAATCTGTAAAAATTGATAATAATAATAATGGGGGAGCCGGAGGAGGAGTCAGGGTATCACCAAAGATTATCTGGAGACCATGAAGTTATGAAGAACAGGGTGGTGGCAGTTATCACCTGTTGAGATATTTGAGTCTATAACAATGTGGTGGACCGAGTAACCAAAATACAGCATGGCTTAAAATGACTTATTTTACTGAGCACCATATATCACTTTTAAACAGCAACTCTGCTAAAGAGACACCTTCACATCTGACTTCTTTCATTATGTTGTTGTTCAAGTGTAACATAACCATGCAGACAGCCAGGCAGGCTGTGAGGATTCTTTTCATGGATATTTCCAGCAATTTTATCAAGGTCCTGTAATGGCCAACATTCCTGATTCTACTTTCAACATTTTTGGCATTGATAAAAGCTCAGGTATACACAATTAAACCACTTCTGTTGGCACAAGGGAAACCTAATCCCAAAGCCAATGTCCTGTCTACCCTGCAGTAACACCTATTAAAATAGCTTGGACCTCACAGCACCAAAAGCTGGACTCAAACACAGTCAAACCATTCTCCGGCCAGCTCCAAGGACACTGGCAGGAACACAGTATGGGAACCATAAACAAACCTCGACATAACGATCACATACCTTGACCTTGTGACCATTTAGAAAAGGGATTTTTTTTTTGGTAATTGGGCAATACTGCAAAATGCAAACTCAGGAAGAGTGCTGTGACTGTCAGCGATAACTCTGAGGCTGTTTTCTCAGGTCACAGAGCAGTATTTTTAGGGTAAACTATGGAAATTGATACATAGGGTTTTATTTCCTGTGGTGGTTAGGGTGGCCTGAGAGATGCAATATAATTTCATTTGCCACAAAAACAGGCTGCCTGTGTGTTGGGTGCAGGACCAGACATCTGTGCTGTGAAATCAATGAAGACATTCTGTACCCACTGTTACTGGAGTAAGACCAGTAATACCTGCAGTACAACTTTCAATTGACATTGCAAACCCATTCATATTTCTAGAAATCTCCAAAAATACTTAAAACATAAATCTCACATAAATGTTTATCTCATAAACATGCAATGCAACATCTGGACTGGGACTGGTTGTCAGAACTGGTTAGAAAATTAGCATAGCTAATACTGATGTTATTTTTTTTTTATTATTTCACCAGGAAATTATACACATATGTAATTATGAAATCATGAATACAAAAACCTAAATGGTACCTTAAGCAACCTCATACAGCCTGAAGGCATATGTGGTTGGAAAGGTACTTGGCAACACCACATGTGGTTGAGATGAAACTTGAGGTTGATTAATTGCTAACATGCAACTCTTCTTTGCCAATCAGGGCAGCATATTCATTATAACTTTAGTTCAAACCAAAATAGGTCTCACTACAGTGCACTCAATGAGTTCAGCTCAAGTCATCAACACAGTAGCCTGAGCTTAGTCCTCTCTGTCATTGCGGCTGCACACTCTGGATTTGTTATCCAGCTCATCAGTGCGTCCCCAAGCGTCATGACCCCTAAGCTCTGTGTTTCTGTCCAACACAACATCATTGCCAAATAAAAATTCTGAAACTCCTCCTGTTGTCGAATTGAAAAAAATACCACCTACAGAGATGTTGCCTCACTAAATTCAAAAACACACACAACCCACTGCTTAGTGTCCTTCTCCACCATTCACAAATGTCAAATGTCTGTCCTTTTTTGTACATATGAACACACAGTCCATCAGATCACACACGGACAATTCTTCTTCTGTAGATCCATGGAATTGAGCACTTGCACTGTTGTTTTTTGTTGTCCATTACCTCCTCCCCACTTGACTCAACTGCACTTCCTCCCTGCTTCCTCTGTTATGTCAAACAACTTTGTCTCAGATCACTTCTTACTGTTACAAACGTCTGTCGAAGCACATGTTAGATATCAGATTTTGACTCATGCCTGTTATCCCGTGCAGCGAGAAGCAGGTTTATCTGACATGCCTTTGGGGCAAATGAAGTATGATGCCATGTTGAGGTTTGGAGAAGGTCATGGTGGGTTCACAGAGATAGCTGGTTCTCATTCTGTCCTTACATGGTTAATTACTGTTGTTGCTGATGGGATCATTTTACTGCACATACCCTGACTTTGAAAGTGTTTTTGAAAGAAAAAGCAAAAACCCTCAAACCAAGATGCTCTGTACTCCAGCAGTGAAGATTGCGTTTGGATTTTTTTAAACACATAAAACATTTTGAAAAGAAAATAGGTTGACTTACTTTTTTAGTTCATATTTTAACACAAGATACTGTGAATTTGTGTCATTTGAGTTGATCTGTAATCCAATGACTGACAGTGGTTTCTGCATTTGGGAAGAGTCATCGTTTTGCTTGGCACTTGTTATGTCAGGTAAATAACAATTCAGACTTTCCCTCTCCCCAGAGGACAATGGAAATTCTTACTTTGGTCGCTCATCCAGGATTCTATATGCACACCAAAATACTATGGATCAATCTAGCCTAATGTGCTCAATCTGAATTTTAATTACTGCCTTTTGAATAACCTAAACAAAAATAATACAAATAAAACATATATATTTACTTATGCACTTGTCATCATAAGTCATTCCAATCAATTTATATTCAGACTTATTTGCCAGGAATGCATTGCAGAATCTTATTTATTCTGATTGATACATGAAAACAGTCAATTAATGGGATCCACTGTCATCAGGAGGAGTGTCATTTGCAGCATACTTTCATAAGTGTCTTTAATTGAAACGACTAATTAAAGTCGAGTCTCGAGGAATAAGATCTCTTCTCCTAATGAGTAAGTCTCAAATGGCTCAATTAAAGCATGCTGTGCTAAACTCTTCTTGACATCTATCTGTGTGGATATGGACACATCTTACAATTCTTCCATGTTTAGGTGTCTATGCAATCAATGTTTTTTTCACTCATGTTAAGCATGCAAAACTAAACCAAGACAGCTTGAAAGCATTTGGATTCAAGATGTTCCTCTATAGTGACATGCATCTGTACTTACAGGCTCACACTGGCTTAGTTGACAAAGGCCAGGCCATGTGGTAACAGCTATGGCTAATTTACTTGTGGGTCCCTCACTTCAGAGCACTTGGTAGAACTTGTGAACTCCCCCCCACGACTACCATCATGATGCACAAAGCCCTTAGATCAGCAGTGCAGACAAGCCGCAGGGGCACACACAAACAGAAGAGTTTCTGCTTCCCTAATTAATAAACAGCAAGTTCAAGCCATGTGCTTGTCATGGAGCCGCCCACACTAAAGAGTAGCATAAGGGTATTCCCATCACTTAACTCACATAGTTATATCATGGAAGCATAGTTTGGCACTTAAATTATTACAGAACAGTGCAACAAGATATGAAAAATAGAAATAACTGTGCTAGGCATCCTATTTATAAGCATCCAAACGTTTATGACTTCATTATTTTTTCTTTATTCCTTTTGGAAAAAGACATCTGTTAACAACTAAAGTAATCTATTATCTTCTGTTAAAGACACTATACAACCTGTAATTTAGATATAGTGCTGGTTGAAACACAAACACTGTGAACACTATAATACTTTAAAATCATTTCTTAACTCATATAAAATATACGTTGTTCATACATGGTGCCATCATGGTTGCTGTGGCAAGTTAAACATATTTTTTGTGTTTAGGGTTTTTTCTCTATCTCTGTTTTGCAGAGATAGACCAATTTACAGAAAACATAGTCTTCTCTTTTTCCTCTGTGCTTCCACATGAGCTTATTCGTCAAATACACAATTTTTCACTAAGGGCTTTAAGGTGCTACTTTCTGTAAACTGTAGACAGAGATAAACATTGTCCACTCCACGTGTGGTTTGAACTCAAACTGTGGGCAGAAGAAGTCTAAACTTTGCCTCAGGCAATTTTTCAAAAGCAGAATATACCACGGGCATTCAGAGTCTGTCATCGATGACTTGGTTGCTGTGGTGCAGTACATTATGTTTATCAGCATTAACCCTAAACCCATGTACAGAAAGAATCTTTCCCTGAATATCTTTGCTCCTTGGCTTCTCTTCTAGCTATTTATGCTGACTGATAATTTTTGCAGACATCTTCCATACTCTTGACTTTTCAATGACCCAGTTCTGCTCTATTGACAGAGACAAAACCTTAGATTTGTTTGCTCTTTTCCTGCTCATCCACCCACTAGCTCAGTATAACACTCATGAAAACTAGAGAACTATGTATCGCACTTCTTGCATGTGATTGTTGGCAAAGTAGACTGAATCTCTCAGCTTCACTCCATTGTGAAAAGATAAATGTTGGTACCAGAGCCAGCTCGATCCATTTTGGTGCCCTAAGCGAGATTACGGCCCTGTAATCCACCGCCTATATACAGCATCCAGGTCTGGCACCATCAGGTCTGTTCATCTGCTGTATTAAATTGGCATGATGCACTTTCATGTTTTAGCTTTACTTTCCATTCTTCTTGCTCTTTAATTCACAGGAGTGTAGGTATCAACCTTTTTTTTTGGTTATATTTATATTAGATTTTTTTAAATATGCCAATGTTTGGTATACTTTTTTCAGCACAACAATATGCTTAAGATTTATTTAAGTTGAAAATGTTAACAAATGTTGTAAATAACACAAAACTATGGCAAAATGTACATAAAATAAAGGTGTATGTAAATATTTTTAACAATAGGCAATTATTCTGTTTGGCTCTGCCATTCTTCAAAACAATCTATGTAAAAAATAATATTATATATTTATATATATATATATATATTTTTTTTTTTTTTTTTTTTTTTTTTTGAACCAGTCATGTAATTTGATCATGTCAGTGTTTCTGTAGACACCTGGGTTTACAGAATAAATAATATATTCTCTTTGTTTTCTTGACAAATCAATGTTCTTAAGAATTAAATATACTTAGGAAGTGAAAATATTCATTTTAGTCAGCTTGGGCCTAAAGCTATCATTTTAAAAAACTTCTATAATAACTTATAAAACTTAAGTAATCACTGCTGCTATAGGCATTTCATGCCACTAGTATCAGTATTATTGTTTGTGTAGAAGTAGCACATTTCACCCTCCTAAATCTCACCCTCCTGTATTCTTTCCCTTTCCCACCATATTAAATGCAATGACTATCACCCTAAGGCAGCAGGCAGCACAGCATCTAAAGACTGCAATGGGAACTGGATAATGGCACCAGCATTAAAACAGTCAGCATCTGGCCTTCTCTGCACGGACACATATGTCTAAGCTTCTCCCCAGTCTAACCAGCACCACTCCAGGTCCTTGGACTAACAATGAATACATTAGAGGGACTGATGGAGTCAATGTTAAGGATAATTGACCATGATTCTCCTCCACTAGTCTATGATGAGTCTGCTTTTACCACACTGGAGGATAAATGACCAATTCATCCAGGGAGCAAAAGATATAATCTAACTAGATGACGTCTAGCTGTGTTTGGGTGTAGCTTTCCACTATTAGGGACTGTAATTTCCAACTTTAAGCATGTACTGTAAATTCTTTGATAGTTTCTCGCTCAAAAATGTGTTGTGTGGGTTATTTATGACTGGGATTAACATTTGTCTTCATAGAACTGTGTTTGGGTTCAGGAGAGCATCACTTGAAAACATGTGGTGATAAGCAGTACAGTATATCCTAACTTGTTGATTACTTTGTTTTACCAGGTTGGAGTCTGTGATTTTTCACAGCTGTAACACCAGCACCAACTCATGTCTGCACAATGTTGGAGACACTTGTTTACAATTCCCATGAATATCTGTAGAATTCTGTGAACGGGGCTTACCAGAGAGGCAACGGTAAGAAAAAGACATGCTGTAATGGAAAAAAATTGTGAGAAAAGCACTGCAAATGCAAATGAACAGATGGTGAGACAGAAAAGAAGACGAGAAAACAAACAGTTGAGACATTGAGGGATCAAAACAGCAGAATCAGAAAGACAGAATAAAAAGGTGACGGCGAAGACACAAACAATCAACTGCAACAAAATGAGAACTGCAACCAATAAAAAAACGAAGGACAGTAATAGAGAAAAATGACTGTGTGACGCAGCGCAGGCAGTTCCAAATGTCTCACCAGATGCTCGCAGATGCAGACGCTGCTTCTCCAAGATGACTCCACATTAACCTAACGTTATTGTTACAGATGTGATTCTACTGGCTGCACCACTGATTTACACCACGGCAGAGAGCAGACCGGCGTCACCTCACAGGACACCTTCAAACCAAACGCCACAGCAGGGAGGAGGAAGCCGCAGTAGTAGTAGCAAGCTAGGCATAGTGGAGAAGGTTTGCGAGGAAAGCAGGCACCATACTGTGCAATATAATGACCCTATTCCAGGCATTTGGCCTTGTGAGGGAAGTTTCTCTGACTGACTGGATGGCAAAATAACCCAGAGCTTGGATTCTCTGTGTTCTGGAATTAGTCACCACCTTTTCTCTCTTCACTCTGTGTCGCTGTTTCCTCTCAACACACAACAAGCAGTGGAAAATGCTGGCAAGAGACAAAAAGGCACAGCTTTAATCAATACCAACACTAGGCCTTGGCTATAGAGCAGAGGGAGCGATAGAGAGAAGGGCAGGGAATGAAATGGTGTGAGAGGAAGCCTCAGTTGAGTTACTGTTGCCTTGAGCACAAATTGCCTTAGAAACCCAATGACTCTACAAAGGCGAGAAAGAAACAAAAATGCATGTAGCTTGAGAAAAACAAGCAAAACCAAAATGACTGTCAAAACTCCCCTGGTGTGTAGAGAACAGTGGTGCTCATGAACGCAACCACGAGGGTTACAGCATGTGGATAAGAGAACTATAAAAATGGCTGCAGTCATAACCAGCCATGACCAATTTTAGGGATAATTCAAGCTCATTCCTCATCTACAGAACGTTATTCTCTTTATCTGTGCATCTCTAAGCCAAGTTAGAAAACTTTTTTGTGTGACTAGAAATCAGGCTATGAAGGTGTGCCTGTTTGTGTGTGTAGAGTTCTTGGTGAATGATATGCTACCGTACTATAGATACAATTCTTTTAAATTTATTGTTTTCTATTGTTCTATTGTTGGAGAGAATATATGTACAGTATAAACACCTTTAATCCTCCATGGACCTTATCCACCATGACTCTTCTGGCCACTGAGCAGCTCCACAGATGCAAATGGGAATAAATGCCCTGCTTGACGCCATGTCAAGATTAATTGTTGAAGGAGGAGAGAGTATTCTTCTTTAACATTTAACATTACCAACAACTTTCCTAGCTACACTGGACATTTGGGACAGATTTTTGGCAGCACATACTCTTAAGGTTTTGGAAGACCAAAAGAACACTTGAACTTGACTGTCCTGGCTAAATGACCAGTTTGTGAACAAAACATTTCAAATGAGGTTCACATGTAGGGAAAAAGTGTTTCATGTGTACAAATATGGGAGTTTAATCGAATGCACAAACCATTCACAGTGTCTGTTACATTGGCTCTATACAAATAAAGTTGAATTGTTACATTGCATTTAAGCTAAATGGTAGAGCTAATGTGGCATATAAAAATAGACAGACGAAAGAGGAGACAAGAAAACTGAAAGGAAATCGTAAATGTGCTGTCCAAATTACACATTGAATGATCAATACATCGCGTATTGCTTCAAATTGGTGTCGGTTACCTGAAGCCAACTCAACCCAACATAAGGTGAAGGTAATTTTGCCTTTGGTGCTCAAAGCATGGAACAATGATTCCTTGAAAAACGCAATTCAAACAAGCATTAACACGTTTTTAATTTTCAAGGACAATGTTCTTTATCTTTACAAATAAATATGTCTAAATTAGTCAATGGATTCATAGTTTGTTAAAAACAAATCACTTTACTTAGAGAACACTCAAAATGACATAATGACAATTTAGTAGCCATTCAGACTTGTGACCAAAGATGTAAATTTAAATCTCTGATCATACTGGCACTTTTCAACAGTTGACAGTTATTGGGTGTTACTTAATGAAACTGAGCAAAAATGGTATGCCCAGCTTGAACACACTGCAGCAATTAAAGCCAAATATGGGGCTTTTTTGTGGTCACAAATTCATCTGCCTGGGTGAGCTTCTCAGAGGCCAGCAGTAGTAGACTGTACTTATACTGGGCAGTTCTGCGGTGTGAATTTGGAATAGGGTGTCACTAGGAAAGAGAAATCATACTCAGTTTACTCTCACTGGATTATTAACAGTTAGAAAAACATTATTTAAAAATGTGGTTGGAACCATCAGCGTATTTCCCACTGTGTCTCTTAATGTTTTTCCCAACTGTTAAAATAAAGCTCATATGTTGCAGTGGTGCATAATATGTTCAATATTTAACATGTATTACTTTTTTTCTTACTTCTGCCTGAGACCAACAAATTTGATGCACTATCCTGGAACAAAATAAATGCCTCCGATTACAGGATTAATTAGAAGAGCAATACATTCAAAAACACAAATAAACACCAATCATTAACATGTTTCTCCATTATTAACCAATGCTAGGATAAAGTACTAACACGTGGTCTCTAGCTTCCTATTAGCTACATTAACTTGACCATGAACAACTGCACGCTATCAGTATCATGGGGGATGATTGAGTATTTCTGTGTGTGTGATTGGGGGAAGCATCCACAGGGTCTTCTTCTCTGCTCATTCATTTTACCCTTACTTACTCTGTCTCGCATTCTCTCTCACCTCCATCTCTCCATCACAACCTGGGGCTCCTTCTAATCATCCTATGCTGTGATGATTGGACTTTTCATTAGTCAACTCCCCAAGGCTCAGCATGACCTCCTCGGGGTCACTGCCTACTGATTATACCCTTTCTTTTTTTCTACTTCTTCTTTAGTAACTCCTTGAACATGGGATGTCACAATGCTGATGTGATGTGTCCTGTTGGAACCAAATACCAATCCGCCCCCAACAGGTTGAGCAGGGCACCATACTGGAGTGCTTTCAAAATTCCATAAAGTTTTAATGCTATCTGAAAATGTTGTTTTTGATTGTCAATAAAATATTTACGCTGTTGGACTAGTAAAAGTATAGTATACCATAAAATACTGTGAGTGAGTAAAATTGGCCTCTACCATGTTGATTACTGCTACGGATGGTTAGAGCAGGCTCTGCATACTTGTTGCTTGACGCAGAAACCTTACTGGATCTTAAGCATTACCTACTGCCCATGACATGTCCTTGGAAGTTAACAAACCACCTATAACTCAGTCACTGAAGGGATTTTAATGATGCGGCTATGCCAAAGGCTGCTTACAAATCTGAAAGGTTGTGCCTAAGATGTGTACTGGAATTGGAGAAGCACAAGTAAGTAGGTGAGGAGAGTGCAATGGGGGTCGATATGTTGCCATCCCACAACCCCCTCCCCATTTCACACAGCACACAGAGTCTCATCTCTGTCCCCCCAACCCCTGGCACGCTCCAAAAGCTGGAACAGATTACTCCCCTGTGTGCTTTTTCTGACTCCGATTGCTGCTACATCCAGATAGGCTTTCAAGTGGCCTCCTGTGTGCGCAGTGCCCCATGGGATACATCCCAGTGCACTACACATGGGGACTATTACCCAAGCCGGCAGAGGCCTGCATGCGGCGTGTCAGCCCTCTAGATTGGTCCAACGTGGTCCTCATCCTCTCCACAACCCTCTAAACACCCATTTCCACCCCCAGTCATTACAGTTAATCACAGTGATAGTTCTGCCTATGCTCTCTTTCTGCTGTGGAGTGGTCATTCTGCTCTTTCAGCCCTATGTGCACAACGTCAGTATATACTAACAAGCATCACTGGCTGAGCACTAGAGTGCAGTCAGTGGGTTCAGCTCGAGGTGCACACATAAACACACACACACACACACACATACACATACATTTGCAAAGTTTCCTGTGAATCCAACCACTTGACAAAGCTGGGAAGCCATCATGGAATTTACTTCAACTGCAACATGCAGTATGAAGCAGCTGCTGTAAGTCATGTCAAGAGTGAGAGAAAAATGTCTTTGTGCTTTGTAAACTCTGCTGCGATGGCTTTATTGTCAGCACAACCTGTTTCCACAAAAGGTGTTCTCCACTGAGAATAAGCCAGATTTATTAAAGGAGAAAGTACAGGACTGGGAGGCAAAGATAACCTGGAATGTTATTCTTCATTTTTCTTTGTACTGGCATGCGACTGTGGAATTGTGCATCTGTGCAATTTAAAAAGTGGAGAAGCCTGTGTAAGATGTGTTTTAAGAAGCATGAAGAGGATGGGTGTACATGTTACTTGGTTGCCTATTTTGTAAACACAATCTTAATCAACCATTTGAGGCAGAAGATGACAAATACCTTCAGTGTTTAAGGATGCTGAAAAGCTTTGTAAAAAACATTTCAGCAGCAGACAAACAGAACATAAGATAGAACAGGTGATTACAAGACTTTGCTGGAGACTAACAGGAACAGTGATTCATAGAAGAGAAGACAGGGTATCTCGAGTTGCATGGAGGTAAACCAGAGGAGAAAATTTATGGCATGTAAACATATTATTAATGTATTTAAAAAGAATTTAAGCTTCAAGGATTTAAAATAGACACTGACAGAGAAAAAAAAAAGAAACAGGGAGGGAGTAGTTTAATTTTTTTCCAGTTACAATTTTAGTATTAGCTGAGAATGGAAGGACAGGAACCTGAGACAGACGCTTAACCAATGAAATAAATTCTAAGTCAGTCTGAAAATAATTATTTAAGTGCAAACAGTTTTTAGAAGCAATGGCCATGGCAACTTTTGCAAGTGAAAGAAAAAGGAAAATGATCTTAAATCAATTAGTAAATCAATCATAACTCTTCCAATCTCCCTAAATATTGCTATTGCATTGCACTGTAATTTATGCCCACTGTATCACAACCAATTAACTCTACTATTATGGTACATATTACTCATTACAATATTGCCCTGCATTCTACAATTTCCCCCTTTCTTCTCTAATGCTGTTTGCTTTGATTTATTAGTGATATGAGTCAGTGTTGGAGTTGTGTCATGGGTTGTTATTTGCAAGTCGTCACCTTTGAGAGTGTTCACTTGGCAGACTGTACTGTATATGAAGTGAGAGAAGTTGTTAAAATATTGGGGCCAGGAGTGCATTAGCCAGAATGATAATGGAAAATATCAAAAATATATTTTAAATGCAGAAATTAAATTCTTTATTTCACTAAGTATACACTCCTGAATAACCAAATTTGACTTATTTTCAGATTTTAAATGTAAATGGATAATAAAATTTAAACACTTCAGTTAATGCATTTTTTCCCCTCCCTGGCACTGGCTTGGCTTAAATGCACACTTTGAATTAACAAACGACTTCAAGGCATACTGTATGTGAATATCAATGCGTGCTTTAGCAAAGCAACCTTGAGACAAACAGTAATCATGTCTGCTTTTTCATACTCAAAAACCTTGAGGTAAATTTAATGCATGAGTACAGCAGCACTATATCATGTATTAAATTTATAGTCTTTACAGAAACTGTTACGGATTTAACTTTATTTAAGAGAAATATGGTTCTGACAGTACCTGAATGGTGTTCTTGTGAAGTGCACTCATGACTTTAGAGAAAACATTTTATTTCTTGATAATGGCAAGCATTTTCCTCACATTACTCAGTGATGGAGGCTTGTGAAAGTCAGGCAAAAGTCAGACAGGAAGCCTTGCACAATATTGGTCTCAGAGGAAGGTTGGCCCATTTAAAATCATCACATTGTTTTGCTCGGGACTTGGGGTTACACTGCTGCCTGTGACCTCACTCGTCACCATTTAGCTGACAGCCGCAGTATGGTAACCTTGTTAGATCGGGGGCCGAAATAGCTCTTCTCTCATAGATAACAATCAGTGTGTCTGTGAACTTCGATATGACACAAATATGAACAAAACTGCAGCTCCACAGCAAAGCCTACACTGGAGAACATCAAACATGGACAGTTTCATAGGGCAGTTCCCTGTCATAAAACCTTGTTATGTCTGAGGGAATTTCTTTGGCAATGTCTCAAGCCACTTCTAAAAATGTGAGAGTGGAAGATATTTTTTTTCCTCAGGGCTATTTTTTTTTGTACCAAATAACCTTTCCTTGTGTCACTGATATGTGCTGCTTGTTCTGTAAACATCACTCACTGCAGACTTCACGTAAGAATTGGAAACAGCTGCCATGGCTGATCATAAGGGCTGAAAGTGACATTTCTAAGTTCTGGTGAAAAGCCATAAAGGTGCTTTGTCAGAGTTACATCATCCAAAGAGTGAGCAATTAAAAGCAAGACAGGTCAAAATGAGGGGACAGGTCCTCCACTCAAAAATGGAGGGTCATATTCAGCACAGTTACGTGTCTGCTTTAGAACAACATACATCTATGTTCAGCTCTGAGTCAGTATATATTTATAACAGCACACACTGTACTTTTGCATGGTGAAGAGTGTTCTGCAATGTTTGAACTTGACACATTCCTCTAGAATTACAGCATGGATTATTCTTCCCATCATTTTAGGCAAAGGAGGGTTCTCATGTTAATTTTAAACTGCCTGAATATTGTACTAGAACACTGGGATGTGCATCTTGGATGGAAACTAGTAAAATTCTGACCTACAGTGCAGTTGCTCAAGAGGGACTTAATCACGCATGTCATAGATCAAACTGACAAGGCGTCTGAAACAGCTGAGTGTTTTACAGAGTAAAAACAAATAATTCCTGCTGGATTTTTCAGCATTGGACCGTACCAGATTCATTTGAACTATCTCAAGGTATGACTCAGACTCCACTAACTTTCATTCAGCTGCTGCCTTCCAGCTCCATGGCTCTGTTTATTGTCAATAGGCTTGGTAATGTGATATACAGCACTGCTGCAACAGCTGACATGCTATCAGCAATGTCATAAATTTAAAAGAAAATCAACGAGTTGGACACAGGTTTGGTTCCAGTGAAACTCCCTGCTGCTGATACTAAAAGAAATCTGATTTATTAATGGCTGCTTGTGTGGCATTCATTTCTGTTTAAAAAAAATCAATAAGACCAAAAGTCTTAAGTGGGAATAAAATGTGCATATGCTTGGCTGCTGTACAAGGCTAAGTGCAAGGCAACTTTGCACTAGTTGTGCGGAAACAAATGATAGAGTAATAGTAAACAGCCAAAAATATGATGGAAACCACTATTCCAAAAAGGCTGATTAAGTGGGACAAAAAATAATAAAATAACTCCAAGATTTTCCCTCAATTCAACTAATAAGTGGAACATATATTTTAAAGTAAAAAATTATTTACAAGAGCTGTGGGCTATGTAATTAATCTCCATATACAACTGATGTATTGTGACAAGAAAAAGGGACATGCCACACAAATTCTGTTCTCATTTCCTAAACTCAATAACAGCAGAGCAAAATATTGAGCGTTCCATGGCCACGTCTTCTTCAATTTGAGAAAAAACAGATCAGTCCTTTACTGTGGGCCTGATTTTACTGAACCCTGTAGTATTTTGTACAGAAAAAGGTTTCACAGTAAATTAGTTTTAATGAGTGATTCTTGCATGTAAGCAAAGCTGCCAGGAGACTGAGCCAGGTTTCCTGGAATTTCAAAGAATGAGAAAGAGGAAAGTATTAATTTAATGCTAAATGTTTTTTTTTTGACACATGCCTTAGCCATTTTATGAATTGCATAATCTATACAAGATTACCAAAATGTATTGCATAAAGATACATGCTATATGTTTCATGGGTTTCATCTTGTAAAAATGTCTGATGATGTCTATTATATTGTTTTTTCTTGTTCTAACTTACAACTAACATACGGTACTGCCTGTTGAACGTCAAGCTGGTGGTCTGTAACCTATATACTGTACCTCAAAGTGGGTTCAATTACTTTGCACCTCCTGCTGTGTTGACATATAACAGCCGTGCTAGCAGAGTTAGTTGGTTTTCTGGGTTGGCCTTCCAGAGGCTAAAACAAGTGACAAGCGCTACCCACTGATACCAGGAAGAGGCTTAACCAGAGGTGGAAAGAGCAAAGCTATTGATGACCTTTGTGCAGGAAGCGTCCTACACTGTGAGTCAATAAAAGGCCACATGGGGCTAATATTGGTTCTTCAGTATCCTTCATACTGGAGGGATTAACACTTGCAGTCTGCCTTCGTTCACTTCCTGTGGCCAAACTTGTACACAGCAACGCATTTTCTGCAAGCCACATGGCCTCACAGTTAAGCATCGGCCAAGTAATAGTAACTGGATAGTGTAGTCTTTCCTATTAGGGGAGACTACACCATGGTTGTAATTCACCTCCTGTTGAAATGAATCAGCCACAAAATGCAACTCTTGTAGCACCGTCTGCTCCTACTCGTTTTCTTACTAATGAGAGGGAAATACTGGGTCTATGTTGATTTCTTGTGGGATCCAAAATGACTTAATTTTCTTCCCAAATTGATCTAAGAACAACAGTAACATTTACTGGGGATATTTTCTTAGCAAAGCCACAACTGCAAGACCACAAACAAAACTATTATTGGAAAGCACTGCAGAGAAACCGTACAGTGTCTCTTGTGTCCTTAAAATCACACTAGCTCACTGTGTATATACAACCGCATGTATGTGTTTAAGCATGGAAGTCTGTGTGTGCACACTCAAGCGTTGGTGTGTGTCCCCCTACAGTATGTGTATATGTCACATGCACAAACTGGAAAAATGGAAAAGGCACTTACTTTCATCCAGGGAATAATTGGCGCCCACAGCCATTAAAAGTGTCTCACCTATGTGATGTAAGGATCAGGACTGACCAACACTAGCAAACACTGCTTATGTTACGGATGATCTTTATAGTGTGAAAAAATGCACAGGAATATTTTTATTGCAGTTCAAAATTAAACACCCTGCATCATAACTCATTTAATTTCATAAGCAGCCTTTTTAAAAGAAGTATGGAAATCTTTCTGTGACTCCTTTTTAATAATTAACACTATGTGCACTACTCAAATATTGTGAAGGCCCCAATTTGTTTGATGCACTATGTACTGTATTTATGTGTATACAGTATATGTTCAATGTTATCACACTGGACATACAATATTTTCCTTATGCATTCTCCATTCTTCAGCACATATCTACTGTTGATCATTTAATTCCTCATCTGTTTGGCTGATTACTTTGTCAGTGTAGACCTCGGAAGTAAGATGCGACTTCCCCGGGCGAACTGCAGCACATGTGATTTACACTATCGATCCAACATCCTGATTAGAATTTTTAATTAATGTAGGAGGCTAATTGCCTAGAGAGAGGAATCCGCCCGACCCTGAACGAGTCTGATGATTTGCGTTGCGGCACTGAGCCTAAGTTAATTGCTAGGCTGATTTGACTCGCCTTGCCAGAGATAATATGCTGTGCCACGTTTGAAAAATTGACCTCACTCTCTTCCTATTTAAAGATCAAATAAGACTACGACAAATAAGACTATGACAAGAAGGCTGTGAGGAAAATATGTCCCGGACTGGTGTGGTTAAGCACATGTGAATTAGTGCCATATACAAAATGTCAAAGTTACGCCAGATCTTACCATGCACGTGCACCAAATGTAGCCAATGTTTCTGTTGTTTAGGTAATGGAAGTAAGATTCAGAGGGTTAGGAAATGGAAAGGGAGGACTTGCTTCGCAACAGGCTCTGATACCATGACAATAATCCCTGCTTTACTCAGAGCAGGAGTAAGGGCCACTAGGGGTATTTGCACAGCCTAAAGGCCTTTCTCTGACTATTAATCTTCTGCTGGAGAGCGGTGGAGGGGGCTGTGGAGTCACAGCTGCCATCACACTGCCTTATTTTTTTCTCACCCGCTTTTCCCCCACTATTCCACTGTTTCCATTGGCAGACACCACATTACTATGAGTTGAGCTAATTAATTTTAAATAAAATACATAGGTTATGCATAATTTATGCTTAAAGCCCAGAGCTACTGGTGTTAGACAAATACACAAACTCCATACTGAATCATCAGCCATTCACACTGAAAGGAAGAGTGTGGGCTTTTGGCGAGGTATCAGAGTCAACCCTTGCATTTTCTAGGTTACATTTTATCCAAACCAAACAAACACAGTTGAATTTCAGTTGTAAAATGAGCTTTAAAGTGCCTGATGTTTTCTCGGCTGGCTAGTTTGGATTGGCCGGAAAACTACATACAGTGCTTCACATAAGGTCAGACAGGTTTGGACAGGTTTTTTCCCTCAATAAATGAAATCATCATTTAAAAACTGAATGATGTATTAACTTTGTGTAATATTAAAATGTATTTGATGATCTGAACTGTGAGAAATATACAAAAAAAAATCAGGAAGGGGGCAAATACTTTTTCACA
Source organism: Ctenopoma multispine (assembly GCA_034779795.1). Classification (NCBI taxonomy): domain Eukaryota; kingdom Metazoa; phylum Chordata; class Actinopteri; order Anabantiformes; family Anabantidae; genus Ctenopoma; species Ctenopoma multispine. The sequence continues at coordinate 14,535,096 of JAUYWH010000020.1, read as the reverse complement.
CACTGTAATTTTCGTGTTGCATATATCTGGTCAATAACAAAGAATATCCATTAAAACCTTAATACTCTGAGTATAAGCAGAGGTCTAAACAGGCTCCATGGGCTTGCCCACACAATTTTGCAGAGGACCAGCCTCACCCTAAACAGCTATTTATATGTCATAAAGCATAAATAGGCCTTTTGCTGTCTTCCTTGACACTGATATCGCAAACACAAAATTATGTTCCCATGCAATTAAACTACAAGCATGATTGCAGAGTCTAGTGAATGATTAGGCTGAGGCAGATAAAGCACTTTGGTGAAGGTTTAAGTTTAATAAACAGGTTATGTGTGGAATGATTAGACTGAATGTTTTTTCTATTAAGTCAGACCATAATTTTTTATGTGAACCAGCTGCTGTGAATGCCTAAAAACAACAATAAAAAAAAAAACTATTTAGATGTTGTACTTCAAAATATCTGTATACTCAACATATCTTTATTATGTTATGAGAAGGTTTGATTCTCGGTTCCTTCTTACTAGACGTCGAGGTGTCACCAAAACCCCATAGTAGTGCTGACATGTTAATAGTCAGGTTGTGTGTAGATGCTGTTATAGAGATAATGATAAGGCCCTGAGGTATGTGGAAAAACACAGACCATTATATAGAAGATAATAAAAAAAAATTCAGTGCAGGTAAAAATATTCTATGTTCCGTGCTGCAGGTTTATGAAGCTGTCGCTGGTCAGTGTTTTTGTCAGTTTAAGCCTCTGGTGGTCACTGGTTTTCATTCAGTTGTACCTGTTAACCTTGTTTAGAAAGTAGCTAAAAAGCTTTTGCTTGTGCCTCAGCTTAGAAAACAAAAAACCCGGAAAAATACGAAAACCTCCCCTTCCCAGCCTTTTCCTCCAACTACTGGCATCTGAGTTTGAAGAACTCTACACATGGCCAGGATTTATGGCATACTGGAACAGGGAGACGGGGAAAACATTCATTTCAGCAAGGAATAAAAGCACTTTTCAGATGGTTACTGTATGGTAACCAAGAAAAATACAAGACAACTTTTACAGAGCCACAGACCAGACTGCATAAATACATCTGATGTGTACGCATCACTCAAGTAATATCTGGACTTCTGGCATGTGCTGGCATTTTAAAGTCTTTTTTAGCAGTTGTTTCATGCTGAAGGCAGGATCATAGTGATATAACTGATGTCCCACTGTGGATAAGCAGGAGAGGATCAGTTTCTTATGAAGTGGGCCACCCAAGGAAGAAAACAAACATATGATGCGATTCTACATTATTTTGATTTCAATGACACATAAAAAATGACCATCATCTGATGAACTATGGAGTGAGAAGAAGTGAGACAGACGGAAAATGAGAAAGGAGAAGGAAAGGAGAAAAACTGAGAATAAAAAAATAGAAAGAAACATTCCCAAGCTGGCCTGGTTAATTGCATGGAATTGGAAACAGATGCACAGCCGCAGTGACGTTATCTGAGTAGACCTTGAAAGTCCTTCTGGTTTGAGAAGAAGGGGCATCAGAAGACTTGAGGAGAACGGCAAAAGATAAGAGGGATGACAAAGAGAGATAATAGGGAAGATTGAACGGGTCTGTGGCATGAGAGTTTGCAAAGGAGCAAAATAACAGATAATGAGGGCTCCGAGTGGTAATTGAGGCTTTGACGGAAAAGAAGAAAGTACTAACATCAAGAAAATTGACTTAAAGTGCACTGGGTTAAGTTTACACACAACATAATGTTCTAATTTAATTTCTGTGATTGTATGATAGAGCTATATTTTTCTCTACCTGTCTGATCAAATTGAGACTTTTCTTGTTTATGAATATAGATATCCCATTCAACTTTTAAGGAAATTGCAAGTGGAGCTAGAGCAGAAAACATGATTTACAGTGTAAAGTATTTGGTCACTTGTCTCAGAGTTCTTTGTTTCTCTACATCTCGATCATACACACTAACACAACCTGATTGCAGTTACCTTTGAGTCTGACCTTTATCCATTTAAAGGTTATTGGTTCAGTTTCTGAGGGAAGCCACCTTCCGTGTCAGGGTTGTGTGATTTGTGATTAGTGGGTGGATCACAGAGTGATGGGGCTCCAGGGCCCTCACTCTTATAATTACAGTCTATCCCTAGGGAGGGACCCTAGAGTGACAGCCATCTAGCTCCCATTTTTACCAGGTCAGATTGGCTATTTAACTTATTCTACATACCTTGCCAATGGTCTTTTCCTTTTAAAGAACGATTCCCTAGGACCCTGGAACACAGGGACCAGCTCCATATTACCAACAGACACCTGTTTCAGCAGCCTACTTTAAGTCTGTCAGGCCATCACTATCAAGCTCCTATTCCTTATTTTAAATAACTATTAATGTGTTGAAATCTGGGAGTTTAATTTACATTTTACCACCCCATTGAGAATATGACACTACCAATCCATTTGTCATCATCTAACAATCCTGACAATATGTTTTATGTTTTTCAAGCCAAATGTTTGCTGTTCTGGTGATTTGACCAAATCTGAAACATTCTGTGAAAGCAGATTTAAAAAAAAAAGAAAGAAGAAGAAGAAAATGTAGAGCATAATAAATCTTTGCAGTTAGGCAGAAATGTTTAACAGATGTAGGATTCCTTTTTAGTACTTGAGGTTTTTGGTAATCCATTGAAAAACATACTGTTTCACTGTGGAGGATGTGAAAATACTGATTACAACAAGAGGTGTTATTACACAGATAATGTGATAATGCCAAGGCAACAGTAAAATGATCCTTCAGAGCAGTGTTAAATTTTTTGCATTAATGAATCCAGCAAAGTTATACTTCAGCTTCTTCAAAATCCGCACCCATTTTTTTTTTTATATTGCCATTTTTGAGTGTACACATAAAATGTTTTTAAAAAAAAACATAAATTAAAATACGGCTGGTTTCAACTTTCAATATCAAGTTATGTTATTTTACACAGCACATCAACTGGGCTTTAAACAGAATTTTCACTGGAAAATCATTACATTCAGCCCATTTAAAGGGTGAGAGGCAATTGCTCCAAAACTGCTTTCAAGTAGTGGTCCTTGAGAGAGGGCCTCTCTTTGTAGGCTGCATGTTTTTCTCATTCTCATCGTCATTTAATTAATCACATACAAAACCAGTTCTTTAATTCCTTTCATGTCACAACAGAAATTGATTGGAAGAATTCCAGCAATTGTTTGGTTAGGTAGGACAGTTGAGGCCAAGTCTAGATATGTTATATTGACCAGTGTTTAAAAATTGATTTAGGAGAAAGCTAGATTTACAATGCTGATAACTGTTTTTAATAAAGCAAAAGGTTATCCAATACCAAATCTCCCCCTGAATCTTATTCCTGTAGATAAGATATTCAAAGGAATATAATTCAGAAGAAGCCATTCAGAGCTTGACCTACTCTTATGCTTGAGATCATTGTGTTGCTTCATAACCCACTTGAGCTTGATGTTCAACTTACAGACTGGTGCCCTGATTCTCTCCTTCAGGATTATCTTTAAAAGAGCAGAATTAATAACTCCATCAATTCTGGCAAGTTGCCCTGGCCCTGAAGCAGCAAACTATCCCCACAACATTATACTTCCATGTCCATGCTTAACTATAGATATGATATGTCTTTTTTGGATGAATTTTGTGTTTGGTTTACACCAGATGTAATGGAACCTTCCTATTTTCAGTTCAGTTCAGTTTCAGACAGTTCAGCTTTTGACTCATCAGGCCTACAAACATTGGTATGTTGTGGTACAATTTAGACAAGTCTTTGGTTTTTGCCTCTCCACTCTGGATGACGTTTCTCACAGAGTCATAACGATCTTTACTGAGGTGAGAGAGGTCTGTAGTTCATTGGATTTGACTTTTGTGGTTTCTTGGATGAGTGATAATTGTGCTCTTGGGCAAATTTTGGAAGGTGAGCACCTTCTAGGAAAGTTCACTATTGTTCCAAGTCTTCTCCATTTGTAGATAGTGACGGAGCTCTAGAAACAGCTTTGTAACCCTTCCAAGTAATTAAAGTATAATTTAAAACTTGTATTTTGTCTTTACTCAGGCTCCCTTCATTTTATGCTTGATTTTTTTAAGCTTAATTTAATACAAACAAAAAAAGAGGTGGTTTAATATTTTACCTTCTACCTATCTATTTTTACCTATTTAACTTTCAATGAACCCAATGGTTTTCTCAAATTTAACTACAAGCAGCTAAAAAGTATTTGACCTATTACAGTATATTACATATACAATATATCTCCATGTAATACTTTTTTTATCATTAATTATCTAAAATAATACCATGATTATGAGTTAAATATCTGTGACATTTTCTATGACCGCACCATTACATCAAATGGAAAATTACAGATGTTTAATGCATAATTTAATTTCCCGTTATTCAGCATGAAATGCTTCTTTTATGTTTGGAAATTTAATGATGTGGACTAGAAGTTAAAAGTCCTGTGGGTCTGAAGAAAACTTGGCAAGTCCTGGTGTAATGACCCGAAACTGTTGTAGTAGTACTTACTAGTAACTGTGAACTGTGGTGTGACATTACACTAAATTTGAATCTGACAAATACAGTCCGCAACAGATGTATTTTCGGGAGCAAACAATAACCAAGCAAAAAGCAACAAAGTGTAATTTTCCATATCTGATTATGCAATATTGTACCTAACATTTCTGTAATCAGATAATTCACTACATTTTCTCCAGAGTCTGCAGTATCACACAAATGCTGGCAAAGTCAGGAAATAATTTGAAAAACTAAACACCACTTTTAGTCAGCTTTTCAGAGGAAAACTTTTCTTCTTCTGCCCAAAGACAAGTTTGCATGTCTGGGACTTGTTTGGAACAAGTGGAAGATCAAAATGTCCTTACCCATTGTTTTATTTTCTGCAATAAAATATCATTGTCCTTGCCTTTTTATTCCTTATCAAGACCAAAAGTGAAAAATTAGTTTCTGCATATGTCCTGTTTCTTTAATGTTTAAAACTGTAATATATTGTATACTTGCCTTCTTTAAACAAAGCTTTTCTATACTGTGCAGGAGCCCTTTATATAACCTGACTTTGTCTGCAAGGCTGCGAGACAATGTGCAGCCTCTTTGGTGTCATTTGTCTCCAGAATGCCCAAGCATGTTGACAACATAGACTTAACCTCGGGAGCTGATGTCAAGCTGATGCTATTAATTTATGTCCAGGAGGAAGCCTCTTTGTCACTGGTAGCCCCAGCTATCTGTCTTGTGTTGATTCTCAGAGACAGGAGTGCTGATTTGGTCAAAGCAGTTCAGCAGTTCTGGACAAGACTTCTTTTATGGATAGTCCATACTACACTGTGTTTAATAACAGTATTATAAATACAATACTGACCCTCATAAAAGTTAGGTTGTTTTATGAGGACTAACATTTTTAAGGTATGTATAATCGGTAAATATACACATAAAGATAACAACAAAATCAGATCTGAATTTTAAGAATATTTTTGTTCAATTTCAGCTACAGAATATTTCAACTTTTTACTTTGCTGTCATATTTACATGTATTTAATGTGGGTGCAGGCTACTTTGCCAACTTACAGCAAAATGTTTGCTTAGGAGTAAACAGAATAGTACGATCTAAAGATTCATTTTAAGCAGTTAGTATGCATAGATGTAAGACGCTTTAAATATTCAAAGGCAGATGCTTGCATTTTAGCCCTTAAGAGCAGATTGACTCACAAATCTTCCTGCCTCTCCCCTGGCAGATGTTTAGAGCTCTTGATGTTTCATGACTTCACTGTGCAGCAGTTGACTATTCACAATATTCACAGGCCATTTGAAAGATGACAAACTAAAGCAGAAACTTTGTTGTGGAATAAGTCATTGTTTGGGCATACGTGGTTTGTGAATACAAATTCTAACAACAGAGGAAACTTGTGTTTTCAATGCCACCAGTCAGTGGTGTAGTGGTGCCTAGAGAAGTGGGAATACTGTAAATTTATCCCATAAGTGTTGCATCCAGCAAAGGGGGAAAAAAAAAAACTTATATTATAAACAGTGGCATGTACTGTTAGACTACTCTTGCATATTTAGTTCACACTATACGGGCCAGCAGTATTTATACATTGTCATTTCTGCAGTTTGACTTCAGAGAGTAAAGATAATTGTGAATTTAACAAATTACCTTAAACCACAGAGATACAGATCCAACTATATAATAAGACTATAGTTTTTGGTAAACTGTGTCTTGGAAGATCTAATTTTGCGACAGATAGTGAAGACCACAGTGTTGCCACCATGAAGTTAATAGCAGTAAAGATCAATAACTAGCAAACTATATTTTTCAGTTTGATAAGACTGCCTTTGATCGGCTTTATATTCTTGCCCTAGACAATCATCATCCTCATGAACTGATAAGAAATCAGCTCAGCTGACCAAGTACCAACAGTATGTGGGGAGGTGCCGTGTCCATCCCTCTGACCCAGTGACAGTGCAGAATACAATACGTCCATAGTTACATTTTTAATGCGGTAATAATTAAGTTGAAGTACTGTGTTAATGCACAAATCAGGAAAATGTGTCAGCCCACATGTTGCATCTCCACCACCCCTACTTCCTGCGGCTGCTCTCATGTTTTGCCCTTAAGTATAACAGGCTTTTATCACTCTGCAAAGTATAGGCTGCTAAGTCCTGCTTTAACTGTCCTATTGTTGGTTATAATACTGTGAAGTTTGGTTTTGGAGTCAAATTAGTAACACTTCTCTTTCCTCACTGTTCTCCACGCTTTACTGGTGCTGAGATTCAGACAACATTGGTAAATTTTCACAAGCTTTTTTTTTTGTTATTACTACTATTTTTATGAAAACGAAAAGTGATAAATACAGTATAGTTTTTCAGTCTAACAAAGAAAAACAAAGCCAGCTTCAATGAAAACCACGTTATAGTTCACACACTGATCAACTAACAATGACAATGACTGCATGTCAGCAAATCAGGGTGGATGTAGAAGTTAGTATATTCTGTGCCAACTGAGGAAGTAGGTATACACTTTATACCCTGGACTACACTGCCTCCAGTATACCTATGGTAACTGCATGATTATTGCTTTGCGAGCATTAGTCTCCAATTGTTGACTATGCACCACTTCCCACTCCTGAATTGTACTAATATGCTTTAAGGATGCTACACAAAATGTTTTTAATTGATTGTTTGCACGTAGAACTGTTTAAGGAATTGATTAGGTGTCATTTCAAACTCTGTATAGGTCCCAGGTGAACATCTAATCTTTGCCAATGTTGATTAAGGAGTAGGAATTACTCCAAGCCCTTACTTATGAGCATGTCCACTAGAGCAGTCACAGCATGGATGCCTTAATTGCTCAGGACACATTAATGTTTCTTACCCATATGTTTCCAGTTGACAGTATATTTGCACTGGCAATCCTTTGGTCACAGATCTGCTTCTTTACCCTTTAGACTAATGTGTCTTCTGTGTCTAGTCCAATGCAAAATCTACCTCCAATCCTCACTTTTCAAAAAGCACACTATATAAAAAGTCTTTTTCTCACCAGGGTATTCAAATCTCATTATTAAAATCTTAGATTTATCCTTCACTAAGATTCTATATACCATAGTCTTTCATATGAGCTCCCATTGGGTACTGACAACATCTGTTTCCTCTCTTTACCACAATGTCCCACAAGACACTCACTGAAGAAGAGTACCCACCACCTAGAACACGTCTCAAACACACTTCTCCATACACGCAGTGAGCCGTTAATCTTGGTGCCCATATGCTTTCATAAACTACAGCTCACTTTGTAGCTAAAACAACTGCAGTATGAGTGCCTGGAAGAAATCCAGCCTCTCTGTCCCATCTGTACTGTCTGTTATGCTAAATTGCAGCCTCCTGCTGCATGTTGACATGACTCTCTGGCAGCGAATCAGCCTTATTTTCTCTAACTGGGGAGGAAAAAAAAGAACTAGGGAGTGGAGGAGAGCAAAAACACACGGTAGTAGGTCAGAGGTCGTCTAGGACTGATGAATGAGCAAATAAATATGTGTCTGGGATGTGGGCCTTATAGAGCAGCATTCTGTTCCACCTACTTCTGTTGGAGACCATGCTCATAACTTATTTGGAGTCCATGTTTCCTAGTAACGTCTCTCAAGATTTTGGCAAAGGTTTACCCCATACTTGGAGCAGTTCCATAAAATATAGGTGATGAAAATATATGACAAGCTCTGCTGTAATTCTATGCTATGTGTTTCACACCAACTACAAGGCTGTTGCCATGTTGTTCTGCACTGTGAATGAGTACACTCACATCTTAAGACAGGAACTAGCTCAGTGCCTCTTCATATCCATCTCATGTGTCTCACAAGATTCTCGTCTCACAAGATTCCCGTTGGACAACTTGAACACAGTCTGAGTTTCAGTGTACACTTACAGTAGCTACTGGTTATTTGTGGCCTGTGCATGGACACAGTTTTACAGTAGCTCATCTGTCAATATATGTTTCTGCTCTGTACAACTTCTCAAATTCCACCTGTTGTCATCAAACCTGTAGTCAGGAAAACATTGGGAGATGGTGCCCTCTGTTGAAAATATGATTACATTTATTATTTATTTACAAAATGACTGTGACTAGAATAAAACCACAATAAACTATGAGTAATAAAGGGTTTGAGGCCAATAGATTAATACATTAAATTATTATTTACAACAGCAGAATGACCATACAAGACCATGAGGAAATATTTCAAACACAGGGCTACCATGCTAGGTACTACTAGTTAAAGCTGCCATGATGACGAACACAATTTAGCTGCCCTTCAGTACATCAGTAAATCCCTAAACCTTCAGGAAAGATGCTAACGGTGACCTCTGACCTCATACTGAAAAAAAAAACTAGCTAATCACAGAAACCATTTTTCCATATGGTGTTGCATCACATATGACACATATGACACATTTGCCAAAACAGGGAGTTGGCAACTTGTGTCAATTAGCAGTATGGCGCCTGTGTACCATTAACATGCCTGAACAGTCTAAGCTGTTACTCTTGTGCCAGACACCACATATGGATTTTAAAACCTTTAATGGCTTCATTACTATGCAGGATGACAGGAAGGAGATACAAGATAAAGTTCCTCAGTTGGCCAGTGCCAGCCTATTTGCTAAGTTCATATATTTTTCATTCTGTTTATATTGGTTTCTTCATTTATTACTTGCTCCAAAAACGCAAAAAGAATATTTCTTCCTGCAGTGTTAGTATCCTGACCATTGTCACTGGCATATTAAAGGCCTGCCAGAGTCCCCATGGGTGCTAATGTAGGTGAGGAAGTGCCAGAGGAGTACTGGGCAGAAGAACCTGCCAAGAGATTATCAGTTTATCTGAAGCACTTTGCAGATTCACAGAGAGGTGAGAAAAGTGGGGGAATCTGTCCACATGGAACGAGATGGAGGATATACAACCTGCTTGCACAGACTGTTGAAGCAATGTGGCAAACCTGGTCTTGTATAAGAATATATTCAAAGGAAAACATACTGTGCCTCATGTTTTGACAATTTTGTAAAAATTTAGATGGCATACAGGCCCCATGAATATTCAATTCCTTTGTATTTGCGGCCAAAAAGAAGAAAAGCGCTGAATACACCACCTGTCAAGTAAGCATTTTCTTGAAGGAGCTAAAAATGTGATCTCTATTCTTAAAAAAAATTAAAAACTAAAGTTCAAATAAGAGCGAAAGAAATTGAGGAGGATATTCATAACATACAGAGTCGAAATACGTCTCTGAACATATTTTCTTTACTTCCAGAAAAGGTTTGTTTCTGCTGGTACTTCTTTCAACTCTGATTTCACATTGACTGTTGCTTGTGTGGTAAATTGCAATTTCTTATTTTATTTATTATATATTTCTTATTAAGTCTGAATTTCTAGTATATGATTAATTATGACATTTTTTCAACAATTTAACATTCAAGTTAAATAAAATATGATTTGATGCCAGCCTTCCCTTAAATATTAAAATTCCAAGCGTGTGGTACAATCATAGCACATTAGTTGGTTGTAGTTAACCTTCAACAAACATTCATGATTCTATATGAAAATCCATTTCATACCTGCAATTACTGTCACTGTAAATATCACATTTTCAATGTAATTTTAGATTGAAACTCCCCTTCAAACTTCTGCAATGTCAAATCGAGTTCAAATTGAACTTTACAGATGAAGATGCTGCCCAAGATTTTTGATAGACATCATTATTTAAACATGGTGCATAACGAAAGTGCAGAGTCAAACATTTTCACATCAGCAGATTACTCTGATAACGTCAGAGAAGCAAAAAGGACGTTTTTTTTTTCTATGTTGAGAGAGCGGAGCATCCTGAACAGGGAGGAATGCAAAGTGGAAGGACATAAAATAATTTGTAGATCTTTTGACTTTCAAATAAATGAGATGTATCAAATATGTAGTCCTGTTTTATTTAACAGTTCCAGTGCTATGCAACATACTGTACTTTCCTTTGCTATCCGGTAAAGCTCTGTCCAGAAATATTATTTGCTTAAAATCTCTTTTCGCTACCCATTTTCTTCAAAAATATAATTTTGAATACTTAAATATGTTATCAATTTGTTGAGGGTTAGTTCCAGTGTGTGTTTTTGGCATGGGTTATTGTGGGTGGCAGACAGACAAGTTAGAGAAAAAAAGGGGAAAAACTGAATATTTTGGTCTTGGAGAGTAGAGCAGTAGTTAGGAGGCAGCTACAAGAAGCTGACTCTCCCAGAAGTAATCAACTGGGTCTTTTTTTTGCCTTTTGCTGGAGAGCTTTTGTTGCCAATTTGGTGGTGCCTGTGGGATACAGTTTTTTCCCTCTTCTATTTTCCTTCTCTCCATCTCAAAGTAAAATCACCTGGGATGTAATTAATTAATTAGAATCAGTGCACCAAGCTGGGGAATGGGGGTGGTGGGCACATGTGTTTCGTGGTGCTCTGTGGTCGATGTGTTCTGGGTGATTGGGATTAATAACAGGGGGCCAATTTGAACTGGGAATCAGTGTGCTTAATAGAACAGGGGGGGCAGGTCATGGGTGCATAGACCCCCCAGCCGCTGAAACAAAAGAACCTTTGTAGAAGGGGCACATTACAGTATGCACTTTACGTTAGGACACCAGATCCCAATCGCGGCAGTAGTAATCATGAGACTAAATCTAAGGCAGCATTCCTTATTTCGGATGGGTAAATATGCAATTACTAGTACTTAGATGCTCCACTGCATGGGGAATCCACCATTTTCATTTTGAAAGTATGCGATGTTTTCATATCTTTGACTGTAAACATCTGACTGAGACTAATGAATTCTTCATCATCTCCCTTGTGTATTAACTCACCCTACAAAGTGAGAAGAGGTGGAGAATGCTCTGGGCTACATCATGCTGTCAAAATGCTAATATTCTTTATTGTAGCTCTGCTGAAACATGACCTACAAGTTTTTATTTTTTTAAAAGGAGTTTCTGTCCGGAAGTGATGGGACACAAACCAAACATCTGGTTTAAAACCGCTCAATCAATTGCACCGAAATCCTGAAACTGCTCCTCTTGACTATGCAATCAATGTTGTGGTCCGTGGGTTGATGGTACAACGATGTAATAAGCTCTAGCTAAGATCAGGATTTGACAGAGTCAGTGGTGAGGATACACAGAGAGAGTAACAACCGGTGTTTTCACACTAGTGCCAAAAGGGAGTTTTTTGGCTTGAAGGCCATTTTTCCTGAGAGTTCAGTAAACATTTATCAAAGCTTCCAAGCTCTGACATGGTCCAGAAAATAGCTCTGAACATGCAGTACACATACTGTATGTTTCTAATCTAGGCTTACAGTAATTGTATTGAAAAAAAAGTTGGACAAGAGGTGCACTTTTGGAGTGCAACTGAGAGTAGATAGTAGATAGTAGAAAATCAGGCCTGTTAAAAGTACAGAGAGGATTTAACCTTTTTAGGTAAGAAATGCAGAATACGTCTGTTTACAACATTTGTAGATGGTGTAAGATGCTTCGCTTCATCCACACTTACAAAAATTCACCCACGTTAATGGTTCAGCTAAATGACTGGAGAAATTAATTCTACTTCACTAATTTGACTCAGGAAAGTAATGATTTACCTTTTCATGGTTGATGAACCTTTTCATAAAAAATATTGCACAGTTCAGTGTATTTCACTAGCTCAGTTAATAAAATCTGTGCGTTCAATTAATGTTGAACTTGTGCTACTGGCTTATCTCATAATATCTTAAAATAGCTTGTTGTGCATAATTTGCCATAGGTTGAGGGAGGAAGTGACACATTTATTATATACAAGGAAAAGAAAACAATCCAAAGGCAAAAAGGAAAATGAATAAAACAGTAACAGCAATGAAAGAGGTCGCCACTTTATGACTACGTATCCCAAATCAGTTACACAGGCACTAAGGCAGCCTACATATAAGCTTAATGGAAACAAAAACACAAAACCAAAGGAAACTTGTAACTTCCTTCCACCTGGCATTCCATAATGATGTCTGAACACAGCCGTTGTGCGGACCCAGAGCCTCTAATACTGGATATGCTTTAAGCTTCACTGTGGTAAATCTTAACCCAGTTAAAATTGATGACAGGGGACAACAGTGACTCTGTCCAGAGATGACTGCATGTCCTGATGGAGATAAAATGTCAGTATTACATTTCAACAAATTTAGCAAAATACAAGATCCAGGCTCTTAGTGCTGATTGAAGCCCCCAAAGCATACAGTCCCATTTCAATAACGCAATACAAATTTACCAGGACACTACAGCATTAATGCATACCTTTAAGTAGACTTGAACGTCATCATGAAATCAATTGAAGATGATTGATTTGATCAATGAGTACATTGGTCTTGAAGTTTGTGAAAATTAGGTGAAAATGGTTCAGCCTTTATTATGTTTCTTTTGTGTAACAATGGACAACAGCTGTGCAAAAATGTACGTTTTGTCAAAAAGAGGTGCTCCCTACCTACAGTACAGCCAGAGCTCAGTGTTGGTTAGAAGGGACTTTACACAGCAGTCGCTAAAACATGAAAACACATAAAACTCTACTGCATTACTAGTTCTAGCTCCTGCTCACATTCAGCTCCCACACATCAACCTTGCTGCCTTAGCAGCAAAGTGAATTTAAAGGGCTCTTCATCTTTACTCGGTGTTGGTATATGCATATATGAGAGCCCTGCATGATTCACTTTGGATGGCACTTCCTCCCGCTGCTAACATTACTAAGATTTTAATGTAGTGTGCATGAAATTGCTTTAAGGTTGTAAAAGAGATCAAAGCACAGGAGAGGATATGAACCTGGACTGCAGTGCATTGTTGCTGGTTGAATGTAGGAAGCATATAGAGCAGCACAGTAGATCCCCTACAGACTGTGCTGTCATGGATGCACCATAAAAAAAATCCACATAACCTCTAGCAGGTTAAAAGTTCAAACTATTTATTTTAAACAAATTCTTGTTTTTGTTCCTTTACATAACCATTAACTGACTGATGCACATTTTATCAGAGTGAAAATCCATTTTAAAATGTATTGTCCTGCATTTTTTAACCCTAAAACTATCACATCAAGTTATGAATTGTGTAATATATGAAATAGATGTTAAACATAATTGTCATTTGACCTTTTTTTAATTTACAGCCCACTGATTTCTTGATTGTTGTTTTGTGAATTGTTGTTTTGTGAAATTATTTTAGTACTTTAGTCTAGCCTTACTTCAAGGCTAGACTAGAAGCTTCGAGTTCAACATCAAACTTGCATGCATATTTCATGTCATTTTCCTTCTTGTAATCCTCTTATGACATGATTATTTCATACTTTGCGTACATGGAATATGTTTATATAATATATCTATAATTTTTACACAAATTTCTTGTTTCATTAAATTTCATGGCGCCAGGCTGAATACCTAGCAAGGTGTGGCACATGCAATTACATGCCTGTGTCACTGATTACTAGATTATAACATACATTTAATTATAACATTACCATAAATAGTCAAGGTCATAAAGTATTAAGCTGAAAAGTCTGGTGTGGTGGTATACTGTACTTAAGTGTTGGGTGGTGCAGTATATTACAAGACATACGAGTTGCACGTCTGCAGTGGAAGTGTTGTTGTTTTCTTGCAACTGGCTCTCAAAGGAGGTGTTTTATTTGTGGAAGCTGTAACACTTGACAGAAACAACTGTGAAGTGACGCAGATTAACCTTCCCAGAGCCCCCAATCCAACACTGTCCGTGTCTTCTTCTGCTAACTTCCTTTTCCTATTTCCTTCTTACTTGCTTTCATTTCCAATGTATTATTTCCTTGTCTGTTTTTCCTCATTTCCACTCACTTCGTCTGCTCTCATCCTATCATGCTTACTTCTCATTCAACCTGTATGTCCTCTTGTCAACTCCTCAGGTCTCACGCTGTCATACCTCACCACAAATGAGCAGTCTGGATGTGCACACAGCCAACGAATCAGGAACCCACATGGGAACCCCATCATACTGTACCACAACACAGTCCTAATTAGCCTCGAAACTACAAGCTTCAGTTGAGAGCCTGCATAGTTGCCTACCAATCCCCTGTCCAACAGTGTGCGTCTGGAGGAGTATAGGTTAATTACATCCAGTTCGAGTGCTGCTTGCCTTGTTTTTTCCTCAAAAACTTTAGTTTTGTTTGTTTTTTTTAATACCGCCAGTGTGCTTCTGCCTCCTAACGTTTACCTGTCATATAATGAGACAGCATCCACCTCAGCAATAAGATAAAGAAGATTTACTTTGTGAACAGAGAAAAACTACAGCTCCGATTGTTCTATGGTTTTGTCCATCTACATAAATCTTAGCATGCTCCTCAAATGTATTTTTTCACATTTTTATCCATTATCTCACTTTTCTATGTCCTGGCGTGATTGATAGACAGAACCGTCACTCTTTGACTTTTCCACTGAATTTGTTTCACTAAAAGCAGCTACAAAAGAAAAATATTAAATGTAATGTGAACATGCCTTTTTTATTTTGAAAAAAACACGACCACCCTAACACCATTGTCAATGGCCCTTTGAATAGGTACTCAGATTTCAGATGTCACTCTCATAACAAATACAGAGGCTCAGAGGACAGTATTTCCACAAAAAGTTTATTTTTCTCTTAAGACTCTGCACAATAGTCAAAGTATCATCACATATATCTTATACAGTGTACCTTTATGCAAATCAATCAAATTTCAGTTCATTTGACTCCTACCCTGCATTGTCAAGCATGTATTGAAGCCCAGGATACAGGAGGCTCTTTCCTTTCTTTTGAAAAAGTCTATTTGTGTATTTCTTTTTTTATTTTCTTATTATTTTTGACAGGACAGGTGACAATATATTCCAGCAATTGCCTTCCATCCATCCATCCATTATCTACCCCCGCGAATCCGAATTCGGGTCGCGGGGGGTGCTGGAGCCTATCCCAGCTGTCTTCGGGGGAGAGGCGGGGTACAGCCCGGACAGATCGCCAGTCCATCGCAGGGCCGACATACAGACGAACAGACAAACAACCATG
>JAUYWH010000020.1:14476122-14519426 GCA_034779795.1 Ctenopoma multispine | reverse complement strand
GCCGACCCCGGGAATCAAACCCGGGTCCTTCTAGCTGTGAGGCGACCGTGCTAACCACTACACCACCGTGCCGCCCCAATTGCCTTCCATTTTACTGGAAAAGGGAGGATGTGACATTTAGGGAAATACTGCTATTTCTGTCTTTTGTGGGCAACATGATTTGATGATGCCATAAACACTTAACTGTTCCTCTAGTAAATGCTTGGTGGATTTTGTCACTATCTAGCAGAGTCAGTTGCCTTATGAAGAATTTATGCACACAAAACAAATTCTATCTCTGCAGAGGGTGTGAAACGGTCACAAATGCACAAAGGGAGGAGAGACAAAGTGTAACTGCACTGTGTAACAATTGTCAGCAAACACTCAATAGATGATAAAAATGTTCATTCCCAATTCACAGTAATACAGCAGTGCATCTGTTAATTATCTATGAATGCAGTTGGGCCACATGGGAGGACCGCTATTGAGTTGAAAGCTTTTTAAATGAGGCATTAAGAATATGCCATAAAGAAGCTATTAACTGATTTGTTCGCTATATTATGATTTTATATCATCCCCAGAAAAAAACTATGGACTTTCAACTTGAAAGGTAGAACACAGTAATAACTACAAAGGTTGGTCTCTCCCTAGTTTGAATGTAAGCTGTTTTGATGGAAAATATGTGCTGTCAGTGTTTACAAAATGTATTTAAAATGTAATCTGCAGTTAAGTCAATCTTTAGCGCACATATTGGAGAACTGTTTGACAAGACGAGTTCATCTAGGATGTGACAGACTGAAGCACTGACGGAATTCATAAACCTGTGTGTGTAGAGATATGAACAACAGCGCACAAAACACTTTTCTAATGTGAAATACTAATACTGCAATTAGATACCACATGTGAATCTGTCGACTAGGAGCAGAAACTATATATACCAGTGTCTCACTGCGCTTGCAAGTTTCTCCAAAAATATATTTTTCTAAACAAGATACAGACAGGCCATCTATTCATTGTTTTCTATGCACACGTTCTCTCTCTGGTCTACAACTTGACTTTTTTCTATATTTAATGGAAAGTTTTTTGGAAGAGGGTTAAATGAAAAGCATTTTAATTGCCCAATGAATGGGCATAGCCCAATGAGAGAGAAGCATGCATATGTAGAAAACAAAGAAACTTCAGAAAATTCACATAATCCTGTATTTAGATGGAGTTTCTGCTATAACACATTTGGTGAGAATTATGCAGGGTCAGTAAATTCAAGGTCATTTTTCATTCACCAGTCTGTAGCTTTATACACGTTTGATTCCTCACTACCAGTGGAACTGTGAAACTCTGTATTTCACAATGTTACAAGAGAAGATATCTTGACATACTTGAAATTTACCAGAAAATGGTATTAAAATAAAATGTGGAGAGTTATAAGTCTCCCACTAACATGGCTCAACAAGGCATCTTTTTCTTTTTGATTAGCCAACCCCCTATTAAGAATAGGGAGGGGCGCAGAGTGGGCTAACACACTCATTGTGTTGGCTATGAGAAAGGCCAGATGACCTGCCTAGTCATTTATGAATGTTTATGTGTACATGAATTTGCAGACATTCATGAGAGAGATATAGAAATATTATGTCCTCATGAGCAAACAAGTCACTTGTTGTATGTGTGTTTGTATGTATTTTAAGGTATATTAGTTATATATATGTGGAAGACATGTATGGTTTTATGGAACAACAGGCCTTCAGCTGTCAACATTGCTGCCTGACCACCAACACAGCTGCTCAAATACAGGGAACACCAAACAAATGAAACACTCAGGTCTTTTATGCTATGTATGGACAAAACGTGTGTGTGTTGTTATGTGTATGAGCCAAATTAATAGTCTGTGCACGTGTGTATTTGAGAAGTCTTGATATATCATTTGGGGTTGGTAGTGTTAGCTGTGTTGGTGGTAGGGTTGACGAGGGTTAAACCTAGCTTGTTTGAAACAGGATTAACCCCTCAGCTCTCATGTGGACTGTGTGTGAGGGCGTCTCACATTTTGGCCTTTCCCTCACGTTCACTCCACAGAATGGCTGAGAGCTGCTGGTGGACAGCTGAAACCTAAGAGGGTTTCCTTGCTCCTATATGTGCATGGCTGGAGTGGGTCTTTGCTTTTATTTGGTGAGACATCCATCCAGACATGAGGTGATTTTCCAATGCATCAAGCTTTTCAGTTGCTTCTCATGGACTGCTTTCTTTTTCATGAATTTAAACATGGATATGTAAAAGTCTGCTGGCTCTTACTTTGAAAGCCGCTGCTGCTCTCTCACTAGGGATCAACCTGAGGCCTTAGCTGGTCTGGGAATGGTATCAAGCTTTTAAGAAGCCTCGTCAGGTTTTCAAACTTCTCCACAAGGACATTTTGCTGCCAAGCAAGCTAATGGACGAGGCTTGTGTCATGTCTACAGGGTGTTTTAGGGCAAAGTTAATGTATATTGTACACGTTCTTTTGGGCCACAGTGTTGTGGTATATTTCCATCCATTGCTGCAGAGTGTGTCTAGTCTAGCAGGTGTTGTTTGAGACATTCCGAGAGTAATCCAGGCTTTGACAGATCTGAATTATAGAGACTGGCAGCAGGCTATGCTGAGAGAAACTGGATATTGTGCTCTTGAACACAAAGATTGTGTATAGAAGCACTGAGACTTGAGCACAGCTTAGACTTTCAAAAACGTCTAGTTTGATTGCCGTTGTCTTTTAGATGTAATTAGTCCAACAATCTAATTTTCTAGCTACAGCATAGTATGTTAGATTGAAATATACATAAAGCTAAGGCTGATTAGCAGATCTGCAGGTTTGCAGAATAATAAGCACAGAACCTATACAGCATTGAAGAAAACTACAAATTTTCTTTGCATGACAGATAAACATGCTAATCTTTGTTTGTTCCCTTGTCTTTTCTCATTTCCTCTTGGGTTTGCCTGATACCATAATTTCCCATGTGGTGTTGACACAGACAAATCCCACTTTGCCCACATCCAAACAACAGTCTATTATTTTCTAAACTGTACTGTTAACAACTTTTTATGCTTTCTTATGTTTTTGTTTATGTCATTGTTTTTCCTTATTCTGATCATAATTGCTGTCCGTTTCCTTGGGTTTTCCTTTCTCTCTCTCACTCTCTTTTTAGTCTGTCCCTGCTTGATGTGGCTGGAAAAGAGGTTGGGGTGTAGAGAGGTACAGACTGAACCAAAAACACATAAATAAAGTAGGAAAGAGAGAAATAAATAAGAGCAAAGTGACCCCAAAAGGAAACTGTGTGTTTGCTATGGTTTCACTGCGCACACTCCTGCCTACCTGTACTGTGTTTATCTGTTTAAAAAAAGAAAAATGAAGAAAGGAATTTCCTTAAAAGCTTATGCATGTTTGACAATGCTAATGGGGGAGAGATGTCAATGAGATGTTGACTGTGGATTTCTGACACGAATAGAGTAAACGTACTCTTGATGCTGCTTGTCAAGTGAGTCTGGCAAAGGAACACAGCAAACGGGCAGGCACTGTGGAGTAACTCGGCAGATTTGCATGCAAAGCACAACTATGAAGGGCCACTTCTACCGCTTCTTTCTTCTTTTGTTTGGTTTAGGTATGTGTTTCTTTGGAGTGCATTCTGCTGGCATCCTTCCATAAACCTGAGTAGATTAAGAGTTTTTTACAGCTACTTGGTGAGCTTATTTAGATGTTGCATTGTGAGTTCTTGCTGTGCAGGAACAGTTTCCTAGCCGACAGGTTCGAAACAGTCTATTAAACACAGAGCAACCTGTCTTTAAAAATTTCTAAAATGTATTATGATGTTTTACATTTTTTTATTATTGATCATACAGTTTCTTTACAAATCACACATTCACAGATATTAACAGATGACTATGTTGACCAACTATGTTTAATCAATGCCAGTCAGCAAAGCAACATTCCCTCTAAGGGCTGTAGAAATTACTCAGCCCCTGAATTTCCTCCATCATGTTGTTCTACCTGACGGATGTTTCTGTGGAATTGCTGCCAGAGAGGTTGAGTTCGTTCTACAGAAGCTTACTGGTATGATGTGCATAATTTACTATGCTCACTGTAAGCCATCCTCTGCACTTGAAAATGATTAGCCATGAAAATACAGCATGCACATTCTCTACATTGTTCTGCATCCTGCAGATTCTCACAGTGGTTTCTATTCAGGTTTTACCTTCCTGAGCCTTCTCCGTGACTTCAATATGGTTTGGAGGTCGTCCAGTCAACAGGTGACATATAGAGACAGATGGAATGTAGAAATATTAACAGGGGCATGCATAATGTCATGACAAGCAATGCAATAAAGCTTGGTGTCAAAGAACGCTGTTGTAGAGCTATCTGTGTCAAGAAATCAATGGCAAACATCACATAAGTATCCTTCAAATCTACTATATAATGCTACTATAAAGCTCTCATAAACACTAACTTGGAGTATATATGATTAAGGCATCATAGAAAGAGCAAACATTACATTAAATACAAGGGTTTGTACCACATTATCTGTCAACTTGTGCTACATTATTGGCAATACTACTCAGGAAGCAAGCCAGCACTTAGTTGTACTGGCAGGGAGACTTTATTAGCTTCAACGAACTGACCTGAATCAATATTACATGTTACAGGGGACAAAATTTTTTTTTAAATTAAACACACTCTGAAATTAAATAGACATTAGACAGTATCTCACTCAACAATTCAAGCCAGCACTCATGGATAATGTCCCCTTTGCTCAGGTATGCTCCATGTTTTATTTAAACCAGAGGGAACTGTTTAGTGTGGTCACTTACAGGTGCAGGGAAATGGTAACATGGCAGCTTGAGTCATTGATTCAGGCAAAATATGTTCAAAATATTTTTTCTCTCTATTTTCAGATTAAAGAAGGACAAGGGAGCAGTGTGCTGGTGATGGTTACAGAGGCAAGCTCTAGTCAACCCCACATCTCAGCAAGTCACACTTTGTGCACTGTGACTTTCTCACTTAATTCCTCAGAGCCCTAGTTGACAGTTCGTTCACCAGGTCTTGCTGCTATCGAGAGCCAGCAACAGGTGCCACAGGTTTTATGTGAACGTGGTTGTTATCTATCACTCTAGGAACTTCAGCCAATTTCGTGTTTCTCCATCCTCTTAAAGAAAAATTTATGTTTTCAAGGAGGTTGAAAGGGGAGATGTGAAATGGCTGCTAACTGTGACACGATGACCTGAGACCACACATACATGTCCATACAATGACACACACATTACTACAAATTAGATTTTTACTAAAATAGTTTGCCATACACAATTCAGAGCTGAACATTAACCAACATCATTTTGTGACAATACAATAAACCGTAAACACCTGCACTTTGATGTTAGAGAGGTTACCTTGTTATCATTCCTGCATGTGGATGTGTGTCCTGTCTGAGCCGACTGATCCTCCATGAGTAACACCGTACATAAAGATGAAAAAGGAACAGTTACTGCCACCACATGTTTCTTACCAAACCCCCCTTCTGAAAATGTTCTCCGTTTCAAATAACCCCTAAAATCTGATGGATCTGGATTGAATAAGGGCAAGTGGCTATATAAAGTTTTCTATTGTAGAGGACTGACTGACAGCAGGGGCAGTTTGGTTGTACTCATTTTCCTCTTTCAGTAACATTTAATACTCAGTTTAAATTTTTAAGCTCAATCCAGATTTTTGGGTTGTGGTTAGACTACGTTAGTCGTTGAATTTAGTTTGTTTAGTTTCAACATCAAAACAGGATGAGAAACCACTTCTTCACTGTTACAGTACACAAAAGACCCCGCTCATTTGGGTTGTCTTTGACCAGTTATTGATTGAGTGATTAGGTTTGGCCAAAAATGTGTGAAGTAACAAAGAAAACTCAAGTCCAAAACATAATAATATAAGGCATAATTTCCTTTTCATTTTACAAATGGAATATTACCCTGTACTATTGCACAGTAGGAACAGCCATGGTTTCTACATTAGTATTATGGAAAAGCACAACAACAGGAATCAGAAAAACAATCAACAAAAGACAAAAGAAAAAAAAGGCATGTATATTTCTTTAAGTTACGGCAGTCATTGATATTACAGATTGTGATGGCATCAATTGTGAAAAAAGGCACCGTAACTGAATATTGCCTTTACAGTAGAGAAGCTTACTATACTCAGCTGGAAGTCAAATGATGAATACAACAAATGCAGCTCATACGCCAGTCACGCTTGCTTGGAAACTTGACATAGCTTTTTTAAATCCAATAGCTTCTTGATTGCGCTACCAGTCATGTAGCTAACAACATGTGCTGTGCCGTTACTGTGGGAAGGTGCCTTAGTGGCTGCAGACTTGGGCTATTGTTGATGTGTGTGAACGTGTGTGTGTGTGTGTGTGCACGCATGCAGGGCTAAGCTGTGGCCCACACACGCTGCTGACTTTGTAAACGCCTGTGTCAGGATCAAAAGCCTGGCAATCCACAGACATACTTGATTAGTAAAGGGCAGCTCACATTAGCTGCTACACTAAAGACTGCTGGACAGATGGACTTTCTGTCTTAATGCTGCAAATACTGTGAGGTGTAGTGTGTGTTACTTTGTGTTTTATTGGCAGCTAAGGAATTGATTTAGGTTAAGAGCAGGTTCCTGATGTTTTTTTTACCAGTAGTATCAGTATTATGTAGCACATCTGATTATTAAAGTTTTAAGTGTTTTTCCAATGTGGCAATATTTTTTATCTTGTCTTTTTTAATCACTGTTTCTCTACTCTCGCACGCAGAGTGACTGGACACACTTTCTTTTGTTATCGCAAGTCCTCGGTTATGTTTCTTAATGCTTCATTTGAAAACCAATTAGCTTCTCTCTTGGATTCAATTACCACAGTGAAAGACTAGTGCTATCTTGCCTCTGCAATAATAACACAATAATTGTATTCACACGCAGCTCCACCTACAGTCCGCCTTTGTTGCACTGCTCCTTAAACCAGTGTCTGATCCCTTTCCTTTGGCCTTGGTTGTATGCTATGTTAGTTGATTCAAAGTTGGCGTGATCATATCACTCACTGATAAACAAAACACAACTGTTGGCTTGGTTCGTCTTTCAAAGTCAATGAGGTCGGGAACATCTGAAACGGATTTCTCCTTGAGGACAAGGTGAGTGCCTTGAAAATGTGCTCCATATTTCCACTTCTGTTGGCACAGTTTGAAATGGGTGTCTGGGCGTGTGCCTGTGTGGGCTGGAGAATGTGTGTAAAAATTAGTGTACATGTGTGACAGAAAAAGGCTCTGAGTTTGTGGTTGTGTGATTATGTGTGAGTGTGTGTATGTCTGTGTGTGTGTGTGTGTCAGCAGTCAGTCAGAATCTGGAAAGCATCACTGCTCACCACCACCGTTGACGATGTGTGCATATACGCTGGCTCTGCCCTGAAATGGTCTCAGACAGCAGCGAATATGTTTGTAATGAGGTTGAAACATTATAACTGTGTGCGCCTTGATTGCTTAACCACACTAACTCTATCGCCTATTCAACTTTATCAACATTTGTAATGATATTACTCCCTATGAAATTTAAGTTCTTATTTTAAAAGGCGTATAATATCACTTCAACTTCATTTATTAGACTGACATTGTATTACTTCTCCCAATTCATGGAACTAGATCCACTTCAGTATGTAATCCTTTGTGAGTAACAGCACATTAACTGCACGTTTGGTAAAACCTCCTTTCAGAATATCCCACATGTATTTCTTTACATACAGTAGGTGTTGAAAATGCATGCTTGTGACCCTGAAGACCACCAGCTAAGCTCAATAAAGTGTATCAGTGCTCACACCATCGTTAACTGCCCTGTTGTGGGTGTTGTGAATAGAGTTAATTGGCCTTCCCTTAAAAACCTTCACACTAGTCACTCACATGGATTTCATAAGGTAAGTCTAGTAGGTGCCTCATGGTTTGCTGACCTCAAAATAGTATTCACTTCCTGTATGGGTTTAAGTTGTCTTGACCAGCGTAAATCACCCTTTCCCACACTTCGATTACATGCTCCGCTTCTGTCACCAGTCCCCCCCCCCAAACAATTTCAAAGCTAATTGCTTTCGACATAAACATGCAGTTAGCGTATTGATATGTGGTTATGCACAGGCATCACTTAAAGCCACATTTGAACCTGAGAAGAGTAGACTTAACTGATGGGACTAGCAAGGGGAAATACCTAAAAAGCTTTTGAATGTGGCATAGAAACTCAGAATAGTAGTGCACATCTGTTTCAGCGTAATTATTATGTTACCTGTGGTTTATAAGAATTATGCCAACATGCCGGTGGAAATTTAGCACCACTGGTTTTATGAATATGCAATTTGTTTTTGTTAAATTTGAAAAAATTAACAGTATTCAGCAAAGTTAATGCAAGTAACACCTGTTTGTACAAAACATCTTCAGTTTATTTGAAATGTCAAATGTAACCTAAGGAAATTGGTTTCTTAAGTAAGTATTTAGTAGGTTTCTCCACTTAAGTATTTAAGTGGAAAAATTGATAATATTTTAGATTCAAAATGGATGAGAACTCCAACTGCAAATGTAATCCAGGGTGAATAATGCATATACTGTCTAGAGAGTGATATGGGTAGACTGATAACATGTTGAAAAAGGAGTGAAAATACAGACATTATATCAAAGGGATTACTACTACAAATTAATGGAACCTATCCCTAATATGTTTAGTTCCTAACCTAGTTTTGAAATGATAGCCCATCTTACTGTAGTGCTAGCAGCACAAACTTTGCATGTCACATCAGTCAGGGTGATGATTACGTTTAGTAAACAGTTTGGAGTGGGTCAGTGATTCCACTTTGCTGTGGCGCAAGTGTTCATCTCAATGATCTGCTGAAATACACGCTGTATGTTTTCCCAGGGGATGGACAAAAATCAACAGGAAAAATCATCAGCGTTGAGCGATATAAAAGCAAACATCCATCTTTATTAAAGTCTTTGGTTTATGTTAGAGGACCTCAATCCTCCTTGGATTGTAAACTGTCCCTGAAAATAAACAGCTGTTGGAAAGGATTAAAAACAAAGTCTGAAATTAATCACTAGATCTTCCATAGATCTCTCACACACACATGTAATGCATGCACTAAAATGCTCTCAAAAATCTGTATCTACATGAATGGTTGTTAATATTGTATCCTGGGATTAAAATCAAAGTTGAATTTAGTTTTTGTCTCTTTTCTTTTTCTTTTTAGTTTATTGTAACCATACATGTTTCAATCGTTCTAGTTGATGGAAACACATTTATTTTTTTATTATTAATAGCTGAGAAAAATGCTATTAACAAAAATGCATATTTCTGGAAAACTTGTAGACTGCAAATAGCTTTCAGATAAAATGTCAATCAACTGAATTTAGGCTAAAATAAAAGTCAAAAGCCACAGGTTGTATGATTACTTTACATTTGACAACACAAACCCAGAGTATCCAAATAAAAAGAAACCCCTGCACAATCAAAAAGAACCATGTACAAGAGCTTTACTCTCAAATTACTTGCAATTTCTTTGCATACAGCCCAAACTAAATAGTAGACAGCTGGCTACTGCCACACAATCATTTGGGTGACCAATACTAGTGCTTTCAAGTCATCCAATAAAATACAATTTGGATTTCCCCTTTTTTCTTTCACAAAAACTGAGACATTTTTTTGTTGAAGTTTTTCTTTTCATACTCCCTTAAGTCACTTTTTTACAAACAGTTCTGTATGGATTGACAACTATTGTATCTATTGTTTTGTCTTTGTCATAGGGAAATGGGAAAAATTTATAATGTATGTTGAGGAAATATGTGTACACTTCTTGTATTGTTTTGTATTATTAACTACTACACTATTACTACAATTACTTATTTGGGACTATACCACTGAGAACGCGCTTGGCACACACTCAGAAAAAGAGAATAATTTACACACAAAGACTCATACATGCACACATGTGCAGACACTTAATAAGAGTTTGATCCTTTGATAAAGAGACTGAAAAATATCCCGACGCACATCGTCATTAAATCTGTATTGGTTTATTTGTGTAAGACACTGGGGCTCACATAGAGAGCTGAGGAGTATAGGGGTGGTCCAAAGTCCATTTGTTCACTGTTTGAAAGCAGCTGATCTCTGGAATTCACTTTTTGCACAGCGACGGAAAGGTTGGGTGGTTGTAGAAAGTCTGGGTAAATGGAAATGAGTGTAGCGAGCTTACTTTGTGTGGATGATGTTTGTGTTCAGCAAAGTTTTATGTGGAAGACTTTATAATTGTGATATGTTATAGGAGAAATCAATATTTCTTAAAAAGTAGTTTCTGCATGTGTGGAAGGGGGGTGGGGTGGTAGCAGAGCAGCAGGGATTTTTAGGGGTACATGAGACTTACTGTGGGGGAACATTAAGAAGCAGCTGTTTTTGGGCTGCACTAAATGGAAACGTTGTCCTGTGCCACACCGCACTTTGGATTCACAATCCCCCTTCCTCTTTCTAGGTCTTACCATTACTTCCCCAAAACGGCTTTGCTTTCGCTCCCCATGCACAACACACAGGCAGGGTCAGGCAGGGGCAGGGGTAGTGGTGGTACTGGGAGGGAGGGGTGGGGGTCACCTGTCTAAACTGAAGCCATCATCAGCCACTCTCCCTTACCTCAACGTGCTGACCTCCCCACTCCCCTTTCCTGCCTGATGTGGCCCTAAACAAGATCTCATCTCACACAACTGGCCCAGGCTCCTTCTAAAGTGTCAAAGTGGGTCTTAATTTAAAAGCCCCTGGGCCCATAGCAAACTATTCAGCTATGCTTACCACTCAATTATCTTCCTGTCCCTTTTTTCCGCCACTAAAGCCCCTCTGAAAACATTTAAGAGTGCCTTGTGGTGGGTCAGTCATGGTCTCAGTTTCCCAATGCCCTTGTCTTTCAAGACCAAATTCAAACATAGCACACTCTTGTGACATGGGGAGGATTTAAAATTAGTTTAGAGAGAGGGTCATCTATATAACAGATTAAGCAATGCTCCTGCTTCCTGTGATGATAAAATTATGTCAGTGCTCTTTGACGCAGTGTTTCTCACAATATTTGACAGGCCCTCTGGTAGCTATTAGTTTAGTTAAGGATTGCCCTTTTCTCTTTTAGTGGTCAGGTAGAAAAAAATTAATGTGCTTGCCTCCAGTGTTTGTCGAAAAAGCCCTGTGAGACCTTGAGGCTTGGAAACATTTACCAAGACTGAGAACCTCAGGAAGCATCCAGAGCAAAATGTTCCCTGTCTCTTTAAACCCGCTCCCCTCCTTACTGGGAATGGACTGGGGACCAGAGTGCTTGAGAAAGGTCAAAGGTGAATGAGGGAAAAGCACAGATAACTCTCAGATGGATTAGCACTAAATGATCTGGACTCTCCAACACAATCACAACACCTAAGAGGTCATTTTCACGATGGATGTTAGATCATCTGTTCCAGCAATTTCAACTAGCAGATGGAAAAATGGAATGCAGGACTTGGACATGATCTTATTTTTAACCAGGATAAGACAGTGTTTCTGAAGCCAGTTTTCCTCATTTGTGAAAAAAAAGTATTCCCTGCCAAGTAACATCTAATTTATCCTTGTTTTATTTTCGAAAGCCCTCTATGAGAACCCAAATTAGCACTGCATGTTGTGGTATGATAGTTAGATTTCATGCAGTTGATTATTCAAACTGCCTGGGATAACATTATCAGTAAATTAGTAGAGCATAAACTCTTTGACAAATTATGAATGCTCATGCAGGGGTGGGCAAACCATCATTAATCTTGAGTACATGTGAAAATGGAGACGGGTGTCTTAACACTCTTAAACTTAAATTAACTGTGATTCATCATCTCCAGTTTATCTCACTCTTCCAGGAAAAGGACATGATAAGAGAGAGACTGCTTATCAAAAACCAAACACTGTACTCATTTGTATCTTTCAAAAATGACAAAGCGAAGGCTAAACTTCCAGATGCCGAGTTGGATTTCACTCAAGGTGGATAAAACTCCTTCACTGTGGCCGGCTGTAATGGATGACTGATATCTACTGTGCTATCCATCAGAGTTAGTAATTATTACTGTGGACACTTTGTGATAATAAGGGATTTTATGAGCTTTAAAAAGCCTAACTCTTTTGAATAGGAGCAGAGCCTTGAGACTGTGGAGACAATGGCTGCTCTTTGCTATGGCTGTTCAAATCTATTTTAAGCTATAACATATCATCAATTATCAATACAAATAAATAACATCACTCAGTTTGAATACCTAAAGACAACCTGTGGAATATCATGCATTAGTCTCAATTGAAAACTGTCCTAAACTGGACATGATTTGGATTCTGTAATTTCAGTGACTGACAAATTTAAACCAAATATGCAAGCATGCTTACATGGTGATGCACAAATTCTCTCATGTAATGGCTGCAAATAACACGTAACTTCATTATTAATTCATCTATCGTTATTTTGGTATTTTGTGGGAGCTAAAGTTTAAAAGCGAAAGATATTTGATTTAGCAAAGCAGCCAATCTGTGCATTTGAGAAGATTTTTTTCAATGTGTTGGTTTTCAAAAATAGTTGCTGATTATCTTTTGGATTCAGCTCCATCTTTGGCCATCATAAGCTTCTCTACACTTGGTAGACATTTAGTGTATTTGGTATGTCAATTGTTTAGTGTAGAACATGTATTTTTGTGCTGTATTGTATCAAATACTGATTTAAATTGACTGTTCACTTTTCTTTACCAGGCAAAGTAGACTCCCTGTGGCTCATTCTTCATTGCTGCCTGAGGAGGAGTACTGACTTGAGACACACTGCAGTGTATGTGTTACCACTGAAATGTTTCACAGCTTTCTAATGGTATTTTCGCATTGTTAGGCAAGAATAAATGTCTTTGTGCATTAGGGATGGGTTCTCTCTCTCAACTGATAAGACAACACCAGATCTGCCTGAGATGCAAAAGAAAGGGGATCAAAACTAGGACACTTTGAGCTGCAGTGTGAATATTGCCTCAGTGATAGACCTCCAGCTCCCCCTCTCTCCTGTCAAGCACTTTCCCTCTCTCTCCCTGTTTTCGACTTTCTCATTCCTCTCAGACCTCCCCTCTTACACGCCTACTTTTCTTCCTCCTCTGCCAAATCCTTCCCCGCTTTTTGCACTCCACCCACTTCTGTAATGAGACACACTGGTACACCAGTATCTCTCTAAAACTCTCTTTATCTCTCTATCAGCCCTTCTTCTCTTTCATCATTGTTCTCCATCCTATGTCTTTCTTTTTATCCTCTCTTTACTACTTTCAAGGCTCTAACATATGGATTTGATTATTGAAGCTAACACAGGACACACGGCTAAAGGCTTGAGGGTGGGGTGCGGGGATATGTTTGATTTAAATCCCTTGTGCCGACTCATTTTCTCAGCATAAACTGGTAAACTAGACGCGCTATGCTACCAAGTTCATCGGGTTTGGTGTCTTGTAATAAAACTCAAATCTGCGTACAATATTAAAAAAATGTATTTTCATTCAATTTTAGATAAATGCCTGGAAAAAAGGAAAGCTTTCTATGTTTTTTAATTTTCCAGGGATTTTTTCTTACAGCTATCGGCCTCTACCAACAAGAAGAGGAATTTAGAAATATTACATGTTGGGCAGACAGATCCTCTAGTTTTCAGACGTTCAGAGTTAAAACATTTGCTGCGGAAGATAAACGAGAAGCAAACTGAATGTGAGTGTTTCTTTTATCTGATTCACTTATTAGACTTCAGCCCCTTCCTTCTATGCATTTGTTCTTCATTGGAATTTATCTGAAAGAGAAAGAAACTAATCATTTTGTTTGGGTCATGAACAGAATTGTTTGCAGGGAGTTTTCCCACACCACAAAGTACTGCAAGATGTTTTACATTGTCATCACCTTAGGATGGCACTCCCAAACCCCAACAACTGAGTTTCTCTTGTCCATATGGTATTAATTAGCACTGGTACTTGTGCTAATCTAACTTCAAGTAACTGGAATCATTTAAGTCAAAGATGTTGCCCACTTTAACTTAATTCCCCAGAAGTCATGCCAGGAAAGACTGGCTCACATCTACAGTATAGCTACAGTATATTAAGCCATCCTCATACTCTCTAACATGGCCTTTCAACTCTCACTTGAATGTCTCTCACATACTAGGTGCTTCTTTTCTTTTCTCCATTTCTGCAAACTTAGCAAAGAAAGTTATTTTCATAATGTAAACATTTCACTTCTCTTTGAGACATTCTTCACTTCACTGAAAGGCCCGTTGAGGGCCTAAGATTGACAGGGAACCTTTGGGTGCTTTTAGCAGGATGTGGTTTGCTGTTAGCTGGCTCAGGTAAGCCATTTATTCCCATTAGTGCTGATGGTGAAATAGTATTTTATTCTTCTTTTACCTGTCATGGCTGCCAGATGTAGGTCTGTAGCACTCTGCAACTACAACTCTGACAGAGTCAAAGGCATAGCCTGGAGTCTGGAAAACAACCGTTAATTGGCTGAGCTTACTAACATGTTTTCGAGTGGATTCCTCGCATCTCTGGGAAAGCAGAAGTGACTTATCTTGGGAAGAACATTACTTTGTCAGCCTTTTGTGTATTTCAAATGCTGACAGACAGAATTTTCTGGATTAAGACAACAATCCTTAAAGCTTTTCTTTATGTAGCAGGGAGCCCTATATCACTTCCTGTTAGACCACCAAACATAATTATTGGTTTCAATTATTTCACTTCATGAAAACAATATAAACATGACTGCATATGCACATGCCCATCAATTGTATAAGATTAAAAAAGGAAAATGAGCTGAACTGAGAAACGTTCTCACAGACAGTTTGGGGTTGTTGTTTTTGTGTGTTTTTCTCACAAAAAACTTGAAATGACAGAGATGTTTTAAGACCAGATACTTAAGCTTCCCTCTCAGATTTTAATTAATTTTGTTTTTATCTGGATGTTTACGCCCATGTTGAGTCATTGCAGCCACGCTAAATCTTGTGGATGTATTCATGTAGGTGGCTGGGGCTGTTTTCCAGTCTCGTCTGGCTCTGAAATTCCCTCAACATGTGCCTCACACATTTTCTTTTCAAATCTAAATGTTGTTGAATCCTGTACACTATAACTGTAGCATTAGCATTTAGCCGATCTGCACAAGGGAAATAACAGTACTGGCAAGACTTTAGAGAACTCCGGTTATATGCAAACCCCTATATGCACTGTGTCTCATTTAAGACACGGAAAGATGGAATTAATCATGGAAACAGTAAAACCTTAAGAGTTGTCTTCTATAAGTGCATTAGGGGAAAAGACTCAAATTAGACGTAAAAAGAGGGAAAACACTGATGCTGCTCCATGATTGCAAAATGCTCTAGTTTAGTATGTGTGTGTCTGGACGTCATTGGGGATGGACATCCCGAGATAGTAGGTCCAATCTTCAACTGGGGGACAGAGAAGGGGTGAATGGGATTGATTACACCATAACAGCAGATATAACAAACCACTAATCTGATGGTCTATCTGCAGTCGTACATCTTCATCTATCATCCGTTCTCCTGTCCGTCACCACTCTGGCTCAGGGGCAGTCCAGGAGCCAGACAGGGTAAACTCTTTTCTGCACGTGCATCTCATGACTCAGCGCCTGTGCATCCATCAACCTGTCTATCTCTGTTCACTGCTGCTGCAAATGTGACTTTTAGGTCTCAGATCTAGCCACGGTTTACTCTGTTGATAAAGCAAAAATAAGTGTTCTCGGTTCTAAACTGGACCAAATTCAGCTCTTTGCAAACATATGTTTCTTTCTCCGTGGACATTTTACTTTTCTGCCAGCATATGCTTTGTATCAGAATGTATGTGATCCAATTCATAAGACTGTATTTTCTCCCATTATCTGGTTTGGTAATTACCTCAATCTTGTCACTTAAAGTAATTACAGACATCACGTTATGTTTTCGGAAATACATTTGGTAGAGAAGGCTGGGAAGGATCCTTCGGCTTGGCAAAGCTTCCATCAATGGGAAACAAAAACATGCTCTAAAAATGGATGGCAGAGTCTCTTATGTTTTTGATCACAACAAGAAAGACAAGTATTTTGACATCTGTATTAAGCAGAAATCCTCACGTGCACCATAAGTGCTGGTAAAAGGTGCATGATGGAAAGTTTGAAGTTATCCCCCAAGTGGAAATGAAAAGCAGAGATT
Source organism: Ctenopoma multispine (assembly GCA_034779795.1). NCBI lineage: Eukaryota > Metazoa > Chordata > Actinopteri > Anabantiformes > Anabantidae > Ctenopoma > Ctenopoma multispine. Next base: position 14,503,209 of record JAUYWH010000020.1, on the reverse strand, counting down.
TGGGGGGCTGAGTAAAACAGAGACTTTATTTCCTTAGCAGATGGCTACTTCTTTTACCACCAATGTTAATGTGTTCTTGAAACGGGTTTTGCGGTGGTCAGTGAAGAAGAGGACTTCTAGCTCTTATCACAAGCTGTAGTGAGACATCGTCTGCTTCAGAGACACTGGTCCATCAAAATCTGAGGCAATTACACTGAGATCACAGAGGTCAGACACTAGGGGAGGCAAGAATGTGCCTGCTGGATCAGCTTATCGGACAGCCAGGAACAGCTGAGGAAACTACCTGCACTGTTCACAGAAGTCAAGAGACTTGAGTGCAGAGAGAGAGCAAAGGTCATGAATTGGAGTTTTATTTTGCAGATCTCTTTATCTAGGATCTTTTGAATTTTTTAAGACAAGAAAGTCAGGAGGGTGTGAGTGGATTGGAATAATTTTAAGACATAGTTTGAAATTGTACTGTAGCTGGTGCATTAATATTTCAAGGCCAGGTCTAGTACTTTGAAAAGGTACAAAAAAGAGGATGGAATTTGATGGCGTCACACAGTGTTAAAATGTGAATAAGCAAACAGTGAGACAAGAATATCAAATTTCACCTGCTGACAAATGTCTTCACTCAGTTCAATAATGCATGAGTAATGGCTTACAGCAAGAGCCTCAAAAAAGAACAAGAGCCCATTTAAAAAGGCAATACTACAAAGTAAATATTTTATGAATGTCAAAGCTCAACTCTGTTTTTGTAGTTACTCACATACACACATTCAGCATATGAGAAAATGCTGAATTGTCTGAATGTCTGGAAGCTAAGAAACTACGCTTCTGGTCACTTTGATCCATCGTTCCTTGGTATTATCATGGTTGCCACATGGGCTGTGCTCTGACCTCAGCCTATCGGCAAATTTGGCTTACTTGTCTATTGCATATTTTTGCTGGACCTGATTTGGGGGGTACACGCAAGGTTCAGGAGTTTAACAAGAGCGGTCGACAGCATGCTCTGGCTAATAAACCGCCAGCTGGTCACCTTAGGATGGTTAACACAGAAGAAGACCAAATGGCCTAACAGGGTCCTGAGTTTTACTAGGACAGAGTACAGTTGAAATGCCACTCAGAATCAGCACGCCACCTGAACAGCAGGAACCATGAAATCTTTCTTTAAAGTATGGTTCATATCTACTTCATTCATACTGTTTTTATCATGTTTTTATTCCTATTTTTACAGCACTGGATTCTTTGGCTCTTCTTACGTGGAAGATTATTTGAAACACGCCATTCTCATAAAAGTGTTCTGCATCAAACCAAAACTGTGTTTCTGTCCCTTTGAAGATATGATCCTCTCCATCTGTAACCAAGTCATTCTGAAAGTCTGTCTTCACCCATTCACATTGTCTGTAGCTAATAATTCCAGAAGAGAGCTTGAGACTCAAAGTCTAAACAAGTTTAGTAAATTTCTTGCCAGCACGTGATTTGTGACATGATCTGCATCTAGTAAATGTGCACATTCATTCTGCTAAAATGGTTAAAGAATGCAATGGCCTTTACTCATTAACTGTAATGTGTGCAACAGAAAAAGAAAAAAGGACTGTTTATTTTGACTCAAGCAAAACAATCTCCATCTCCATTTCATTCTCCCGCCAGATTAATTGGGGCAATCGACTTGTGTTTGCAACACAAAGTAGATGGCAGACTCCTCGACACCGCCAGCATGGCAGCCAGGAGCAGTGGAGCGCCACACAGCAGTTGCTGTGACGAGACAATGAGGCGAACACTCTTAGTAATTTAATACAGTTTAGGAAGTCCACGTCTGACTAAATCAGTCGTAGCAGTGTGGAAATTTTGCCTTTTGTGAATAATTGGAATAAAGCACAGATATACATTACTTGCCTATATTTGTAAGCTGTGGACACATTTACTTTAAAAACATATGTAGGCTATGTGGTGAGGGTCTCCAACAAAGACCCAACACTTTCTTTAATACGCTTTTTGTGCTGGTGTGCCAAAAAAGGCGTTTAGGCGTTACGGGACCCCTCATGACATATAAGGGACACCCAAGAGATCTTCCTGCCTTTGCTGACTTTTGACCTCATCCCTCTGAGTCCTGCCACTGACTCACATAAGCCCTGACCCCCCCATCCCTGGGCATGCTGGCATACAACAAGTAAAAAATGACCTCTTAACGTTGTCAATGTTTCAACGCTTACACAAAGCACAGTGATGAAAACACCCTCACCTCCACTACCCTCTATATAAGGAAGTGAAAGGTTTGAAGAGATTGAGAATGTTTTACAGCACACAATGAGCCACTTTAGGCTGACGTTATGCAATGTATTAAAATATTAGCACTTTTGCTGTAGCTGTAAAACAATAGTGTTAGCTCATTGAAGGAGACTTTATTATTCACAGCACATTATTGCTTGTAGTGCAAACTTACATGTGCTATATTCTGTTATTTGACTCAATATATCACTTTGCTCGCTCATTACCTGATGACACTTTTTGCTGCTTTTATACTCCCACTTTATAGAGTGTGACAAAGGCATAAGGCCTTTGTGGTATTAGACATAACAGTTTCAGTAGAAATTAAGAAGAAATGCTTAAAGGTAATCATGTTCCCTCACTAGATTTTCCTTCAGCCATCTGGTAGCTATTGAGCACTGTTTTGGATACTTTGAGAAAGAGCCCATATCTTACTCATTATACAACAAAACAGTCACATTCCCTCGCTCTTGCCCTCTGCCCCCCTTTCTTTCTGACTGTCTCTTACACTCTATCTCCCTCTCTGTCTTCCTGCCTGTCTCATTCTCACCACACCAATCAGTTAAGGAGACACATTACTTAATGAGGTAATTGGTCTAATGTCTCTAGGGTACAATGAAAAATTCCATAGTACAGGACGCTATTGTGGTTAAGTTTCAACCAAAAGTCACATTATGCTGCAAGGCATTGTTAAATGTCGTGGATTTTGGGTTTGTGTACACTTCAAGGTCCCTGGCTGGCTTTTTGTTATTTTCTCTGAATTAACAAAAAAAGAAAACAAAGAAATTTGGGGCAATGTTGAGTTTATGGCACTATGAATGCTGATGGTGGCATTTGCCAGTGGCTGCCACTGGAGCATTTTTAACTGGCCGATTTTCATGATTATGACAACACTGACAGCACTAATATGTGCTGCCGTCAAAACCAAACATTCATTCCGCTGTGGGCTATCCTGATTTCTGGTATGCGACCTTGTGGTTGACATAGAACCACAAAAGTAGTGATTCCTTTCCATCCCTCTACAATTTTCCATCCAGCTCCATTTGTTTTTCATTTGGAGAAACAAAACTGTTCACCCTTTTCCTTCTGTAAAAACATGACATCCCAGAAGGCTGTGTGGGAAGTATCAATCACTGGAATGGTTGTATTGTGATTACCTCAACACACCATATCAGACCTGCTCTCTAAAAAGAAAAAAAACGGACACCAGAGTTATGACAGCAGAGATAACACGCAATGTTGTGAAGCTCAAACTACAAGCCTTATCTGCGACAGGATAGAGAGCATACATATTTGTGCAGCTACAGTTTATCCAACATAGCAAGTAGACAGTTTTGGATAGATGAGCGAGGAGAATGCAGAGGACCATGTCGGCAGATACCGACAGTACCTGTGAATGAAACATGAGCCTTTTTGTCTGAGGAAACACACAGTGGAAACATCGTCAGCATATGAATCAGCCAGCAAGAGTGTGGGAGAATGAAATCACTGTTTGAGGAAAGAACTCTTATTGTTCTAGTTGAGACAGTGTTTCTACACTTAAAGACCTCTTTCTTTTTTTTCCCCATTAGAAACAACAACAAAAAAGACTTAAGGTCTTGGGACATTGCAGATCCGGTTATGAGAACTATTGCAATGACTGTGGGTAATCCTATAGTTCTCAAAGCTATTTTAATGTTGTAAGATGTCAGAATTTGGATGCACATAAAAGGTCTTTTGTAAATCATACCATTAATTTCATGTTACAATTTCAGTCTGCTTAAGTGCTCAATGTGAACAAGAACGTTTTGACTTGATGATAACAGATGTTAAATAATTGAATTTCTTTCTTATTTTGGTGACTCTGGTAACTCCATTGCACTGCTTTCATTAAACTGATGACAGAAAAGAAACTCCCTCTGCTCTCACAGACTGGTTTGCCAATTGCATGTATGCACAATGAATTTAAATAAATTACAGAAAAGTATGTATTCATTCCATGGGATGCCACAAACTCTCTATTAGTGGTGGTTTAAGTTGATAATGTATTACTTTCTTCTGTTTCAATTGTTTAAGAAGTAGATTTATTAAAAGTAAAATGAGAGGTCGTTTCCAGGTTAGCCTGATTTGATTTCAGAGAAAATAAAAAGTGACTCTGATATGGTGTTAAAGAAAATAAGTCTGACTTATAACCTTGAGATCAAATAATTTTAAAGTAGTTGACAAGGAGTTTTTTTTGTTGGTTTTGTAGTTTATAAAATGAGAAAATGTAGTTTTTATGAAATAAATGATTAATGGAGTTAATGAAAGACCATGAAATATAATGGATGAATTATTTATTTTTATCCAACTACATTAAATACTGGAACTTGAAAAAATAAACAGAACAGCAATTGTGAAGAAAATATAGGCTCCCAAAATGATATGTCCCCATTGAACAAATGTGGTAACTCGCCAACAGTTTTTAAAAGCGCCAGAGTAAAATAGTTTCATATGACAAATTAACTGTTCATCAGGAATTATTTTCCTACTGTATGTTTCCATGATGTGGATTCCCTCAGGAGTCTGTTTGACTCAATTTGTTTTACAAAGTTGTATTTGAAGGTGTCGCCAACCATTGTTCATTTTCATTTTAGATGGCTGGAATTCCCTCAGTGAACATGTACAAACATAATATTCCAGCTGTCAGCTACAACGCTGTTTTTCAGTTTAAATATTATCTCACTATCTATGTGAAACTGTCACGGAGCTAACCACAAACACGTAGTCAGATTGGTGTATAACATGCCTAAGATGATTTTTTTCCTCGTTCAATCTCTGCTCTCAGACCTGGGTCAAGTGGAACTTTAGTGTTTGTTTTAATCTGTTTGGAGCACCAGCTGTGCTGTTTGAAGCAAACATCTGGTACAGAATGCTTCTTGAAAAAAGAAACAAATGGTTGTTAACAAGTATATGTATGACAAGTTTTCTATTCTATTATTTTGTGATAAAATGTGTTTTATTATCAAGAGGTAGAGAGAGCCTACATAATAACAAATGTGTACATTGTTCTATAGTCCTCATGCACTACAGCAACATTTCATGCATTTAATTCTGTATTTTTATATTCAATTATGAAAATAAATTGCAGTTGTATGAAGTAAACAAGATGCACATCACCTACTGTACATGTATAACGGTATGTACATAATCATATTTCACAAAATTAACTACTGTACCATACAACATATTTTCTTTAATTAAATTCTAGTAGATGTTGATAACTTAGCCTCTTTTTCACTTGTTATTCTTCTCTGTCATGCATTCCTTCCATATTCTGTAAACACTTCCTTATTCTATCAGACTTTGTCAAGAAGATGAACTGTGATGGTGAGAATTTCCTGTTGATGTTTCCAAATTTTTCCTTGTTTTCCCTTTTATGACATGTCTCGTCCATTTCCATAATACTAGTGAACTTCCACAACAAACTAAAATGAGCTGTTTCAGTGTCTTATTGGGAGGCACAAGAACAAAAGGGTAATTTATTTAAACTTGATGAAATTATTGTTGTTTTACTTGCAGAAAGTAGTTCACACAACAAGTTAACTGCTGACCGGGTACATTTCCCCTCCTAAGTGGAGAGCATTGTTATGGCCTTAGCACACTCTTCGATTTAAACAGATGTGGATTTACAAGAAAAGTACAGGCTACATTAACTCCCTAATAGCCTAATGTAGCACACAGGAATTAAAAAACAATTCCCTGGTCCTCAGTAAACGTCAACTCACTAACTAGTGAATCTTCTCTGAATTTTAATGTGGCCTTTAAACTAAGAGTGCATCTGATCATCTCTTGCAGTTACAACACATCTTTTGCACTATTGTAAGTGCGATGTTTTGTTTAGGGTTAGGTCCATCAGTTTGCTTATGCTGTATTTAACTGTAGCCATGCTCGTCATATACTGAATTTAGAATGTTAATGATAACAGTTACATTCGACTTTGTTTGAGCAACGTGTTTAAGTGTTAACACATATTGCTACACTGGAGAATTGGGGACACTGTACGATGAGGTAGTAGTACGTAGAAGAAGGTGGTCAGTTTTTTGGTGGCCTAACCGGTTGTGTGTTATGTTTAACAAGACACCAGTTTTACTTCAACCTCAATTTTATTAAGCAGCTTATCAGGAGCTGTACATCATAGCAGTCTCCGCTTTTCATTCAGCTTTTCATCACCCACATGTTGCTGCAGGAAACTGAATCTTTTACACTTCTGTGCTTGATACGCATCAACTGTGTTTGACTCAAAATTGTATCTTAAATGTGCAAAACTCACAAAAGTACATCACGGTTCATTCAGCACTAATGTTTTTAAAATAATGTATATCTGTCATGGGTGTTGTATGTCACATTGGACATCATGTTTAATGTCACATACCTCACATACCCAGTGTAAGAGGAACACTGAAGCAACTTCAGGGTTTACTGTAAATAAGTAAAGTTATCCTAAAGAATGCCCACCTTCTTACCAATATGTCAACATCGGGTTGGGAGGTAGTAGTGTATGCAGCACTGGGTAGAGAACCCCAGGGTGAGTGGTTTGATTCCCGGTTCCTCGAGGCTATGCACCTCAACCAAAACCCCAGACAGTAGCACTGTCATCTACTACAGCTGTCCAAACAACAATTTCCCGAAGGGGCTCAATAATGTCTGTCATTAATATGGCAGGGTTTCTGTAAAGAGACCTAGGTTTCAGTGCAGATTTTAAACCGCTTTAGTGGCTTTACATGCACTGCAAAATCCTCCACATAAAACAAAACGGAGCAGTATGACATAATTGCAATTTTATGGTATGAAATGTTTTGATTTTAAGATTTTCAACAGAGGGCAGTATCAAAGTGGCAAATATCTGCCTTTAAAAGCTCACATTAACCAACCAGTATTGTATTTTCCTAATCTTAATTTGTCAATTCATTTCGACACCAGTGACACCAGCTGCTGTAATTAATCATGGAATTCGAGAATTTCTGTCATCAACTTTGGCAACATTGTGGATGTTTTTTGCTTCTTCTTCTTGGCTTTTGCAACCTTTCTGTCTCTGTGGCTCAGTTTATCTATCACCGGCTCCCTCACTTGCGTCGAGAGTGACACTGACTAAGGTGACACCTGCAGTAGCCGAGATACAGCAGAGCTAATGGATTTGTCCCAGGCATCTGAGAGACAACAGAGCCCTAGCCTCAGAGAGGATGAAGCACAAAGGGAAAGAGTTTAAACGCTTCTCTCCTTAATCTTCATTTGGCCTCAAAAGAGAGAAAAAAAGAAAAGTGAGTGAACAACGTCTCACATCTCACCTCATCTACACCACAGCATCCATCCATCATCTGTGGCAGTCTAAATCCCAATCCTTTCATTCCCCTAAAGGAGGGGAGTTTGTAATGAGGAGGGGTTTGTTAAAGAAAGAGTTATTTTTATTTCGTCTCCAAGGGAAAAGGCTTTAAGGCAACTTGGTGCATTCCATCTGAATTACACAATTTATCACAATTTATATGAAATCTTCTACAGCCTTTGTGACACATAACCATGTGTTCCTTTTCACTCATATGCACCCAACTGCTGTTTCAACTATGCATCCAAATCAAGTGTTGGAATTTATAAAAAACACGGGGCCTGACACACGAACTCAGATCATCAGATTCAAGTCAGGTTTCAGAATCAGGGTCACTCACACGGTGGTGGAGAATAAATGCGGGGAGGTCAGAGGAGCTCACAAATAACAGGATCTTTATGTCATATCACTATTATTACTAAACAAACTAAATGGACTCAGATGAATAAAAGCAGACATTAAGTAAGTGTGCTCTTGAGCACTCACCACTTCAATAACCACTGCACTTCATGATTAAAGACATAGTACCAGCACTGTGGTGGAGCTGCCTCATCGGAAACCACATGACTTGGATTTTTACATTCCTTTTTTTTAAATTTTGCTCATAAAACATAAAAACTATGATGGTAAGTCTTTGTCCTTAAAAAGTATGAAAGTCTACTTTTTGCCTTTACACCTTGAGCTTCTTTGTTATTATACATATGTGTTCATTGAAGCCCAAATGTGCTTTGTAATGTTGCCAAAACTACAACAGTGATGCCTGATAAACCATATCAATAAACTGTTCCAAGGGATACAATATAATGTAATTTGGTCTAGCTATGTGCAGTAATACTTGTTACATGGTACCAAGGTCTGTCCTTACACGATCTTGTCTGAGATTGCCACCCTGGAAATCTTTGAAATGTAATTGTATTCTATTCTCTGCTACAATATTGAACCCCATATGACCTTTCATTTCAAAATCAAAGTGGGTCACTGTGGTTAACTATGTTCTAACACATAAATATAAGGGATTAGGGTGCCATTATTGCTTATTGAATAATGTGTTTGATGCAAGTGTAATTCATTCCTGAGCAGACATTATTGATTTACTGTTAGCCTCAAATCTATCTATAATTCATATTTAAGCTGCAGGCTCTTCCTTGATAGCTGAGAAAATCCCTTCAAGGCACGGGCAGAGAGGCATCAGGAGACTCGTGAAACTGTAAGTGAAAGCTCAAGCATCAGGAAATAAAAGTGAGTCAAGTAGTGAAATAGCCAATCACCCAACATTCCTTACAAAGGTGTATCACAGGGGTCGCAGAGTCAAAGGTGAGGGGTTTCTGGATGGTGAGCACAGCTGTGTGCAATGAGAAGTGTAAGAAGCTGCCCCAGTGTGACCCCCAAAGTCACCACTTCCATTACACATCTGGGCCTGATTCCCTCTAGCAGGCAGATATCATGACAGAACAGAGGGCCTCCTTTACTCTTGTTTGTTATTTATTAACCTCATCCCAACTTCACTGTTCCCTTCTCATTAGGACTGTGATTGACTTCTCAAAATGCCAACCTCACCTTAAGACGCTGCTCTAAATTACGATACTGGCAATATTTGTTTTCAAAATGAAGTGGAAAATAGCTAGTGATCGGATATTTAAAAAAATGACTTATCTGAATCTTTCTGGTTATTGTTATTGTTATAGTCAAACACAGTTACGGTTTTACCAGTAAGTGCAGTCTGCAACAGCAATCTTTTGTTTATTAAACCTTTCTGCTGTTTCATGATGTAAGTCTGTAATATTCATTGGTATATCATGACATATCTGCACACTGTTTTCAACACAGACGTTATTGTATTTCTGATTGATTCTCGATGTGAAACCATTACTAAGTTGATAAACCAATTAAAGTCTGTGGCTCTGCAAGATACGGCACACATGACTGATAATGTCTGACGGGAGATCAAACACATGATGAATTGCAAGGCTCTCATTTTTCAAATGAGGCACCCTCCAGTCTAATGACCTCTGACACCAGGTCACCTCATGGATTTTGTGTTTTCATGTGTGTGCATTATAGAGCTGAAGTGTGGTGTTTGTTTTGCGTGTTTGTTTTCTTACACGTCTCTCTCAGTGTCTGCATGCCTGCATGTGTAACAGATTTGAAGACATTGGTTTAATCTACCCCCCACCGCCACCCCCCCCTCCTTCTAATTAAATGCACATTCTTCATTTGGCTTGATGGTAGAGTGCCAGTCCAACTTCTCTCTAGCACAAGGCATAGGGTTTGAGAAAGGTAATGGGATACACCCACAGAATAATCTTCAGCCCATCTGCCAGCACCAATCAAGCTAGTTTTGTTGGTTTTCATGCCAGTTCATCAACATATCAGTTCATTTGCATAAATTTTCACAGAAGAAAAATACATGTTTGAATATGTATTCAGACATGTATGCAAATGTACTTATTGCATGAACATAAACATACGCATTTATTTACACAAGGGTTTATTTGAGACTATTTATATTTTTGGTTTTGTTCATACGTCTGCATGAGTGTGTGTGTGTGTGTGTGTGTGTATCTGTCCACCTCCTGAAACCTGGATCTCTCTCTAGCTGTGAATGCAGAGCAAGCCAATTTAGCAAAAAGTCACATCTCTCCTCCACATCTCAGTGGTATTATCATAATATATTTTATTTATCAAACGGACTGCCATGCATGTTCTTTCCCACCACCTGTTAACGATGCACTCTCCACTGCCACTGAATGCAAACGAGACCTTGGCCCCGCATGTAATTGAGCACTGCGATGCATCTTCAAAGTACGCGTAGCAGATGTCTCTCTTCTCTGGAGACCTTATCAGAGAGGAATGGATAAATAACACATAGGCGCAGAAATGCAGATGGATGCGGTGGTGGTGAGAAGAGAAAAGAAGGAGAAGAAGGGGGGTGAGGAAAAAAGATGCTGATCCTTTCCTGTCATGCTGAGGCAGGAAAGGGCAAAAGGAAATGACGTGACTGCAGGGCAAAACTGTGTGAGTGTGCGTGACAACAGTAATGTCATGATATGTGTCAGTCCTACACTGGACAAAGGTATCTATTAAGTTATATGAGTGTAAATTTTATCTTATAGCAAATTTAATGGAACATTGCTAATTTAAATATTAACTAATTATTGGTTGCTGCATGTAAAAGACACAAAGAGATTGCACAGCTTTGAAGTAATTAGGTACAGGAAGCTCTGCTGTTCTCTCAAATCCACAGCAGCTTCTCTTGTGGGTTCAAAACACTGACCGATCCCAAGATTCTGCTGTTGATTGCTATCAAAACTTGTTTGGCTCTAATGAATCTTCTGCTACAAAGTCACATCTTGTCACACAGATGACTTACTCATTAATCAGTCTATTTTGTCTTCACTCAAAGTTTAATCTTTAATCAACTGTAATAAAATACTAAAAGAATGTAACAACACCACTAATAATACAGCCACTGCACAGCCGTGGTCAGCAGATTAGCTTTCTCTATTTGTTTTCAGATTTCGCCGACTTGCCAAATCTCAGTTTAGTGATGTTTACATCTACTTTCGTTGTCACCTTATTCCCAATATCCTTAAAGTATTCTGTTCTAAATAAACATATAGTGGCATTTTTCTTTGTAACGTACAATCTAGTTTAGCTAAGGGACTGAATGCTACATATTTGTAAACAATTATATTGTAATGTACGTTTGATGGTTTAGTCAACCCTTCTATTCAAAAGTAAGATATCTGCTTTCTCACAATTTACTGAAGACAGAATAAACAGTCTATTGTGGGAATTTATGTCCGCAATATTTACTTTTCTTTTCTTTAGGCTTCTCTCTGTTGCTTTGAAATGATATTAAGGGCATGGATATTCCCAGTGGTGCATCTCGACAGCATCTTGGAGGCTTGCTGGGTTTGTGGAAGGGTAAATTAGCAATTATAAGGCTGGTTCACATCTTCTGAGCAGGGATGGAGTCAGCAAAATCCTGCCACCTTCTGCTGTCTCATTAACGTCCAGTCAGGGAGATGGAAACAAACAGAGAGTCTGGGGGTCTCCGTGGTTACTCTGGGTGAGAATCTAATCAATGATATGCTCTCTCTCTGGATGGTGGCGAGGTATTAATGAGCTTCCAATGCCAATGAGAGCTAATTATCAGCCTTCTAGATGCAGAGAAGGAAAAACAAATTAAGGCGACACTGGAGAAGTAGGAAGGGAGGGGGTGGGGGTTCTGCAGAGATATGCAAAGATCAAAAATGTCAGATCGATATTTTCACAAGCACAAATAGCAGTGTGAAAAGAGGAACCATCACGTGCCAAACTATCATCAAACTTTCAGCAATTGTGTAGACAATCATTAAAGTACAATCAAACTCATAAACAGACTCAAAGAACCATTACAAATATGTTTCTATTTTAAAGATCCTGACTTACTTTTTCCATTCCATGTTAATATCAGTATAGTTTAAAGAAAAAGAGCTGGTGTAGTTAAAATAAATACTTCTGGTATCCTTTATCCTGACTTTTTCTGGCTTCGAATAGATGGGTAAAATCTATGTATTCGAATATACTCAAATATTTAATGCTTTTCAAAAATTGTATACGATAAGAAGTCCTTGATTTTGTGTCTCCAGAGAACAGAGCAGATAAATCTTAAATAGCACACAACTAGGCCATTGCAAATTGCTTTCAGTACTGTAGTTCTACAGTACTACTGAGTTAAAACATTTCAGTAAAAACACCAAGAAAAGTTTAGAACTGCCCTATGACAGGTTTAAACAGTCATTAGCTATAGTTTTCCCCCAGGCTCTCGATCGCCACACGCCACTACTAAATTAGATTGCACAGTAGCAAGAAGGGTGTGGAGGATTACTGTTTACATTAGTAAGAACTGCAAGCATTTACTGATGCTGAGACAATAGACGAGCTAAGTCCCACCCTACAGCATGTCACTCTAAACAAAGGCATATGATAATGGCTTAAACAACTGAAGCCAAGCCTTTGTGGCTTCTGACAGCCTCTCTTGTCTTCATTTAATATAATACCACAAGGGTCATTTAGAACAAGAGAGAAAGCACTTGAGACCCGTATGATGCTAATGTCTGACCACATGAAAGCATAGTAGCATTGCTGTGATTGCAGCTCCAGTGCTTGTGGGTGTCGGAGGAGGAATCTAGATACACAGCAATGTTCTAGATGTGTCTAACGATGACTAACGTACCACAGTGATAGCTGTGGCACTGTGATTCTTCGTCCTTACATTGTTTAAAACTTGCGTCTTGAAAAAATTCTAAAATTTAGTGTCATCTGTAAGCCAGCAGGGCAGGATGTTATTGGAAATCCTGTGATATTCAGCCAAGTGCTCAGCAGCTACAATATTTGTCTGGCAATTCTAACTTGAAACTAGTTACTAGAAACTATGTTACGCATTGTCAGCGGATGCACTTAGCCTGAGACTCTGAGTCATGAAACAATGTCAGAAACTGGTAACATCAGAAAATGTTTGTACAGAAAGAGGATTCCTTTTTTCAAATACATTGCAGATAATAAGAGGATTCCTCAAATCATAATGACAAGCGCGGATGGAGTTTGAGAATGTGACAGAAAGAAACGAACAAGCAGATGGTTGATGGGTGATGAATTGAAGTGTCGAACTGAACTCTAGATGCCCTCTATGTTCCACTTTCTACTCATTATAGAGGCTTTGTCTTTGTATGTTGGGATTTCAACTGTTTTTTTGTTTTTGTTTTTTTTTGTATTATTGGTATCCTAAGAGTGTAGTTTTTTTCATTAACAAAGCTACAGATATATATATATATATATATTAGAGCAGGCATTTCAAATAGTCAGCTATTTGAAAAAACAGCAACAATTATGTATTTTTATTAGATGATAGAAAAACAATTTAACCAAAGTTATTTAGAAACCGTTTTATCATTCGCAGTATAATTCCCTTTCCTCTAGCATCCCACAAGTTTAAATGTGCCTGCACGGTATTTATCAATTTACAAGTCAAATTAGTTTGGGTGAAACGCTTAATTAGACTTGTAGATGCAGTAGCATGATACCACCTCCTTTTTCTTTGTAGAACAAACATAAGCCATTTATTAGCCACGTTTATCCAAGGGGCCTTACAAGGAACATGAGTGCATACATTATCCTAAAACATTAGTGTCTCACTCATTCACAGTACTAAGAACTACATGCCCATTGTTTTATGGTTGCACTTACAGTGGGTAAACAGGCCAGGAGGCACTTTACTGTCCCATGTGCAGAGCCTTATACCCAGGGAGGGGTCTTTTCTGAAGGGAAAGAAGCTGAATGGTTGCTGTGTCTCTGTTTTTCCCCACGGAGCTAACCTACTGCATCAGGTTGGTTCATGTTCTTAGCAGAGAGTACAAGATGTTACTTAATACTGAAAGGACACATAAGATGGCTGGATCCCAGAAAACAAGGAATAATGTCAGGACACTGTAGAACACATTAGAAGGGCCAAAACATGAACATGTTATTGTACATTGGAGGTAGAATTTCAAGCACTGCTCTGCAGTACCCTTCTCATGGAACTTCTCTTTTATCTCAGGCTCATAATACAATTGAGATGACAGATATAAAAATGTCATGAACCTAATCCAAACTCCACTGCTCTTTAAAGATATGAATGTGCTGAACGAGGGGATTCTTGTATTTAAATCACATTATCTCATTTTTTGAATGGATGAACTTAAGTTGACGAGCCTATCTCCAGTGTGTCTTGCTTGCTACACAAACATATTGGCACAGTCATGCACTTACACATGCAAAGATGAAAGCATGTGCACACATAGATCTTAGTTTTTGACATTTGGGGAAAGCATTCAGGCTAAGTAAAGCAACCGTGTCAGAGGTGATGAGTATGTTATGGTTCCCCGTAGACCATAGGCCCCACGTGTCTATGTCACAGCAGACAAATCATCTAAAACTAGCACAGACCATTTTTCTTTTTGCCTAACATTTGCTATAATATGGTATGTGAATTGGATAGCTTGTTGCTTTAGATCTTGGTTTATAGTATTTTACAAGCACATCTTCACAGCTCTGATTTTATTTTACTTTATTTAGCTGACTTACACTATTTACAGAAAAAACATACCAATCAATTCAAGCAAAAGTACTGTAGAAATGTGCTAGAATATGACATTTACAATATGTCATATCTCTGGCAAACATAACTGGGGCTGCTTATTATGCAAAGGAGAAAGGCATCATCTATGTGCCAAATTTACACCACACCACCAGCTTGCCCCTAGCTGGCAGTTGGCATGCCATGTTCCACATCAGTGGTTTGCTGCTGCTTATAGAAACTCAGTAAAAGTAGAGTTGATGCCCAGATCAAATTTAAACTTAATCAGTTACCTGTGTTTCAGTAAAAGTAAAGTGTAAAAATCTTTGTTAATTATGTAGAACACATTAGCCCTATCATGTTTACTTTTACATGTTCAGTAGAATGTTTCCTCAAAAGTCACCATTGACCAAGTTAAATTTTATAAAGTGTTTTATAAAGGCAAACTTCTTACATGCTGGGGCATGCATCAACAAGAGCATAAATGGCTGACCAGAATTTTAACATGACTGAGAGTAGACAAAGCTGATATAGTGAGCAGCTGCCAGGTGCCAACATGCATTAGTTGTTTTTGAACAGTGAAAATAGGTTGATTCTGAGAAGGAGCATGCAATCCCTAAAGTGGTTTTATGGCATATACTACAAATTGAGAAGGAAAAACAAATGACAGAACTATTTTGGAGTCTCTTGTCTCAAACTAGACCACTCAGCACAAGTGTTAATGTTGCTTCTTTGAGCAAAGTTTGTTCACCAAGCAAGAATTGGTCTCCAGTAATCTAGGCTTTATTTCAGAAAGATGGTATGACATCGATAACCGTCTATGCTTAAAAATCAAAATATTGATATGTCATATAAGACCAAAATAATGTCTCTGCTGTTAAAAAGCCTAAAATACCTCAAACCGCACTTAAAATATGCTAATTTGGCTACAAGCATATTCATAAAGTAAAGAAATCTTTATTTCTTGCTATAAGTCTATATATAGTATATAGTATATGAAGGATATAGATGCTTATTTATATGAGGAGTTGTATAAATGCAGAAATATTGTCAGGTTTCAACAACAACCGGTTCATGGTGTTCTCTCTTTAATCTGTGAACAGAAAACATGGATTTATCCTTTGGAAAACCAAATGCGTTTGTTGGCCTTGTCTTGACTGGGCAATCAGACAAATAATGCCATGGTGCACATTAGGGGAGGATCCCAATCAGTGAATTCATTAAAGTATTTACATTGAGGCCCACATAAGCGACCCGTTTGTTTTATACCTCTCTTCCCCCACTGCCTTTCTGGTCTGATGTGGCCAATGAATTACTTGTCAGCAACTGCCCATGTTTAGGCTTGTGTGAGAAGGAAGCTAGTTATTGGTTTGACATTTGTATGTATGTTTCTATGAAGTCAAAGGTCAGGGTCAGCACCTCTCACTGCATTTTTGTTTAACCACCTCAGTCACATAAATGCCTGGGATGTGGAAAGCTGATAGGGGCAGTTGACATGACAGAGTAACGAATAAAGTCTGAATGTGACCCCTGAAACATGGGGTCATAAACACTTTATGCTTTCGATGTGTGTAAGAGAGCGCTGGGGAAAGAATTGGTGTAATAGTGAAGCATATGCCCTCCACATGAGAGATTTTTTGTGCACTCAGGAATAAATCTGGTCAAGGCCACCTCAAGTCTAACTTAAGTCATTGTGATGAAATGTGTCCTTGAGTGCTTGACTGCCAAGCAGAACTAGGGGTCTTTGATGAGTTGCCTTCAATAATCTTGTACTACTACACAAGGGATGCAGTGCAACAGAAATTCTGAATTTTCTTTTTCATTGGCAGTGCACAATCATTGCATCTCACAAGTAAAGAAGTGAAAAAACTGAAAGAGTCAAAATATTAAATCCCTGCATTTTTCCAATTTGATTAATTTGCTGTACAGCTGGAAGAGACGCCTGCTTGAAACACAGATATGGGATTTTCTGAAAAAAGTGAAGTTGAGAAATGAGTCTAATCCATGCGTAATAAAGAAGTGCATTATTCACTCATATAGGTATGGAAAGCAACCGTTAAACAACCCTTGTAGTCCTGTACTGTAAGCACTGTCTACGGACTTTATATCTGTTTAACTGTGAGCTTAGATAACACTAAGCTCAAAACTGGGAAAGCAAGATAAGAGCAGCTGTAGCCACACAGAATGTGATTAACAAAGTTTGGAAGTCAAAAAGTACAGCGGAAACTAACCAGAATGCTGCTCTGAAACTCTCACACTCCTAACCAAAAAGGAATGTGAAACAAGTTATTGTACAAACAAAATAGATATAATGAAATACTTGTGTAAGTGTTCTTTTGACTGCATTAGATAACAGCACTACTGTTGGGTTTCAGTGTCTTGTTCAACGATACCTCAACATGCGACCAAGAGGAACCGGGAGTCGAACCACTAACAATGGGGTTCAGACTGCTCTACCAACTGAGCTACATGCTGCAAATAGTATACTATATATAGAAAAGGTGCCCAAATAGTAAATTACTGTAGCGCAAAGGCACAACAATGACCAGAGGATTTGTTCAACCCAGCTTCTTTTAGCAATTTGCAAGAAATCGCAAAAATTAATCCACCAAGGAAAAAAGGACAAATTTAAATCAGCAGAACAAGACTTAATAATGAAAGTTCTCCAACAAAGAACAAAGCATCAACTAAAGATGCTCTCCCATGCATTAAATTGCTAATGGCAACCTTAAAAAGAACGTTGGTTACCATGTTATTTGTTTATTTATTTTTAAAGATAAAAGCTTCATAACCAAAAGCAATGAAGGTATATGCTAGCTTAATTAGATGTTGTTTTACAACTTTAAAAAAAACATGAACATGAATTGGACTTGATTGAAGTTATTATTCTTGTTCAGGCTACAAAGACATAAAGGTAAGGTAAGAGTGTAATGGTTTTATAGTTTGAAGATAAATGTTTTACTTTAGAAAGCTGTTTGTTTTATGTTAATGAGACTAGGTATAGGTTTTTCTTTCCTTCTTCTACATTTAAGAGTCACCAATAATTAAAATACCAGCAAAAGAGGTAAAGTATGATAATAATATCTGAGTTATTAGATTTATGTTTTCATCTACTCTATAAAATAAAATGCCCCTGCTGTATATGTATTAGATTATTAAAAAGGTTATTATTCCAATAAAGTTGATCTACTTACTGGTATGGGATACCTGATGAACATGTCAGGTCCAAGCCACGTTCTTAAAAAATAAAGTCAACTAGGGTCTGTTCATGAATGATTTATTTTAAATCTCGCCGGGTCCCACAAATGAGGGATAAAGCCTGCTGTAAGCTGCTTCCAGAAAAGCAGGTTCTGCTGGGTAATAACTGAGATGACTTCCTGGGTAGACATGGAGCTGGAGGACAGCATGATCTTTATGTTCCCACAAGCATATGATCAAGGCATAACTTGTAACTGCCAGATGACAGAGGGGTATTAGTTAGCTGAAGTGCCAGTGTGTGTGTATGTGTGTGATATGAAACATTGCAGTTTCTGCGCTGCTTAAGCTAAAGCACTCAGCCTTGCTCATGGCCTCTCCCTTTCTTTCCCACTTTCCCCCCCTCTCCTCGTTCTCCCTGTGTCCCTGTTTTGACAGTAAGTCTAGTAATTACCTGGGCAGCAGTCGGTTGGTTAGGGCTTTGCCTGGAGCTCTTTACCAGCCAGAGATAACAATGAACCTTCAGCATCCGTTGCAAGCAAACCAAAAATATGCTTGGCATCTTTTTTAAGATGACCAGTATTAAGACGTTTAATATATTCTATGGGGAGGGGGGGGGGTAGAATTTAATAATCAAATTATCCACTTTAAACAAGTTTATGGAGTCGTAAATGTTAGTAAATCTGTAATAATGGTTCATGACTATTTTCACTTTGTATTAAGCTGCTAACACTCATCTTCTACTGGTTAAATTACTAAACTCTTTTTGTGGTTAAGTTTAGGTCATCATGGTGTTTGATAAGGTTAAGGAAAGATCATGGACCTTTTAAAGATTCTTTTGAATGCACTGTGGTTACTGTGGTTATGAATTTTGATCGGTGACAGTCTTTCACTTCCTACACCTGTGATCTACCAGAGCCAATTCCACTGCTATTAATAAATGTAGTACAGTAATCAGCAAAAACCCTTAATTAAAGTTTCCGACATTAGTTCATTATTGTGCAATTGAAAATGTCATTTTGGACCAGATGTCCTTTAGCCATTGTTCATAAGGTGAGTAGTCTGCCGCAAAGTCACACTGTAAGCATCAGTTTTAGTCAGCATTTCTTTTTCCATCATGACATGTTGCAAGTTCAAACAGTTCAAACTATCTGCCTGCTCAAATTAAATTAGAAAGCACACATTTCAAGTTACCTTGAGTGTGAAACCGTATTACAGGTTTGGGACTTAGAGCAAAAATATGATTTAACCATCTTAACTGTTCAAACTGAAATTTTTCACAATGCGCTTAAAGGGCACTGGGACAATGTCAAAGCCTCAGAGCTTGGAGAGTCCTTATCCTATTACCTGTCAATCACATAGCCCCACACCTCGGATAACCACTATACCTGAGACTTCATTACCTGCATTAGAAAGGCAAGGTGTCAAAATATTGATTCCATTAACATGACACTCAGAATAATGACACCAAGCTAAAGAGTTGCGTGGCGTTGCAGATAAAGGACTAATAAGGAAAAAGTGATCAAAGGGTGACAGTGATGAAGCGGGTGACATTTGGGACTTGTGTGGAAGGAAGCTGCAGGTGGAAGCCCACACGTTTGTAAGGATCTAAACAAAAGACAGCTGTGATAGTATGTGGATCAGCAGTGTCATCCATCTCACTCTATTGATTAACTTAAGTTACAGCTGGCCTTTTAACAGGAAGGAGACACTTGTCATTTCCAGGTTCCTGGATAATGCCTTTCTTGTCATACAGACAAATCAAACTATGTCATACTGACAAGTAAAGGCAAGACAAATACTAAAGAAAGCCTCAACTAAATGGTAAAATGTAGTTTTGCCATTTGCACAGTTACACATTATTTTACTTTTAAACAGAAAAATATCCTAAAAAGAAACAAATTTGTATTGATAAGTTTCCCCATCATTTTACTTCCATCATATTCCCCTTTTTTCTCCCGATAATTATTCTTCAAGCAGCTCTAAACACAATTTAGTAATTTAAATGGAGGAAAAACGTGGTTGGATCATCTGAGGGTGTATTTCTCTTTCTAAAGTTTGTGTATCCAGCTGTGGATCCTCTTCATCAATATTGCAATGGCCTTAGAACAGCTGAATATCCAAGGTCAAGTGGTCAAAAAGTGGATTAAATTACCAAGATTAAACTATCTCTTCTCTTGTCCTCAGAACAACACCTAATTAATCATTAGATTCAAAGATTTTTGGAGGGTAACAGCAATTTTTTTCTTGAATAGGTAAAGTGTGCACCCAGTGTCTGGGCTGGAACAGTTTGTCTATGTGATACAAGGCCTCCATTCTTTAACCAGTCTAACTGCAACACTGGAACACAGTTTGCCAGTAAATCTTAAGTAAAAAGGTGTGCTCTTATCTTGAAGAGATCTGCTGAGTAGCCATGTGCAGTGACACAGTTCTTTCGAACAAAAGTGCAACATATTTAAACATTTACTGGCAATGAGCAAAGGAGGGTGTGGGGGTGAAAGCTAAATGCTGCAATAGCTGTTTCATGCCAGAATAGTTTTAGGGCGCCAGCGGGTAAATTGGTTTACAAGTTGATGCATTTGAAAAACACTGATGAAAACATAATCAGAAACAGGGCAAACTTTGCCTGCCAGTGAGGCGACATATAAATCAGAAAAGAGAAGATAAGAGGGAATAAATGGCCAGGATGGTGGGTTACAGACAAATAATGTGTACATTTTTGAGAGACTGAATAATTTAGGCCAGACGGCACAATTATGGAGCACTTGTCATAAAAGACCCAGGGCTCACGGGTCAAGACTGCTCCATTGTGATTTCCCTGTTGTAGTGTTGAAGGAAGTAAGCCAAAGACATGTCAGTCTCTGGAGCCTCTCAATCTGAGCCTCCAGGCAGGTGTTTTATGTGCGTGTTTTGGTGTGTGCATGTACTCCAACAGTCTGCAAGTTTCTTAGAGAGTGTGTGGGAAAGAAAATTAAAGTTAACTTATTCACTTTTCGGCTATTAAACATTTTGTATTTCCACACGCATTTTGCAGAGTTTGTAGCAGCAACATGCTGTGCAGTTCAAACCGGTGTTTACTCTGGCAGAACAGACATCTCAGCCCAAAGAGAAGACTCCACATTTTCAGACAATAAAGGAGAGAGTTATTAGTCTTCTGGTATCAAGCAGAGAAGTAGGACAGACTGTAACGTCTTTCAATATGTGACAAGAAAATGTGGAGCTCAGAATTATAGGAAAATTTAAGTAGTCTTTCCATTACTGGAACGTGTACTCAGCCATTTGACCCTTGCTCAAAATAACCTGCTGCGTCCAAAAATTATTTACTCCTTTTAAATATAGCCGGGGACCTCAATTAAGTCTGCTCGCCACCTTTCTGTTGGGGCTAAATGGATTTACTTCATCCAACAAATTGCTTCTCCTGCAGTGCGCCGGTGGATGGGCCATTGTGAATAGTTGTAAGCTTGCTTCTTTGCTGCTGTTTCTGGGAAACCAACAAGCAATCCAGATACTTCTTTTGGAGATTGAATAGATCTTTCAAATACATTATCTTAAACCTAGCTGTTTGTTGGGTGTGATAGCCACTTCTACACTTTTTGTTTGTAAAAATGCCCCATGAAGAGGTTAAATAAGCTTTTTCCCCGCTTTTTTAAAACAATTTGTCAAACTCCCTGTGCCTTATTTCAGTCATTACAATCAAATAATTGCCTAAACATTTGTCAATGCATATTTACATTTTGACTCTCTATAACTAACAGCATATGTCATTTATGAGGCCAATAATACATATAATTGAGCTCACATTCCAAAATGCCTCTGTGCCAAGACTGCAAGCTCCTGCTACACTGCTGTGTTACCGGCTGTTAGAAGCAAACGCAAGATTACAGTTTTCTCGAACAAAGTCAACTATTTTCTTTGCAGCACAGCTTTATATTAATTATTTGTGGCACTTTATGGAACAAAACACACAAATATTGCACAGTATGTGGCTTGCTTCAAAGTCTACAGTGTCTGAAAATCAAATGAGATTGTTTACAAGCTCAGTGAATCTGGACTCACACAAAACTCCAGTAAAGAGAATGGCATCAAACTCCTGTTTATTATACACTATAGTCACTGTACAGCGACTTGTATTTATAAATAAATGATTGCTCAAGGCCAAAGCTTCCAATCATGACAACTCTAAGGATTTGAAATATAATTTTTATTTCAAACTTAAATTTTTTTTTATTCTAAACAAAATCTGTTTAATTATTTATTTTTCATTTATGAATTGCCCTCTGTGCTGCATGATCCAAACTAATGAATCAAGGACACCTGATCCACTTTGAAAGCCATTTTTCATCATAGTGATGCTAATAGGAAAGTAGGCTTATAATGTTTTTTCCAGTAATTTTGGGATGTCATCCGACACTGTTTATTTCCACTTCAAGGCAACCACATACTATGTAACACAGTCATACTGACATCAACCACTTACCGTACTTACTCAGATACACAGTCTAATCATTAAAATAGCCAGAAATGTTTTCCTTAAGTGTAGAGTAAATCCTAAGAAATACTGTCCAAATTCTTTGGACAAACCACTAAGTAGTCAAATGTTAGATTTAGACTTATGGCATATCCTTAATAGAATCCAGGTCAGAAACATAGCTCTACTTTAAGTGAATACCTAAATAATATTTTCAGTCCAAGTGGTGAAGTAAAGTCATATACTGTCATAAGCTGTGAATATTAGATTAGAAAGATCACACTGAAATGACAACTGTAACATTATCTTTGGCCAAAAGCAGATACATATGAACCAGCTCTGTGGCTATGAGCTGTAGCCCTTCTCTTCACATCGATTGGCTTTATTCTCCTTTTCCCTTTCCAACCCAATCTGCAATTCTGATTCTACCACTGTGCAGCCAAGTATGTCTATTCCAATACCTGACAGGCCCACTGCACGCGCACAGGTAGACTCTCGCAGCAGCAGAAAGTGACGGATGGCCAACATACTGCACTGGTCAGGTTGCTCATGTTTAATTCTGACTGCAACCCTCTTTCTAGCCAGTCATCCAGCTGTTCTGCCCAGGTCCCAGTCTGCAGCACCCAAGGGATCTAGAGAGAGCTGTGGTTCTGAACAGGGGCCCTTTCTGTCCATCACCTTCAACATTTGCCTCAGAGGAACACTCAATTTATGTTACAGCAGCACTCCACTTGATAGCACTGCCCTCCCAGATCCCTCTGAGAGTAATGAGATGGCTATGCTGATGTCAGTCTCAGAGATGACTAGAAGACCAACCACACAGTGGGGATCTTCAGAAGAGGGACCTTATAAAAAAACAGGGAGTAAAGAGGATTAATTTCAGTCTTCTTCTGATTTCAAAGAAAGCTCCTCCCAAACCCCACTGTGCCAAACTGTAGCACTGTCCCTTCACTGATGGGCATGTGTGATTGGTTTGTCACGGATGGGATTCATCATGAAATCTAAATACAGGGAACGGGTTGCAATGAGACAGTAAGAGTCTCACATGACACTCTGGAATTGACTCAAAATGTTACAGCAAAGAGACCAAAACTGTCAGGAAAGAGGTCACATTTCAATTTGAAGAGTGCCATACTGTGGCCAGAACAAGGAAATACATCTTAAATCGGACAAAGAATGAGTAAGAACTGTTAAACCGTCCTTTGTCTGTGGTGGCTTAATGGTGAACAGCATACACTATCATGCAGTGGTCCCGCAGGCTAAGGTTTCCATGCCAAAACTGTTGAACCCACATTAAAACCTCCTAACATTTGGCATCTGAAGCTTCAACTCATAATACTGACACTCACATCTGCAAAACAGCATCTTTTCTGTCTGCCATTCTCACATCACAGTCTTCATTAAGACCAGCCGATAACCAAACTGACAAGAAGTTACAGAATATTTAAAGAGCTATGATTAAAGATGAGATGGTTGCAGTTTTTTTTTAAAAAACCTCCTCCTCTTACAAAAAGGTTAGCAGCAAATTAATAGACTTGTAAAAATTTTTACATTTTCTATTTTAAAGACACTGAAAGATAAAAAAAAAAATAGTTAAAGCAAAAGAAAATACTAAAATATGGGGAATTTTTTAAGCAGCCTAAATATTGAAGTTAGTGTTGGTCAGTCACAGATATGTCTTATGTTACTATCAGTTCTTGTGTAATACTGACACTTAACAAAGCCCACAGACAGCTGCACACAAACACAGTCAGCTGGTCATTATCCTATACAATAGAAGGCCTGATATCACTTCTCAAGAAGTTTAGGTTCCTGGGATTGCTGATTGTCACTTAGCTGAGCCAGCAATCCAAATTCACATATGGGCAATAGGCATGGTACCACACACAAAGCTCAATTCTATCACAGGGCCTAACGTGAACAAAAGCACCATAAATACATGTGTAGTCATGCAAAATGCAACATATACTCTACAGTGATATATTTTCATACATTAAAATGTGTTAGCAGTTGTTATTTTTTTAATTCAGATGGATTACAAAGCTCAGCCTTCCAGTCAGCAGCAATCAGGCCAATATAATGACATCACCAGAAAATGTCACTAAGGAAATACACATTTTAAATATTTTAATAAATATTTAAAATATGAATATTTTATAATAAAACAAAAGTGTCATACACAAAGACATGCGTCAGTAATAATTAATTAAATAGATAGTTTTGGTGAAATAGTCAAATCTGTTTAATTCTATGTCTTACACACACATTTATATCACCGCAAAAAGATACAAACTCAGTCATTTAATACTGTGGGATACATATTAGTGTTCTCTCTCTTTTTCCACCCACTCTGTCACACACTCACAGCTAAATTCCTTCCCGTCCTACTGATTACCTCAAACATTAATCAGTCCTTCAGGTGATTGCTATAAACAGTATTGCTAGTCCATGTGGTTTCAGTGTCAACACGTTTCCCTATGTTTATGTGAAAGGATGCCCATGCGTCTGTCTGCACCACCTGCTAATTAGCATCTTACCAGCGCACTACAGCACAACAGAATTCTGCAGGAAGGAAGGCAAGGAGGTAAAGTTTAGAGGCACAGAGAAAAAGGACGGTTAGTGCAGGCGAAACTTGGAGCCCAAAGAGGAAGTAAATGGAAATTGGAGAGGGGAAATTAAGGCAATGACAGAACATAAAGGAATTTTTGCAAGGGAAGTGGGTTGAGTGTGGAAGATGGAGAGGAAGAGAAATTTGGCAGAGCCAGAAGTCCTTGAAGATGAGAAACAGAGAGTATGACAGCCGGAGAGAGTTAGGACAGCTGTGTCTTTTTGATGGCACGGGCTAACGTTTGGGCCCTGTCTGTCTTGAATGAATACCTCGTATTTTTCTCCTGTGAATTTCTAAATAACACTTTTTCCTCCTTGACAGTTTATGGATAGAAAGGTAGCCTTTCCCTGGGTTAGTATAAAAGAGTGACAGTCGGGGTGTTTTTTGGAAGAAAGAAAAAAAATGAAATGACAAACTCAGTTGGGCTGTTGAATCTCAATGATTCTCTTTGGTTCTCTCAAACATAACTTCTTGACAGCAGTCCCCAGCAGTCTTTCAGGCTTATGGCGCAGGAATACAGAGCAGAACAACCGATGCAGTTAAGCTATACGATGCTGTCCTGTATGGGTTGCAATTAAGCACTTTTTGAAGTCTTAAAAGTCTGCACACAACAGTAATCTTCTTTTAGCAAGATATTGTTTGAGTTCACAGACCCCATTCACAGTTTCCACAGATGTAGCCTCTGATGCAGTGTTTCTCCTGATTGTGTGCAGCACAGGCCAGAACCCCCATGATAAGAATCATGCTCACTGAGACAATTTAATGCTTTTTCTTGGAAATTTCTCTACTCAGATAGATCCCTTTGAACTGGTTAAATTAGCACGGAAACATTATTTTCCACTCCATTCCACCAAATAAATGAATAAATACATGCAACTTGCTCTGTCTGTCAATAGATAAAAGCGCCATATGGAGGTCTGAGAAAAATATCTTGGGGGAAGTGTGGAAGAAAACTTCCAAATAAGGACTTAGTAAGAGGGAGCAAAGGGGAAAACAATGTTTTCATTATTCATTTTTTGATAACTGATAAGCACTACTTACCATAATCTCCACTTGTTCTGTTTTTCTAACATACACTATTATTGTATAAATTTAAGAAAAGGTAACATGGTAGTGGAAGTGGGCACTCTGTGCAATGTTCACACCCAGCAATTCACTGTGACAGAGGCAGTCTGGGCATCTTAACAAAATGTCTAGACCGCTGCTAGTGCTTGGATTTACAAAGATGCTCCTAATATTATTCCTCACCTTCCAGGCTTCTCAAGTGCTGCCTACCTTTATTATTGAATTAGTTTACTTCTTTTCCTAAAAACAGATTGGGAATAGCATCTGAAAGCTATAGCTGTGGCTACCAAGAGCTTAAAAAAAAAGGGCAGGAACTAAAGCAGGGGTATCGTAGTGTACAAGTATTTATTTGGCTGGTGGGACAGGAAGCTGCCACTGTGGGCAAATCTGAGAACTCTGCGTCTTTTTTTTGTTAACTAACTCTTGACAGCATCTACTTTGTTCCAGAGTTTACCAGAAGTGTTCAGTCTCATTTTAAACATTTAACACACTTTAACCCATGGACATAAATTTGATAAGTCATTAGATTAGTTTCTGTGCCAGACACAGGGTCTTCCATCATGTCCTTTATTGACTGATTTATTGGGACAGGAAACATATACTGTAGTTAAATTGGGCTTTCATAAATAAAACTAAAACACAGTGATTAATTTTGATTACATCACAACTGCTTGCAATTCATAGACTGTTTAATTCACCTGAGCTGTTTCAAGGTAAATGATTCACATATGACATGCAGCAACTGCCTGATGTGAAAGGGGCAGGACTAAAAATGGACTGTGTAAGTACTGCCTCATAAAGAAAGCTGATTTGCTGTATAGCTTAAAGTTTGAAGACGCGTGGAAAAAAACCGACCTCCGCATTAACACCAGAGTTGAGACTCTACTGGTCACAAGGGAAAACTGCCTTTGCACAGTAGTCAACAGTTGTCAGGTAAAATACCAAATCAAAGTTAATACAAGGTGGAGATGATGGTTAAAGGCGGGCCCGGCTCTACGCTGGGGCAAGAGGGGGCGTTGCCCCCTTAAACAAACGTCCTGCCCCCTTAAATCAAAAGA
>JAUYWH010000020.1:14430107-14474987 GCA_034779795.1 Ctenopoma multispine | reverse complement strand
ACCCCTTTACCGCCACCATGTGCCCCCTTCACATTTCTGTCTGCCCCCTCATATATGCCTGTCTAGAACCGGCCCTGGTTAAAGGTTGAAGAAATAAATAGCAAACAGTGATTTCTTTGGCCATAATCAGAAGATAACCAAGAATCAATGAAGTCTTCCTGTACAACCATGGAGTTTATTAAGCGGCCTGCTGGGTGATGTTACAATATTTAAAGGGGCCATTAAATGCTTTTCGTAGTTTGACGTTATATACTATTGTGAAGCTGGGTGCTTCACAAAATTATAGTCAGAATCCCAAAGCTTGAGGTGAACGTTTTTTTGCATGCGGGCTGATAATGAAACGCCAGTTTTTTTTTATTCTTTTCACTGTGCTGCCAGACTGTCAATGTTGCTAACTGTCTAAGAACTCCAGGGTTGGTGGTTCATGTCCCGGTCCCTCCAGAGTGTCGGTTCCAGGCTTCGATAAATTGGGAGGGTTGAGTCAGGAAGGGCATCAGGCATAAAATCCACTGTGGCGACCCCAAAAGGGGAACTTTCTTACAAAGAAACACCATTCCACCTAACTTGTCAGGTTAGCTGCCATGGCTTGCTTGAGAAGGTTTCTGCAAAAAGATCAAGCTTTGCAGGAGTTTCAGAGAAAAACTACCCTCCGGATGAACACTCAAACCAGGGTTCGTTCACAGTACTGTACACTAGCATTAGCAGCGGCCAGCGCCACTGCTAAAAGACTTCAACCAATG
Source organism: Ctenopoma multispine (assembly GCA_034779795.1). Classification (NCBI taxonomy): domain Eukaryota; kingdom Metazoa; phylum Chordata; class Actinopteri; order Anabantiformes; family Anabantidae; genus Ctenopoma; species Ctenopoma multispine. Next base: position 14,474,247 of record JAUYWH010000020.1, on the reverse strand, counting down.
TTTTTTATCTGTTTAGAGCACTTGGAGGTTATATAAATAAAGTTGAATTAAAAAAAAGTTGAATTGAATGAAGCAGCAGAATAAAATAAAACCCTACATTTAACATAGTAAGGCCACTTTAACTGTTTATTTGCTAATTTTTACTTCAATTAATTTAACTGTCATTATTCCTGAACAGAGGCAACTGCAAAACCACAGCGGTAATGAAGCTGAGAAGAAGAAAGCCAAAAAGTTTCAACCCTTTAAAAGCCGAAATAAAAAGTCCACCCTACACAAAAAGTGCTCCACCTTAGTCAAAGTGGAGATGTAAACAGTGCACATTAATACTTAAGTGAACAGAGCTTAATGTAATGCAGATGTGAACAAGTCAATCTTCTCTGCACAGCAGCCTATCCAGCATTTTGTTCACTAATATTGCTGTTTTGTCTTGCTATTTCTTTTCTAGTCTTTTATACACCATCCAACTGTGTGGGGCAGAGAGAGAGAGTGGGGCACTACAAGAGTCTTTCATTTAATGATGCTGTCCTATTCAATGTCAGATTGGTGTTTTACTTTTAACTTTTATAATTTATAGCTTGATTTTTATTTTAAATTATAATCAATATATTGCACAAAAAACTGCAAATTATTTTCCTACATAATTTTGCCTTACTGCAAATTGTCGTCACTGACATGTTATGAAAATCACCCTTAAATTCTCTGATGGGATCGTAGCATCTGGCTAATTGAGGACACCTTGGCATATGAGTGTCATTAATTTCAACCTCACAAAGCCATTTGGTCATCCCCAATGTCCTGTGGGGATAGGAGCAGTATCATCCTGAAAAATACAGCTCAGGCATTAATATGACACTCTAGCTCTTTCCATTTTGTTTTTATTGACCGACAATTCCCGACGAGGCCGTTCTAAGAAAAGTTTCAAGCAAAGTTGCTTTGCATCATGTACTACATGTTAATCATTACTGTCAGAGATTACTGTTTTTGGTGGTTTTATAATGAACCACCTTAACTACTTGAAGTGTTACTACCTTAACAGCCAATAGTTCTACTTTTACTGCTATTACCTTCTACTTTTGATGATAAAATAAGTTTGTTGATGTGCCATGCTTATGACTTTCTCTAGACAGTAAGGTACGTTATTAAATGGCTTATCATTTGTTAGACAAACATTAATTAAATTAATTAGCAAAAAAATAAAAAATAAAACACTTCAAAAGGACATTTTCAAAAAAAGTATTCATACTGGTTTTCCCTGTGAGAACAGAATATGGAAATATTGGAAACATGCAAGCATTACTAAATATTAACTAAAATGTCTGTCTATCCACAATTGTTGGTATTGGTTGGGTGGTATTTTCTATAATAACAAAGTATTTGGTTAAGTCCAGATTTCTGGTTTCCTTTATTGATTGCAATGTTTGAAGTCAGCATTGAAAACAGACACATTTTAATTAACAACAACTTTTCATTTAAACCACATTAAGACTAAATACATGTTTGAAATACTTGCAAGGCAGAACAATTCCCAGTGTGTTTGTGGAATTACAAATACTGTAGCATGACAGCTAATCACTGGCTTTTCTTTGTAATTCTCTCATGGCAATGGTGTTATTAAAAAAATAAAATAAAAAAAGAGGATACTGGGTTTCCTCCAATTGCATGGTTAGCATCACTGGTGTGTCCTGAGCCAAATGGACTGTGGGATTGATGGCCAGGAAATGAACACACATGCTGAAATCAACCGGCCATTGCCTGCTCTCCCACGATTAAAGCTATTCTGTTTCTCTTTTGGAGCGGCGCCGCACAAGTGCCGAGTACTGTCTGCTTGTGTATGTTGAGCTACTGCAGGCTGGCCGTATGTAACGTGTGTGTGGAAGGTGAGCACACAGCTACATACGTGCACACATACATAAGAACATGAGTGGGCTTGTCGGTGCTGTTCATGGCCATACCTGCTCTGTGCAGAAGGGTAGCTGTTGTACTCCAGTGTGGTGCCCTTGAGCACTACTGGTGTCCTGCTGGCTGCTGGGCATCCTGTGATTACCTCTCCATGCAGGATAACGAGGTATGACTACTAATCCAGTGACACAGACAGCTGCAGCCCAGCTGATACACTGAACCTTACCGTCCCTTTCCTGCCACATGGTTTGGGTGTTTACGTAAAATTGTGTCCCAATTATTATTTCTACATGTATAATAGACAAATGAGGGAGTTAAAGCAAAAGACAGTTTACAGTTTCTCTGGTTTCAGTACACAGAGTAGTGAGTCCTCGTAAAACGGTTTCCTACCAACAGTTAACAGCAGTTTCTTTCCACCACCTTATAATTTTACATTATTACCAATGTCAAGTTTACTTGTTGGCATTTATAAAATGTGGGTCAGCTCTGCCCTTGAGGCTTAACTCAGGTCTGCCTCCAACAAATGACTCAAGCACCATAAAATGGATAAACAGAGCAATGTTTTGGAAAGATTAGCTTTTTCTAAGCAATGCCTATTTAAACATACTGTATAGTCTCCATTCATGACTAGGACCTGGCTAGATCAACCATATTTGTTCTGCCAGAATAGACATCATATTTAGGTACTTTGCTAAGGCATTCTAACAGTCGAAGATTTAACTAGAAGTTCTAAACCAACAAGCTCACTGAACAAATTCAGAAAATTCCACCACAAAACAAATTGGTCTTCAGGACTAAAGTCTCTCGCTCCCACAGAGTGTTATCTCCTTCAACAATAGCACATCTACACTCTGCTTTAACAAGTGGTCTGGAGCAGATCTGAAAAGTGAACATAACGTACCGGAAAGCAGTGACAGAGCCCTGAAGTCTTAAGTTACTCGAGGTCCAGCTGTAAAGTTTCTGCAGGCCTGGGAGACATTGTATTATTTTAGTTGGAACGGTGGTTATTGCTGGAGCTTTAATAACATTAACTACAGTTGAAGCAGTGCATCCCCAAGTAGGAGAGAGGAAAGAGAGATAGAAAAGAAAAGGAGCAGAGAAGAAAAAAAGAAAAGCTGCAACATACAAAGCTTATTTTTTTATTTGTATCAGCCAAACCTGCCCCAGGAAACACACAGTCTGAGTTGGCCAACAATCTAACCTTCCTTCCAGAGTTTTTAGCTTAACTTCAACTCTACAACTGACTTCATCTCATCTGCTCTCTGCATATTGCTTTCTTTTCCTTTCCCCGCATCTTCCCTCCTTCCTTTCAGTTTCCTCTTTCACTCACCCATGAGACTTAGTGGTGATTCTTAGACAGAGGACTGGACTTCAGATCTGTTTACAGGCAAGATCTCAGGAAGTCAACATCAGATAAGCAGATTCCTTGGATACACAAAACGAGCAGATACAGTTCCAGTAAGACAGTTCCACAAAGGATACAGTCTAAATCATATTAGCAAGGGAAGGATGTAAGTTCACAGTTCAAGGGTAATGAATGTGCGTGTGTGTGTGTGCCCGAAACTCAGCGCTGTTGCCAAGATGACAGCATGTTTAGAATGTGTCTTGATCATCCCTCTAGAGAGAAACCCAGGGACAAAATGCTCTTAGTAAAAACATAGGTTATCTTTCTTGCCTCACTGCATTACATGTTTTCATTCTGTTGCAAATTACCTAATTGTCCCCTATGCTCTTGATCATGACACCAGTTTTTTTTTTGCTAAATTCTCAACTGTCCATGGACACCTCTCCCCACCTTCTCCTTTGCGCTGCATTGCATAAATACAATAGAATGTACTCTAAATGGATTCCAGGTGCTTCCTCAAAGCTCTCATCGTTCTTAGACAGTTAGCGAAGAGCCTGGCAGAAACAAGTGTACAGTGTCCTGTCACGGCCTGTTTTTACCTACAAAGCTGCATCAATAGAATTTAAAAAATATAACCCAAAATACTGTATTATATGTAAAAGCTACTTAAGATTTACATAAACAGCTCATCCAGCTGTGTCAAGTGGAAACAAAATCTGCCTTTCTGTTGCTTTAAACATCAACAATCAACACAATATAATTTATCTTCTGTTAATCCATGCAGTCCACCATATTAGTAGATTATGGTGGACAGAACTGGACTAGCTGTTATAATATTACATGCTATTATTATTATTATTATTGTTACTATTTTTATGTTTTACTAAGCTACTTTGCTGCTGGCCATAGCTTTAAAGTAAAAGTATGAGTAAACTATGCTTTCAAATGTGAGAATACCCATCTTGTGCTTGTGAGTACATCACCTGAGCACAATCTTGCACAATCTGTCACTTTATTTGAAGACTATGATCTGTAAAATCCAGACCAACAGTAAAGACAGAGGGCCCAGATGAAGGAACGACTGGTTGAGTCGACCTTGGCAGGCATAGCAGATGCTGTGGAACTTCAAAAGTGTCAAGGCTATTAAAAAAAACAAAAAACAATATCAACAAAAGAAGAAAATGTGTTCAACTCCCTGCTGATTTGCTGACAGCATTAATACTTGCTTATTTAAAACAAAGTGGAATCTACAGGGGGAAAATCACTGGCTCAGTGCAAGTCAATAAAACAAGTCTGATTGCCTTGTTTAGACTCAGCCACAGGGTCACATCACACCAACACAATGGGCGAGAGAGGGAAAGAGTGCATTTGTCATAATTTCCAAGTTAGTAGTAAGTGGCGAAGAGCTGCTATAATGAGGTGACTTACTTTTTTACCATAGCAAATCTGTACACTAGCCCACTAGCTCATGTGGATATACGGGATCAGCTCTTTACAGTGCAGTAAATTATAATTATTTTCTTTCTCTCTGTGATCCAGGATTGTTTTTGACTCTTTGAGCCACCAGAGCTGATGCAGTGTATCATTTTGTGTCGGGACATTTTGATTAAACTGAGGATGATTTGCATGGTGGTCTCCAGGAATTCAAACAGCTCTGGGAGATACATCTGTGAGTCCTTGAAGAAATTATTCCTCAAGTCCAAGATGAATTACATTGAAGTATGTGTTTGGCCCACCAAAAATAACAGACTGCACTCCTCCTCCTGTCACTTAAAACCTGGAACTAAAACGACTTTAAACATGAGACAAACGTCTAACAGGGCCAACAGTGCATCTCGTGTTGTTTCCTTTTTTTGACACACCACATCCTACTGAATAAATACATTGATTGTTCAAATTTATTTTTAGAAACATTATATAATAGCCACATTTCTGACTAGCAACCTACCACCCTCAAACCATACATTATGTCTCAGCCCAACATTCTACTTCAGCCTGAAATATGAAGAAATGTTGTTCCCCTGTGACCATAATTTCTTCCTCTCAAAGTGATGGAGCAATGAGCTGCAGAGTAATCCTTCTCCGGAGGACCACTGTCTCGTGTAGACTTGTCATCACTTTGTTAGCAACCACACAGGGAAGATTTGTGTGCTGAAACAAACAACTGTTCCCTGCTGTGTTGTCCCTTCTTATCGCCATCTTCTGTAATATTTAACTGTCTTTCTTTATTCTTGTGAAGTACGTCAAATCACACCCACAAATTTTCCTCATTAATTATGCTTGATGTTTCAAAAATCGTGAGCTGTAACATTTCAGTTTTCCAGCCACATTTACAGACACATTTATGGAACACAGCCCTATGACACATTTAAAACTTGCACCCAATCAAAGTTTGCTTGCAGGATCTACATGCAATATGTGTTTTTTTCTGTTTTAGAGGAACATTTTCCTCCTCTGAGTTTAACAGAATGCAGGCTCTGAAATAAAAAGGGCAGTTATCTAGCATAGTGTACCAAACTTCCCTCAGTCTTTTTCCTGTGGAATTATAAAGGCTTCCAGCTAAATAAATAGAAACTAATTAATGTGCACCTTTCCCTTCATAGGAGGAAAAATATGGTCTGCCACACTTGATTTGTGAGGTGCTCCATTTTAGGTAATGAAGAGGAAAGCTTTGCAGTCAAAGGGAGGGCTCCATCAAACGCTCGCGTGCATGATTAAACTTAAAAAATAGTTAAGAATGCCCCCTTAACCTTTTAAGTCATATTCTATTATCAGACTGAGTCAGAACCACATACATGTGTGTACTGTATATCCACACCAGCCCTGGATCACGAAACCTGCTGTTTGGCATGCTGAGCCAAACATTGAGCACAATTAAGTTATAATATGGCATGGACAAATATGAATCAAAAAAATAAAAGCAAAGCAAATAGTGGACATAGGTGTAATGTTAAATATGCATGTCTTATTAGCGTCCTGGAAATATCTTTGGCATGTCTCTCTTTTCACAGTGCAGTTCTACTGAATAACATCTAAATGACTTCTATGCTGTTTAGTACAATATCATCTGGATCATGAATCACACCATGAAAAGTATCAAATCGAAATCTAGTAGAAGACTATATTAAGACACAGCAGTGTGTACTGTGTATTTAAGAAGATAATGTGTAAAGACCTATGTATATAATTCAAGGCATGGAGTATTTTAGCAGAGCAGCAATAATATTGTATGTTTTAAACAGATTTTTTAATCCACTAGTACTGAATTGAGAGCCAGAGGAGAAACTCTACACTGTCCTAAAAATCATTCCATCCTTCTTGGTGAAAAGCCTTGTTCAAAACAGTGACGGTGGAAGGCAGAAATTGTCTGAATCCCTGGGAGCGTAAGTGGTGTTAACCCATAGACAATGTTTATCTGCTAACGGCAGCCATAAAACCTGCTTGTCTGTCTTTGCAAAGCTCTTGCTATGTGTGTACTTATACAAAGCTGTGTGTGTGTGTTTCCTATATACTGAGGTTTTTGAGGTGAGATTGGAGCCCTGATAAATGACTTCTATAAATCCAAGGACCCAGCAGGCCCCTCTGAGTGATGCCTGTTGGACATTTCCTGAATAACAAGTTTTATTTGAAAATATTATCCCAACTGTATGTCGATAGATTGATTACTATCAGAAAAACAGACATTTTCTCATATCCCAATAGAGTTCTTTTTTTCTGATGTTTGAGTTGAGTGTGTATCTGTGTGTGTGTAAGTATCAACCTTGATGGACAAGAAAATAAACTTAACTGACAAAATAAACTACAACCCAGTTTACAACAAAGCTGGGATGCCTTGTTGTGCTCATAAAAACAGAATGCAATGATTTATAACCTATCTTTGTCTAAAAATAGTAGAAAGATGACAAATTAAATATTGAACTTAAGAAATTTGATGAGGCTGGTTCTTTAGGAAGTAGAGATAGAACCACTCTGTAAAACACTAAATGGTCAGTATAATATCATTACAAGATTCAGAGTATCCATAGAAATCTCTGTACAGTTTAAAATCCACCATCTGTGCTGCTGTGATTAGTGCACCCAGCATGGGTAACCTGCACATCTGCAAAAGCACCATTAAACCTGGAAAAAATATATATAGGCTTTGAAGCATCAAATGCTGCCATCCAGACGACATCTTTTTCATGGAAGGTCTTGCTTATTTCAGGAAGACAATGCCAAACCTCATTCTGCATATATTAAAACAGCATGGCTCCACGGTAGAAGAGGCCTGGTTCTAAACTGGTCTACCTGCAGTCCAAACCTGTCACTCATTGAAACCAACATGATTTTTAAATTAAATTCTAATTTGATGTACTTTATGAGAGGCTCTCGCACCATTCAAAATGTTCTGCACCTCAGTGAAAATTCAAAATGTGCTCCTGAGGCTGTTCCCAGAGCAGCAGTTCTGTTCTTTCAGGGAAACTGTGGCTAAGTTCACCTCTCGGGGGTATAGTGTCTCAAAATGTGTGTATAGACACTGTTCCCCTTATGGGCAACATGCTAACATTTACCCCGAGCAACAAAGTCCTGGTCTCCATCAAAACTAAGCCTTTCCAGAGGCAGGTTGGGATCATGCTATGTCTGTTTTAGAATTGAGGGCAGTCAAGGATAAAAAAGGCCTAAGGTGGTATGGTGTGGAAATATACAGACAGAGCGCCTGCAGTGGGAAGCTGCAGAACAATGCTCTGCATGTATGAGTAGGATATGCCATGGAAAAGGTGGGCAAATAAAGTCTCTCTTCCACTAATCTGTTCTTCAGAGAAGACCACAGACAGACTGAATGTTCTGTTAGCGGGATGGGAGTTGATGGGGGCTGGAGCGGACGATTTGGAGGAAATGTATCCCAGGGATTAGATGGACCCTTAAGTCTCTTTAGGAGATTGAACAAGACCCAAACCAAATAAAGGCTTCAAAGTTAGTTATATGTTACAGCTTCTGGCTTTGCTGCCTTATGTCCCACTGTGACAGTAAAACAAAAAAAGTGAACAAGTAAAAGTGAAGCATCTTCCTCAAGGACACTTTTAAATTGTATCAGTTTTATCACACAAATTGATAAAGCTAAAACTTTCAGCATCACTTTACTTTACAGCTCATAATAGTAGGGTAATAGTGGTATAATATCTTGAAAATAACAAGGAAATAGTGGGGTAATTACAAGGTGATTAGTCAATAATAGCCTGTTAATAACTAGGTAATAGAGGGTGTTATTGTTTAATAATAACAGGGTAATACGGGGGTAACATTCAAGTAATAGTAAGGTAACATTTCAGTAATAAAATATTTTATGGAACATGATGCCATGGCAACTACCAAGTAATAACCAGGTAATAGGTTGGAATGAGCAATGATAACTTTCAACAACTTTCTACACTGCTGATATGCTGGTATCTTATGTATCACTCAGTTTGACAGATGTCATATACACATAAAACAGAGCAGTCAATCAAATAAGGTTTTCATTAATCACTAAAAGAGTAACCTACTGATAAATACAAATTAAAATGATCCACAACTTACTTAGACACCCTCTTTGTACTCCACCTTCATTCTAAATCTACTCTCACCTTTAATCCTTGTTTTAGTTTTCCTTTGTGGTCATCAAAGAGGTTAGCTAATGTCTAGTCTGTTTCAAGTATGCGCAGTACTCTTATATCCGCCTTCCCTGTAGAACCTGGATATTCTCTCCTAGAAACTTGGAAACACGAGTCCACCAAGGGGAAAGCCTTTGAAATGCATGCTCTGTCTGTGTCTTCAGTGAGAAAACATTCATAAATAACCACACACACATCCCGAATGCATGACACATCACATACCTCAGCTGAGCCACTAATGGGCCTCATACTATATTCTAGCTGGTTTCTGTACTGTAAGTTGCAAACAGTGATTGTGAAATATGTACTCTTGCTCTTTTGTTATTTTACAGGCCTCATTTAGATTTTTGATCCCTGCTCTGGTAAGTAACACCGCTATCATATTTAAAGCCTCCCTGAGTTTGTCAAGCTCTTGCGGGGGCAAGATCCTACATTTCGATTTTATGGGTAAAGCTAAAACTGATATAATGAAATTGAGTTCAAGTTGCACTCTTTAACCTACTTTAAAGAAACCTAACCTTAGATCTTTTAACCATGAGGTTAAATGTACTGCCCTATCATCAGCAAACATTAGTACTGTCTTCTAGCATGTTATGTTTCTAGTGCAAATTTAATCATTTAAAAGGAGAAGTGATTATTAGAAGCCCTCCTGCAACGATAACACAGCTGATGACTTGAATGTTTTTTATGAAAACATGGTATTTCCCGTTTGACTGGTGGTTTATGTGTGGATATAATGTATGGTTGCTGCCAAACAAAAAAATAAATCCCTTAAATGTTTACTGACCAACTCCTGTTCTTTGCCCTGCAAGCACGAAGCAAATACAGCTGCTGCATTATTGTCTCCAATATGTGCTTCACCAAACGCTATAGCCCACAGCCCAGAGGAAAATGTGGTTTTACTGCACCTATATAGTCAATTGCTTTCCTTTCCCCGTATGTGAAACAGCACTTCACATTGCTGCAGTTATTACCCCGTTTCTATACGATTTTATTTCCATTTCCTTTGAGTTTTTCGGTTGCTGGCACTGCATGGAGTCATTTCAGCATCTCCTGCGATCACTTCCTTTACTGAAAACAGCATTGTTGTGTGATGTGTTAATTGGCCACTAGTCCAGAGTCACTCTGCGGGCATCTGAATGCTTAAACACTGAGGGACCTCTATGAATGGGAAAACAAATGAAAGGACAGAGGGGATCTGCACAGCCTGATGACCAAGTAGAAGTCAAGAGAGATGAGGTCATTCTTGCCTGATTTCCAAATAAAATAGAGGACAACAGCTGAGAGAGCCAATGATCCATTAGTTCTCACTTAACCACCCACCAGTGTGTGTCTGATGCACATGAGGACACACATATGCTCACATAGGCCAGTCTGTGCTGTGATGGTCGGTTAACTTCCTAAAGAGTGATGAAAGGGTCTAAGATTGAGATGTGATGAACAAGCGACCAGTGATCAGAGGAGAATTTTCATCACTCACCAGTTTTTTTGGCCAGTTTCATTGCAAAAACCATAAACCTCTTTCCAACTCATATGGTTTTACAGTATGCTTCTACGTTTTTACAGTTCAGTAAAGTTTAACTAAATCGCAGGCACAGAGCTTGCAAACCACTGAGTATTACTCAACCCTGTCTTAAAGACACCATAAAAACTACTGATGATAAAATAGGGTTTTTGTTTGTTTTTTACCTTTGACAAAATACAGACCAAGACCTCTGTATTTTTGTCAAAGGACTCAATTTGTAATAACAAGCACTAAACAAATCTCAGGCATACCACAAACATAAGATGTGTCTTGAATGAAAGTTTTATTTTTTCCTTGTTAAAACATCTTTAAATAGAAGAGTGCTGCCCCACACCTGACCATCACAGGGTAACTACATGTGTTTCTGTCACAGGAAGGCTGCCCAAGACTGTCATTTGTGAACCGCACGTGTGCTATACTCACATACAAACCTCTACCATGTGGGAGCAGTTAGCTCCGTCCCTAAGCACTGGTAGACAAAAGCTAGCCCTCTCTCCTGTGACATTCACTTGTGCACTTTTAATTTAACCTCACATCTTTACCTAGACTATGCAACCTTCAAAACAAGCACACAATAAAGAGAAAGCTTGTTGTGTTTATTCACTATCAGCACAATTCACCTACATTCAGAATGAACGAGATCAGTCATTGATATTGAGGAGGTTTTTTAGGAGATTCCCTGCTGTTGCTGGCTGAAGACAAGACGACAGGGGTACATAAAGTGGAAATTCCCCAGGAATCATGATTACTGGCCACTGAATTGAAACCAGCCAAAAAGAAACCAGATCTAAGTCTGCGAGAAGTATTATAGTAGTTAAATCGACTAAAAGCCTCAGCTCAGCCCATCACTTGTGTTTTCTCCATGCCTCCACCACCAACACTGTACATTAAGGAGGAGATGAATCAAGGGTCTGTAAAACAGAGAAATAACCTTTTGAACCTTTAGCAGTTGACAGATTAAGAAGAAGGAATAGTGAAAAAGAAGCAGTAAGAGTTCAGGTGGGGTGATTTGAAAAATGAAACTCTGTTTATCAGGGCTATTACCAAGACAGACTGGGCTGAATTAGAGATGTTACTGGATGGCTAAATTGAATAGTACCCAAACACTCCCCTCTGTGACTCCCATCCCTCTGACCAATCACAGTTCAGGTGCCTCACCCCTTGGAGTTCACATTATTAAATTAAAGGCAAAGATTTACACCCCGGTGCCAAAGCAATAGCTTTAGTCAGATTTGGAATCATTTATCCCATCAGAGGGTCGGCTAGTCGAAGGTTTGATGGATAGAGCTAGAGCAGTGAGGGAGTATACAGTTACACACGGCTGCCTTGCAGGCCAGAGCTCCTGCATCTTTAATTCAGTGCTGAACAGCCTTATAGAGTCCAGACGTAGCAACACTGTGGCGTAAGAAAACAATTTCACCGACAACAATGAGTAACAGCAGTAGGCATGAGGAATTTATACAGAAGTGAAAAAAAAAATCTCCAACGCTCATCTTCAACAGACCACACTTCTCATCAGCCACTTATATGATGATACATACACACGTACAAAATATGCTGTTACATTACAATATGCATTTTAAAATATGGTACAATGCAATAATAATAATTAATGTAGCAAGTCAGAGTTTGTTGTTAATCTTTGACACTCTGTTGCTGCAACTGGAGACAAAACACTCCAAAGTTAATGTTTCATTCAAAATTGACTCAGAATCAAATCCTGGACCAGTTTTAAATATTCACGTTTCTACTTCGACTTTAGATTTAGATTTCCACTTGGCATTAACAGTGTAGAATTTGAGGTCTGTCATTGGATAGCCTCAAAATGTTCGGGTTAGGGTTAGGGTTAGGGTTAGGGTTAGTTGATTGATGGTTTATTCACTTTTTATATGTACTTTTTGTAATAAATCACTCAGCTGGACAAGAAGCATGCCATCAAAGTCTCCCAGGGCTACCACGGACCCACAGTTATTTGTAGAGAAAATAATTGGGACCGTTATATCTGGAAATGTGGATAACTTAAAATAAGTAATTTTGCAATTCAAGCTATTCCTGGGTGGTACGGACAATAACAAACACTGATTTACAGTAAAACACAATATTAGCTGTGTTGGTCAGTGGGAAACAAGTGATGGATCATGTCTGTGTCACACTAAACAACTGGTTCTGTGACCTTTAACCTGGTTATTATGCACTATTGCATTTCAAATAATCTTCATATCTCGTGTGACACATTGTGAATGCTCCTAACAGTTTGCAAGAGGTGAGCTATGTTTTGCAAAACTAAGATTATATGGTTCTGTGTAGCTTCCTTTCAATCAGAAACAGCACCCTGAAACTTAGACCAAGCAGCTTCTCACAATGAAAGCAGAAAAACAGGATGCTGCTTGTATGAGCTGTTTTTATTTTCCAAGTTCCTGTAGGGATGCAGCAAGAGCTGTGGAAAATCATCAAAGGACCAAAGCAAAATGTGCATGTGAAGGTGGGGGTTTAAATTTGCCCCCAGGCCCCATTGCCCCATTTAAAAATTTTGAACACTTGAAGGTACATTATTTTCATAAATAGAGAAACCGAAATCCTCAATGAAAGGTGAAGGCACAATTAGATGATTGAAATTGGAGCTGTGTGAATTTGAAACATATGATTTCAAGGAATTGAACTTAATGCTGTTAAGACACACTGAAGGGTCATATTGAGCCATTTTGACTAGCTGTAAAGTGTGCATTGAATTACAGTGGGCCTCACTGATGCACTCAGTGGCCTCTGCACCTGGCTTCAACGCTGTGACATCACCAGTGGAAACAGGACTGTTTGGATTCTCACAACTGCATCAGAGGAGTCAATCAATCTTCATCCTCCATGGATATCCACTATCACAACAGCACCTAATCAAAAGATTAAAGGCGACTTCCAATTTGTCCAAATTTGTGGGAAAAAGAAGCACGCACCGCAGCTGTAAGGGAAGGAAATTACAGATAATACAAAAGTGGAAAGGTTCCATCTAAAATATGGAAAAGTATTTTAAGGTTTGCCGCAGTGCCCAGATAGATGTAAGAGTTTCGAATAACACAGATTTTCAAAGTACTGGTGGCAATGAGATCAAACTCTTACCACAATTATGGTGATTGGATTTGAGATAAAGTCTGATTTATTTTTCAGGGTTACACAAAATATACTTTATTAAGTCAAGCACATCAGTTTGGATAATTTAAACTTTAATGTTTTCTGAAAGACAAATGGGTAGGAATTAGAAATGGTACAAATTCAGTGGAATGATTAGTCAAAGAGGTTCCATATGGGTTTCTTACTAAAGTTTTGTCATAATCTTTATGAACATTAGCTTTATACATTATGTTTGATTATTAAATTAAACTACAGAATTAAAAAGTATAAATTTAATTTTATGTCTAAAGTATGTGCATTAAATGGTAAATGGTCTGCACTTATATAACGCTTTTCTACCTAGACTGGTACTCAAAGCGCTTTACATTGCTTCTCATTAGGTAGTAAGTGTGTCATAAACAGTATTTAAGAGAATAAGATTAAGAGTTAAAATATAATGACTGTTGGTTGGTCACCAGCCAATCTTGTCTACACCTGTTCTCATCGTAAGAAAAGACAGCTGTGGTGACGGCACGGGGCTGATCTGACACAAGATGTGAAGATTATCCGAGATGCTGCCTAACACTGTGTACTCAAACTAAAGTCGTAGAAAGCACAAAGCAGTTTGAAGAGGAAAATAAAATGTCCTTTTTTTTTTGATTACATAGTAATGCTTTGAAACAGTACATGCATTACCTCTAGTCACCTGTTAGTATTTAATCTTTAACGTTATCCACTTGCTAGGTCAGTTTTAGGTGACTGAGTACAAAACATTCAAATGTATTTATTATTTATATTATTTATGATGATTATATTATACTTGTCAAAATTATGTGATTATTTTTAGTATTATTTTTTCATTCTTCTTAATCTTCTTTAAAACTAATCATTACAATATTATTTACATCCATTAGTTGATAGGCAATGGGCTGTTGGAAGGGATTATTCTTTACTCAAGTTTTTCATGTGCCATTGTTTTAATAGTTTCCAGTAAATCAACAAATATATCAAACGGTCCAGGAAAACATCTGGCAGACACTTGGTGTTACCACAGTGACCACTTAACCAGAATAAAGGTCTAAAGTAAGACTTTTGTCCACATGTCATTTTTTTTCCAGTTCTGACACTTGTCTAGTGCTTTATAGTGGTTGTGAAAGCAAAAGGTATGTGTCAAGTGATCTGTGGAGCAGTAGATACTGACACAGTGACAAAAGAAGCTGGATGGAACCCCTATTGGCTTGGCAGAATCTTGGTGAAAAAAATATATTATTTCAGGTAAAAGAAATAGCTGCAGTGTGAAATGTCACATAAGCTTCCACACCACACGACTCTTGTTTTTTCGACTTTTTGTTTTTAAAAAGCCACCAGCTGGTGGCAGAGTGAAATCTGATGCATGTTTTCCTTTCTGCTTCCTCAATGCAACTTCATCTTCTGCTTTGTTTTGAGCCTTACGGTTATGTTTCCCATTGAAACGCCACATTTGATTTTAAACCTCTGGACCAAACTGAGGCAAAACTAAAAACTGGGTGCTTGAATAATATTCACCACGTGTCATTTCAATCTACAAGCTTTCATCCTTCTTTTCTACATTTCATCCCTATAAACAATATTTGAAAAAAAATTATCCCAGTTCTCACGTCAGTCATAGCTCAGCCATTTCTCAGCCACATGATGCTCTGAAGGCAATTTTTGGTGCTTTTGAATTCATTTCATCTCCAAAGGTAGTTTGTTCCAGAACATATGTTTGGATCTGAGGGCTGTTTGAAGGCAGATGTAGTTCCTGGCTGCATCCTTTCAACAAACTGCCTCCTGGTAATTGGCCATTACTCTAGAACTGAGAGACATGCTGTCCAGAGGGCAACTACACTTGTCTGGAAACAATCATGGAGTTAGCAGGCTGGCAGACAGCCTTGTCACTGGATTATGCCTCTCCTGCGGAGTGTGCCTTCCCCGAGGAAGGTGAACTAAAAAGAAAATGGCTGATACTCAAAATATAATTATGCAGGCTTCATTACAATGAATGCATGAATGCACACCTAAAAAATGCAGTATGTATTTGTGATACTTGTCTTCTATGGTTCTTTTATGTTCTTTATGTTCCTAAAAAATGTACTGAACACACATTTGTTCAAACAAATAGAAGAAAGCCCTGAATAAAAGGATACTGCATTAAAGTTTATATCCACTCTGCTTCAGTTATTATATCCAAAGAATTGTATTAATTGAATCAAAATTGAAGTTTGGCAATAGAACAACAGTAGCACAACATACATTACATCTTGTACTTCCATGATAGTTTTTTTTCCTGTGCAGAAGATTTACACAGCAAGCAACAGTGTTTCTGAAGATATATTAGGTGACCTTCACCAAGTGATTCCATAATTACAGGAGAGCATGTAGGGTATGCCAAGTGACCTTCCTTCATCTGCAAGCAGATCTAAAAATCACAGAGAAAATAACAACTGACACGTCTACCTCTGGCACAGACTGGCAACTGGATCCAGATGGAGGGAGCATATCATTACCGTTTTATTGGGAAATATCAAAACTGAAAGCCACATTACAGGAACCCCTCACTCTCCTGCACATTGCTACTTTTCATATGAAAAATTAAAGTTGATATTGTCCTCTGCTGTTTCACTTTGTTCTCCATGAGTGCTCAAGATAGACGTTTCAGGTAATACGCTATGGTGTTGAGAGAAGCAGAAAAGAGTAAAGAGCAGCGCCAGGCGTAGACAGGAGTTCGGGATTATAAGAGAACGTTTCACGCAAAGATACACTCTCTCAACACTCTGCACCTAACTGTAGCCTGTGGGAAAATGTGGCCATAGCAAGACCTAAAGTGTGCTCACCAAGCATTTTTAATTAAAACACATGACTGTAGGCAGACCAAACCAACCCCCTCTGCCTCCTATATTGAATTTTGCTGCAAACATCATGCTGACTCATTTCTTATGATACTCGAGGCTGTGCGTGAATACCTTAAACTTACAGCATTGCCACCCTTTCATCCTTGAAAAGCAAGGCTCTTTTTCAGGTCAAGCTCTCACTGTGTGCAACCATGGAGGCTTTCAGAAACCCTTCCAGCCCTCCTCCTTCTCTTCTCCCTCTTTCCTTTCACCCCCTCTGACATCCTGGAACCACTCTTTGATGGTCTCTGCCTCTATTTGAATCTTGCTTATTTCTCTGCATACCTGAGGATGTTTAGTTATGTATATTTTTACCAGTCTGTCTCTTGTTGCCGCCTCCGCACACAAAAAAAAAATGCACTCAGACACACATACTTTTGTTTTCTATCTCAAAGAAATCTCTACAGGGAGCAGAAATCCCATGTCCTCTCAGAGTATGTCACAGCGAGTGCTGAGTAGGAAGTTTCAGCAGGGAACTGTACAATGAACATGTTGGCACTGAAATCCACTGTTGCACCCCAAAGTCAGCATTAGCCCGATTAGATCACTGCTGGGGGACGTGGCGGGTGGTGCTGTGGCTCCAAAAACAAGCGTGCACTAGCTTTGTGAGAAAGAATATGGCACAGTGTATGCCACTTTGATCTGATGTCAGGAAATATAGAAAAAGAGTTTGGTCCTGAAGGAAGGTTGAAGACAAGGCAAGAGTGATTAAAGGAAAAGTGCCCTGACCAGCATCAGACTCATGAGGCCACAAAGGTGCCTCATTGCCCTTCAACTGCCTCACAAACAGCATATAATATGACTGGGCAACTGTGACTGGTGAAGTTGGACATGTAAAATTGATATGGGAAGGTTAATATTTCAGTGAATATAAAGAGTAAGTTGCCAGTCAGATGAAAAAAAAAACAGTTGCTATTGCATTAATGGGTGTTTCTCTGATACAAATCTAGGAATAGGTCTTAAAAATTTCAGATTAAATTTAAGATAAAAGGGAACCATTTAGATAGATGGATAGAAACTTTATTAATCCCTCGGGAAGGTTCCTCCGGGAAATTCTATTAAAAAAACTACCATAACTATAAAGTAAGATACTGTTCCTCTATGGCATTAACACCATTTGTAAATGACCTCCTATTAATTGGCTTCCATTATTATTCGTAGTATTGTTAGTAAGACTCCTGTATATTGCTCAGTGCCAGCGGTGAGATTTCCATGATCCCATTTATTCTGCTTGTTTAGTGTGTTTTGGAGCAGTTCCATTTGTTCTAGTTTCACAATGACAAACACCTAAAGTGTTGGGCATAACAGAGCAAGGAGAGGGAGGGGCATAGTAGAGTGGATTGATTTCAAGTGTCATGCTAGTGCTACGTTAAGTTGCATATTGTAGCTTTAAAGCATGTTTATGCAATTATGTCTCCATCCAACACCCATCGACCTTCAACAAAAACAGTGATAAGGTACAGAGTACAGACAGTTTATGCCAAAACTGTAGCGTCTGTTTAATTGCTTGCAGTGGAATGTGGTGACATCCTAAAGAGTTTACTGAGGATTCCCCATTGCCAGTCACTAATGGCAGATTTCTGCACATGATTTCCTTAGGGTGACATCACCCTGCGGTTCCGCTACTCTGCCAAAGGAAATGGAGATACTTCAGCCCCGGAGGCCTTTCGAGGAGAGAGATGAGGGTATCCTAAGGACCTGACAGCATTCTGGCACTAGGCCCATATCAACATTCACACTGGCAGCCCTGGACCCAGAACATAGTGATTTCATTGGACTTGAGATTTTTACAGCCCTGCAGGCCTAAACGCTGTCAGTCAAGTCTTCAGACACATGTACACTTTATGACCAATGGACTGATGCACCAATTCCAAAAACATCAAGAAAATGAAACAACCAAATACACAGAGTTGGTATTTCTCAACAGTATCCCAAACCACATTAGCATTTATGAAATAAAAACATCTAGTTGTTATATCATTTGATGATTCTAAGGCCAAAAACACCCGTCTGCTTTTAAATGTGACCTTCAACGGCAATTAAGTTTTTTTTTTTCTTTAATTTTCTGTGTTTTTGTTGAAAGCCTGCAAGCTCTTTGTTAGGAGAAAAACTCAGTGGAACTACAGAGTGTGTGCACCAATGAACATGGCTGACCACAATGCTTCATGTAAGCACTCAAAAGTGACAGTGCAAAGACAAAGCTGAGCCATGGAAAGCAAGAAATCATGTGGTGAAAAGAATCCAACAGCTATAAACAGGTTAGACCACACCATACAGTGCGTGGGCTTCAAGTCCATCTCCATCCATGCATTCCCCTTCCTACTGGGCCCATGGAAATGTGGGGTAAAATCCTCATGCTGATGTTTTTGCCTGTTTTAATAAGACCTGCTCTGATGGGTTGTACTCCCTGTAGAAACTGTCAAATGTTTCTCTGCCTGTTTACAAAACCCACTTTAAACTGGGAAGACAAATGTGACAGTTGGTTAAATGTCCAAGAAAAATACTGAGACTCTGGTTGTTCATGTATTCTCTGCCCAAGTGAGGTGTGTGTTTCCAGAGAGCTGTAGTCAACGTCGCAGTGGGCCTATTAACCTTACAGTTACACACCAAGCGAGAAAGGTAAAACCTGTGAAATAGAATTGAGCACCCACTTAGGATGTGGTTTTGATTGACAAGGACAAAATAGAGGCAGTCCAGATTTATAGCTACATGGGATTCTGTGCTCTGGCAGACATCTGGTTTGTTTATGTGGCTTTGTGGGGCAGTGAAAAACTTTCTGTGAGGTTGAAGATGAAAGTCAAAAGAAAGAAAGAAGACTTATGTAATAGGTTTATCATGTCTGTGTTGATTGCTAACAGCAATAAAATGTGCTGTTGACGCTGGTTACAGTTTATGTAGAAAACTAGACTCAGTCATTAAGGGATTTGTCAGACATTTTTTGAATTGTTGTGGCAGAGAGTTAATGTAGATGAGAAAATTGATACTATTCTTGTGTATTTGTGCTTAAATTATAAAGCTACAGTTGTAAAATGATGAGCTTAGGTTAGTGTAAAGACTGGATGAATGGGGAAAACAGCTAGCCTGACTACTAAAACAGTTAGTATATATATATAAACATATAAACTGAACAATCACCAGCCAACAAAGAGAAAAGAAACTAGACAAACTTGAGTAAGGTCTTGCTTCAGGAATCCGTCCAGCACATAACCCTTCTGAAACAGCATCTCATTATTTATAATGATGAAAACTGTACAGGTTAAACAAACAAGACATAAAACATTAATTGATATGTTTTTGAAGTGCTAGTAGGCAGATTTTGTTACATATGGATAGGGTCTTTGTTTATATTTATATTTAACAAATAGATGTAACAGTAAAAACAGTGGTATCAATCTTCTCACCTAAGTCTAAACAAAAAATTGAAGGTGTATTTACCCAAGCATCCAACTATTCCTTAAAGAAATACTTATGTAAAAATCAAAAAAGCCTTGAAAAGAGGATCTGATTTCTGTCTTTAAATAGCTCGTGTTTCCTCCGACTGTTATATTCATGAGAGTAGTTGGACAGCATGAAATCATGCGGTCTAAACCTATTGTTGAATACCTTAGCGTTCAGTCAGTGAGTCGCAAGAAAGAAAAAGTGAAGAGAAGTCAAAAGAGATTATCATTTAATGGAAAATGGAAATGTTTCAACTGTGAGTTGAGTGCTGACGACAAGTCTGATTACTGGTGTACATCTGAAGTGATTAATGTATACTGTGAGTTCCTGCCCTACAACATGTTGAGTTTTTAACTCATGTTTGATCCTGCAGTAATTATATAAACATTATCCAGATGACCACATGATACCGCAAACCCTGAATCGGAGAAAAACTAAATATGCTCTCTTCTCACTTTTCCTGCCTACTTTTTCTGTGTTAAAGTAATTTATCTGATTTAATATACAGTTTCTACTATTTTAATGCCTGGCAATACACTGTCTGTGCACCCAAATACAAAAACATAAAGGTTCAGGGACACAGTTCAGTGAGTAGCCAACTTGCTGAATTGTGATCAGCTGCTAAACAATATGGTTTACCAACCCATGGGTGTTTCCAGGAAACAATTAGGGCAAAGCGTTTGTCTTCATTTGAGCTTTGGCTGCTAAATAAGCCTTAGGGATAGCCACTTGACCCCAGGAGCTCTTTTAGGCAGCCACAGAAAATGTTTTCTTCCTTTTCTCATTTATTGCAACTCTAGTGGAAGCACAGAGCCATGTGGAAAAAGGGGCAACAGAGTGGTTACCAAAATTGAAATATAAGAGGTGGCCATGTGAGAATTTTAGTAAAAATACTGTATCTCTAGTCCAGACAGACAGATGGATACATGAGATGAAGTATGTGTAGGAGTGAGGTTATTGTACTTCAGTGCATGTGCATGTTTGTAGTTTGGGACCAGACAGTGAGAGTGTTTGTATATTTGTTTGTGTGCACGTTGGCATGTATGTGTTTTACTGTGGATACACTGACATACTCTAAAGGGGCCTGTTGATGCAGGTTAACAAGCTGCGTGTGTTCTGTTTGGAGGGGAGGGAGGTGTGTTAGTCGCACATGGTGTGTGACATTTGAGGCGGCCTCAGGGAGGAGAAACCACAAGACTGTCAAATATCAGGTCTCCACAGAAACCAGTCATGTGACAGACTTCAAACCACCCACTACCACGTATGTATGACAGATACACAAAGAAAAAACATATCCACACTGTCTGACACATGTATATGGACCTAAACACTATACATTCACCAAACATGTTCACACTGACTCACATCCCCCAACTTAGCACAGTGGCCCACCGGTGACTCCCCCTAAGGGGATCCACCGTAACCCTGCCTCACCCCCATGTCACCCCACTGCCCCATGGGTACCTCCCGGCTGTGGCCCTGACTTGCCTGGCCCTGTGCAATCTGTCAGAAGTCCCAGAGATATCTCAATTATCAACAGACAAGGCTTATTATTTCAGGGTGCTTCCTCTTTCCTGTACTGGACAGTCCATCTGGAGGAGGGCACCATGGGGCTGTCAAACCGCCTGGGGCCACTTGGACTGTGAAAGGTGTATATGGATGAAAGATCTGGACTTTCCCTGCCTGGTTAGCGTGTAATACGACAAGTCGACTTCCTCACCAGCGATGTGTTTTTCCACTTCACTGATGAAAAGTGCTGCGCTGGCCTCATCAGATTTTGATTAATTTTGTTATTTGTTTGCTTTTGTCAAAGAGAAGTTGTGCATGGTTACAGTTGGTGTTTCCTTTTTAGAGTGGAATTAAAGGTGAATATGTGGCCAGATTGTGATAAGTCACAAAGATGCTGAATTTAAACAGACAATTTAGTTCATTCTTGACAAACGAAAATGTAGAGTCTGAGCTTATAAGTAAGATAGTCTGAGACAATATTATGATTAAGAGAGTTAAGCATGAAAGGAAAATTATCCACTTTAATACCTTATACTTTAATATCAAATAATACAGTGTAAGTTGAGCCAAAATCACTTGTAAAGCGCTAAAGTAAATTTTTTTTCTTTTTTTTTTTTTCCCAAACACAAAGTCATTGGTTAACTGAGTTAAAAATGGATTATTGTGGAGAGTTCATTCTTTTTTAAAATCTATTTAGCTGAACATAGGAAGGGATATTTTTCCTCTTTTGCTCTTGGCACAGACTTGGATTGAGACGACCACTGGGCAAGCAATTGGTGTTTGCTCAAGTGGAGCCAATTACTCAAAATAAATTGGGTCTTCCTCTCTATTCCCTCCTTTGCTTTTCCTCCTCCTCTCCCCCTCATCCCCTCATTTCTCGGGTGTGGGTTGTCATTTGAAAAGCGGGTCAGACCCACAGTGAGCCCCTCCTTCCAAACAAACAGGCTAGTAATGGCTGTTTACCCAGAGTACAAGAGCCATTATGAGCCTGGAAGTTAAACATCTCTGACAGCAAAAATGGCCGCAGACAAATCACTGTTGCCCTTCCATGAGGGATTGATTGGAAAATGCTGGATGTTTCCCTAACTGTTACCAGCAGCTATACATGCTGATGATGGCCTTTCAAAAGGCATACCAACTAGATGGTGTAAAGACTCAAATCAAAAACTTTTGTTTGTCTGCAATTACACTACATGGTGAGCAGATGACCTTGCCTGAGATGGATTTCATCACATTGGTTGCCTGGGAGCCCCGGGCCTCCCAACTGGAAAGTACCCCTGTAATGCAGCAAAACATCACAGCCCATTTTTTAATCATCTAGCAAGATCTGGACAGCGTAATGTGGAAATATAGAAAACATGGAAAATGAAAGTAGATTCGTAACGTACGGTAAGGCAGACTAATGAGCGTATGGTCATTATGTGCACTCAATATGAGATCAAAAATGAATTCAGTGAGTAATTTAAAGTGAAAGCCAATGTTCTGTGACTTAGTGATTAATTGAAAATGAAGTGGTAAGGTAAACAGAACAATGCATTTATGGTCATACGTGTGGAAAATGGATTGCATTAAATAACAGCATGGTGGCCATAATAGAACTTTACACAATGCGTGCCAACTGAGTAACTTATTATCACGCTTATTAATTTGGTCTGTGAAGGGCAGCAGCAATTTAAGCCACTTTGGGGCCCAGTGTCCCAGTGTATATGCTGATGTACACAGTAATGCATCAGTAATGCATTAATGGAGATAGATGACATAGTGCTGCAACATGTGTATTTCTCAGTAGTCATATACATCCAAACAAAGTAAATTTACACACACACACACACACACATCTGTTTAGACTGTTAGGTAAGCTACGTTTGCTAGCTAGTATGGTCATGGTTTTTTATTGTGTAGGCCACCTTGTATTGCTTAAGCAGCTCGGATGCATTGGGTAATGGTCTCCACAAGAACACTGAGGTTTCCTCTGGTATCTGGAATCACATCCTTTGTCCTACAATACAAAATATCTTTCTGAGAGGTCTGCAGGATATCTTATATTGTTTGTGGCTCTGAAGAAAGCCTGGTAATCTTAAAAGCTTTTGAAAACACAATCTTTTGCATGTGTACCTCCAGATAAACAAAATAAATCTTGCTAAAAAAAATCTTTGTTAATCAAACACTTCATGAACCCTGTGATAAGAAGGTCACAAATACTGTAGCTTTTGCTTTGTCTTGAAGGTTCAAAAACCACAAAAGCAGCAAAATGGACATACAGATGCCTGGAATCAACTGTAATTGTAGTGATTTAAAATGACTAATGACTGTAATGACTAAGAATGAACTGAGAACCTAATGGGTCAATGCTGCGACTAAAGCCAAACTGCACAATGACTTTATTCCAGAGAACAATGAAAACAATGACAAAAGGCTATAAACGACAGCGTGGTGTGTATCTTTCTGCAGTTACAGTCACAGTTCTAATCTTTACAGACTGGGCCAAAAGCACAACTAGCTCTGGGACTAAAGGTTTTTCCTCACAGATTTGAACTGTGTGAGAATGTACAATGGGCTGAGGTATGTTGTTGTTATTGGCTCACTAGTCTTCTGCTCCCAAGTTGTGGAGCTAACTTTAAATGGGTGTTGCCTGAGCTTTGATTAAGACCATCATCATGGCTCAAATCACAGACACAGAGGGCAGTTGTACAGTGTTGAGCCATAAATCCTGGCACAACACTCAACAGGAATTTCTGTCTCATGCATTTATAAATGAATGGTTGGCAGGATAATTCAGCATGCATCCGGTGGAAACAATATAGTGCAAAACTTCCCATGTGTGTGTTGGAATCTAGTAAGTGTGTTTTCCTGTAGGCTATGCATGTGCACATATCTGTGTAATAACTCTGTGCATCAAAGTGTATATTCTTTCCCTTCAAATATCAGTGCCAGGCAGCATTCAACACCTGGATCAGCAGGTCTTCCCCTCATGCACATCTACTTTTACACACTCCACTGATCTCCATCCCCTGTAGAGAGAGAGGCTATGCAGCTGCTAACTTTCCCAAGACTTTGCATTCAGTCTCATACAATGCAGAGCTACTGTAAATGAGCCCCAGCAATGTTTCACCACATCCAACAATGGAGATGCATTATAAGCACATCGTATTGCATTACTTTATTTTTCCATGTAGTATAATGTACAGCGACAGCGTAGACTTAATTCTTGAGGATTAGATTCCTCCACATAGGTTGTTGACAGATGCTTGATGTCATCTTGTAGCTGGGTCAGTAGTAACACAAGCCCCCCGATGGCTGGCTTTACTAATTGCCTCAGTAATCTGGTAATCTGTTTAAAATACACTGCATGGAAGAGGGGGGAGATATCACAGAGGCATTTGTATTCCTCTCCACAAGCCTTTGTTCAATAATGTATTCTTAATGCTGGCATTAAAATAAACTATTACACTACATACTACATTCTAGGATTCAAGATGTGTGTTTTCAGCTTATCCTAAGGGTCTCTTAGGAAGTCATGAATAAGGATAACATTGCACCACTTTACTTCTTTCACAGGAAGTTTTAGCTCAAAGTCATGATGGACAATTACCAAGTCCTTCCTTCCAACAATGTCCCAGGTAGCCTATTAGAATTCTGAATTCAAACATGTAATCCTGTTGGAAGTCAATTAAAAGTAAGCTTTCTGCCCACACCCTTTGGCACTTACGCTCTAGTCAGTATTCAGTGGTCTCCTACAACAATATATACATGCTAAACAATCTGTCTCTTGGTAGAAACTGGCAATGCTCCTTTATGGTTTTGGAAAGATGGGCATTACGTCATTCAGGGCTGCTTCCTGAATACTGGGTGGTGAGTTCAATATAAACGCCAGGTGCCACGGTCTGTCGAAGACCAAGTGGATGGCTGAGAAACCATATATTTCCTGGGCAAGCCACAGGAGTGGACATAGGCCATGGGTACATTACCTATAATTTCATGCCGAGTCTTACACTCAGAAAGACAGAAAATGTTTCTCAGGGGATAGCGAGCGTGAATAAATTGTTTAAAATGTTTAATGAATGTGATCATCATTCTGCAGCTGAACCTCCCTAAGAGACCTCAAATACTCTGATCTGGTTCCTTACCAAACGAGATAGACACCACTCTTTAGGAGTCTTGCAGTATTAAGGGCAAGAAGAGGTTGGTGAAGTCTTGCAACTTGCAGATAAAGGACTTCATTAAAAGCAATACAGCATATCTGTGCTGAAGGGATACTGCAGTTGAACTGAAACTTGCATCAACTGTTCTCTCCAAGCAAAAAGTTCTCTAGTATTTTGTTAAAAATCTCCTTCAAAGAATTCAAAGTTTGGCTTTGAAGTGAATTATTATGTGGTAGTGTACACTGTAATTGGACTTAGTCAGTGTAAAATCTGTACAGATAATATTACATTAAATGAGCTTTGATTATTATATCAGAAGAAAGAATATGTTTATGCCTTCTTATTTTTACCTTTTTTCTCTCAATGCATACAGCCATGAAAAGTAAATCTAAATAGAAAAGAGAAAGTACTAAGGTTAAAACTTCTGTTCTAAGCCTGAACTCATACTGAAATGTACTGTATGTTCATTAGATAGCATAAGGTCTGCACTAGCATATCAAGCAAGCCCCAAAAATAGCCTCTTCGCCATCCTCCAGCCCTTTGAGGATCAGAGTTGAGCGAGGCAACTGAATGGTGCTGGAGTAAAGCCTCGGTCCATGGACAGATGTTTCTGAGAACAGGTGGCTGGGGTTGTCCCCTGGATTTGCATGGCAATGACAGACACAGCAGACCTCACAGACTTCAAAGAGCAGGAGCATGACTGCTAATGATCTGTTGAGAGAGGAAAGAGGAGTGGCAAACTCGCTTCACAGGCACCATGCAGACAAGGACTTCCAGTCCATGGAAAGTACACAGAAAACTTTACTGCTCCTGAATTTTGCCCAAAATGACGTTATGGTTTTTAGCTACTATTTGAAGACACTTTCAGATGTGTGAAGTAAGACCGTCACACATCCAAAGCACATAATATTCATAAATTACAGTATCTTTGTTGTTTTGATAGTATTTGTTCATCATCAAGAGAATTTTGGCTTACAATAAAGGTTTATATGTGAAATAAATGACTTGATAAGTCTTGTGAATCAGACAGTTTGAATAAATCCAAACAATAATATTAATCAAAGCTAATTGAACATTGAAATTCAGCGTGTTTTAAGATCATTAGAAAACCTCTCCCAGGGTTTAAATCCAAGCATGAACTCTGAAATCTGACTTGATGAGATTTCTTCTTGCACAGCAGCAATTAAGTCAGACAAGCCAAATCTCTACGTCTAACCCCTCCCCTTCATCTGTCATATTTTCAGCTTTGATCTCCTCTAACCCCATTCATTAAGCAAATACAACACACTGGCGCTTAAAGTTTGCAATGGAGCCCTTAACATTTAATAAATAATGCATTCACCCCAGGATCAAAACATGAAATAAGCACCAGGGTGAAAAGGGTGAACACATGGTTGGCTCAAACAGAGCTAAATGTATGCTGATTGGGATAGGAAGCATAGCTGTACACAAATGAAGCAAAAAGTCTAGCATTGGATTAATAGGAGTGATTATGGATGCGGTTGTTTCCACCTATCAGTCTAAGGAGTGGGGTTGTAGGGGCGAAATTTAATACTGGATAGCAATATTAACAATGCATTTTAAGTAGTATGCTGTCCTGTGTGAAACGAATGAAAAATGGGGGAAAAGTACAATTCACTGGAACCGGTTTGAGACACGGAACACTATTACATAAACACCCTCTTTGTCACATCATCAATCATAGTCCTGAACAGTTTAAGGAGAGATTATTTTCTTCTATTTTGGAGAAAAAAAGTAAAATTAAAAATTGACCAATGGATCTGGTGGGCTACATAAGGTTCTTACTACCATACTAGTGACTATGTGAGGCTGCACAAGCACAAGCTCAGCTGATGTTTAAAAGGTAGTATTTATAATTTTTGGTTAAGCATCATAGCATGATAACTAACAGCTGTGGTGATGGGAATGTCATTTTGGAAGTATTTGTAAATCAACCAAAGTACTGTAAATAATAAATGTTCACCCAGGTGGTGGTGCAAGATGAAATGTCAGAGGATTACCAAAGGTTATGTACCGTCATCTGAGAGGAACAGAATTCTTGGTACCAAATTTCATGGTAATCCATCCAGTAGTTACAAAGATGTTTAAATTAAAACCACAATTGTGACTGCCACAATGGCAGTACAGAAAAAGTCTCAGAAATAATTTAAAAAATTACGTTACATGTTGGCATATAATTACATCACAATGCAAAGTTGTTGAGGTAGTGTAGACCAAAGTGATGACCAGCATAGCTAAAAGAAATCCCATGAATGAAAATACATTTTGCTGTTATTCATTCCGAGAGCAGCATTATAGGATTTATCCCTAGTTAACAAACCACATCTGTGTTATGTGCTATAAAAACAATAATGTAGTTCCTTAATAAAAATTACATATTACACAAACCTAAATAGATATCTCTATTCTCTCGCCTGTGTGAATAGACAAAAACTGTCCTCCTATTTCAGTTCCTGGAGCCTTACTGAGGTAAAGTGACCTGAGTCAGCAGGGGGGCTTTGACTACATCTTGACTTTATTACTCCCCACCCTTAAATCACACAGTGACCACTCTTTCGTCTGTGCCATGTTCAAATAAACATCTCGAAAAAACTTTTATCCCTCCCTCTGTCGACTAATGTTGCCTGGATTCCCTCCTCATCTTTCTCTCCGTTTGTTTTCTCTACCTTCATCCTCTGATGTGAGCCACGGTGCAACCTTTGCCAACCCAAGTCAAGCCCACCACACACACACACACACACACACAAAGAAACCACCCTGGATAAGCTTGGCAGTGGGCTTAAGGTCTGTGTGTTGATTTTATGTCCACTGGGATGTCACTTTGCCCGTGTATATTCATGATCTCCTTCAATGCAGACAGTCATCTAAAGCGTTTGAATGTGGGTTGAAGAGAGGATTTTGTTTAAACTACTGCCTAAAAGCATGGGTCCTGGACATGTTCACATAGAACACAGACTAAAGAATTACTTTGCAAATAGCAGGGAACTGTTCTATCAAATGTCCATACACACTGAGATTAACATTTAGATTAACACCTCAGTATGGTAGCACCATGCTGTGCCAGGAATGCAAACTGCCTTTGGAAACCCTACAAATGTTATATTATTAGTACCACTCACAGATGACCTGTAAGAAATTACATTTAATCACAAGGTGGCCTTAATAATGTGGGCCTTTGTAAATGGTCTCATTTTGTCTCGGCACCCTTTCCTACTGTGTGATTCTGACTAATTGGAATATTGTCTCTAGGTTTTCAGTTAAAATGAGTCCTCCAAAGTAATCTCCACCATCTTAGGGAAAAGCAAACATAGCAAAGTCTCTGCATAGGAGTCACCAATTCAGAAAAGATTCTCCCCTTTACCAACAACTTTTATTAAAGCGGGATGAAAACAGTCAAGGGTGTGTGAGTTCTGTGCCTTGAATAAGAGCTTTTTTAAATAAATGTCCTCCTGTTCACTAAGCGAGTCTCTGACCATGACAAGAATAGTATCGGTTGATGTTAACAGTGCAACTGGAAAACAATTTGCTCTACAATGATAAAATGCTTAGAGAATAAATCTGAACATGCAATAGAAGTTTAGATTATACACAGTGAATTCAAATTGCATTCAACAGGTGTAGGCTAATTTCCAAATAGGGACCACCACAGATTGAAGACATTTGGTAACCTTACGTTGTACTACCATATATTTAGCATTTATATATCGTGTGTTTCTCAGCATGTGGACAATCATTGTCTAGAAAAGTAGAAGACTTCTAAATTACCATTGGGTCACTACAGCTGAATGAACTGGTGGTAAGAAACAGCAGCAGCCTGATGAATGAAAACACTTTTTCCCCCCACTGATCACTGGGTTTTCACTGCAACGCAAAGTCTTCGGTTTCCACAACAATTAATCTTTGTTTATTGTTTTCCCTTCACCTCCTCCTTTACAAAGCACTGATGTGTTCCCTCTCAGTGGGTGTTATTAAAGCCGTTTCCCTTTGGCTTCACCACCACTCCATTTGGTGCAGCTGCACAGAGACATCAAAAAGCATCTCTGTCTGCTTATGAAAGTCCCAAGACCATAGATTCACAGCCAGTGAGAAGTTCATCCACTCTTTTACAAAGTAATTCCACCACAGGGATGCAGCACAGTAGCAACTTCCTCCTTGAGGCTGCTGCAGCCACTCCACTTGCTTTTAGAGAACTTGAGACTGATCAGATATTCTGTTTGTTTTTGCTGTAAAAGATTTAAATTAAATTCCTGTGTTTATTTTAAGAAAGACGCAATACCATTAAAGCAAATCGCTTTTTCCCAGAAAAAAGAACATGTTGTAGATACGCAGATAAAAATAATCATTTGTTGCAACATACAATTTATTTACCATTCAGTTTTCTCCATAATCTGTCAAAACGAGGCAGAAAAACAAATACAATATTGGCTCAGGCAAAGATTTTTCTATCAGCCGATTCATTTGCATTCTGCAAGCTCATACATTTCACAAACTCAATTTCATCTTCACTTTACACCAGACTTGGAATGTTTTTCCAAGCACTGTGCAATTTGAATAACTATTGATGCACTAAAAATATCTACTTTTCACACTGAAGCCAAATGTGAGGTTTTTAAATGCATGAAGAATGAGTGGGAACAACAGGAGAGAGGGGGAAAATTATTTGTATGCAAAAATCTCTCCATGGACAGTGGCATACGCAGGGCTATATAGTTTGTACTATATAGCTGCTTGGATTTTTCACACATTTCACTTCACTGATGAGAAAAACTGTACCGCAATGAAAATAAAAACACATTCATGTTCAGAATTAAAACTGAAATGTACTCATTGTTTGTCAGCTTCAGTTGATGGTCTGACATCACAACTGACATCTGACATCACAACAACAAATGTAAGAAAATGTTAAAATCTGTTCATGTTGAACATGAGACTTTGACACTGTGCTCAGCACTGAGATAAGGTGACTGACACACACTTTAACAAAATTCAACGCTGCAGCTCATTGCTATGAGTGTGATCAGACAATGGGGACTGAAACGATCGGACCAGCAAAACGGAAAGTGATACTTCTGAAGTGCATAGCTGATCACAACACGTCTGTGCATGAAAACATTATTGAATTTGCCAAACTTTGAGATGATTAGGGCCCGTCTAATTTGAACGGACAGACAAATGGTTGGATGAAGCGGCCTGTGAAATCCAAGCCTTATTCAAAACCAGGCTGGTTTTGAGCTAGTGGGAATAAATATGTAAACCCAACCTTCTCTTCAAAAGCAAACATGCCTCCTCCCATTCCCAGATCATGCTTTCTGGGTCCACTGTTATAATTAATTGTAAAATAACCTTCAATACACCTTTTGGAAAACCATGAAGGAACTATAGACTAAGAAATAACCACTGAAAAGTGGAGATCATTACAAGATGGAGGGTTTTGAAAAGGGAGCATACAATAGAGAAAGTGAGACCTTTTGTCTCTGGTTTGAATCAAAGGCTTACGGAAATATGTCTCGTTGGAAGTAAACTATTCTCAATGGGAAACATGACCTCCAAGGTGGCAAGTCACTTCAACAGGAGTTGAGAAACGCACTAAGAAATACGTCACGAAGCGTCACAGAATCTGCAGGTTGCCTCCCTTTGTTTGTGTTCCAAATGGCTTCGCGTAGGGTGAGAGGTCAAAGCGATAATCACATATGTAAACACACCTCTCCTTCTGAGCAGTACTTTGAAAAGCCTCCATATTGACCCCACCATTTCTTGCAGGTAAATGTTTGTAATACATCAACATACATAAGAGGGGTAGATTGTGTGAGTAGAGTGCTGTACAGTGCAGTGTTTATTGGATCCAGTCTTTCAAATAAAGAGGTAAAATAATGGTACATGGTACATTCTCTCGTGCGCACATGTGTAAGCAGACACGCACAAATGCATACACATACAGCAGCGCTTTAATTAATAGCCCCTCAGCCTCCTGAGTCTTCTGAGGCAAGTCCACCCTAATCCCTTGGCACTTAGTTCAGAGTAATCAGCGCACAGCGTAGTCTGCCTTTGGAACACTAATTAGCATCATTGATTTCCTCCTCAGACTTTGACATGCAAATAGCCCAAAAACAAGTCACTGTTTAAAGAGATCATAAGAGTCAAAAGAAGGACTGTAGTTCATTGTTTTTTTTATGCTAGTTAAAAAAGATACAGGATTGAAATGTGGGTTAAAACAATGAAGCAGAATATTTCATTAACTGTGAAAGGATGTGATTAGAGCTTGTGTTTGCTGACAAATTAGCATATGGTGTTGATTGATAATCGCCCAAATCCAAGCAGTACCACAAATGACTCTAGGCATTTTGAACATGTGGCGTTCTCAAACACCATCATTTGCAGTGTTTAGGGTGGAGGGGTATTGGCTAATGTAGCAAAAATAATCTCAAAGCATAACTGGTTTAAAATACACTTACACTGATGCACTAATTAAGGTATCTCTCTAGTGATTACTTAGCCAGTCAGTTTAACAACTTCTCTTTCTGGTAAACTGAAGCCTGCAGCTTGAGATGAGCGAGCGTGTGAGGTAACTTCAATAAGAATTGCCAGTGTCCACATGCCGGGGGGAGAAGTAAATTGCAAGTAATGGACTCTGAGAAGGCTGAGATGTTTATCAGACTAAATGAACAGAATCACACTAGAGGGATGTGGGCCGCTGCATGTGTGACAACATGCCAGAAAGAGTGTCGATTAGGAATGACAGCAGCCATGAATTTATGTATTAAAGGATGGAGTGAAGCTATGGCTGATCATTTGGGCCAATCATTTTCATTACATTCCAGATGTTTGTCAGTCGGGCATGCTGTCCTTATTCTTCTCTACTGCTCTCAATGAGCAAACAGATCCTCATAAACACACAATATATATGACACAAACCACCACAGTAAGTTATTGTTTCCTATCATTCAAAACAAGGTTGGGATTCTGCTATTTTTGTGCTAATTAGCTACTAGCAAAATCCAAGAAGTGGAATCAAAGTGACCGCAATCATCCCTCGCCTTCTTAACAAGAGTGGGTGAGGAAACCATCGCAGCTTGACTTAACCAAAACCCTCCACTGGCAACTCCATAAAAGGAAGGAAGAACAAGGAATTAGGGAGATTTTCTGTCTTCCAAATGCGCAAGCCAAATGCCAATTTATAAGTCTCCTCTTATTCTCTCTCTGCTTCTCTCTCCCTTTCCTCTTACTCTAGCTCTTAGATTTTTTCTCTCTCACTCTGCGTGATTGCATCCATATGCTCACCAGGGATAGATGGGGTCAACACCCTACTTACTCACGCCACAGCAAGGCACCGACACTTGTGAGAAAGCCCTTGTGCAGGCTCATGCACATTAACACAAACACGTGTACAAACACACATTGTCTCTATGCAAAGACCCAGACTGAGTTAGCAGAGAGGATGGGCTTCAGGATTTCATTCCAACACTTAATTTAATATAATGAAACTATGTAGTATGTTACTTCAGTGAGCCACCACTACCTCCTGGTACATTTAGGCCCAAAGAAGATCTGGCATCAATTAAGCGGCGCTCAGAAGAACTGGGTTTGATGGGGCCCAATGGATTCTCCTGCCTTGAATCCCTTCTTTTGTTCAGCAAAGCTGGGAGAGGTTGTAAATTTGAACCTGAAGACAGTGCACAAATTGCAGTCACACTTGCAAGCAAAAGGAATCAAGGCCAGAGGAGGGAAAAGAAATTATGTTGCCCTACAACAGTGGTCCAAATTCTTTCCTGTTTCCATCTTGGGAAAACATATCACTCACACACACACACACACACACACACACACACACACACACACAGATATGTGCAACCGCCACATGTTGTTAACCACACAGTTGTGGCCGTCTGCCTTGTGCACAGAGCAAAAAAGCAGATGAACACTTCTTCAACCAAACACGCAAAGGCGCACAGATACAGTCACCACACATATTTCGCCCCACCACATCATAACAGTTGCAGTAAACACAAGTAGTTCACACGATCCACTGTGCACTTTCTTGAGTCCGGCTTGATCTTTATTCCTCTGCCTCTCCATCCCCACTCACTCACCACACTCATACACAAACATGATTTAAGGACATCTATAAAATCTGCTATAATGAACCCCTCCCCAAGACCTTGTCATTGACCTTTGGAAATCCGATTTACTCTGCCACATCTCCTATGATATCTCTGCTGTCATTCATAAATTATGGCAATATGACAATGGATGATGCATCTAGAGTTTGTCTGTACACAGCAGAAAGGTGATAGCTCTTATATGAATTCAGCATGGCTTATCACACTGCTGCTGTTGGGGCAAAACTTACTACTTTGTTACCTTTAAACCTAAATGGGTAGCTAAACACAGCTGCACAGTTTCTTAGACAATGTGTATTACTAAAATAAACATTCATGTACAGCTGTTATTTAGGCCCATATGAATGAGTGCATTCTAAGTGGCCCATGTTTGGCTATTCATAAAAAATAATAGCTCTTCCTCACAAAGGACATTTTTTCAGCCATAATGGCTACATTCCACCTATAGCAGATTTACTGATGACAGGGCCCTGATCAATTTATAGCCTACTAAGTGAAAAACATCACAGGCACACCTAAATGGTGCAAAGCCATCACTGGATGACTGAATTCCTGTTCACTAGCAGAGGCACAGGGTTGAATTCCCACTACCTCTAGCTTGGTCAAGCATGTTCACGAGTGAGATCACTACAGCAGTGACTACGACTGATTAATAGGGGGGGGGGGGGGGTTGTAGGATTGAGATCTCAGGGGAATAATGCAAGGCTCCTGTGTGTTACACCCTCCCAGTGAAATGCCTTGTTGGCAGGGAAATGGAAGCGGCTGGCAACACCATGTGTTGTCGAGGTTGCACACATCTGTCTACACTCGCCACAGGCCAACTGTAGGGTTACCAGTGATAAGAACCACAGTGCAGAGAAAGTAGTACTCTATTTTGTAAGAGTGAGATCTCAGACATCTGGCTAACCATAGCCACAAGTATATGTATATATAAAAAATACAGAGAATACTAGAGCAAGATTCATTTGTGTTTAAATTTTCTTAATGTGTGTGTCAACTATTAAATGCATTTGGATTTGTCACAGGTTTAAGAAACTACATTTATATTAGTACAGTGTTCTTTTTTTTTGACCAGTATATACATATTTGTGAATTTCTCCATGGGGATGAATAAAGTATCTTCGTGTCTATTGTTAATGAATTATCACTATATAATGTCTTCTTAGTTTTTTGCATCAACAATTCAATAATTTTACTTATTTTATCATAGTGTCTTATCTTAAATTAATTTGAATGTAAACATATGTAGCATACGTATTGCTTCAGTGGTTTCTGCAAAAAACAGTTGTTCAAGGGTTAAACTTATTTTAACCAGGAGTGACTCAATGGCTCGCTACCTCGATCCCACAACTTTGTTCACAAGATCACAGGGGGAACTATGAGATTAGCACACCATTCATTTTGAAAAATAAGGAGGGTGTTCTGCTGTCTTAATCCTATGAAAGAAAAACCTCAGTTGAGCTCTTGACCTTGCAAACCGCAGACTTAACAGAGAACTTTGATTTGTCAACGATGACCACAAAATAGCTGCCACACTAGCTGTCAGGGCCAAGGGTGCTGCTGTCTTACACATGTCATGTGGGTCATATGACACCGAGGTCACAGGGGAATATAGATGTTTTCATGTGCCACAAGTGTTATACTAATACCAGCAAACCATTATTAGTTTAATGCCAACTTCAATAGTATTAATAAAAAGCAGTTGCTGCACTTCAATTTCATGCAATCAAAAATTCTGCCAGAGATGTTTTCACATTCAAAAACAATAGAGAATCAGTTAGAATATGCCTGCTATGCAACTTGAACAGCCAGTAGTTCATCAGCTATAATAAAGATTTAAGAATTGTGTGTAACTCATAATCATTAAAACAATCCTCAAACCTTGGTTGCTTTTTTTTTTTTTTCCCCCCATCAATCAATCAATCAATCCTCAAGTTACACACTCAATGCTCTGCAGATTAAATATTTAAAAAGTTTTATGATAACACTACCAAAACCATTTTCCCCACTTCTCAATAAAGATAATGTAACAGCATGTGAGTTGCATTTTTGATGACCCAAAAAAAATGAGAGACTAGGTTTTCAGTAATGTTTTGAGCACAAACCAGGATCGCTAATGATAACCTGGGTTGTGTTAAGCTCTGGGAAGTCACTGCAACAACGGCATTAGTAGAACGAAAGTATAGTGAAGCTGAAAAACCTGGGGATAATTGGCATTTTATTGCTGATTTCCTGCATTTACTGTCTGCTCCTTCAGCATGTGGGGTGGCCATAAAAAGGGTTTGTTCCCCTTAGCCTTGGGCTAGATGCTGTTTCAAGGTAGTTGGTTCATCAAGATGACTGACAGGTGATGGTAGTGGGAACTTGACCAACCCTCAAGGACAAAATATTAGCATATTTTGCTTGTAACCTTACCGGAAATTTTGTGCCTAAAAAAGGCAAAGAGTTTTGCTATCTTTACAAGGGCATAAAGTGAAACTGTCTGTCTACTACCCAAGTTTCTCAAAATTGAATAAGGAACAATGAGAAAAGTTATTTTTTCCACACGTGTTACACCCTCACCTTTTTCCTTGCAGCATGTTGAAAGCACAAGCCAAAGTGCAATTTTGTTTGTTGTTTCATCGTGGACTCATGTTTTATTGGTGGTGACTTAAAAGCTCCAACATTCACAGTACGACATTAATGGTGAGAGGTTGAGTTCAGTGGTGAACTACATTCCTTCATAATGTACCAACAACAGTATGAAATATTAGGAGTCAGACTGAATGCTCCGCACACAATTTCCTTTAACAAAAAACAGGACCATTATTACTGGATATGTAAAAAGGGAAAATGTTAGAGGTCAGGAATAACTATGGTAGAATAAAAAATGAATGAGATCATATGTTTATGTGAAGTATCACGGATATAAACTGTAGCTGTGTTTAAATCAGGCTGTTGACCTACACCATTTATCAAGCACATCCTCTGTCTCATTCTATGGCAGTAAAACAACTGAATCATAGTGGTTTTGGAACAAGAGGCAAACCTTTGCTTCCACCCTGAATATGACGCATACACACCCACACACACACACACGGACACACTCACCTACAGTACGTTCTAGTGTTCCAACTATGCACAAGAATGATGGAAACCATAACATGGAGCCCAGGTCCTCTAGGGGACTGAGGAACGCCACACACTAACACAGCTCCAGTTACCCTGTAACCCAAGACACAAAAGTGGAGAGACATAGACTCACACAGAGAGAGGGAGACAGAGAGGTAGAGTGTCACCACACACTAACACAGAAAGTTGGATCAAGTACTTTATTTGCAAATAACTGTCAACATTTATATCAACTGCTTTATGGTATCAGATGGACAGGATTTAGACCATCATGACACTGTTTACAAGCACTGCATGAAAACAGAAAAATCTACGAAATGTATTTATACGGATATTAAATCATTCGTCATCAAAATAATTGACATACACAGGTCTAAGTGGGAATTAAAGTAATGTCACTGATCAAAAAACATCTTCACACCACTAACCCATGAACTTAACTCTTAAGCTGCTCTTGCAGTGGTAAACAGGAGTTTGGTGTATCCCACTATAGTGTTATTCTGAATCACAGATTGTCAGTATTATAGGTTTTACGCATTAGCTTTTTAAAAGTCTTTTTCTAACAGCATCTTATGATGAATCATAGTAGATGCATGGCAATAAACACACACTCCTGGCAAACATTTTGGCTGTTTTACACAAGAAATTTTTAGATTTGTTTTTGCCTTGTGAACTTGTATCACTGGTTTTAAGTGAGCCACAGTCAGGAAAAGTTAATTTCACATAGTTCTGCATACTAATTAGAACTTCAATCAAAATCTGTTGACAGTTTTGATGTTGATGCCACTTTTATCATTTAAATCCGACCAAATAACCACATCATCCTAATATCGATAAATCATACACCGACATAGGCAGAATTAAAATTAGACACCATGTTTAGCAATACTTTAATCATACATTCAGAAACTAAACTTGCATGAAAAAAAAATGTGTTGCTTCTTGTAACTCACAATAGATCAGACAATTATTTGTAAATAATTTGATCCAAGTATGTGTGCCAAGAAAAAGATAAAGAGAAATGCACTGAGGCAAACACAGTAAGGCTTTAATAAGAAGAATGAACATCTTGGAGATGGAAGTTTATTTAAGAAACGTGCATCATCAAGGGAGCTATTTGGAGAGACAAGAAAAGACATGGCTGAGAATAAAGATTTGAGGCACATCTTCATTAGGTGAGTTAAGACTCTTGGAATGTGTGAGAGGAAGATGAAGAGGGAGCAAAAGAGTCAAGGAGGGAGAAAAGTTATTAACAAAGCAGATAAAATCTCCTTCACCCATTAATCAACATGCAAGCCAAGAGCGAGAGAAAGTAACTTCCTGATTCACTCTAGAAGTGTTGAATAAATCCCCTTTTATTAATGCAACTTGTATTTAGTTACATTATCTCACTATGTTTGTTAATAGGTGGTCAAGAAGCAGGAGGGACAAACACCAGAGGGAGCAGCAAAGTGCAAATGAGGGGGTAATAGTGGTGGACTAAGCCTGTCGAGCAGCAACAGCACAGCAAAATCCAGTACTCCTCCTGTGAACCCAGGCATTATCTTTTTAATGAAGTGACCCCTTCTAACCCTTCTCAAAACATTTGAAAAGAATGGCTGAACGTTAGCTAATGAGTAATACATACACCCAAGGACAAAACATCTACACACATTTAGAATACACAGTTTAATAATAAATTATAGTTTCTTTTTCAACCATTCTGCAACAGTCAATGTAGTAGACTAATATTTGCATCTTGATCCAGCAACCTTGATCAGAACACCAAGGTCCTAATTCAATGTTTGTCATTATGCAGTAGCTATGTTGTAAATTCGTAAAATGTAAATGCCAGTATGATAGATGGCCTCCATCTCCAAGCTCTATGTTATCTGTTGCAGCATCATAAACATGCAACTATCTCACACCCATGGAACAAACCTAGTTCCAAACACCCCACACCTGAGTCCTCCCACATTACACCAGGGACCAGTGCTCCCACAAGAAAACGCCCTGCTCTTGCTTCCTCTCACCTCTGAATCAGCTTTATATGGGTGACACGCTTATGACAGGGTCCAACACAGACAAGGAAGCCGAAGAAGTGCAGAAACAATGAGTGCCAAGCTTCCTTCACAGACCTATGGGTAAGGCTCTGGGCCCTCTTTGAACTCCCCACCAGCTTTTAGAGCTCTCTTCCCTGAGGGTATTCACAGACCTGGGAGGTGAGGATGAATGTGAAAGTATGATGATGCAGTGCAAATTTAAACTTCCCAGTATATCTATTAAAACAATTAACTATACATTAATACATAATACATGTATTTTGGTAAATGTACATTTGTTTATATCGTGCATAATAATCAACACTTTTATTACTATGTTCAAAGTATGGCTTAGTCTTTGCCTATATATTTTGCAGTAATGCCAGAAGCAGACAAGCTTTGGCACTGCAGTATATTTCAGGATTAACTGAGACTTCCATCTATATGAACAGAAGAATCAATTTGAACCATCTGTCTGGCTCTACACCTATTTTCCGGCAGTCTGTCGAAATGCAAATTGTGCAAGCGGATTAAAGTAAAAGCACATTCCTAGCTAATATGCCAGTATGAGCCTATTTGACTAAGAAGTTTTTATTGTGCTGGGTTGCTAAGAGATAGTTGGTCTCTCATTTAAGGGGTCACAAATGTAATGCTCCTAATTTGGGTAGGAGAAAGCAACCATGTAATTACAATAATCTTGTGCTTTCCAGAGTTGAATGGTTGAATGGAGATGTTACGTCATAAACAAAAAAAAAAAAAAAAAAGAGGAATCAGGAAGGAGAATATTGTTGAGTGAAGACAGAATAGTGTGCACATATTCAAGAACTGTTGTTCAGCTATCTACAAAACTAACTGTGCCGAACGCGCATATTGGTGAAGTGTGTTTGCAATTATTTCCAGCTAAAAGCTGTAATTATTATCAGCTGGGCATTATTGCATGTGCGCATCCCCACGTGCATCATTTAACTTTCAGCAACAAGTATGGAAAACTCAAGCACCATGCCAACAGTATGTCCCAAAGGTGTACAGCTGCTCATCTTTCTCAAGGCATTTTTTTTTAGGTCCAGATCCCTAAACATTGGGATGCACACTACCCTAGGCCATTCTCAATCCCATCTGCATTTTAAACACCAGCTGGTGTTATCCAGTGCAGCTATTGGTCAGATTACAAGAAGGGGTTCACAGGACGCTTCAAGATGTGGTACAGTCAGTGTCAATTCTCTGACATCAGCATAGTCCTAAAATGCTAATTATGCTTTGTGAGCAAGAAGTGAAAGATCTAAAGTACAATGAACACAATGAATGGATCTCATGGAAGAGAGTAGAAGCACTGCTATTATTATCACAATCACACTTTAGTTAGTCACTTAGATGATAAGCTAAAGAGATGTGGGCATCAGTGTTGCCCCCTTTTTTGGCAAATTTTTCTCTTTCTCACAGCATTGTGACTTGTTAAGCACACGTGTAAAAAATTAATAATGGCTGCATTTAATTTTGGTGTGACAATGGCAGGGCCCTGTTATTGAAAATGCTGACTTACTGGCATTGATTACTGTTGACTTCTGTGAAAGTAGTCAACCATTCAGCAGTACAATTATTATTGGTAATTTGTCCTAATTATGGTGTACTGTGTCAAAAGGAATCACCAAAAATCCATGGTGCTGGGTTGCAATAGTGCTACAAAGTAATGAGGAATCAAAATTTAATGTTACTTTACCATTTGTGTGACACAGCTCGAGTTCAAACTATACAAAGTCAATGCAAATAAATGCATTTTTTCTTCTTAACCACACAGCTGGGTCCCTCAAGGGCCTTTTATATTTGTCTCATTTACCAACATAGGGAGAGAATGTGTGCGAGTTCATGGAAAATGTTTGTCACAGAGGAGAAAGATGCAACTGGTGTCATCTGAGACATTAACTATTAATGTGAGTAATATGCATGTATAGCAGTAAATTGTAATATTTAGCCTATAAGTAAACCAACACTAAAGATTATGTTTCAAAATAAACTGCAGTCACAAATATGTTTATATAACAAAGATGTGGGACAGTTATTGTAAATCGGTAATTTAAAGTGGCAATTTACTGATTCTGAACATATCAATAAAGTGTACCCAGACAACAGATTTTTTTTCTGCCAAATTATACAATTTAGCTGTATAATATCTAGTGCAGTATTATTAAAAACTGTAGGCACTCACAGCACTTGATTAGAGTTAGAGAATGATTGTGGTCTGGCTTATTAGAGAAAATGTAAGACTGTCACTTCCTTCACAACCTGTTTAACTTTAAACAAAACCACAGTCTTTCTCTAACCTTGACAAAAGTGCTTCACTTACTTAACAACGTAACCAGACACAACCGTAAAGCCGATTTCGGGACCGTGGTCGTGGCCGTAGTCCTGTGCATTATACAACCGCCACTGATTTGCACTGATTTCACAGTAGGTAGCCAGAGCACCCAAAGATCTAGCCAGAGCTTTGCCTGTGAGTAATTACTCTCCCCTATCTAGGGAGGCTAAGAGAAGACATGCATCAGTCATTTACTGAAGAAGAAGAAAAATCTCAATGGCTCACAATGGCACCCAGGAGCAGTGTGCAATTAATTGATAAACGCTAGGACGTGATGTCCTGTCAGATAGTATGGAAGAGCTGCAAAAGAATGCACTGGGGCGTGAATCAAAGACTGAAAAATGCATTAAGAGAAAGTTAGTGAAATGCCATTAACCTACCAAAGCCCTCAACTGATAGTGGAGGGAATAGAGCGAGTTTTAAATTGCACCAAGCCCTCGAGATTATGGCAAAGTCTGTAAGTCTTCCATGAAAGGCTGAAAACCCATTTTGATTGCTTCTGA
The DNA here is from genome assembly GCA_034779795.1 of Ctenopoma multispine. Lineage (NCBI taxonomy): Eukaryota > Metazoa > Chordata > Actinopteri > Anabantiformes > Anabantidae > Ctenopoma > Ctenopoma multispine. Next base: position 14,432,622 of record JAUYWH010000020.1, on the reverse strand, counting down.
CACTAGCTCATGAAGTTCCATCAGCAAGACTTTGAGTCTGAAAACTTGTCATTAGGGATGCGGTACATGTGTTTTGACTGAGCAATTATTGTATATACACAGGCTGATTTATAATCATATTGAAATTTTAGGGAAAAATATCATACTTTGCTTTGGTTGGTTGTATTGTAAATACTGTGCACATGCCAGCATGACAACATGGTTTCTATAATAACTTTTTTTGTTTTAGTTTCTTCCTAAAGGGCACCATCAATAAAGCTGAGGGTCGAATTCCTTTTCTAGGAAGTGAACAACAACTCAACAGAGTTGGCAGATAATAGAAGTTCTCTCTTTACAGAATACAGGTATTTACACACACACAGTTTAAAGCGCACTCATCACACACAAAGACACACACATTCCCTCCTTGTCCTGCTGTAGAGATTCCCCTGGCTTTGATTAATCTCTGCTGTCAGGGCGAAGTTCCTGTGTTTGGGTCCCGGCAGGCAGGTTGCCCACTCCACATCTGGAAGCTCTAGCCCGACCATCTCCAGACACACACCACACACTAAAAGGTTGCTGCTGCCAACATACAAATGAGCCAAAGGTTCTCTCCCAGCAAACACCTTCCCCACATTTGCTACCTTTGTTTTCTCCTCTGTAATCAATTATTCCTGTGATTCAAACAGATTTCAGATGTGGATTTTACTCCTTGTTTTCCTTTTTATCCTTCTTTTAATTATTGCATAGAAAATTTAAGTATTTGAAGAAAGAAAATTATGTTAACACACAAACAGTTATTGGTCATGTAATAAGTTGATTTTTGTTACTTGAAATATTTTTTGTTTTGTTTAATTTTCAGTGGATTAATGACAATAATAGAAACGTTAGAGTGACATTTGTTTCAATGGTGGCATGCGATGAGATCTCCAGTTAAATTCTACCTACACAACAGCATCTACAGTATCACCTATATCTCCCTAACAGTGCAAATGATAAAATAATTTTTCCCCAAAAGGCTCTCCTTCACAGTTCCACTTATTTGTAGAAACCATGTACTGACTCTAAACACATGCAGAATTCATGTTTAGTTGCCAGACCCTGTGAGTCCTTGTATCCAGGGCTTAGACAATAACTTTCAGTGAAAGCAGTGTCCTCAAAGCAATAAATCACTGTGTAAACACAACCAGTAGCTACATAGTAGTGTTTCAACAGCAAACTGTATTTACGGATTGGGCCTTTAAAGAGTTAACAGGATTCTGTCTGTATTGAATATATACAGTATGTGGTGTGATGTTGTGCCAGGAACAGGCTTACTCCTTTCTTCATATTTGAAAGCCAAGCAAACTTAGATATGCTGTAGGAAATGAGTGTGTGCTGCTGTGTGGACTTGGATTTTTGAGCAATGTTCTTAAAATCTCTCTATAGCCAGTGTTTCTGTTTGCTTAGACACTATTTCATTATGAAAAAATGAATTAATTTCTATAATATATAAATTTATAATAATTTTTTAGATGTCAGGACAGACAGTATACTTGGTCTGTTGGATATTTTTGTAGGTTGTATAATGTTGGTCCCATGTTTGTGGTAAAATTTGACTGACTGATACTTTACCTAGGGGTGGAAGTCTAATAAATAAGACACTAAAAAACAGACCATACGAGCAGAAATAATTCGCCTTCTCTGATTGGTTAAACGAGCGAGCCTCACTCAAAAACCTTGAAACAGTTATATCTTTGCACTGCTGCTAGGCTGTTGAGAGTTTGGGTAACAGAAGCCTTTGATAACATTAAAATGCGTTTTGTAGCATATTTAAATTTTTTTTTTTTAATCAATAAAGTTACATACTGTAGCTTTCAATGAAAATCACAGCAATTCAAGTATTTATTGTAAGAATAGGGATAGTTTGTGAATAAAAGTTTGATAAGAGTAAATGAAAATGGAAAGGACAAACTCTACAGTATATTATATGTATTGTGTGTATTTGTGTGTGAACAACTCATCTCTACTTTAAAGAGTCAAGCGAATTTTGAAATGACACTTGTTAAAGAATGTCCATGTGACACACTAGTTTAGAGACTGGACTGTTCTGGCTGCTCCACTTTGACCTTTTTTGTGAGCGAGTGAGAGAGGCCACCTTTCATTCCCAGACACTTCGTTAAGTCAACTTCCTCTCTCCCCTCAGACCAGAGTGTTATTGTAAAGTGTCAGAGACAGAAGAGATTGTTCTGTTATGCGTGCGTCTGTATATGCTTGCTTTGTATGTGTGTGTGTCCCACATTCTGTTCATTTATCTTTCCAACTGGTTTGTAAGAAGCTGTGTGTATGTGTATGTGTGTGTAGGTGTGTGAATGTGTTTGTGAAGCCACAGAGAGTGCCTGTCCACAGGTTAGCCATGACATGACACTGCCACTCAGTGGACTGATGCCAGAATGCAGTATGAATACAGTGCCTTGCGTAAGTATCCGGCCCCCTTGAACTTTTCCACATTTTGTCACATTACAGCCACAAACATGAATCATTTCTATTGGAATTC
>JAUYWH010000020.1:14399320-14430034 GCA_034779795.1 Ctenopoma multispine | reverse complement strand
ATTCATGTTTGTGGCTGTAATGTGACAAAATGTGGAAAAGTTCAAGGGGGCCGGATACTTTCGCAAGCCACTGTAGGTAGAAGAGTCAAACCTCCACCGAGACTACATTACAAACTTAGAAACAGCTGTTACCGTATGTACTGTAACATTGTGCTGCACAATAACTAAAAAACTTAATGTGGTTACATGCATTATTTCAACTTGGCTGATCTTAGTTTAAGTTACTTAGAAGATCAATAGTACTTTTGATTTTGTATGGTAAATATCAAGCATAAGGACTAGAAACGGGTTAGCCAGGTTTGATTGTCAAAAGTAAGCATCAAAATAAAGCTCAGTAATTCATATATTTCATACAAAATTGGTGTAAGAGCAGTAGGCTGTGGTTTAGTGGGGTTGTGTGCATGAATATTTATTGGTAGGGATACAGTAGCCAACCAGCACAGGCTGCTACCTATCTAAATGTTAAGCTAAGCTAACCAGCATATTTACTGTGCATTGTGTTACTATTGATTAATGCTACCTAATTTATGACAAGTAAATAAGTGTTTGAAGCTATTCATTTAATTTAAATATTCATTTAATGTTCTCTCAACATAGATAAGTACGCTGCTCTAAAACCTACACACTAAACCATCTATCACTAAAATAGCCCCTTTTTTTTACCGCATACATTAACAGGGTACTTTGAAGACACAGGATATCTGGATTCGTTACCACAGTGGAATTTTGATAACAGCCATGTTATCACAAAGTGCTGCAGCAATTATCAGAGTGTGACACCACTGAGGCAAAGTTTAGAAGATAATAGTTGTCTTAATTTAAATTGCCATGACTTTGAACTTTGAACATGCTTTCACCATGAAGTCACCCCAGATTCATCCCCTGGGTTACTTTGGGTGGAGAAGGTTATGAAAGCGGACGGATTCATGGACAAATGAAGGAGATGACACAGACGGACGGAGCCAGCGCAAGAGACAGAGGGAGAAAGACAGGAACAATGTAGTAAAAGAGATGACAGTGTCGATAAAGTGAAATTAGAGATCAAGCCAACAGATGGAGGAGCAAAGAATGTGACCTGCCAAGTTGCTTGTGGCACTTCAGGCCAACAGAGAAGGATATGTACAGTCAGGAGATAAAAAGCATGGGAGAGTGGGAATGACAGATGCATAGCGGCAAAGAGGCAGGGAGAGGGAAGGAAGAGACAGTGAGATGAACGGGAGGAAGTGAAACTAGCACAAAGGGGAAAGTGCATAAAGAAGGAGAGAGATAATGATAACGAGCAAAAAATTGAGAGAGGGAGCGGAGGAGAACCAGGCAGTAAAGTGTAAGAGGGAAGCAAGAGAGCAGGGGAGAGGCCACAGCTTGCCTTCCTTCGATTCAGATGCGGAACAATAGCTGCCTATCAGTCTGTCAACATGCAAAGGCGCAGAGGGAGTGAGAAGATAGGAGTGACACGGTGCTAGGATCAATAAACTATTGTTTTTTATTGCATGACTCTCCACAAAGGCAAATTGCAGCCGGTTTCCTATTAAAAAGTTCTAAAATTATGAGTAATAAGTCTGGGACCCCGTTTGCTCTCTTAAAGCCTTGTAAACACAGTGATCGTATGGATACATGTAAACTGTGGGCGTGTGTGTCTCAACGTGACCGAGGTCCACAATTGTGTAACAGTCTGGTACCTGCATAGGAGTTGCAGGATTACAGATGGGCACAATGACATACTCGCACAAAGGCAGACGAGCACACACACACACACACAATTATTGAACAATAATGTCCTCTAATGATTTCCATTACCTTCCTCCAAGCACAAGCTCTGTTTCGATTTAAACTTTTAGAGTTTCTTGACAACATGCATTAAACCAAACAAGAGTGGAGAAGAACAGGAATAAACATCCAGGGGTTCAAAATAAACACCGTGTGTGTGTGTGTGTGTGCGTGTGCGTGTGCGTGTGCGTGTGCGTGTGCGTGCTTTCCCCCAGAAGACAACAATCATCTAAATATCAATGCACTGTTAACAATCACAATTGGACTTAGTGCGCAAAGGTAAAAAAAAAAAAAGCCAACTAGCATTCAAATATTGGCTTGTGCTGTATACTGTAGCCAGACATGTACTTATCTTAGAGTTACGTCGTCCAACGTTTGACCCCCAAGAAAAATCAAACTGGGACACTGAGGACATCCTCAAGATCCCTACAGATTTACTTCTTGTAATCTGGTAAAAGTTTGATTCAGAGTCAAATCTACTTAGTTTAAATCTACTTAAAAATGCCCTGCTAATTGACTGTAGTGTCAGATTTTCATACAGGACTGATGTCTTCTAGTGAAGCACTTCTACAATAATGGAATTATGTTCTGTGTCTGCATGGTTGTTTTTCTAAAAAAGAAAAAAAGATCAATTAATACCGTCTATTTCCAACTGCCAATTAAAATAATTAGAGATTTCATCTCTTCCCACAGTGGTTCAAATTTGACACTGATGGAACAGTAAACATTTCTGAACAATAGAGTTGAGAAAGCGAATAAGAGTAAGCTAGTGATACAGCGAAAATATCCTTGTGTTGTGTTTTAAAGTACTGTGATAATAATGCTGCCACACATGTTGAATTGTAATAGTTTTTTAAACTTAAAAAAATCAAGCTTCTGTTTGTCCTGTACGTGAAATGAATTCAATGGGCTACAGTGTTTCTGCTTGTTTTATTAGACTAGTAACTAAACTTGGATTTTGAAGCACTGTTCAAAATCTCTCTACAACCAGTGTTTCCCTTCACACTGAGACACTATTTCCTCATGTAAAAATAAATGTAATGGCTATTTTCAAAGTAAGTACAGGCAGTATACTTGATACTTGGTCTGGAGGATATTGTTGTAGGTCATAGAAGGTTGGTCCCACATTTGTGGTGTTTGTCTGAAAGGTGACAAAAAATGGCAAAACACTTTCAATGTTTTATATAAAATAGCTAATTAAGGTTTAAAAATTCACTTCTAACCAGCTTAACATTTTTAAGAGCCTAAAACTAATATTAAAGCTACATTATGTAACTTTGGGAATCAAGCTAGTGGTGTCATGAGACTCACAATGAATCCACTCTGCTCTGCATTGCCCTCCCTCTCCCTGTTACACCACAGTCTTTCGAGTATTAATAGTTTTGAAGAATCTGATAAATAAGATGCTTCAAAACTGACCGTTTGAGCAGAAAGAATTGGCCTTCTTTGATTGGTTTAAAGAGCGAACCTCACTCGAAGACCTTTAGACGGGAATATCTGCACTGCTGTTCAGTGAGTTATGCTCACATAAGCAACACTTCTACATGTTAAAAAGTGTTTTAGAACATATTACTAACAAATGAATGCCATCCATTTCCAACTGCTAATGTCTAGATGCTAATGTCTTTATAGCTATACTATTTTCTACAGTACTGTAGACAATTTTTAATGATATTATTGAGGTTAAAGACTGTATGTGCTCAATTTAAAATGTAAACTTTATAATGCTCATAAGAAAACATAACTTGTTGCATAATTTGAAAATAAGTGTTTCTTCATTTTCTAGCTAAATCTCTGGCAACTTAATGGATAAATCAGTAGAATCAATTATCTGTCCAATCCAAGGTTCAGATGTATTATGGTCTTTTGGTTCTATGGGGAAAGAATAAATCTTAGTTACTTATTGCCTCTTTAAACTTATTACTCTACTCATGTTTCAACCATTGCACTGTTCTCGCTAATAGAGAACAATGGTGGACGGTTACCGCGGGAAATGTATATATTTGCATTAGAACATTTCTGGTCTATCAAATTAACCAGAAAAATTCAGTTGATTGAAGTAAAATTACAACATGGACAAAATGGTGGAACAAACCTCAAGCAAGCCCCTTTTATAGCTTCATCAGTGACTGAATGAATATACTTCACAGAGTAATTCTGACAAGGCAATCGTTTAGAAAACCAGGCAGAGGTTATGGCGAACCATCAGTTTATTTGACTTCAGCCCACTACATGTAAAAACATGGTTTTCTGTGACCTGTTAATATGGTACAGTTATGAGTTTGGCTTCAGACCAGCTCTTTATGTACCTATTCAGTTCATTTCTACAGTACGTGTAGATCTGCTCTCAGTGTGCTGAGTTCAGAGTCAGGGTCAATGTGGTTCTAGTTAGGAATGGAAATGGAGAGAAAGAAGCTAGAGAAAAGAGACCGGTTTATGTAAATGTTCCCTTAAGTCAACATGTTGGAGCACACTTTCCCTGATGATTTTGACATACAGGACTATAAACAGTGTAAAATAAATATCTGCAAACTACAAAGGAGCACTTTGGGGTTTATCAGTCCCGTGTGTGAATGTGAAGAGTTGAGTGAGGAGAGTGGTTACTTATGAGTATGTTAATGTACACTATATGTGTGTGTCATAATTAGAATTTAAGGTGGAACAGTAAAGAATATAAGGACATGTTTGTCTGCCATGCAACCAAGCGTCAACTAGCGGCACGTGATGGGGTGAGGAGCTAAGTGACAGTGGTTTCTTGGGCGTGTTTTTAGAACTTCTATGTATAAACATCCATGAAAGCCACATTTGGAGAGCCAGTCAACCAGTCACACACACTGCCAGACATTCCTTAATTCTCATTTCCCCTCACATTTCCTCTACTTTCTCCCTTACCAGTACAACAGCTCTCTTTGATTCCATATCAACTTATCAAACCATTTTTACAAGCAAATGGGAAATATTACAAGCACACTATGCTGGCTCACCATTACGTATGCTCTTTGAAGTGTATGTTTTCCCAGTAAAAAAAAAAAAGCACCCGTCTCATTAAATCATTAAATGTAGTAGCAGAGTTACTTCTTACTGAAAGAAGTTTAACAACGCCAACAAATTAATCCCCTGTACAGATCACTTCAAAAATATTCTTAGCTCACAAGCATCTGATAATATGTAGATTAGGGCACTTTATGTAAACAAATTCAGGAAAGACCATGCAGTGAAGAGAAGTAATGTCTTTTTCCCCCCAAGTTACAAGTGTTCATGCTTGTCATGCTCAGTGATTTTGAGAGCTACTGTCTTGTAATGTACAACAAGGTATATTTTATTTTATTACAAATAGGTAAAATTCATTAAATTTACTTTGTGTCAGGTTTAACATTACATGCTGTCACGTTCATGTCAATATATAAAAAAAAAGACAGTATTTGTACAGTCTTTAACTAGTGGGAAACCAGGAAGGAGAAGGGTTAGGTTAGAATTCAGCTAATGGGAACCTGTCGTAAGAAAAATTACTGATTAATACCAACTATGATCTGTAATAAAAAAAGACAATTTTTTGTGAGCAGATAAATTTTAATTATTGCTGTGAGCAGCTAGTGTACAATGAATGGACAGCTACAGGTGAAGCGTTGCATTATGTGCTGCTGTTGAGTTGAGAACTACTCAAACTGTGTGCAGCTCAAAATCATAGACTAGTTCAAATTTAACTGAACTGTAAATAAAACCATGTGTTGCCTTTCTGAAAAAGTAGCTGCTCAAGGAATGTTTGCTCTAAAATAAAACTTAATTGGCTGTTGCTATTATTAACCCCAGGTATCACCAAATTAACTAGTACTGAAATCTTAAGGATTACACATTGTGTAGATTCTAACACTTCTGTGTCCTCCTACAACTGATCAAACTCAAGGTACCCAAATTGTAAGGGTTATGTAATTAAAAAAAAGAAAATTAGATCATAATCTTAGACTTATAAGCTTAATATGTCTTAATCCGGTACTGATAAATTGTATTTTGATTTAATTACAGGACTATATATAAAAAGTTGGAGCTCTATGTGTGCATTAAACTGAAGGAAAATAGTATATCTGTAAGGGATGTGGAATGTGGTCAGACACACCATGAGTGTTTCAGAGGTTTATTAAGAAAAGTGACACAATAAATATTACTGAATGGAGAGGGTCTTGGCTAGGTGTGGCAGGGGAACAGCACAACAGAATGGGCAACCAGCAGGCGAGTGTGGTTCACAAGATGGCACGTTGGCACAAGGAGAAAAGATGGCAGCCTCCAGTGTTAGGGTCTACCGCATGGACACCGAGTAGAAAGTGAGAGGACAAAAGCACACACACGCATACCACAGCCTTACACCAAAACCTCTTCCAAACTCAGGTAAACAGAATGAGCCACTTTAGAAACAGAATCCAAAAAACAAAAGTCTTCTTCTTAAAACATAAACAGTCACAGAGCTGAGAGCCACAAAATACATGTACCAAGCAGAAAATCTCTAATCCAGAGAACAGCAGAGGTTCAAAAACAGATACAATGAAAACATAGGGCCAATGGCAGGTAGCAGAGATTCCAGAGCCAAACAGATTTCCAAAACTGGATAATCAAAGTCAGACTTACTTACGACAGAAAGGGTTCAGGCAGAGGCAGGTCAGAAAAACAGGCAGTTGTCCAAAAGCCAGCAGAATCCCAAGGGCAATATTCAGGCTGGAGAGTTACTTGAAAAGTAAGCACACAATTTAACAAAGGGAGAGTGTAAACAGGTGGCTTAAATAAGGGGGAAGCACAGGTGAAGACAATGAACTGATTTGCCAATTAGTGGGTGGAGCTTCCAGAAAGCTATGTGTTAATTAAATGGGAGTAGAGTGCTCACAGACAGGAAGTAGTGCTGTGACTTTCAAAATAATATGAATAATAAAAGTCTCTGAGCAGGAAGTCGTACACAGAAAAACACAAATAGAAACAAAACAGAAAGGTCATTGGTCATTGGTGTTTCCATATTCTCAGTTGGAAAAGACCTAGCACACTCCGTCAGTGCACCATTGTGCACCCTACATTCTCTTCTTTCTGACATGTTGTAGAGCAGGGTGGGTGGGTTGTTTTCAAGAGCGACAATGGTTTTCATGGTCACAGACTACTGCACAAGACCCCATAAATGTCATTCTGCCTGGTGGGAAGAGGGGATAAAGATGGGGGTCTAAAAGCACGACCACCTCAGCAACAATGTGTTTCACAGCTGCTGCACTGTAGCCACCTGCAGGTTTAAATAAAATCCCACTATTCCTTAGTCATACAGCAGTATCAGAGAGAGAGAGATTAAACGTGGTAGCAAAAGTTCACCATTGAAACCCAACAGGCAGTCATACTCATACAAGTGTTCCTGTAATTTAGGGATATGTGGAAGCAGGAAAACGAAGGGACTGATTGTATGATCACTTCCCAACCAAAGCTTCTCTGGATGAGCACAGTTCCAAACCACGTTGTAGTCACATGACCATCTTGTGGCCAACTCGCTTCTGGTTAGTGCTGGTCATAATTACAGCTAGCAGAAACCATGCTGAGCAGGGAACCTCAGTAAGATAGCCCTACATAGCTCTGGTATTAGAGGAATTGGGGTTTTCCTTTTGGAAACTTGAAGGGTAGATTGTGTTTCTGTGGAGAAGTCTCATTAGTGAGCAATACAGTGAGTACAGGGAACATCAACGCTTCTATTTGACTTATATTTCTATATAAAATAATTTAACATTGCAATATACAAAGTAGTTAAAAATATCCAGCGTATATTAAGCTGCTTTATTAAAGGAAATCAAATAACTTACTTATGATAAATACCCAAATGTTTTAGTATGTTCTGTGACATTGTGCAGTGACAGAATTGTTGAAATTGGCTGACAGTCTTGCAAACTCCACCAGAAAAAAAAGCCTGGCTACTGGCCAAGATTTGTCCATGTGCATACAGCATATATACTGAATATGTACGTCTGTGTGTGTGTCTTTTTGTTTATTTATCTACATCTCAGCCTGCTGCTAAGCATTAAACTGCAGTGATAATAATCAGAGGTGCTAATGGTTGCTGATAGTGCCTGGTTCTTTTAGCGCCATGCTCCTACACACACAAAAACAAACACACGGAGAAACACACACTCACACACGCAGCAACACACACATACACACACAAAGTATGGCAGGGCTAATCCAAACAGCAGGGCTTCTCACTAGGCTTCCTCAGACGATGTTGGTGTTGGTGGCCCGCTGCCCCGAGGGCACCAGCCTATCACTCTGCGTGCAGTGCCTGACCGGACCTCCAAACCCTGCGGGCAGATGCTCTTCTCCACCATATTCAGCCATCAGCTCCTCTCTGCTGCATTATTGATGAGCTCCTCTGCCCTGCTGAGCTCTCTAAAAGCCTCTGCACCATGAATGGATTCTACTGTAACAGAGTCTGCAGCTAGAACAAGTTGTGTTGTAGTTTAGTAATTATTGCAGTGGGTGTAAATATATTGTGAAAAATTGTCTGTATGTTTAAATTGACAGACGAACAGGGGAGCCTGATTAAGAATACGTGTGTTATTTGGCTCCTGCACTATGAACAGTAGGACTGTTTTAAATAATGCTGTGAAATCACACAGGGGGTAAAAGATAGAAAATCCCTATATGCCACCTGTCTTCTATTATACTCATCAGGCCTTTTGAGGACTTGGAAATAAATTGTGTTTCATATCACTACCACATCCAAGACCTCCAAAGAACACAGAGCTTTGTGCTAAACCCTGCTTCCTGAATGGAACAACAAAATAAGTGTATTCTGCAGTGTACAGGTATTGTGCATTGGTCTGAGAAAATGACCTTGTGAGTGCAATGTACTGTGTGGAAAGATCTTGTCTGAGGGAAAGTTAACTTCCAGCCAAAGGAAAAAAAACTGCAACCCTGGGAGCCTTTAACTGGCAGGGATACCATAAACCCTGCTTTTAAAAAGCCATAAATCAACAAGAGTAGACTGTACTTTTCAAATAAATACCGGACTCAGGAGAAGTGGGGGCAGGATGGGGTACAAGGGGTTGGATTTTGGGCAGTCAAGTGTTGGCTAAGGATTGAGGTTCTAGTGATATCATAGCAAGGAGTTAAAGTCCTTCACACAATGATGTTATACTGTAGTTATTTGTTACTCCAACATCGGGACTTATGAAACCATTGATTGGAAATGTTTGTACCTACTTTCCTCATATTTAGGTTTAAGACTTTAACAAATGGTTTATAACACATTATAATGTAGATATACAGAGATATAAAGATATGTTAAGTGTTTATTAATGTACAGCATCTGTCTACAACTGAATTCAACTTTAAGACAGCTGTGATTTTTTTTTTTTCATTTTAACTGCTTTATTTATTCAAGAAAGATTTGCTGAGAGGTCACCTCTGTTTTTCAGGAACACCCTAATCACATTCAAATAGTTACACACTCACACCTGGAAGCTGCCCAATGCAAACACAGTCTGACCTGGCAACACAGGTCAGACTGTGTTTTTTGTGTTTCCGATGGAGTAGCTGAGGTCAAGTGCCTTGCTCAAGGGCGCCACAGTGGTGTTGATGAGGGAGATGAACTATTGGGATGAACTATTGATTCATTTTACTGACTAACTTATGTATGTATTGTACTATGAGTTTTATTTAGCTACATAGTAATGAAGTTTCTTCTGCTCTAAGCAATACTCAGTTTATTCTAACTTTCTTTTCACTAGGGGTGGATAAATTGATAAAAAATAAATAAAATATGAATAAGGTTGATATTAAGCCCTGATTTGATAAAAATAAAAAGAATTAGGGTATAAGTTATTAGTTTGGTGACCTCAAAAGTGTGAGCATTTTGCCTTTATTTACTTTATGCTGATGGTGCCTACTGTATTGCTACACAAACAACTGCCCCTCTGGGACAATAAAGTTCTTATTAATTGATTGATTGATTAGGGAACAATTCTTCTTAAAATAACTCACAGAATAATATCATTAAATAGCTAAGAGAGATGTTGCTGTCTGACTGAGGGATACATTAACTGTACAGCTGCTGTCACCAGCCTAGAGTCCATCATAAACTACCATAACAAGTCATATAACACAAGGGTTTCCCTTTTGAAATGAGTAACAGCTTATCAGTGGGGGATCACTTAAGATGAGAAGTAAATGGGCAGCAGGCAGGGGGTATGACTCCATTCAAACAAAAGACACTTGAAAAAACAGTCTAATCTGATATAGAGGAGAAAAGGGAGAAGGATGGAGGAGGAGTTTGCTAGGGGGTAAGTATGTAACTATTTGGGGTAAAAAGAGTAAGTACAAAAACAAATGAATGAAACAAAACAGCAAAAAGTAAGTAATGCAGGAATACATGACAGGAGGTCAAATAAAAGTAAGACAAAAGAGAGGCGCACTGTCCTCCTCTGTTTTGCTTCTTACAGTCTGAGATTATGCTCAGATGACAACAGCAGCCGAGCTTGCAAGCTGTAATACATGAATGTCTACTGAATGATTTGATTTGTAAGCAAGGGAAAGGATAGCTTCTGGGCAGCACACACGAGTTTGCTCTCTGCTGTTAGCTCCAGCCAAGCTCTGCTAATGCTGCCTGCCTTCCTGATTCCCGGTGCTGTTCATGGGCAGAGAGCCTGGAGAATGGAGCTGTCAGGGCCTTGCCTGAGATGCCAGACACTCTCCCCTTCTCTCGCCCACCCGCAATTTCCCTTCTCTCCCTCCATCCCTTCCACCTCCACCGCCAACCCTCCCCAGCCAGCAGGCCAGCACGGCTCCACCAACCGCTGTTTTGACAAGTGCTTTAGACATAATGTCACGGGGAACCCCCTGGCCTGCCAAAAATGCTAACTAACCATAACACTAATTAGTCACTGGGAGAATGGGGTTGGAAATGGTAGCATGAACAGTGAGCAGTGCTGGTGACGGCCATTGTGGGGATCCTGATTGACTGAGGGAAAAAAAGAGACCAAGGAGAGCGAGAGAGAGGAGAAGTAGATGTGGAACTTCAGCGACTCCATTTCTCTGATTTGCAGATGGCAGGGGGAACAGCGGGGCTTTCAGGGGGTGGGTTGAGTTTCACTTTGTCCGTCCCTGGTGTGCTCCCTGCCCACTTATCTCCAATACCATCAGTGTCAGCAGGGTTACATCTCCCATAACTGTTTAATGATTTCATCGCCCATGTCCTCAAGATATTTTATAAGACAAATAAAATCCTTTCTCTTGTTACTTGGAGGTTTCTCTTTTCCTATGGGTGTTTACTCAGTAAGACCTTTTAGCTAAAATGTTAGAGCTGCCAAAGAAGAGGGATAGAGTATTCAAATTATTGAATCATAAGCAAATTGTTGATGAATGAACACTTATTCATGCCAGCTGGATGGCTCCTAAACTTGCAGATGGTAAAAGTATTATTGTGAAATTTATAAGGAGAGAAGTTTGGATAAACTTTGTACTGTATGGATTGAATCAAGCAAGTAATATATATTGTTTTCCAGAATTAAATACATAAAATAGGAGTCTCTCTGTTGTTCAACAATCTCAACAATCAACTCTAAATTTTTCCAAGTCTTAAATAAGTAAGTCAGCAACTGTATTTTACTTACTGATCTGAAACACATGAAGAGGAGTCAGGGAGAATGCCCTGCAGCAGCTTGCAGAACAACAAACACATGCTGTCAGCAGAGTAATGACAGTCTGATTGGCCCCTCATAGCCACATGAGCAGGACACTGGGGAGACTGACCCCATCTCTAAGCAGTTAAATGATGTCTCCAAGCTTTTAAAAACTCATGCGGCTTACCAAGAGAAATTTCCCCCTCCAAACTCATCTTCGTGGGCAGAGTAAGTTATTTGCTTAGATTGGCTTATTGCAGCCAGTGAGGGAATGGAGACAGGAGACAATGCAGTCAATGAACGCCGGAACATTTGTTTAATAACGTGCCAAAAATAAACCAGAATTTGAAACAAAAACATGCGTGAAAAAAGAAAATTACAGCAAAAACTGCAATTCTCAACCTAATCATGCAAGCAAGAATACAGACTTTGGAACCAGCAGAGATTGTGTGTGGTTTTTCTGTAACACTTTATCTATAAAAGTTTGACTTTATAGAGAAAACATGCTTAAGCAAGGGATATTATGTGTTTAATGTTTAAAGCTGTGGGAGGTTTGTGATTGTGGTTTGTTTAAATATTATGCATCCGCTGCCGGAATTTATTGTTAATGGCACCAGTTTAGTTTCCACAGTGCCATTCTGTTGGTAATCCAGCGGACTCGCCAGTGTCTCTTCCTGACAGTAAATTAGAATATTAGAACCTTACAATAAACTGTCACAGCAAAGATGTGAACAAGGCGCCTGAGTCATTTGTGACTGGTGGAGGAACAGTTCCTGGTGGAAATGGTGGAAGGACTGAACAGAACTGAATCGAATAAAGAAAAAAAAAGTGAAACTGGGTCATATAATAAACAGCTTACACTTACAGGAACACACTACACAGCATCACACACTAAAGCCTATTTTACTTTTCTTATGTGCATGTACACACACACACACACGCCCTCTGCTCTCTTTGCTGGAGGCAATGTATTTTTGTTAGTTAAATGACAAAAATATTCTCCAAGAAATGAAGAAACAATTAGCGACTGAATTGTTGTGCATTGATACAGAACATTGAATCTAAAACATTCTCTTGTCTCAGTGAACCCATTATCTCAAATCTATTTGATGGATTCACTGAGACTGTTCTCTATAAATGATGCTGTGTGACATGTTTCTTTATTACAAAGCATAATCTATTATAATACATTCAAGCTTGTGTTAAAAATGTTGCCTCGTAAGTAAGGTTTTACAGTATCTGAGTAAGCAAGAGTCAATTGACGTGTGTAATTCATGTTTTGTTTGTGCCACTAGCTTCTCCCTAAACTAATATTGTCACAAGAATACACGCAACTATATACTTCTGATGCTGTAGGAAATGTTCATGAATGTTCATCTCACCATTTAAAGCTGTTTTTTGTTATTTTTTTAACGCTCATGATACACTGCAGCTTTGTGTTTAACTGATTTTAGTCATTGTCAAATAACAACAGAGGCTGACAATACAGTTAAAAAAGTGAAATCAAGTTCAAGATTTGTGTTTTTTATTTTTTTGTTTTTTTCATTATTGTTACCACGAAGGTCTTGTATGCCTGCCACTGGTAAGCATATCCAAAGTAGTGTAATACAGGCAATGTGGTTGTTTAGGTCGAGAGGCTATCTTTGTTCTAGGAAAGTCCCGAAATGCAAAGACAATTTATCTTTGCTATAAACGACATACACATACTATAGTGTGACTGCAGAAAATTATTCACTTTTTGTCATTTGTGCTGTTTGTTTTCTCCTAAAGGTTTTTTGTAGCTGTTGAAAATCAGGGCTACTATATAGATGCGGTTACGTAAAGCTGACTACAAGAATTTCGCTCACATGTCAATTATAAAAAAAATCTATTAAACTTTTCATCAGTAGTGCTACTACACTGAGAAAATGAAGTGAAGTTAGAATCTCTGCCTAGCTTGTCACATTGTGGTCTAGATGTCGGAGATACTGTTCGTTTTCTTAAGTGCTGCTGATGAGTGATTTTTTCTGGTACTAGGAACCGATCTCCTATGATCTGCACATACTGTGCTTGTGGGGATTGACAAAGTGAACTTCAGTGACATGGCTCCTAATTGTTTAGTGTTCATATTGCAATGAATAAACAAAGTGTCACGATCAAATTGTTCATTTTCATCTGGTTGCAAAAGGCAGGTCTCAAATGCTGTGGATCAAATGTAAAACACTGTTCCCTCTTGTTATGAACAAAAAAACTGAGACCTCTGTATCTGGGGGTTTGCTGCTCAGAAGAAATCACAAGCTGTCTGATTGTGTGACTACTGCAGAGTCTGTGACATACCATTTTCCTAATTCTAAGCTACTACAGGTCAGCTCAGCACTTGTTGTGAGGTCACATCTTCAGCCACACTCTCCCAGGACATGACTGCAGGCATAGTGGCATCACTTCCTTTAAACTTAAAAACAATCCACCTTGTTGTTTTCTCTGTAATGTGAAACACATGAGAAAGAAACTGAAGGATCAAACTTATGGCTAAGGGTCATCCCCACAGTGCCTTATTAGTGGAAAAAGGTCATTAGCACAGCAAAGGAAATCTTTACTGCTAGCAAAGAAAGTCAAGAAGAGCCACTGAGAGTGGAGCAGGATTACATCACTGGACAGGCTTAAAGCATTATCCTGGATCATTTCATCAGCAGTACAAGGTGCCTCTGAATCCATCATTTAAGTGTGAACCAGTTAACCATTTCCCAGCAAAGTAAAGAGAAACAATTGTGAAGTATGAGATACCTTTTACAGGCACACTTGTCATCTATTCGTTTTGACATTCTGCTGCGTTACAGATCTTCGCAAAACAAGCTCAAAAACACATATGCTATACAACATAAAATATAAAGTACATATAATCCTACACAGGATTGTATTTCTTATAATCTTATGACATAATTAGGGTATCCTTCAAAATCAAATCTGTTTATTTGCCAAAGAACATATAAATGTCAAGGAACATTTGAAAATGTTGAGCATATTCAGTTTCGCTGCACATACTGATTTGGATTTTGTCAATTATATCATTCCGTTCAGTTCCAGACGTCAAACTGTCTGCACCCACATTTTCTATTTTGCTCAGTAAACATACATCACAGCCCACCTCCAAACAACCGAGTTACAACTATAAATCCACTCTGAATCATTCAAAGTTTGTTGCTTTTGGCCATAACAATTGATTGTTGTTTTATCTCTAGTACTAATATTTTGTTGAGATGGGAGAATGATGAGAATGGACAGGAGGAGGTAGGTTAAGAGGAAGTGCAGGAGGTTTCAAAGTCTTAGAACCTTCGGGTTTGCCATAATAAACAGATTCACATCAATGTACAAATACATGTTATAACTCACATTTAGGATAAGACAATATGAGGTTAATGTTTGCTGTGATGAATCTAAGTGTACATATGTACATATACGGATATGTTAAATGGCCAAAAATATGAAAATCCTTGCTGTACATACACATAAGAATAAGACCAAACACTTGCACGTATCACAGTTTGTTATGGAGAAATAAAAGGGAAAAAACACAAGTAGTCAAAGTTATGTCCAGGACGGAAATACAAGCTCACAAAATACATTTAGTTGGAAGATTGGAGCTTTGTCTGAAAAAGGACTTGTTACAACTTTTAGAGAAAAACCGAAAACGTCTCTTGAACAAACAGAAACTTGCAGTGAGTGAAAAGCTGAAACAGGTTCTGCATGTGAAAGTGCAGATTATTCGGCACAGAACCAGACCAGACCCAGCTGGTACAGTAAACAGGAGTTTAATAGGTTTAGATGTCAAATAAACGGGGTTCAAGTAGGGAGCAAGACAGATGAAGAAAAAAAACGAATTCAACAGACAGGTAAGACATAAGGAACAGATTCAGTCAGACCGGATACTAACAGGAAGGCACGAGTGGTTTTTAATGCCACAAAGAAAAAGTAAGTAGTATCTGGTGATGGCTGACTAGAAAGTGGCCTCCATATTTTCAAACTGAGATTATATGCATAATTTGACAATGTACAGAGGCAGATGCAGATGCACCAAACTTACCACTGGATCAGAACTTTCAAGATGTATTTGGCAGGTTTATTTTCATTACAGCTATGACATAAACTTCTGATTGGTTTTGATTTGTGAAGGGGCATCAAAACATTCTACACTAAAATGTCCTTAAGCTAACTATTATGAATCTGGGAAGTTTGATTGGGGAAATTGGGGAAACAATTTTTTTTTTATTTTCATTGTTGCCTTAATATTTTCTTATTTACACAATCTGACTCCATGTGTTTTCACTTTGTAAGACAAAACTCTCAAAACACCAATACAATATTATATGTCTTGCTCTGATGGTAATCATTTATAGTTCAGAAGGTTCAGAAGGTGCTGTTGAGCCAAAACGGAGATCCTCATGGGTTTCAGTGTTTTCTGATGTTGGCTGAATAGAAATGTGAAGGAGGCCAACAACACAACTCAGAGGAATTTTGCATCATGTAGATGGGTGTGAAGGGTCATCAGGAGTCATGCTGACCCCCTCAGTGCATGTCCACACCTTCTACTCACTTACTGCTTTTTCTCCTGATCTCTCGCCATCTTTTCCCCACTGGTGACGAGTATTTTCCATATCTCTCCATGTGCCAGTTACTCTCAGGCTATCTATCTGTAAACACATGTACACATATGTGTCCACAGTCACTCACACACACAGCCAAACCTCACAGAATCCCTTAAAGACTCTTATCAGAAACACATGCCATGGGTGGAACTTCCTTAGATCCCCAAATTAATACAGAAAAGAATCCAAATATTATGTCCTCAATTATTCGTGTTGAAATACTAATGAACAACAACGGCAAAAATGAACACTGTCTTAATTCTGTTTCCTCAATATTGCCAACAGCTGGGAAAGAAAAATCAACCTCGCGTCACCTCAATTTCTCTCCTCAAAGAGTGAGAAGGTTTTGCAGAATTACTGGAAATTAAATGTTGAATTAAAAGCGCATTTTATCTAAAAACAGAGGGCCCGTGACAGAGAGAAAATATTAGTGAGTGCTGGCAGATCCTCTCAGTTGGCTTAACTACTCCTGCCACCCTGCACCCTTTATTGTTTCAGTAAAAAAAAATCCCCTTTAGCTTTTCTTTTAGCTTCCCAACTTTTCTTTTAATGGATGTCATTTGTCAAATGGAAAAGAGATAAACACACTTTCAGCTGTGGGATTAAATAAGAGATGACATTCCTGTTTTTTTCTCTCTCTCCTAGAAGAACTTTTTGGATTAGTGTAGCTGTTCTTCTATTTTCACATAATGATTCTTAATTCCAGTTTTTCTTTAGCAAATCTTCCAGTGAAGCTCGTGGGCAGCCGTCCAGAATGACAGTCTGTTTGTTTGTACGTCTAACTGTCCACCGTGCACTCATGCAGGAGCCACAAACACATTCACTCCATCATATTGTGCATGCTGAACCACCTACATTGACAGGGAGCCGTACATGCTGACCCACCCACACTGCCCCATACTGTACCTAGAAACACGCACACATTATGCTAAACGTGATGAACTGTTCCTGACTTGTGCAATCTGTTCCAAACAATGACCCACAACACATGTTGCAGTTTATTATGAGTCCACTGAATCACAAAGTTTGTTTGCATTCGCCATAATTATGCAGTTATAACCTCAGCAAGGTGATCCTCTGATTAATTGTATTGTAAACACATCAAATAAGTTGAACTGTATAAAGAATGACTGGATTAGGAGCTAGGTTCTTCCACGGATTTTTTTCCCCGTAAATTCTTCAGTACAGTTACTTTGTGGTGTTTTTATTCTGACGGCTTACCTCATGACATAAACCAGATGCAGAGCAATGTGTTTAATAAAGAAGTGGAATGGTTGGAGGTGAAGGAAAAATAAAACATGCTTT
The DNA here is from genome assembly GCA_034779795.1 of Ctenopoma multispine. NCBI lineage: Eukaryota > Metazoa > Chordata > Actinopteri > Anabantiformes > Anabantidae > Ctenopoma > Ctenopoma multispine. The sequence continues at coordinate 14,412,708 of JAUYWH010000020.1, read as the reverse complement.
TTGTGGCGACACAGAGACAGCTGTTACAACACGGCACATCACAGAGCTCGAGTTAAGTCACTCAGTAAATTAATCAGAGCAGCAAACACCAACAAAGTCTCTCAATTTTCTCATTACATTTACTGTGTTAGCCTGAAGGCTTGCACACATTCTCCAACATAAACTTTAAGTTGAAGTATGCAACTGTGCAACTCTCTACTAGTTACTTTGCAGGTTAAGATTTTATATGCAAAACATATGAATTAACCTCTTTAATAATAACACATTAAAGAATATTGTATAACAAACCAAATTGAGCCATTTTCATAATAAATGCATTTACATTTCCTTATTTGAGCACATGTGGTGATAATAATTCTTTATTTTAACTTAAATAAAATCTGGAATCCAGGACTTTTACTTGGAGGTCACATTACTAAACATTTAAACACAGTTATTCATTTTAACCTTGAAAGGTGTTCAGTAGGTATTTGTGTAGCACAGTTACAGTCCAAAACAACTTTATACACTCACTACTTTTTCTCTATAAAAAGCATCATCATGTAAATCAACTTCCTCTGACCTGCGGAGCAACTCCAGAAATGCATGGACTGCTCATCGCTCTCTCAGAGAATTTCAATATAAGAGGCCTCTCTCCACCTACGTAGGCTAAAACTGCCTCAGAGACTAGAGGGTACAGCATGGTGCATTCATTTCTCACTCTCCCACTTTTCCTGTCTTTCTCTCCTGCCCTGCTTTTGCCCTTGTTTCTAGCAGACGTGTGTTTCCTCCAATCTTACATTTTCTTCGCATTTTGGATGCACTGTGTTTTGGGTCATTGACCTGGACACTCTTAGTTGAATGTGTCTCTCAACTTGAGCGGGGCTGATGTCAGTGTTAGACAGAGCGAAAAAATGACCAGTGCTTGAAGGGGAATGTAAGCAGCATCTTACAGGGTAAATTTGTTTTCAGCACAGCTTGCTTCCACTCAGTCCTTATTGCCACCCACCATGTAACTACATAAGTACAAAATAGACCGTAGATGAGGGAAGGAGTGATCAGAATCTAGACACATCTTTAATATAAGACATTATGTGATGACCCAGGCACCATATTCTCATGTATGTAAAAACAGAACTGTCTGATCAAAGTAATCATGTTGAAATGCACATTTACATAGATAACATGAGAAAGTTCTACATAGCCCCTAGTGAATCACTAATTACTATGATCAGAGATAGTGTCCAGCCTGCAAAGGCTGAGTCTGCATTACCACTTTTTCGTGATACTGACAGACACAAGCACATCTTCATCCTTCTTACAGTCAGCATCTTTGCAGTATTCTGCGTGTGAAAAATGTAAACATCAGGCTTTTAAACTGTTCACTTTTTTCAAAGAACTGTTGGCATCTATCAAGCAACAATGCCAGACCCAGGTCAGTAATTTTATCTCTAATTTGTTTGAAATACCAGAAGTGCAGTGCTACAGAATGTCTTTTTACATTTTTCATGGCATATGGAACTGGAAAGAGCTAAGTGGATAGTTACTGTATGTGTCCAGTATATATAGTTAACGTGGGGGCGTAAATTATCTCTGTCAGGCATCATGCACTTTTTTGTAATCTGAGTTCAGCTATATCTATATGTGCATTTGCCGTGTGGGTGGATCAGGAACGCAACACCATCAAGTAATCACAGGACAGAAAAAGTTGAGAAAAGTACACAAATCTATAATTTAAGTTTCTGCTGAAAGTCTTTCTTATCCAATTGTTTAATTTTAATTTTTAAATACTTTCTCTTTTTCAGCTTTCTACAATTGGCTCATCGAATTTTAAACTGCAAGAATTAAACAAATACTTTCGCAAGTACAATGAAAACAGTTTCCCACCTCATATAACACTGTTGTATTTAAATACTTATCAGCTGATCTCAGTGAAAAGCCTGATTATTCAGCCTTTTTGTGTGCCAGTGGCGTTCTGTTATTATGAGACAAGAGGTTCCACTCTATGAGCCCGCTGCTATGATCATAGTTCAAGAGTATTAAAAGCTTGCACTTGTTTTTGATCATTATGTCATGTGCATGGAAATTGGCTGATAAAAACAGAAACTGCACTCTACCCATGCCAATGCTGTAGTTCTCTGTATGTCCTGACCATCACTGCTAAAGTATAGTATTTCCAAGTAACCATGCACCCGTTGACTCAATCAATCTCTGTCAGGCCCTGTCTCTGTCTCACAAGTTTACAAAATAATGCAAGCTGAAGTGATTATGCAGGCTCAGTACATTGTTGCGGACGTTTGTGTTTTTTATCTAAAAATCACTGTTATATACCTTTCAAAAGTACATAACGATATTATTACATTCTTATGGCATAATAATTTGTATTGCAACAAATAGCATATTCACGCAAATCAGCTTCATATATTTCTCACCATTTAATGTGACAAGGAAGGGAGCTCACTGGTGCTGCCATACACTTTTATTACATGTTTTGTCAGGCTATGCAAAATAAAATGCACATTTTTTATTAAAAAAGCTTAAACACAAAATATTTTGCCTATGTACTGCCAATGCCTATTGAAGACTGTGTTCCAAATCTACTATTTTCTGACAATTCAGGTAGTCAGTTTCTCAGCGAAATCTGATACCTTCCCTCTCCTCCTCTCACCGAGTTCCTCCTGTGCCACCACAGTCACCCTGTGACTCAGTCGGCTCAGTAAATCCAGTCTGTCCAATCGATTAGCCACCCCTCTGTAAGCAACTCCCTAATGTTGGAGCTCTGAGGCACTGTTGTGCTTCCCACCTGTTCTGTGTGTATAGGACGCCATGGCCTTGTTACAGCCAACGTAGAAACGCCCACTGAAACATGCAACATGTGATAATGTGAGAAAGTTTTAATGAATTCCTGTTGAAGGCTTTCTTATGTTTTTACACTGGAGAGATTTGTTTCTGACAGGGGGACAGTTCATGATACAAAACTGAGGCCGGAGTCTGTCTACAAAACCCAGACGCTCTGAAAACAACTGATAAGACTGGAGAAGCCACTGAGCAAACATACAGCTTACTGTAACGGCTTACTAAATGAGACCTCGGTCTCCTCTTTAGCTTTACTTTCACTTGGGAGGGGCACCCCTTTTGTTTTTGCATGATTTTAGTGGCTGGATGCCGCTAGTTTTTACGCTTCTGTTGAAAAGTTATCACACTTTAGAGGTGACTTTATCCTTGAAGTATGCTTTCTATGGAATACAAATGACGCCAATAAACAAAAAAGTGCATTTCATTATAGAGAACAGAGACAAAGTAAGTAAGTAACCTCTTGTTTGTGATAATGGCATGTAAGCGAGTAAATCTATTCAATAAATGTTATTTAATTGCATGCTCAAAGTGTTACATGATTAGGTAATAGACACATTTTTGTGTAAGAGCTGTTAGTTAGGAACTGCCAACAGAGCAGAAACATCCCTGTTAAGAGAGCGAGATTAGCTTAATAACAAATGTATCTTGGCCAGTTTACATCGGGGTGTAAAGCTAATGTACATTACACAAGAGTCTGTCAGGGATCATGAAGTGAATTAGACCTAACAGGTCAGCTTTGCAACAGCGAAGGCCTGGCAGGACGGCCAAGAGCTGTGTGATTCCATATTAAAGATGGAGACTAAAAGCTGTTTTCAATAAAACAAAGACACAGAAGACCAAGCTGCAGGGTTATGGGGCTTGTTTACTGTATTTATTATTCTCAGGTTGAATGGTGAACCTTTGATGCAAGAAAGAGCCATATGTGCCCTATGTTGGTTTATAAAGTTCACTGGTCAAATTAATCATGCTTCTGTATTTTAAGTCCGTGTTATTAATCTTCTTAGAGTGTAATTCTGTCTCTCAGGGACAGTCAACGATCTGAGGCAGAGGCATTGCCCAAAAATGAGAAACAGTATAAACGTGTTGTATATGGAGAAAAATACACACAGAGTATCCCATTAACAATACACTGCTCTGTTTGGTCAAAACTGTAACTGCGGTGGCATTCAGGAAATGTTTTCATTCAAACAATGCTTGAAAACATTTATGGTTTAAAATTCCAAAACCGTCTGACAAATGACCCAGAGGAACTGAACTGCAGTCACAGAAATATACTTTAATGGAAATCAGCTTGTCGTAGGAGAAACTGGTTTATGACTGGAAAGCGGGCAGATCAAATCCAGAACACCACAGAAGAGAGGGAAGTAAAATGCTCCCTCTAACAGCCTTTTCTCTTCGTTGTTATCCTTCAAAAACTGTGGGATCTTTTTACATTGCACACATGTACATTATGTGTGGAAACATCAACAAACAATGTATAATTGGTATTATAGCAAAACAGCATTCATTGGTCTTTCATTATTTTTGCACTATATTGCACCTTGTTGTCTTTTGTATGAAAATTTACATATACACAAAATTAGTCATTCAAGAGGCTAGTCTTAGGGTGCAGCATATTTTGTGAAACAGTAAACTGTGCCTGAAGATTGGTTGTCTTTTGAGTATAAATTAAATTTCTCTGTTGTATTTTAAAAAAGGTGCAGTGTAGACCAGGCGCTCTGTTTTGAAATGCCAAGAGGATTAATGGCACTGATAAGTGGGGTTGGTGTATTAAGCTAAGTCCTTTGAGTGTTGCCATTTCCAATTTAGCCATAATTTGTGGAACACGGATTTAAAGTATTACAAAGACAAAAAGAGAAAAGGTAGAAGAGAGCGACAAAGAGACAGAGGAAGGGAACGTGTCTTTTAAATGTGCAAATATACAGCATGCCTTTTTGTGCTTGGTGTGCACGATTGCCAGTGAACTACAGTGAAACAGACGGAGAACAAACGTGAACACAGGCAGACATTCACAGATGCACACTGTGACTTTTTCTGCATGACTGCAGGTACATATCACGAGCTGCAGCGGGGGCAGAGGGCAGATGGTGCCTTTGGGGTGGGAGGTTGAAATGTAGAAAGGTAGAAGAGGTGTGTCTGTGCAAGTGTGTGTGCGCATGTGTGTGTGTGTGTGATGGTGTTGGACATGAGGCACTGGCTGAGGTGTTTACAACAGCTCTTTCTGATACAGTTCAGTAAAGGAAAAAGATTTCTGCTATTTTGATTATTTTACCCATAGTTAAATACTTTGTCTTGCATCACATAATTTATGCAGAATTATGAGACTGCTAGTAAACTCAGAGTTACAGTAGATCTTAATTCTTGCCTTGTCTACTTTGTAGACAAGCTTTTCCACACATAAGATATGAAGATTGATCCACATCTCTTAGGGCAGAAAAAAAAAAATCAAATTGTTTTAAATAATTATTCCAAGGTTTTTAAACCTGGATGTGAGTCAGACACACTGATTCACAAAAGGAGCATGTAGAGGATGTGGAATACGTGGGATGATGTCTCCATCTAGTGTTGAACTTTATCTTTTTTTGGCATTACTTTCTCTACTGAGGCACTTGGGGGATACTTACAGTGAGAATTTTTTTTTTTTTGAGGTTTTTTCCTGGCCATCATTGACGACACTGTTATCTAGGACTATATTATTATCATTATTATTATTATTGAGCTTTCTTCCATATGTTTTGTGGTCACTAACTAGTTCAGCATGCTTACAGCTGCAGAAACAATTCAGCTGTCAAAATGTTTATTATGAGCATGTAAGCTTACATTTGAACTGATAATCTGATCTGTTGTACACTCACACAGTGGTGAATGTTGCTGGAGCTCTTAGAGCAGAAAACCAGAGTGTTCCTCGTGTTGTGTATCCAGTGGATACCTCGATACTGTCATAATGAAAACCTTTACCTCTACTGATCCTTTACATCACTGTTGGACGTTGAATAATATTAATATAGATTTTATTGAAACTAGAACATATTTTGGACATAAAGTCAGTAACAAAAAAGTTTTGTGGATGAGGTTCATAGTAGAGAGCCGTAATTTTTAAATCCAGGAAATACTGTTTCAACTGCATGTAGGAACAAAAAAGGATCCACATGAGGGCAGTATTAAACAGATAAACAGACAAATGTTTATAAAGCAGTCTCTTACATATATGCACATGCACAAAATAAGGCACAACTAAATACTAGATAGAAGTGATGCTAAGAATAGTAATACATGTAATCTAAGTCCACAACGTCAGAAGGGATTTATATTATGTTTTCAAATGTATTTGTAATATTCTTAAAATGTGTAGTGTGTCTGTGTACCAAATGGTATCAGTGTGTCATGAAGTACTATAATGTACTACAATGACATAATATATATTCTTTATTCTAAAGTTTTCAAGAACGGTGTGGTACATGCAGAGATTTCTCTATTTGTTTAACATTTTGATGGTTGCAGCCTTAATCAAAGCACAAGGTGTGATGTGAACCTTCAACTCAACAAAACACATCAATTTGTTTTCACTTTTCCTGCTACAAGGAATAAAGTCTTTGAACTTATAGATAGTAATATGCAACACTTACGAACAGGAACATTTACTGCACCACTACACCACCTGTATACAATATGTTAAAGAAACATTCTGATAAACCTGTGTTGTCCAAATTGGTGTTTGCTTTTTGCCTACTTGGCTTAAAAATGAATTCAGAATTTAATGATTTTCATTAATCATTTAATGATTTACAATTGCATAATTTTCACAATAAAAGTTAAACTGATGGTATTAATGTGCTTCACAATTGAGTAAATATGTTATGAAAGATACCACAATATGCAATATTGTTGCAGCTATTATATGAAGTCCCTCTCTTGTCCACTCATTCACTTATACATATATCAAATCAAATCAGATTTATTTATACGGCACTAAATGCTTATCAGGTACATAAAACAGGAAGATCTTCAAAACAAAGGAGAAAAGACATTAAGACATTAAGATTTATGAGAAAAACAATAAAAAATCTCAACTAAGATAAAATAAATGAAGCACAATAGAGATAAAAGCTGATTTTAAAAAACACTATGGGGCAAATTCCACTAAATATTAAAAGCCAAGGAATAAAATAGGTTCTGAGCTAAGATTTAAAAGATGTCAAACAGGTGCAGTTCTAATGATTAGGAGCACACTGTTCCAGAGTTTAGGTGCAGCTACAGCATCACTGTAGTATATAATGAACACTTAACAGTTTGTTCCATAGTAAGGTAGAAACAGAGATTTCAGAGACTTCATCACTGACAGCTGAAGTGTCCCTTAACGGTTCATGTTTGAATGAAATGCCAAACATTGCATTATGAGATGGTAAGCCAAGTTTGGGGTCCACATAAAATTCTATGGCATTGTGTGGTGCATACATTTACTGCTTTTAGTAAATCATCTCAAACTTTATGAGGCATATAATGAAATTAGCCCAAAGTCCATCAAATGACCTGTGTGAATTGGTGTACAAGTACCATAAAATGCAAACTTCAGGAACTTATTAAAATGGCCACATTTGTTAAATGCACTGACTGGCCAGATATAGTTGCTAAAACTACTCCTGACGATAAGTTAAGCATAACTTTTGAGGTTAATCATTATCCAAAAATGTATGTAAATGTTTTCTTACTTTTGGTCTATTGATTAGTTTGACTAAACAATGTATTACTGATACTTTAATATGTCTGAATCTTGTTTATTATCTATACTGAGAAAACAATGTATACATTTTCACTTGAGAAGGAACATATGAATTTATCTATGACAACATTTGCAACAGGCAAACCTGGAAACTCCAGAATATGACAAAACCTGAGCATCAAGTTTTTAAAACAAATCAATAATTTTGTGAATCTTACTGAATGTATATTTGTTCAAACATGATCAAACCACAGTTCTATTTTCCTGTACGGTTGATAGAGTAACATTGGTTGTTTTAATGTTTGCATGAGCAGCAGGATTAGTTGTTCCATAAATTAAAATGAGATTTTTATTTTCTAAAAGTGTTAGCGAAAAACAGAGGTAAGAGTAGATTTAATTCTGTGATTTACACTGGATGTGAACTGAGATACAACTGTACTGATTTGTTTTACATTGCCTGTGCAAATTAATTATTTACCATACAACAGATAAAAGATATATGACTATAAGTAAACTCCTAAATACAGGAGAGACAGGTGAGTTGTTCATTTACTACAATGATATACAACAGTTAATTTAAAACAGGCGACAGAGATGTAATAAAATATGGCACTTTTTGGAATTTGAATCTTGAATAAAAAGACGTGGTCAACATGGTATTATTCTAAATCTTTAAGTCAGCATCTAATGAACAATGATTAAATAATGAAAGTTAAATTGTATTATTAAAGATTATTTTTGGCAATTTTCACTTCACAACTGTGATTGACTGAACGTACATATAACTGGTGCATAATTTAAAAATAAAAAAATAAAAAATTTTATTCATATAGCGCCAAATCACAACAAAAGTCATTGAGAGGCACTTTACATTGTAAAGTTTAAGACCTTACAGAATTATGTAAATACAGAATAATGTGAAAAACACAACAGTCCCACTTCAGCAAGCCCTAGGCGACAGTGGAAACTCCCTTTAACAGAAGAAACCTCTCGCAGTAATATTTTTTTGCAGTTTTGAATAAAAGTTCAAAAACCAATGTAGTTACAATCGAAACATGTCTCACTACTTGATATGCATATTGACAAAATATTAAACCAAACGTTGGTTTAATTGATTAATTAATTAGAAAGGAAAAATGTATGAAACAGATGAGATGCTGTAGTTTAGTTCACTGTAGCTTGCGTGTTCTTCTGCTTCTTGCCATTAATGCATAAGATGTGATGTGAGCCTACCGCTCCACAAACACTCATCAGACTGTTTTCACTGGTGCTGCTACAAGAATTGAAGTTAAACCCTTTTTATGGTTATGGAAAAGAACATTTACCGCTGCACCACTTGAAGATCACACTGTACAGAAACTTACAATACTGATGAACCTGCGAATAATTACTTTTGGTTAAGAATAGTGCTTGCCTTTCGTCTTCATTAAAGCCTTGAGGACCAGTTGTGGTCCTAGGTGGCCTGCTTACCTTACTCAAATTCCATTTAATTTAAAATTCTGATGACTTTAGGAACTAATTAAACAAGATTCAGTTTCTTAAATGTAATCATTGCTCAGTTATCGTTGCCAGAAATTACTGACTTTCTATGATGAATATTAAGTCACTTTAAGTTATTCCCTTTCTCCTTACTCAGTTGTTTCATGATTACATTTGCTTTGCCAGCACATGATTTTTGTCACTGAACTGAGCAGCACTCTGAAACCACATTTTCTCCACATGATCTTTTCCAAGCTCCCAGAGTTGATGAAGAATATGAACCCCCTTCCTAGATGAAATCATCAAATACTCTGCATTTTCTGGATGCAAAGTCAAACTGTACCGACCTAAAACCAATGACTGGCAGAATCGAGACAGCACCAGCACATAGAGACAGTCCTTCTCCACTTCGTTCAGAGAAAGGACACTTTCCCAGCCTGCAAGGACAGGTCCACCTACTTCAATTGGTCTAGGGTGCTCTGTCATCATGTACATGATAGTGATGGCTATTTCATGGATGTAGTAGCCACTGTTCATGTCCCCAAAGTCAAGAATTCCAGAAATCTTGTAGCCGTCACTCTCACAAGGTTGTACAAGCACATTGAGGTCATTGAAGTCACCATGGTTAATGCCTTAGAAAAGAAACAAATCGTTGTTTATGGGAACCAAATTACATATCATTTAACCAGGTAGGATTCAACTGATATTAGCAAACTCTTTTTTAGAGACTGTACAACCAGCAAATAAAAGAAAAGCAATAAAAGGATGACTAAAAACAACAAAATATGACATGACTGATAGACAAGGCATTAAGTTTAAGAAGAATATGAATTCTCTGTTGCTCCTGCTTCATGACATCATCTGTGTTTACATTATATGTGTGCTGATCATCTGACAGCTGCCAAATATTTGTGTGACTAAACAATTTCCACAGTTTAATTATGTATAAAGCATTCTTTGGCCACATCTCTATTTCATTTAAAACAATTAATTAGTTTCTTGATTTTAAATATATTTAAGCCCAGAAACTTCATACCAAGAGATATAATCTGAGAGCATACTGTCATCATCTGGTTGAGAAAGAAAACAGCAGCACAGAGTCATCAGAAAATGTGATGAGATAGCTGTCCTCCAAATATTAATATGAACATTTGCTGAATTTTTGTAGATTCTGAAGCTGAGATTGACCCCGCAAAAAGTCTTTTCTCAGCCTTTTTCGCAGCACAGACAGTTTGACAGGTAAGATGTGTGTACACTTTTAACTAGACATTTGCAAGTATCGTGGCTACCTCATGTATCCTGCATTGATTCAGAGTGTTAGTTGCTCACTGTCAGTTTTACACTTTACAGAGACATATGGGCATCCCAGAAGAGCTGGTCTTTTAGACCTGCCCATGCAGCTGTCCACACCTCATAATCTACCAGCTGTTGCAGAACGCAGTCTGAAGCTCACTGATAAGAACTAAAATGTACAACTGCTGCTAACAAATGGAGAGTGACACTTAAAGTGGAAGGTCACAACAAACTGTTGTGTTAAACTGTTAAATTAATGATACTCACACTTGCGGAAGCTGGAGCGTTTGGGGATCACACAGGTCTTGTACTGATGAATGACAGACTTTACAACCTCCTGAAGAGGATCTCCATCTAAAACACTGAGATACGCCTCCAGAAGGGTAAAGTTTGACAGACTCCAGATGAACTTTTCCCTCTGGAACAAACTAAGATGAGGATGTGACATCTGAAAAATAAACAACAATACTCAGAAGTGCAAAGCAGGATAGAAAGTGCATTTGTATCAGTTAAGAACTATCGTGTTATCATTAATAATGTTATTATTATTATTACAAATGTACAGAAAAATGATTAGGAAACTATTGATTAGTTAATTATTATACCTTTTGGAGGATTTTGTCCATTCTGGCTGCTGTCTTGCCAATTTTATACAGCAACTGTGGCATTAAAGGAACCTTAGAAATAGTGGTTCCAGGCAAATAAGTCAACAGCCGCACTAGGTACTTCTGACAGCCATATCCACAATCTGTCAAAGGCAAAGGCCACATAAATTATGTTGTATCCTTGTGGACTTTGTAAGAAAAATCATACAACGATATTAGGACATTAACCTGCGACATTCTGTTATATTGCATAGGATTGAAGCTTCAAATGTATCTTTTTTTCTTCTGACCTAATGTGGGATGTGTTGATCGAGTAGTTCATTACTTACAAGCAAAATATAGTCCAGAATCAATTCTAACTACACAGCACGGGCATTCTACAGGCTGTAACGTGAAGCTAACACTTTTTCTACAACATACTTTTAATAAATCCTAGGGGTGGTAGGTGGGCTAGAGGTATTTTCTAAGGCTGTACTGGATATCATTCCAAGGGTTCCATCCATAGCTTTGGTTTTAATAGTCTGAGAATATCTGAATCTTCAACCTGTGAGGTGTTGCACATGTTGTATATGTCCATTCACTGGGGTGAGAGAGAGGGATATCAACCACCCAAGCTGAGATACAGTGTATGTACAGTATTTCAACATTTTAATAGTGGAGTTAAAATTAAATTATTACTAAATACCTTTTATACGGAATACTGGATACCTATTCAACACACAAACACTTTCAACTAACATTATAATTCAGAAGATTCCAGATTCAAAAAACTTTATTAATCCCAGAGGGAAATTGTTTTGCCTTGTTACAGCCACGCTCGGTTCCAAAAAAAGAAAAGAACCACAACCAGAAACAAAGATCAGCACCAACAGAATACTAATACACAAATACACAAAGTACAGAATATACAAAAACAAAAACATGATAAGAACAAAGAAATCTCAAAATGGATGGAAATAGTTAATAGATATAGTTAAAAGATCTGAGCCTCCTTAAAGAATATAGCCGGCTCTGGGCCTTTTTATACAGAGCAGTCACGTGTGTAGACCAGTCCAGTTTATTGTCCAAGTGTACAGTACTGTGCAAAAGTATTAGGCCACTATTTGATTAGTTTTTCAGCAATGCTATGACGTCCATACATATTTCTTTTCTCAGTTTTTACATTAGAACAACTATAAACATAAAAACAGTTTTTTGGCTGCTCTGCTTTTACAAAGACCATTACTGATCAGGTTTTCTCAGGTTACTGAGGGATCAACTTGGCATCCAGATAAAGCTGCCAAATGCGGAGTCAGGTCCTTGCTGGACTCCTTCAGGTTTCTCAAAGAGGAAAGTCTGAGAATCTTCCATTATATTTTGACAGGTCCTCCTCCCCTATTTTTGTCCTCAACCTCTCCAGATTCTTCTACAGAGATCATACTCAATATTTGTCACTTTAGCCTAAATAAGCTGTTAATATTTGTGTTTTTATGCTGTGTACATATGTTCTATATCTTCTAGTTGTTTTTTAATAGACACACATATATATACATATACATATATATATATATATATATATACACACACTCCGACACAATCTTCACCTCCTCCCCCCTTAAGAAGAGAGGAGTGACAGGACCTCCAGATTTTGTGAAGTCCACTACCACCTCCTTTGTTTTGCTGATGTTGAGCTGGGGAGATGGTTGAGATCACACCAGTCCACGAAGTTGTCCACCACACCCTGGTACTCTGTGATGTCTCTACCCTGAATACTTCCCACAACCGCAGAGTCATCAGAGAACTTCTGAAGGTTGCAGGATCTGAATTGAAGCAAAAATCTGAAGTATACAGGGTGAAGAAGAATGGAGACAGAACTGTTCCCTGTGTAACACTAGTGCTGCAGACCACAGTGTCAGACACACAGTTCTGCAGGTGGACATACTGGGGGCACAGTGAGGTAGTCCATGGTCCACGAAATCATGGGAGGGTCAACCAGCATGTTTTTTTTTTTATTTCTCTCCCAGCAGTGCAGGCCGGATGGTGTTAAATGCACTGGAGCAATCAAAAAACATAATCCTCACTGAGCTCCCAGGTTTGTCCAGACGGGTGTAGGTGTGATGGAGCAGATGGATGATTGCATCATCTACACCAGTGTTTCTCAATTAGTGGGGCGGTCAAGGGCGCGGGACACATGAGAATCCATTATTTTTAGCAATTTTTTTCTATACTGGAACGCTAAACCACCCCAAGGCGCTACGTGGCAGCAGCACTCAAACTAATCAACAGGCTGCCGGTTTAACCCAGCAGAATTAGACAAACACATACACGGGTCTCCCAGTGTGCAGAGTGAGAGAGCGCTGATGGAGGAGGAGAGATGGAGAAGTTTATCACAGTCCACTCCAAAAGAAAAACGGCAGAAAAAGAGGCAAGTAGAGAATGTGACGGTAAAAAAGACCAGAAAATATGACGAAGCCTAC
>JAUYWH010000020.1:14321470-14389840 GCA_034779795.1 Ctenopoma multispine | reverse complement strand
CATGTTCTTCTGAGAGAGAGAGACACTGCACTGACTGTAGTGAGCGCATCTCTCCCGCACATGTGTGTAATAAAAGCGCTTGAATAATCAAAAGTTTAGACTTGATGGCATTGCTTTACTTGAACTCACCCAGACATCAAAAAATCGGGACACCAGCCAGCATGTCACACATAACTGCCCACCTGTTGCAACTGTGCTTCCTCTGTATTGCCCTCGTTATTAGGAAGTGTGGAAGGTGGGTGCTAACAATGCAACTGACACATCTTTAATATATAATGTCATCAGAGGTCATGTGTGTTCAGTAGTGGACTCACATAATTAATTCAATGTTCAATGGGCCCCCATTCAGTAGAGAACAACTGTGCATGTTTGGGGAAAAAGGAAAAAATCGTCATAAAAGCTAATGGTCGCACAGTAAGGTTACACAATATTTTAATGTGAACAACTTTTTGAGAATGGCTGGTGGCTATGGCTACATCTCTAATAAACATGTTTCTGAGTGACGTCATCAACAAGATACAAGTGCATCTTGGAGTAAAAAACAACCCAAGACAGATTAAGCCTGAAAGCTAACAGGCCAATGTGTTTTCTATTGCTCCCTCATCCAGAAGAATTGGCACAAATCAAAATCAAATTATTTGCTCAATATAACCAATTTAGTAAATCAGAGGGTTATTTACGGGTGTCACACAGCAAGGGGGATAGACAAAACAAGTTGTGGAGTGTACTTCCAGAAGCAGGATTGAACTACAGTTACCTAATCGTGGTTGTATATCTCCATCAACCAGTGTAGTTGTAGTTCAAATACACATCTGCCCAGGTTTTAGATGGCAGCAGAGAAATGTAGTTTGTGTTTGAGGTATAATGTTAAGATAATTTGTAGGACCTAGAAAAACACTGATACTCTGAGTTGATGTATAAAAGGTTTAATCAAAAACAGGAACAGGTGAGACGAAGAATGTTCATCTGATTACGCCAAAGCTGAGAAGACTGGGACCAGGAAGGAGCGCCCTCTGGTGGTGGCACTGGAGTGCATCTGACACAAGACAGAGGAGGTACATTTGTGTGCAGCAAACTGATTTACGTATAACAGATATCCCTGCTTCAACTGCATGGTGCTTGTGCTGGCTTCAGACACAGATGCTGTAGTTGTCTGTGTTGCAGGATATCAGGAGATGAAGAAAGACACCCAGGATGATGAGATGAATTCAGGTGAGAGGAGACAAAATGGCGTCTGCTACATGGCTGGTCACTAGATTACCACAATTCAGCAGAGAGGGGTAAGTAAGGGTTTGTTCAAACACAACCTTGTTTTATTATTTGTTTTGGATATTTATGTATATATGTTTGTGAACACTTTCTGAGAAAATAATCCTTAAATGATTGTACCAAATATTTAGTACGGAGATTGTTATGTATGTAACATATTATGTTTATTGCAATCTACAACCCATCTAGCATATTATTTAGCATGTAATACATATTTGAATAAGTTTAACCAATTTCATAAATATGATTTACATACATCAGTAATAATATTTAATCTTAATTGCTGTGTGAGATATCTCACAAACTAAGTACATCTTTAACTGCACTTGTCCTAAGACAAATAATCTATTCAAAAGGGGTGTGAATGAAAAAAAGTACCGTATGCAAATTAGCTGAATGCTAAGTGTGTTATAAAATGTTTACCCTTTATTTTATTAATAGGGACGTCTTATGAAGCAGAGTATCTCATATTTCTCACTGGAAGGGCACTTGACAATGTGAACTGAAAAGGCACCCATAAGAGCACTTCATTTCAGATCAGGCACTCCATAGTGTTTCCTCTTCTTTGGGGGCACCTTAAATGGCACTTTATGACATTTTCTCTGTTTTATATGCACTTAAGAGGGAATTGTTGCTGTGTTTGTTTGTTGGACAAAGCTCTGTCAAAGAGTACTCTTTCCTGTAGTGGTGCACAATACATGACTCCTGAGATTGGAGCCTGGAAATACAGAAGAAAGATAGAGGCAATGTTCCAGATTGATGCACTCTAGGTGGTCTAGGATGTTTTTTTAGACTTGTGGATACTGTCTGTGTACTTAAAGAACCACCTGCATGATGTGAGTGCTGGTGAACACATCCCACTCATTCTCTGGCCACACACTAAAAGCTGCCATTACGTTCTAAAAACCCTTCAGAATAAACTTTTTTTATTTATCCATAATTTTTTTAGTTTGATGTGCGTGAATAGGTGGAAGAGAGGCCATCTTGGTCCAGCAGCTGCTGAACAAGTTCACAGTCCACCTGGAGAGCTTACTGCAGGGCCAAGACTTACACCAGGTACCTCTGGCCAGATGATGGTGATAACTGTCATTCTATCTCCTGTAACTTCTGTTGCCACCAGTTTGATAAGATCCATTTTTATGTGTGGTGTAAGAGTTCCAGATCCTAATAACTTATCCTAGTAAAATCTTTTGGAACTTTTTTGTCAGAAGATAAATAAGTCTCACGTAGAGGAGGTGAACAAACATAACCGCTAATTGCCAGTTGATTGCAGCACTCTGGGAGTCACCGCTCCTTCCCCCACCTTCACAAACCAAAACTCTCACACCAAGCTTAAACAAAAGCACAACTTTACATATTGTGTAAAAGAACTAGTAACAACACCACATTGCATTTAGACTAGAAGAATGAAAGCTCAACACCCATGCAGGAGATTGTTTGTAGTGAATTAGTGGTGTCTCATTGTATAGCTCATCACTATTAGTCTAATAATATTATAATAATTATACTGTAAGGAACGGCAGAGAGAAAGAATGACAGAGAGAGAGAGAAAGAGAGAGAGTAATGTATGCATGTGTGTGATCATGTGTGAGGCTTCAGGAGACAGTGCGGCAGATCGAGAGGAGAGTGGATTGAGAAAGCAGCTCATTGTTCACACTCCACACTTCACACTGATGTGTATGTACACCGGGGAATAGCAACAAGGACACACAAGGTAAGAAGATTAATATTATTTGGAGACTAGATATTAAGAGTTTTGAATCATTGTAATATATCTCCACATCTTAGATAAATTATTTTAGCATTCATTCACTGACACATATAGAGGATTGTGGTTTAATACTATAGTTATTTTATTTTGGGGGTTTAAAACACTTGATGAGTTGTTATTAGTAGCCACTATAATAAAGTAATAATATAGCTAAGTAATGTGATGTTGACTTGAATGTAAAAGTGGGGACAGGACAGGAAGGGTTATATTTGGTCGGTTGACTTTTCTCATAGCAGATGCACGTGATTTGGATTAGTCATGACATCACAAAAGAAAAGCTAGAGATTTGATCCTGACATAAGGAGTGTGCTCCTGGAGACTAGACATGGATTTATATATTGGAGTTAAAGCTGCTTTAACTGATAATGTTATGTTTTGGTGTTGCCAAACCAGGATTTAGTCACTAAATTGACTGTCTGTGGTGCAGATTTTGTATGAATTCAGTAGGTATTTGAGTTGCAGAGGCTTTGCTGGACGTATGCACGGTAGCTGCTCACTGGTCTGAAATCATTACAGTGAAAAGCAGGATGTGATTTTTTTTGTGGAGATCAATAAAGCATAATCTAACATCTAGCCATTGGCATTTCAACCTGGGGCCAACAGTCAATCAAGTGCAACAGCTTCAAATTGTTCTTTTCAGGCTATTTTTCTATACACAGACCTAAGGCTTTAGTCAACAGACAAAACACACATCTTGATGGCATACATATGTACATCCTAAACTAATGCATGTGTGAAAAAAGAGGTAGCAATAAGACAACAAAGTGTTATGGAAATAGTGTAAACACAGCAGATCATTCACATGGGCAGTTGAATCTTTCCAATATTATTGATTTCTTAACAAATACATTTACCACATTTTGAATGAAAAGAATATGTGATGAAAATATGTCACCCATTGCATCAGTGTGGCTCACTGACAGGTTTGTAACTGGACAACAACACAGGAGTGTGTCACAGATGAATAAGCCTCATCAGGTTCTGGATTCACAGAGCTTAACAATGAGCAGATGTAATTCACTGTTGGCTTTAATTTCTGTATGGGATTTGTTGACAATGACAATATATTGAAAATAACTTTCAATCCCCAAAAGCATATTTTCAAAAAAGTTGATCATTTCCTTTAAGTCACCCAGTTCAGACTGTGGATTGGGCGGCTTCCAGGTGCATGTGGGTGCAACTGTGTTTTCCATTAATTTTCCCCTAAATAGTGAAACAAAAACATAAAGAAATTGGCTCATTTTACGATGTGACATATACTGTCACACCTATCATTAATTCTAGAGACTCAGTACAGTTAATAGAATTGATCTTCCCATTGGGAAACACAGTACCATTCATTATAGAGTGAGTCACACAAGGAATGGGGTCACCACTGTCTCTGCTCTACCACTACCCACTGAGCATCAAAGACTCAAAGTAATGGGAATATTGCAGTCTTTATGAGTGCTCTTCATAAACAGTGCCATAAAAGCCTCCTACTGCATATTCAGCAGCAACATTTCAATGCGTTTCTGTCAATAAAACTGTTCTACCGATAGAATATGATAATAATATTCTGTATTTTTTTATTATGCATAACCTTTATGAAAACGACAAAAGAATCAGTACATTGATCATCCTCCTCCGAGTATAGATCTGAAGCTTGATATATATTTGTATTCCTCTGTCATACAGTTCGACTGTTTCTAAAGCCATTAAAAACGCAAGCAATAAGCTACATGTTGCACCAGGTAACATGAAGAGTGCCCGTAATACTAAATGGATATTCATCCACAATCAAACATTCTAACAATTCCTAACTAGGCATTAACTTAAATTACTTGGCAGTAATGGAAATATATATACAGCATATACAGTATGCGATTGTCACAACCTGGGTCAAAGCCAGGTCAAAGAGGGTAGTTCTAGTTTAGTTTAGTGTCCACATTGGGGTTGGGCACATGCAATGCACACAGATCCTGTGCCCATAATGTGTGGAAAGCGAAGTGTAATAACTAAAGAGTATAACAATGGATGATGAGCAATAAAAGTGTAAAAAAAAATCCCTGTGAACTTGTCAGTATGATTAGTATGATACATTTGTCATTAGACATTGTCATTTTATGCATTAATCTTCCTTAATAATGATTACTGCCATAATTGTCATATAGTATAGAAAAAAAGTAAAACAGATGAAATATAGAATAACGACTATCATGTATCATCTTAATCACTCAGGTTCAATGTCAATTAAACATTTTCTACTATAACATGAACTCACTGCAGATTAACCTGCCCAACTGTGCTTCCACGGCGTAGCAGCTGGCAAAAAATATCTCTCTGATGTCACTTTACTAATTAAGTTTAGAAAGTTTTAATTCTAAACTGATTTAAATTTTAGAGTTCACTGAAGCTTCTGAAGATTTTGAGCTCCACCACAAGGGCAGGAAACAGATGGCAATTCTAGTTCATTCAGTCATTCTGTCTGTTAATTGTCAGAAATGCATTCATAACTCACTGACAGAAACAGCAGTCACAGCTAATCTAATTCTGAGTTGAGAGATGAATGATTGAAAGACGTCTGAAACAGTTTCTTCCTCATTCGTTGACGACACATGCATATTTGCAGTCATCAGAAAACTTGTGTCTCTTCAACTGTAGTTAAAATTATTACAGGTCAAAACCTGTGCTCTGATTGGTTACATCTGTTTTTTTTCCAGACACCAAAACCAATTACTTCAGCAGCATGTCATACAACTGCTCTGTTGATCTGCTCCCTGAAAATGGAGGATTGCTTTATCCCCCAGGAGAAAAGTGTCTTAATCAGAGCTTTACCATGAACAGCAGCCACATCGATCTGGAAGATGCATGTTTGACAGAGAAAGGATACCTGGAGAAATATCTAGGTCCTCGTCGATCATCTGTGTTCCTCCCTATCTGCCATGCCTACTTAATCATCTTCATAGTAGGCGTAGTGGGGAACATTCTGACATGTACAGTCATTGCACGCAACAAAGTGATGTGGACACCAACAAACTACTACCTGTTCAGCTTGGCAGTGTCAGACCTCCTGGTGCTGCTACTCGGCATGCCCCTGGAGCTGTATGAACTGTGGCAGAACTACCCCTTTCTCTTAGGGGAGGGAGGCTGCTACTTTAAAACTTTCCTATTCGAGACGGTCTGCTTGGCGTCCATCCTCAACGTGACAGCACTCAGTGTGGAGCGCTACATTGCTGTGGTGCACCCACTGAGAGCCAAGTATGTTGTGACACGTACCCATGCCAAACGAGTCATCCTCACAGTATGGGGCATCTCAGTGTTGTGTGCTGTACCCAACACAAGTTTACATGGGATTGCCATGCTTTACAGCCGCTCCACAGGCCCTGCTGGGAACAAAAATGTGGAGATCCCTGACTCTGCAATCTGCACACTGGTAAAACCACGCTGGATGTACAACCTGACCATCCAGGTGACCACTCTGTTATTTTTCATTCTGCCCATGCTCACCATCAGTGTCCTCTACATGCTTATTGGGCTGCAGCTGAAGCGTGAGAAAATGCATCAGGCACTGGGGGCAAAATCAGGCTTTGCACAGGACAGCTCTTGCAACATCCGTACACAGCAGCAGAAAGCCCGTCGCCAGCAAGTCACCAAAATGTTATGTGAGTATAAAACTCCTGATTTGTCACAACCACAACTTTTCTTCTTTTCTACTGGTAGTTTTGAGCTTCAGTGTTTTGAATCAGTTAACATTTTCAACTAACCATAAAGCTTTTATGGATGTTCCTAATTGTTCAAATTGTCCTGTCATAAACTGAGAAACAACCCTCAACAAATTTCAAAGAAATAATGTGTAATTATTTTTAATCACTTTGTCAGGGGAAAATCAGTGGTGAAAAATACAATAAGATTTGAAGTTTCTCATGCACAAATGCCATATTCCATGGTTTCAGCATATTAAATGTGAGGATTCGCTGCTCCGCCGAATTAATTAATTGTAATCTACGAATCATCTGTTGCTTAGTTAATGTCATAACTGCATCCTATTACTAGGGCATGTGTTATAAGCAGCACATGTGAGAAATGTCTTGTCACATCTGCAAGTTCACAATCAAAATCACATATGTAATTCCACATTTTAACAGCACAGTTACAGTTATCTCACATTTAGTAAAAAAATTAAAACCCAATTTGTATCTATCCAGCCCTTCTTATTAAACAGCTTCAATACTGAAATAACACTGCAAACATAGTTGTAGTAGGACTGACATTGTTTTACACGCTCTCAGGTCAAATGCCTACCTGCACAGTTGCAAATTTCAGACCACTGAGGTTGCTATATCCTTTTTCAAGCAATATTTTGAAAATCAATTATTAAGCCAGAGACTCCAATCAATCCACTCAGCCCTGCCTAGCCCTCCCGCTCTTCTATGCTCTGCTGCACTCCAACATGCTCCTGCCCAGTGCTTTGAGAAAAGTTTCATTATGAAATTAAAATAAAAGCTCCCAAACTACTTATCAAATAGAAATAACTGAAATGATGTCATTGGCTAAAAGGATGGGCCTTGCTCAAAAACTACTAAAAGCAGTACTACTGAGTGGTTATGGATCACAGAAGTCTTCCACAGCATCTCTCTGCATTCAAGTTTTGGAGCTTATTTCTTTTTATTATATTCAAAAAAGCTACATATCATATCAATTTTTCAACCTTTAAAAAGGTCAGGCTACTGGAAGATTTTCAAGATGTTTAAAAATCTAAAAAGCTAAAGGTCAGGGAAGGTGTGCACTTCTAATCCTAACAGTGAGGAAAGGTAATTAACTATGTTTAATGACTGAGCCAGAAACAGCTCCATCTGCTAAGAATTGGGGGACCTTGTGTCAGGTCCTCTGAGAAAATGTTTTTAAGAGTAGAAAAATACTGACGTTCAACCAAACAATTTTATGTAATACGTAATACGTATACTTGATGAGTTTTTGACAACCTGTTGCTAATGGTTTACTTATAATAATGATTTAGTGTATAATGTTGTTGTATTTAAAGTTCAGGCCAGCCTAGATGTTTACAGTTTACAATTAAGGAAACAGGCTATTTTTATTTATTTTGTTACATATGCAACCCATAGATACGTGCAGATACTAAATAAAGATTTTCTTTACTTCACACTCTTCATCTGTGTTGCCTGACTCCATCGGAAATAAAAAAGGAAGATTTATCAGTCCCATTTTCTCTCTGTTACTCTATGAAGTTATCATTTAGCCCTTAGACACAAAGTCGGGCATGGTAGCTCAGTTGACTATTAATGAATCCCTTATAACAATATAAACAAGTATTTTAAAGAGGCATTTTAAATTGTGAATTTAAAAAATTTATTTAACACAGATGTACATAACTACATCAAAGGCTGTGTGCACAGGACAGATTTTCTGCAACATTGACACAGGCCTTACACAAGCAATTTAATTGAGAGCAGAGAGATGTTGGCAGCATCAGTTAATGTGCTGTTATTAAAATTCCCTCTAACCGTGTATCCATTTTCTCTCTCACACTGTTCATCTAGTTGTTTTAGTGGTGGTTTTTGGAATCTGCTGGGCCCCATTTCACACCGACCGCCTCATGTGGAGTTTCATCAGTGACTGGACTGACAACCACCTGAATATCTTCAAGTATGTGCACATCATCTCCGGAGTGTTTTTCTACCTCAGCTCAGCAGTCAACCCAATCCTGTACAACCTCATGTCCACACGCTTTAGAGAAATGTTCAAAGAGGTCATGTGCCATCGGCCACATCACATCAGTCCCAGAAAATACTCACTCAGTGTCACTCGGGTGACGCTCCGCAGCACCCTGAGTGATGCACCACTCACCAATGTAACTGTTGCTGTTGATGCTGAGGTAGAAGATGGGGAAATGAAGATGAAAGATTAAAGTTGTTCGTGTTAAAAAAACATTCAAAGGTACATGCTGTTGATAGGGTGGTGTTGTGTTTAGTAACCTTAAGCCATTCTGAGTCAATGCACCTATAAACTCTCATCAACATTCACAGGTGCAGCACAGACTGTAAATACTTTAAATAGTCTAAATGGAGGAGCTGCAGCAAAAAAGAGCCACTTCTGCTAAAGAGTCAGCAGTTTATTACTGTGCTGTGTTTGAAAACTTTATTCATAAATCGGCAAATCACATACATCTCAACAGACTTGGGGAGGTTTAAATATGATCTCAAGTCATAGAGAAGTATGCAGGGAGCTATGGTAAATCAAAAAATACCCTTCACCTCCTAACCAATCATGCTGGGGTACAGACATTAATGACAGCAGTTAAAAATACTGCACTATATCTCCACCCATGCCTGTGTATTTGTGCACTGCTGTCACATGTTACAAGCTGTGGACCTTTGAGACGGTTCACAGTATGATTTAGTCAGAAACCCAGCAGACAGAACATACTGTGGCGTATGTGCTGTGGCAAAAGGCAGAAGAGCACAGGAAACAGCATGTGTAGCATGCATGCATAATCAATGGGATCTTGCTTGGGTAGCAGGCTAACAACTTAAGTTCACAAGTTGTAAAACTGTGTTTCATCTTTTCACTGTCACAAACCTCTGTCACTGTCCTCATACTCACAGCAGCCAAACAGATGTGAATTTTCACTGGTAAAACCACCATCCAGGTGACCACTTTGTCATTTTTCATTCTGCCCATGCTCACCATCGGTGTCTTCTACATGCTTATTGGGCTTCAGCTGAAGCGTGAGAAGATGCATCAGGCACTGGAGATGAAATCAGGCTTTGCACAGGACAGTTCTTGTAGCATCCGTACACAGCAGCAGAAATTTCTCTGCTGCCTGTTTTATTGCACCTGCAACAAGAACATAAACAACATTAACTGAAGCTGTGTCAAATCCCCCCAAACCCCCTGTATCTTGTACCCTGCATGAATGTACACTAGAATGTCTGATGGCCGTTTAAACTGTATATATTTACTATACTATATTTGTACAGTAGGAATATGTAAGAAATTATGACAGCGTCTTAAACAAAAATAACTGGAGCATAAATAAAATTGATAACTTTATAAAAATGTGAACATCTTATTGTATTTGCTGTAAATGGTCTGTTATGTAAACCACATTGTACATAGAGTAATTCAATCAAATTAGTTGAATTAGGATACACATAATCTAATATCACTATGTTAAATGTGTCATATTAAAAACAATATGCATTTAATTTCATGGCTTTTGGTTGGTTTTTTTGGGTTGAACTGTTGATATTACAGTCTTGGTCACTGTCATGTAGAAAAATATTTGGCTTATTTTTGAGCAGGAGTTTGTAAACTTGCATGAAAAAAAATGAGTTTTGAATGATGCAAGAAACGACACTTACAAAGTAAAAGCCCAGTGGCAGAACTGTGGCAGACCCAACCTCAACTGGGAGGTAAGTTAAAACATATGCTGAAATCACAAAAAATATTATTGAAAATGTGTTTTACACTATCACTTAACTAAATTTAAATCAAACATTATGCACACACAACCAACCAAAAGTCTAAAGGTCACAAGCATTCCATGCAGTCTGCACTTTTCATCACAACCAACAAAAGGTGATGATGTTGGGTATGGATGGAACAAACACCACAGTGATGATTTTATTATTGTTAGAGCCTGGCAAGTACAGAAGCTGTTATTATGTTTCATTTCAGGGTGGCTCAGGAGGAAAGGTAATGGTATCGACCATGAAACCAAATACTGAGCTCTATAAAAGTCTTGGAATCATGCCCAGTATTTTCATGACAATAGCAGCCTAATGGTGCACCATACTGAAAAGGTCACCAAACAACATTAAAATCTGATTTCAGCGTGACATGAATGTCCACAGCACATTGCATAGCGGTCTGTCTTGTGCTGGTCAGATATTTTCAATTGAATAACTTGCTGAGCACAGAGTCACAACAGACCAGTCAATACGTACACAGACAAAAAGTGGTGCTCTAACAGATTTTCATTTTCTGTCACATTATTTTAAATAATACGTTGTTTTTTTTTTTCAGTAATTCAACATACTACAGTATAATCACTGCTATTAAGTTGGTGAGTGAAATGTTGCCATTACTCCTAGGACAGCAGAAGCTATAGCAATAAGGTTTTCAAATATTGGTATATTATTGCGAACTGCTATTTTTTTGTTTAATGAAAACATATACAGTAATTGGAAACACTCTCTATACCTGGCCTTGATATTTACAGCTATTTATGCAGAAGGGTCGGGAGTCCACCAACGCTGTCTCTTACTTGCAACATGTACTCAGAGGGATTAATATTGTATGTTCTTTCTCTAGAAGAAGAATCACAATGTGAATGGTTTATTGAAACGTTTAATAACTACTCACCCTCTCAAAGCTGACAACATCAGCAGTGTAGGATAGTTTTTAATGCTGTTGAATCCTCATCTGTGGTAGAACATAATGGATAGACCTTAAGTGTTCTGTCAGATCAAGGGCGTTATTACCGTCATTAGCAGTTTGTTCCATTTGAGACATGGTGCTATAAAACTGCTGCAATGTTCATACGAACCCCCTTTACAATATTTAAAAAGTTTTCATTCACTCAACCCATGCAGGTTTACTTGTGCATCAGGAGCGATTCACAACTGTCAAAGTTCTGTTGCAAATGCAATGTTGTGTCCAAGATCTCATGTGGTCAAGGTTGATGAATTGATGTCCTCTGGTGGTTTGCAGTACTCCCAAATATTCCATATTAATCTGTGAGCTTTCACAGCTTTAAGTGATGCTATGGTGTTAAAATTTTAAATCCATAAATTCTTTTTTTCTGTTTCTTCTGTTGTGTGTGCAGAACAGCTCAACTAGTAGAAAACTGTGATACGATCTGCTATAGAGTATCAGATTACCAGATCAACTGAAATGCAAGCCACACAGCATGTTTACAATATGAGAATGGTCAAAATGTTCAATATTTCACAAAAAGTGAGAGGATATGGAAAAAGAATACAGTGTATATTTATCAGTCTTGCATTTTTGTACCTAAAGCACATTTTAGTGATAATAATGTACTCTACTTAATCTGTACCTAATTACTACTACTACTTACTTAATTAGAACTTTTAGTTTTTTAGTTGTTTTGAAAGTTTTCACGCTGCTGTATTGTTACTTGTGCTCAGAGTGCACAGTAGACTGCAAAGGAGCATAAACCTGCATGACTGTATATTACTCATCTACAGGAACCTTGTCTACCCACGCAGGATGTCTGGTCCCTGGATGTAAACTTATCATTTATGTGCTGTACCTGCTTCAGCATACACAGTGATAAAACAAAAAGCAATAGTATTAATACATATGTACTAACCAGTTTTTAAAAATAAGTTTGCCATTAATTCAATTCAATTTAATTAAACTTCACTTATTTATTTATGTTATATAGCACCAAATCACGACAGAAGTCATCTCAAGGTTTAAGACCTTACATAATATAAGTATATACAGAATAATGTAGAAATATAATAAGAGAAGTAGCATTTTATGATCAATCTAAACATCTTATTATTTCACACTCGCACTTTCCATGAAATGATAAATGCAAAACTACACTTACACTGCAGTATTCACAATGCTACTGGATATGCAAAGCCTACAAATCAAACAATAACAAAACAACAATACATGCATGACATTTACATGGCACGAATCTACATCTCAGAGACACCATGAGAATCTTCTTCTCCCCAGTGATAACATTGAGGGTACTTCACTGGATGCTGCAGTGTGATATGATTGCCTTAAAAGCTTGTCGAGGCTTCAGAGAGGTTCAGTTTCCTGTTGAGAAATCTGAAATCACAGGACAGTGTGAGGTTGATGTAAAGAAGCTACTCAGTACATACATCTTGGTGATCAAAGGAAACATGTAGCATAGTTGTCTTTTTTCTTGTATTCACTTTGCACAGAGTACTTGATGTATCATCTGGCTCTCAGCTTCAGCATTAAGTTAAATGCACAGCCTGATCTCAGACACACGTCTCACACTTGATTGAGCCATACGTGTGCCAGACTAAAAGACAGCTTAATGCAGTCAATACTTTGGATTTTTTGGATCGGCAAATGTTATTCTGAATCTTCACTTTATTCTGATCTTGTAAAAAATTAGTTTTCTTAATTTTAGCACTACGTAGAATTGAGGGTCTCTCCACTAAGTGTCTCATCTCTAATTTGACTTTAAAATTGTGTTAATTGTGTTACAAATCTGAATAACATAACATCCTGTGTCTTTCACAGACCAACAGTTAATTATTGTCTTTACATAGTATGTTTGCAGAAAAATATACAGTATTTTATACATTTTATCTTTACAAAGGAAGTATAGTAACTATAATATGATGTAATAGTATAAGCATTATAAATGAACTTCAAATAGTACAATCTTCATAAGCAGGATTTATTATTTCATTTTCTATGCTGTCATTTTGACAGATTCAATACTCCTCTGTATGGATACCAGTCTTGAACAAATCCGTGGAGAGATTTTCTGCTGTTCTTCACAGATGATCCTTCTAAGCTGCCGGATAGATTGTGTTTTTTGAAATATTCTTTGCTTTGAAATACCCAAATACAACCCAGAAAAATCTGATGTTTTATGGCATTAATTGGAAATCATAGTTGCAATATTTTTGTTGTGGTGATAACAGGTACACTCTTACTGAAGAGATTGTACTTTGGAGTCCTGTTTGTATTTAATTATACATAAGATCACCTGCCAAGTCAATTTATAAACTATTCAGTTATTGGAAAATTATACAATTTGAATCACTCTGCATTTTAACATTTTGTATATTCTAAATACACAAAAATATACGTACTTCAAATAACATTTTCTCTCAAATACCCTTTAATTTTAGACCAGCTGCATAGCAAGATAAAGTAGGCATTGCTTAAAATCCAGCAATATTCGGTACCACAGAAATACTCCATACAATAGCCAGTGATCAGCTCATAACCAGAGCTCTCCAGAGGGGGAGGTGAAAATTGGAAAATCAGACCCAATAAATGCACAGGCACAACTGTCAACAGTCCATCAGTACATTGTGAATGCAGACACACAGTTTTGTCTTGGACCCATCTGGAAGAGTACAAACAAAAGCTTAACTTATGGTAAATTATGTTGTTACACAGAAAGAATATTAATCTCAGATTGCTGTAACAAGCCTCAAATACAGTGTTAAAATGAGTTCTGTGTGTCTTACCACAGTCCGTTTGTGATGCCAAACTGCCCAAAACAAAGCCACTGAAACCAGAGAGAGGCTCAAACACGTAATTCAGTGAAAAACCTCCTGCTAACATAGTCATTATTTTTGAGGACAGAATCTTTAACACAACAGAGTCAATGTAGAAAAACTGGAAATGGTGAAAGATGGAATACACATCCCATTTAATTTTGAATTGTGCACAAAATAAATGTTTAATTTATTTTTCACTTAGCAATAAATTATATTTATTAAATCCATCCATCCATTATCTTAACCACATGTCCTCGGAAGGGTCACATTAGTGCTGGAACATATACCAGCTGTCATTCGGGCTTGCCACACATAATGAGACAAACAACCATTCACACCTACACACAATTTAGAGTCACCAAGTAGCCTAACATGCATGTCTTTGCATGGTGGGAGGAAGCTGAAGTACCTGAAGAAAACCCACGCAGACACTGGGAGAACATGCAAACTCCACAGAGAAAAGGCATTTTGAACCCGTTGATTTGAACCCATGTCCTTCTTGCTGTGAGGCAACAGTGCTAACCACTACACAACTGTGCCACCTATTTTATAAATATATGTTTTATTGTATAAGCAAATTTAGACTTTGATGCCAATTGCAACTTAATTGTTGTTGCTAATGAAATCAAGCCAACACATTGTGTCAGCCCATTGGAAAGCATGTTACAAAACCCTGTGGTAAGATCAATGATTTCTAATTATTAATAGTGAGAACACCAGGACCACATTGATGAATCATGTACATACGATTAACCTGTTTTACAGTATTAACTAAATGTCTAAATAAGGTCAAAGCAGCAAACAAAGCAGGTCATTATTCAAAGAGTTTGCAATATGAATATAGTCCCATGGCAGGAAACTGTGACGCTGACCCAAAGATCCATTTTCATTACCCATGGCTGCCTTTCAATCCATAAGATAAAAGAGGAGGACAGAAGAGACAAGCAATTGTGTGCTATGCTCTATGTAGATGACATCAACTTACTCCTACAAATGTCTGTGGTAAATTCAT
This sequence comes from Ctenopoma multispine, assembly GCA_034779795.1. NCBI lineage: Eukaryota > Metazoa > Chordata > Actinopteri > Anabantiformes > Anabantidae > Ctenopoma > Ctenopoma multispine. Next base: position 14,374,527 of record JAUYWH010000020.1, on the reverse strand, counting down.
TCTGAAATTAGAAAACATACATTATGCCTAACCTGAAAATGACTTTGTAGGTTTTCCCTTTTGAAGTGAACATTTACTATAGTGTCAAATAGCCACATAAAAAAGCCCCTTTATATGATAATAAAAGGAATCACCATTAAAGCACCCAACGGGGTCATGTGAGAGTAATGTGACACTCTGGTACAGAAGTGTATGGTATTAAAGTGATAATAATAAAACCATGAAATCACCATGACTCTTCATTTTAAGCAGCTCATCCATTAAATTGATTCAGTCATGGTGGACTGAAGTGAATATTCCCTTCAGTGTCATTCACTTCACATTTAGATTGTGAAGGAAATAGCCCAATAGCCTTCTGCTGCAGACACCAATCAGAAGGTATTTAAGTACATCTGTTGGCTTTAAGCCAGAAAAGCAATTAAGGCTCAGGACTCAAGAGTTTCCTGAGGAAAATCAATAAACCTGCCTAATCGCTACGCTCAATGGAACAAGTAATTGAAAAAAAAAAAAAAAAAACAACTGTACACTAAAGATGGACAGTTTAAACACAAAGGTTACATAAATGGTGAGGAAAGCTGACCTGACTCAAGTTAGAATAGAAATAAAGACTCATTAAAACTTACTTTATAACTTTACTGCTTTAAAAGGTACAGCAAATCAATATTTTGATGGTGATGTAAGGGAGCAGAGTGATGGTTGTGTGCGCACCATGGCAGCAGTCCTGGGAGATGGGAGGTGAGAAGGGGTGTTGTCAGGGAATGGTGGAAAGGTACTGTTGGTAATTGGACATTTTAACACCATAGTAGTGCTGACACAGGTCTAGCAGCTTTGCAATTAACAATTTCACCAAGGGGATCAATAAAGTATCAATTATTATTATTATTAAGTTTTCTTTAAGTGTTACATTTACATCCAAGTCACAGAATAGTTTGCACAATACTAACACGAACAGACTGATATTTTAATCCCCTACACACATCACAGTAAAGAAGAATAATCTGCAGGGTTTTAGGAATGATTTGAGGAAATGTTAAGGGTAAAGATTTGCAGCAGTTTATATTCATTAGAAATATTCGAATAGATTATTACATATATTAAAACAAACTACGATAATATTATTTTTATATTATTTTAATATCTATGTTGGACCTATCCTGGCCAAAACATATTTATGATTTATCCAAGCTTACTTAAGGTCGTTTACAACCCAGCTGTGCTTTGCAGCTAGAGACAGAGCAACACAGACTTTGGCATGTATATGTAATCAGAGTATGAGTCATTTGACTAATTGATTCAGCTAAGCTTGATCACTTCAACTGCTCACTTCTGTCTCATTAGTCTTTATATATAGTCTGGAAAGCATCTAGTTTTCCCATTGGAGGCTGGTTTGCTGAAATTAATGGAGGAGGCCCAAGAGTAATTACCAAAGCACGAAAATATCTGAAAATGACCTCCTGTCAAATTGAAGACTCACATTTTCCCCAACAAATTATAGAGAAGAAAGGTTGTCAAGCTTTTCACTACTGGACTCCGTTGTCTGTGTGGGCAGATACAGTAGCTTGCAATGGTTGCAAATACTGTAGAAAATTAGTGAAAATACAAACAATATTGAGATTAATATAGACAATACTGAGATGTGCGATCGTGATATAATGGTATCATGTGGTTGCTTGTCTGGTTAACAAGCACTTTGAACTGTGTATTTGGGTTAGGGTTAGAATTAGATTAATGAAAGTATTAGTGAAATAAACTCTTATGAAACAAAGACGTTTTCCAGACTATAACTTTTCATCTTTTGGGTTTAAACTTTCTTTACATTGATTTCAAAAGTGTGTTCTCCTAAAAAAATTTGAATAAAGTATTATAAGTGTTGCTTTGACATGGACTGTGTTACTGGCTTTGCTCCATAGACCCAATATACAAAGACTGTGTTAGTGGAAACCTGAAGTTGTGTTTGAATTTGTTAATCAACTATTCAGTGACCTCTCTGACAGAAACATAATAAACAGAAGTGAAGATGTAGAGGAACACACAAAAATTGAACACTGGAGAAGGTTGTAAGATTCAGGAAGAGTAGAGCCTGATGAGCAGACAGGCTGAGGAAAACAAGAAAGTCCATGAGATAGATTCTGGAAGTCTTAAGAGGATGCTGCTTCTTCCGTTGTGATTATCAGACTGGCAGCAAATACAGAGTGACATTGTCCTTCAGTTTGTGGGCCAATATTTCCTTATTATTATATATTATTTCAGAAGACACTGTATGTTAGCTCAACGCTGCCAGTGAATTTATATGTGGACAAAAACAGTGACAAAAAAGCAAATGAAAGTGCAGACCTGTAGAATTAGGTCTAAATTTTGTCATTTGATTTTATTATTTTTTACGAACAAGAATACAATTCAATGGTATTTTAAATAAACAGCATTAAATACAAAAAAGATGAAAAATGGCTGGATAAAAATGGAGAAAGGGATTTTCTTTCACAGGTTTGTGTAACAGACCTGTCCACACATCACGGTACATAGTGGCCATGTACGTGTTCTTGGTGTAATGTTGCCAAGTGACCAGAGAAACAAGTCTAAAATTAGAAGTGCAACCCACAGTGAGAAATTGTGTTGCTAGAAAAAAAAACAGCTTTTTTAACATCATATGTGATTCTAATTTGTATTTGTCATTTGCATTATTTATCAATGTCAGAATTAGAGCATTAATTAGATGTTATCTTAACGGACCTATGATAGTGAGTGTTAAAGATATTTACACATACTGTTTATGATTTTACTTACTTGTGTTTTTTATATAAATAACTGTTCCTCATTTTTGTTTGTATTTGTTTATATTAAATGTTTACACTGTTAGAATGTTTCATAATGCTGACAATAAAAGACAAATACTGACCTCTACTGTAGCTGTTGTGCTAAACCAAACCCACATTGCAGTATAAATAAGCTCGGCCTGCATAGTCAGTTTTTTTTATTGCATCTTTGCAGTCTGCAACTCCTGCAGTTACTGAAAATCTTTATATTTGTGATCACAAACAATTGACCTAACAGGTCTGGTGAATACATTCTGAAAAATACACAAAGATAAAGTGTCCCTGAAAATATTGTTTTAATCTGTTGACCAATCATCTGTTTACACATAAAATTAAACAACTGGTTCCTTTGATATTAAGTCATAGATATGCATATAAGTCATCTTGTATAATTAAAGAAAATGTGGTGAAGTTGATATTTGCACTGATGGATGTGGAAGTCTGCTGCCTTCTCTAATAAAACCCATGTCTCATGAGTATAGTGAGGAGTCACATTTTTCCCCTTTCAACTCATCTAAGTACTTGTTCAGTGACAGTCTACAATAATCAGTTGGCTAAATCAGGTAATCCTTCAGTTTCATGTCACTACTATATGAACACCTATATCAGAAAGCACAGTCACACTTTTGAGCAATGTAGCATTGACCCAAAATGCTCAGCTGGATTTTCATCTCAGATCATCTGAAATGATCCTCTGTCATCCATCATCTCTTCCTCAGTAGTAATAACTTCCAAAAACTGCCACCACACAGAACAAGCTGTCCTATGGGAGGAAAACACAGTTTATTAAAAAACTGTTTTGAGAGGACTCTTTTTCTCACATCTGAGTGAAAACAGCAAAAGGTTCCTACATTCATGAAAATATCTTCTGCATAGTTATCTGTGTCAGCATCCCACAAACACCTGGAAGACATCCTGGTACAGAGGCAAGATGAAAAATAGAGACAAAAATTAATTTTTGAATAACCAAATTAAGAAATATGTCTAAACAACTGTGAAAAACCCTGTGCAATGTATTGTGATCTAAAGGAAGACTTATGTAATAAATTATATTTCCGGTAAACTAGCAAAATTACTTTTTGTTATTTTTATTGACAATTAGTCTGAGTAACATTTTAAGTCTGGTATTTTTTGTACATCCCTACCTTTACATACATAAGTTGGATGATGATAAGTAGTGTTTTAGTCTTTCCCTAGAAAGCACTGTCTGATTCGCAGACCTGAGGTAATGTGAGTACATGATGTAGTGGGCTACTCTGCAGTGAAAAAATGGCTGAATAATATTATTTTGAAACCAAAATCACACAAGAAGCAGGAGGAATAATTATTGGTCATTAATGAAAGGTTGACGAATAACTTATCTCTAGCTGTTTCCACTTTGTTTAAACATTCAAGGATCTTTAATAGTGTAACAACTTTTACCTGCTTTCTGCAAAAACAGAAAAGTATTTCAACTATACTGTAACACAAATTCTTTTTGTTATGCCAAATGATCACTCACTTGACTCCTTGCCCTCGTTGCTCTCCAATGACCACCTGCACAACAAGTTTATAGCGGTCAAATCCTGCATCTATTGGAAGAAGAAATGAGCTGTATATCAACAACAACAACACAGAGGTGGGTAGCAATACTATGCTTCATTTAGTATGCAACATTCATTTAAATCAATTACATAATATACTGTATCGAAAAAGACATACATTTAGTTTTACACCGTTATATCTAGCTAAATATTTATTCTGTTCATGTTGTATTCATTATTCTACCGATCAAAAGCAGCTAGACTGCAAGATAAGCCGAAAGCATCACTCACTCTTCACTTTGTCCTTAATGCAGTCTGCCAGTGAACGGGACAGGTTTGGGACTTCCTCTGGGTCGTACTGCACTCCAGAAAGTCTCTCCCTCACTATTTCATGAATATACTCCTTGACAATAGCTGGTTTAAACCTGTAAGATTTAACAAGGCAACTTCAGTTTATATTGGTCGCATTACCCAAAAATTATCAGCTTCTCCCAATATTTTGTAACCTAGTGATAACCTTTTAATACTGTAAATGGCGATTGTAAAAGTTTTTACCAATGGTAAATGGGCAATGTAGAGAACACATAATTATTGTAACATCTAATATGCTACTGCCCCATGATAAGAGAGACATGCTGTCTGAACACTGCAAATTTGAGGACTGTCATGAGCAGTACTTTAATTTAACCACAAATAAAAAAAGACTACTAATTGTCATGTTATATTGCGAGTCTTGTAGCAGCACATAAACATAAAGCAGGTTGGCACCGTAAATAACAAAGCTTAATAAACAGGCTCATTGGTAAAACTACTTGACCTCTCAGCCCTTTAGTGGACATTATTTGATTTTTGTGTTTTAAATTAACATAGGTCAACAAGCATGAAGCAAGTTAGGTTTAGTTAGGGGGGCTGTGGCTCAGGAGGAAGAGCAGTCGCCTGCCAATCATAGGGTTGGTGGTTTGATTCCCGATCCTCCTGTTCCATATGTTGCAGTGTCCTTAGGCAAGACACTGAACCCCAAGTTGTGTGTGTCAGGTCAGCTGCATAGCAGCTCTGCCATCAGTGCATGCGTGTGTGAATGGGTGAATGAGAAGCAGAGTAAAGCGCTTTTCAGACCATTTCACATTTAAAACTAATGTAAATTCAGGCAACCCTTTAAATAAGAAAAAACCCACTGTTCTTTTTCTGTACAAATACGCATTTAAATGTTTATCTGAAGTCAACATAAAGCTGCAGGTTTTAAATTATTTAAATAAGCAGATATCTTGCAAAGCAAAAGCATTTTTAGTGCAGGTTTTTCTCTATTTGCTGCTGTCTTTCCATTCATCTATTTTGCATAGAAGTGTGGATTTTGTCCCCCATTATTCCGCTGTGATCCATATGAGAAGAAGAAATGATTACAAGAAGCAATACCTTTTTTCTAGTGTTTAATGGCTTCTGATTACTGTTTAAAGACGACTTGTGATCGTGTCCTTTCAGACCACAATGGCTACTTAGTTTAAGAAAACTGGACCGGTGACTGACGCATAACTTCACACTTCCCAAACATTGTCCTCACAGCTAGCTAATGTCTAGTAAACTTACAAACGTCTTAGCTAACCACTAATGCACTGATAATAGATAATCGCTTAAAAGCGTAAACACGTTAATTATAAGAAGGCCAATCGAAAATGTCAACTAACGTTAATCTTTAAAAAGGCACTGAAGATTTAGTTAGCGTTAGCGTTTTACTGGATACCTCTGAATAGCGGCTAGCTGAAACCCTACTGTTCGCAATGAACTCGCTAGCTACATAAGCTAAGCGCTAACTTCACTTAACTAAAATTATATTTTAAGCACCGACTCACTTGTGTTGATAATTAGGTCGTATGAGGTATGTATCTGACCCCTCCATCACATGTCAATAATATAGCAACAACAGCAAGATACAGGACATAAAGACAGGATAGTTTCTAACAAGCTAATCTTTGCAGAGTTGTATCCGTTACCATAGAGACGTTTTCTCATAATTTCCTGTTTCAAAATAAGAGTACCGTTGAACGCTCTAACTACTAAACTTGCAAGTCAAAAAATTTCACGGCCAGGAATAAACTTTCAAGTCTAACCTTTCATGTTTCATCTTTTTCAATTGTTTATGTATTTCAGTGTTTCGGTGGCGATTGTTTTGAACTATGGTAGAAGGTTCTTCTGTGTGTTTCTCAAATATTAAGTTGGCACAGGTGCATGGCCTAAGTTTCAGTAAAACCATGTCTGTCTTCACTCCATAGACTACATATATCTGAGCTTATCTGACATGAGGTGTGAGGGGAGTCAAAATGCCTACTTCATATATTCACATTTTCTGTTAGACGAAGAAAGCTTTTGATATGATTGTCTCCGAAAAAGGCACTTTTACCTCCTCCAGCTTCCTTTTAATTCTTTCCATGTAGTTCCACATGGATTGGTATCCGTAATTCACTGATGCCTTTATCATCATTTTAACTCATCTGCAGCCTCTTCAACTGCAGTCAGATCAGAATATGTCTGCTTTGTGAATTATAAAAGAAACACAGAGTGCTATGATTTCAGGAGCTCATTACCACAGACTTTAAAGATCAGTTTCCAGCTTTGACAGGATCAGAGATACTGAGAACTGTTCAAGTTAAGATTAAAATCGCAAAAAGTGGTTTAATTAAAACATACTTTTTCAGTATTAAACTCAAAGTTTTATTCTTATTCAGTCCTCAAATGTGTTACCAGGTGTCATACATATGTATATCCCAACTTACAATATGTGCATTTTAACAAGGTTTTCCTTTATACCTAATACCTAAATGAAGTTCTGCACTACATCAGCTAGTCAAACAACTCAAATCCACCGAATCTTTTTAACATTAACACGAAAATGTATTACAATAATTACATTTCCCCAGTAATTCTATGTGCTCAGATTAATTGTTCATTACTTTGAAAACTGGAGGCCAACAGGAGGGGCGTGAAGGGTCTTTAATTGAGTAATTATATTGTGGCTAATACTTGAATGTGGTGTGATTCATTACATCCAGTACTGATCATCATTATCTACAGGCCATGAAATATGAATTACAAATGCAGTAACTGAATAACTCTTTTCAAACAATAATCCTGCAAATTGGTTAAATGAGCCATGAGACTGTAAAATGTTTATTACATGCTGATGTAACAAGCAAACTATCTTTATGCATGAGAGCTTAAAAAGTTATGAGTTGAGTTTTTAATGTTAGATACTACAGTATTTACTATTTCCTCCTCTGATAAATTGTGGGGCTGCCTGTAGAGCTCATGTTGGACTTCAGGAAACAGGCAACTCTCTGAGGACTCTAAGTCACATCCTCCACCTCTTTTGTTCATAAGCAAGACAGTATGTCTCAATGCTTTAATCATTTTATTTACATGTTTTTGTTATTCCAGTTTCTCATTTCCAACGTGAAGGATTGTGTTGTTGTATAGGAGCCATACATGCAAACGGTCAACCAGGAGAGTATTTATAGGTTTATTAAAGAAAAACAGAAGCACAAGATGGCAGACCCAGAAATGACGTCTGCTGTGTGGCCTTTGAAGAGAGCAGCAGCAACACAGAGACAATAAATCCTCAATGCAAAACCCATAAAGTCAAAGAAACAATATTCCAAACAAAAGTAGTCAAAGAGCAGAAAGCAACAAATCCAAATCCACAGTACAGAGAATCCTCATCCCAAAACCAAGGAAGCAGAATCAAACTTACAATCTTGTTGAATTGGTTCAGACAGAGGCAGGTGACACAGGCAAGAGGTCCAAAGGAGGTCCAAGAGGCCAGCAGAATTCAACAAGGACAATAATCAGGTTTCAGATCGTCTTCTAAAGGAAAACAGACAATCTGGCAAAACGAGCAGTGCTTCTGGCATGGTGTAAATAGTCGGTGCACAGGTGAGGAGGGAGAGAGCACTCACAGAAAGGAACTGATGCTCGGATTTCAAAATAAAAGTTTATTAACAGGAAGCTGAAAACAGAATCATGACACTGATACCTGCTACTGCATTATGCTTGTTATAAAAGTGCAGCATCAGGAACAGAGATCTTTTTTTTTTCAACACTTTAAAACTTAATTACAGGTTATGTTGCCTCCTGTTAGCCAGTGCAACAGTGATTTTCTCTGGGATATTTTCTTCCAAACTTACTTTTTTGTATATTTTTTGTATTATCTGTGTGACTCTCCTGTCTTCTAAAATTGACTGAGGGAAGTCTGCAAGAATTCTTGTGTAGGACTAAATCTGTACTTGTGCAAATAGCAACTGAAAAACTTGACTGACATGAATCAAGTTACTTCAGCAGCAGGGACAGCCATGATGTCTAAATGACTCCTTTCACAATTAAGCCTGATAAGCACAAGTTACTACAGCATTGGACTTAACCTTGACATGAAACAATGCACAGGAAGAGGAGGCAGACATTATAGAGGAAACGCTGTCACTCTAAATAGAAAGGATGATGACAGTAGCTCAATGAGGGTAAAATAAAAATACAATTTTCTGCAAAGTTATTCCCATTGATTTGAACAAAAAATTTAAGATTAGTGTATGTCTTAATTTCCTGGAAAACATAACTTAGTTAAAACTGATTACTGTATATCAATCTGAAGCAAATGCCTAACACCAGTAGGTGGCAGTGTTATGTGTTTCACTTTCAGTTCTTCTCTGGCGAGCGCTGTTATTTATTGCAAGTTCTTCTGCACTAATCAAATTTTTTATGCTTGTGGTATGGCACTAAATAAAAAGGTAATATTAAGTTCACTATCAATAATATTCATAGGACATCCTAATTACACAAACATGCACACATCTATATTTCTATGTAGAAATGGGCTTTTAGGCTATTAGACTATGTGGTAAGCAAATTTCTTATCTGTGTAACATCTATTCTTGCAAAACAAACATTTCATTCACCGTCCAGTTTATAGTACTAAACTGAAAATGAAACTTTAGGAATCCGGGTTTAAGTTTTGTTTTCCTGGACTGGCAGTGCCCCAGTCTGAGTTTCTCAACCTAACGATGATGAGTCATTTCTCACAACATATCAGCTGTTTGAGTTTGTCTCTTCTTTAGTCAACAGCACCACTGGCTCTGGCAGGATGACACAAATGGAGTGGACACAAATCTTTGTGATGAAAACATGCAGTCTTGGAAAAGGAGACTCATGGGGTCTGGAGTTTGATGAAAATATTGAGCCTAACTCCCCAAACCCAGGCTGGAAAGAGTACATCAGGAAGACATGTGCAAGGTTAGTGTGCTGGACTGCAGTTGGTATATGTGTGTCTAAGTAATGTTTGTTAATGTCATGTCTAGTGTAACAAAATGGCATTATTTTTGTTTTTGAGTTATTTTGTAACAGGAAATACTTTAATTGGTAGATTTTTTTAAATTTAATAGCAGAGGAAGAATTCTGGCTTCACTGTGTAAGCAAGGGGAGGTGAAAGCGAATATCTCTTTCTCTTCCTGTTTACTTTTTGCACTTGTTTCAAACAACATTATGTTGCTGGATAGTCAATAATAGGGGTAGGTAAACGTACCTTCTATAAATAACTATTACATAATTTCTTCTTCCACTGTTTCCAAGATGTGTATCAGGTTTTGTTAAAGGGTCAGTTCAGACGTTTAATCTTAAATTTACAGGTAAATTAGATCTATATCATAAAGAAATTGAATGTCACCGAATGCATGTTGTAAATATTGTAATTTAGAAAAACTTGCATTTTGTCATTTTTAAGGTTCAGTTGTTCCATGTGCAGAAGAAGCTGGCCTTCTAACCGGGTGATGGTTGTCTTCCATATGCAGCTGACTAACGGGCGGGGCATTGTCAAGGTGAGGCTTTTCTGCCAGAACTGCAAGAGGTGCACCAGTGCTCCAATGGAGAAGCCCAACATCACCTCAGAGAACATTGACATCCTCCTGGAGAAACTGATGGAGAAGATAAGAATAAAATGCTACAATGAAAACTTAGGGCAAAGGAATCGACCTTTCACAAGTTTTGATGTCAAAAGTCCCCATGAGCCTTCTCATTGTGAGGCCTGCATAAAAGGCATCTGTACAAGTAATGCAGGCAGTGTTAAGTCAAACTTTTATTAATTTGAAGACATCTGTCTCAAACTGTATTGTATTAATTATTGATGTATTATATCTAAGTTAAATTTTAGCAAAGCAGAAGTAGCAGATGTAGCGAGACTTTTTTTATGTTCCTGTTTCATCATTTCCTCTATGAGCAGTTTTGTTTAAGATATTTGCATTGTTTGCTCAAAATCATTAAAAAGATGCATTGTATGCACAAGCAAGAGCATTTGTTGTTTCTTTCTGTTTTCACCGACAGACACATGGTAAAACCTGGTAAAACACATATTTTAACACTGGAAAATATCCACTTAATGAGACTGAGACAGATTTATTATTGGAATTGTCTTGATACAAATTTCTGGACTTCAACGAATCTATGCTTCATTAAAAGAAGGTTGAATTTTGTAGAGGTCACAAGTGACTGCAGTGGTTTCTATATTTGACCAACAGTACAGTCTTACGATGAACACACAACGGCCTGAAAGATTCATTAAATTCATCAGTGCCCTTACTAATAGTTTACATCTAAGCGTTTCAATCAAATGCTACAATAATTTGAAAAATAGATCTGAATGGCAGGAGGTGTGGCCTGACAACAGAGGACACCTGTTTCCATCATTGATTTGCATTAAGTCAGCAGGTGTGACAGTGACGCTGCTGTGGTCAGTCTTCACCTTCTGCAGATCACACACTGAGGTACCAGACATTTACTGTGGTTTTTCTTTGTTTTGTATGAAACCACCTACAGGTAAAGTAGCTACCTTGCAGAGTTTTACATTTTCCACATCATTTGCCAGGGGTTTCTTCACATCACGCTTGGTTTACGGTGACACTATTAATATCTTGGCGACAACAGCAAAATTTAGTTTTACAGGAGTTAGTTTCCTAGATGAGCAGCAGGTACGCTTTCACTGTCAGGCAACGGTTAATTTGAGACGTCTATTATGAGGATTCTTCTATTCATACAACTGACAACTAAAAAACAAATACTCCCAGATTAATGTGATGTGATTATCTCCACAGGTATGTGGCACTGAGGAAACTACTTTCAACAGTTTGACAACTGTTAAAAAATAAAGATTTAACTCTTGACATCATGGCATTCAAGGATACTGCACTGAAGGTAAATTTTCTTCTCTTGATGCTATCTTGAATGTTATGAAGTGTTAAATATTTAGAATTTGAATTACTTATAAATGTTTTCGTCTGTTTTCATTCTAGCGTCTCTTTCCATTAGTCAGATTCAGTGTGGTTATGGTTATTCTTATATCAGGTAAGATTAACACAGTATCATCTGATGCTTTGCTCCAAAACAACACCAACAAAGTAGTGTATGTATTGTATAATATATTTGTAATATTGTGCTTCATATACTGGTATACAATACATATATAAATATGATCAAACTAAAGCTGAGATAAGACTGAATCTGAATCCTCTTTGTTTGATTTATTGTACTGACAATTACACATGCCACAAGTATAGACTTATAATCCTTGACCCCTCTCCTCAGCTCCATGCTGTGGCATGCGGCAGAATTGCTCACAGCCAAACCAGCCCGCTCTCCTGGACGCTCTGAATTCAGTCTTTAACCTGAGCGCTATACGGCCCGTCATGAGCATGACAACCTGCACCAACATCAGCACATTTTTCACCTTGTATGGGATATTAGGAGTGGTAAGTTTAGCACTCAACCACAGGAGGTTCTAGACGTTAATATCACATTTCAATATTGATAAACAATATGAACTTATTGAAACACTAAAGTAGCTGCTCTTTCCTTACAGGATGAAAAGTCTCAACTCTTAATCACTTACATTTGGCTAGATTATGTAAGTGCTGCAATCATCCATGATAACTTCTCAGCCAATTATGAGATGATTTTTTTGTGAATGATAGAAATATTACTTATTATTATATTCTTGGTCTGCGCACTGACACCAGTTTTGTTATTTTAGTGGTGGATGAATGAGTTTGTCAGTTGGGATCCAACACAGTGTGGCACCAACAAGATTGCTCTCCCCAGAGAGAAGTTCTGGGTGCCTGATATTGTAATTAATGAATTGTAAGTTGCACTATATATACTCTACATACAATAGAAGAGCAATGAAAAAGGCCAAAACCCACAGTGTTAGTTTGTCTCTCAATGGTAGGCATTCAAATCCAAGAGCTTTCATTGAAAAACTCAAATTATTTTAGCAAATCAATCATTCATTCATCATCACGTTTATTTATTTATATCAAGTTATGTCAGGAGAAAGGGAGGGATTTGTTGACAATAGGAAAGTAGAGAATATTTCTAATCTTATCCTGTAACCTTATATGTAACAGTGAAAAAAAACCCACATTCCTACATTTATATAATACATTTACATGTGTAAACCTTTCTATGATTTAGTTTTATCTTGAATTTTAACGTTTGTCCACAAATCTGAAACAGCAGAGAAACCATTAACATCATGGTTTTTGTTAAAGGTGTCTTTCTCTCATTTTGCAGTATGGATGAAAACACAGCCCCAGATGTCCCGTATGTGTTTGTGTACAATAATGGTAAAATGCACGATGCTCTACCAGTCAAAGTTGTCAGTTCCTGTAACCTTGACATCTACACCTTCCCCTTTGACATACAGAAGTGCAATTTGGGTTTCAACTCCTATCTCCACACAGGTAAGATACATCTGAGAATTATCATTTGCTTTCTTTACAGATGTTTGTATGCTCATTTGTTTGAAGTGTCACAGGAAGGGTATCATTAGACTAGCTGTGTTTCCTGTTTTACTGCTGTAATATAATTTGAGTTCACTTCATTGTTGTTGAAAATGTATTGACCTGTAGCAGGGTATCCACTGTAACTTTTCTAGTGGTTCACGACAGTCAAACACCTTATACAGTATCTGTGACTTCCTGTTGGCCTGCTTTCATTAGCCTTTGCTTTTCAAGATAATACATTTGTTTATTCTTCTCTCCACAGCGGCAGACATAAAGATTTTCCTGGGAAAACCCACAGTAAACATCACAGAGTATTCAAAGATGGTGATGACCACTATGGGGGAGTGGGAGCTGCTGGATATCACTGCTAAAAAAGAAACTTACCCAGGCCTTAATGAAACTGAGTACAATGATATGCTCGTATTTCATGTAAGACGATTGTTATATGTTTAAATTAGTCATTTTTAGTCTAACTAATCTTAGTTGTCTATCACTATTAAAGGACATGTGTCCTCTAACAGTAGCTGCAGTGAAGAAATGTGGACTGAGTTATTTGACAACAATATTTCTCGGCATCAATTTTAAAAAGCTCAAAATTTGACAGACTTTAAACCCACACCTAGTCATTTTGTTCTGCTTGGTTTTGCTCTTGTTTTTTTTTTTGTTTTTTTATTCTGCAGATCACAGTGAAGCGCAGGCCCACAATGTATGTGATTAATCTCCTGCTCCCCAGCTGCTTTCTCATCACAGTGGACCTCTTCAGTTTTCTGCTGCCTCCACAGACTGTGGATCGATCTGCCTTCAAGATGACCCTCATCCTGGGCTACACTGTCTTCATGCTCATCATGAACGACCTGCTGCCCATAACTGGAAACACAATACCTCTCATAAGTCAGTGTTAACCCAACTCAGCAAATGCTGTCTGCAGAGATTTATCGAGCACTACTGTTTTCTACTTTTAAGCTTGATTTCAAACTGCTGTGTTCAGTGAGTAGACTGGCAACTGTCTTGTAAAGGTGTCACAAAATCAATTCTTCTTCTTCTTTGATGTTTCACTGTTTCCATGTCTTGTTATACAGTAATCAGCAAACTGATTGCAAATAGCAAAGTTAATAGTAAATGTGTCATACTGGGAAATATCTGCACAAAGGAACTTCTCTATCAAATAATCCCCCAGTGACAAGTATTAATTAGGCCATTGTACTCCTAACATACTTTTCTATGTGTGTAATTTTTTGGGCATTTACCAAGAAGTTAACAAGAGTTTTTACCAACATGGAAGCAGTCACCCAATTGAATATCCTGTAAATAATAAATACAATTTCACAGTAGATACCTTTATTGATTATGGATTCACTACTCACACTTTCTCTGTTTCAGATGTGTTCTTCTCTCTCTGCCTGGTTCTAATGGTGGCTAGTCTACTGGAGACAATCCTTGTCACTAACCTTTTGTGTGGCTCTGCCAACTTCTCTCCCGTCCCCCGCTGGATCAATGTTCTCATTCTGCAAATTCTAAGTCATCTTGTTTGCCTGCCTCAGAAGAAAAAAGATTCAGGTATTCTGTTTATTAGATATTTTACAGTTGTTAAATATACATATAAAATTTTGAAATGAAACATTACAAAACCTGATACATGTCTCAACATAAATGTTTCTGCAGCAACTAAAGTCAAGTGAAAAACAAAGCAACAATCTTAAAGGGATAAATCTATTTAATCTAAATACTAAAAACTACTAAGTATTTTCTGCACTGTTTTCTTAAGAAATCTAATTTTTTTATTTAAAAATAGACACTGAACCCAGTGCTGTGATGGTGAACAGTAGAGCTGAAGCAAAGGAGCCAGTGATGAAGGGCAAGACAGTGGAGGAGCTAAGGAACCTGGGCAGGGACCTTCAGGCCATCCGCCTCCTGGTGGACAAGCAGTTTGGGGGAAACCAGAATGCGGAGGAGTGGATCCAGGTGGGTTTCATCATAGACCGCCTGCTGTTCGCCATCTACGTCCTCTTCTTATCAGTCAGCTTCATTACCATAATCATTATCTGGGTGAACTCATACAATCAGTAGAACTGCCTGTTTTAAAAGACAAAATTTTAGTAGCTCAAATCTTCAATCAGCTTTTGATCAACACAACATAATACTGTGATTTGTCATATGATTTTCTTTAAGTATACACTGCCAATCAAAAGTTTGGACACACATAGGAATTACTATGAATTACATTAGCATCAGCAAACGTAACATGCTATGCACTTACAATATAAACAATGTCTACACATTCATTCTGATCAATCTGATGTTGTGAAATCTGCTTTTCTTTCACAAACATTTTTATTTCTATGTGTCCAAACTTTTGACTAGTAGTGTATACATTTATGCAATAGATACTCTATAGTCATTGTACTGCTGTTCATGACATCAAATGGTAATGTGATCATTATCAAACCCTAAATTAACTCTATTACAATCACTTAGTCTTTTGTGTTGTACTGTGCCATTGCATTCAAAATAAAATCACTTGAAAAAATTCTTTCAGTTTTTGATTGACCTTTATTTCAAACATATGAACCATGTTCTAATATTTTTTCTAATATTTATTACTTTTTATGTCAATTTTGAATCTTTACATTCAAAGTACTCACACTGTGCAGCAAAAGAATCTAAACTAATTACATTTAACTAGGAAATGTAGTTATCTGCTTTTAATGGGTCTCTCAAAACAAAATCAAGCAAATGAAGATGAATGGCATCTGCATAATTATACTACACTAAATTATAATTCTACAAGTACTACATGCGGAGTCTGAAACATGACTGCAGGGATTCCTGGGGTCAGGTCTTCGATTTCATCCTAAAAGCTTTAGATATGGTTGGGGTCAGAGTTCTGTGCCACAGAGCCTGAAATGCAGGGGATTTAGCTCAACACACACCTGCATATATACCTTAGACTTTGCGGAAGTCTATAAATGATACATTTTAAAATAACTTAAATATGAATTATCTAGATATATGTTTTAAAGTGCACTGAGAAATAAAAAATATATTTATTGATATGTTATGTATTTTGTTGTTGCCAACTAAAATCTGTGAAGACAACTTTACAAAATCATCCTCAGCATCAGTTCACCACTCAAACAACTGCTTTTGATCTTATGTTAATATGTTAATGTTTTCAGTCCTGCCCACTGAAAGTCAAGCCCTCTAAACTTCTGTTCATCTTCATCTGTGTGCTTACACATGGTAAGTACAGCTGCTATGACACCACAGAAATACATCTGTGTGACAAACATCTAGACAAACCCATAAGTTCACTCAGAGTCTGAGTTTCCCTGCTCTAGTATGTGGCAAGTGCTGTTAGGGTCATGGGCACTTGATGCGTGGAATTCTTAGTTACACTAACTTTATTAAATTTGTGAGCATTCATTTTTCAGAAAAGAGGGGGATGTTGATATTTTGAGGGAATAAACCTCCAATTCTTAAATTGTGTAGGTCATTTGAGTTACATTAAGGCAAATTAAAATTTTTGGAAAACTGTTTGCTAAGTTTGCTAATAGTTGGTGCAACCAATGTGAGGCCTACTATCTCATTTAACTATTTCTTTTTTTTTTTCTCTGTAGGTCCGTGCACTTCTGTCATGCTGAATTGCTCTCAACCTGATTCGCTCTCTCTGCTGAAGGCTATTCAGCCTGTCTTCGATCTGAACCCCATTCGACCTGTCACTAATATATCAACTCCAACCTCTGTCAGCATTACCTTCACCTTGTATGGCATTTTAGGAGTGGTACGAGACATTTTATCAAACTAAAATCAATTAACCTATATTCAGAATTATTCCAGCTTCAACTGTGTTGGGGAAACAGTGGATCAGTTAGTATAGAGCAGTCGCCTGTGAAGCCCTGGGTTGGTGGCTTGACTCCCAGTTCGCCCCAATTCAAAGTATATATTATTATTAAAGTGTTACATCAACTTTAAATAATTGGTAATGATTGTTATTCTGCATACAACTTTCACTGGATCTGAAATTGTCATAACTACACAACAAAATATATCTGTAAGGAAGAAATGCAGACAAACAAATGTTAATTCTTTTTCAGGATGAAAAAGCCCAAATCCTGACAACATTTATCTGGCAAACTATAGTAAGTACTTCATTTACTAGCTAGTTAATAACTAGTTTTTTTTAGCAATAATATGTTACACAACTCTCTCAACAGGCTCAACAAAAGAAAGAACAAATAGTTTAAAATCCAACAAAACGTTTTGCCAATTTTCTGATATTTTAAAATGGCGACACCACCATTGTGATAACCTGTATGTTCACTGGACATCACCTAAAAGCTGCAGGCTTATACTGAGTGTACCTGTGCGTACGTACTTACTGCATCTGTATGATTTGCGTTGCAGACATGGAAAAACGAGTTCATCAGATGGGACCCAGTTCAGTGCGGTTCTGAATGGATTACAGTTCCAAGGAAACTGCTCTGGGTACCAGATGTAGTCATCAATGAGTTGTAAGTACAATTTAAGGCTAAACCGTAGCTTTACCTGTAGGATTGCTTGATAAACATCACTGGCTTGACTTCAATCGATGCCCACATGAAATCTGGAGATGAGGGGATTGCAGGTATCTGGGTAACCAAGCATTTACTTTTATCATAGTAATAGTTAACTGTAATGTATAAGCAATAAATTTGACTAAGCAGCTAATAATAACAACAAGAATCAACATGTGTTATTGCCGCAGTTTGAAACAGGTTGATAAGAGTTTTAAGACTCAATCAGTGTCCTAGATTTAGCAATTATAAGCAGTAAGTGAATAATTAATACATGTTTTTGTCTTTTCTTGTCCTGCAGTATGGAAAAAAACTCAGCTCCATTTGTCCCATACAACTATATTTATTCTGATGGCACCATTCTTGATGAACAGCCGGTCAAAGTGGTCAGCTCCTGCAGGCTTGATATCTACACTTTTCCATTTGACATCCAAAACTGCACTTTAAGCTTCAACTCCTACTTGTACCGTAGTAAGTAAAAATCGATCCTTTTTCATTTTGGGGTGTTTTTTTAATGTTAAATCTTATTAACTCTCACAAAAAACGCTTTGACTGAATTGTGTTATTCTTCCAGAAAGTGCTATAGAGATTACAAATGAAACATCTGCAGAGAACATATTAAAATATTCTCAAGCAGCAATGACAACTATGGGTGAGTGGTATCTAACAGGAATCACACTGAAGACATATGACCTAGAAGCTGGGGATGGTGAACCGTTCCAGCTGCTTCGCTTCTTTGTAAGAAAATACTGTTTACTATGCCATAGAGTTTTACTTCTGCTGTTAGTTAAACAAAACTCAGTCGAAGAAGAGTTTCAGGATTGAAAGGTCTTTTGTGATGAGTGATTCAAAAACTACTTTAGTCCAAATCACCAAATATTTGAGTTTAGTAATTAAAAAATATATACCACAGTAAAACTCCCTGTAAAACCATTAAGATTTTCAGATAAGACATTAAATAAGTGGCATAAATTGCTGAGGAGGTCTACAAACAATACATAAAACAGTAAATCAGCAGCAGCAGAGGAATGAGAAATGAGGTTAACCTGCCGCTTTCATGTCTCTGTTACAGATCTCACTGAGGCGCCACACCACAATGTATGTGGTGAACCTCCTTATCCCCAGCTGCCTTCTCATCACAGTGGACCTGGTCAGCTTCCTGCTGCCTCCCCAGAGTGTCGACCGTTCCTCGTTCAAGATGACCCTCATCCTGGGCTACACCGTCTTTCTGCTTGTCATGAACAATCTGCTGCCTATCACTGGAAACACCATACCTCTCATAAGTCAGTTGACAAAACATTTTTCATTCAGACAGTTTAACTCAGTCCTATTGGGTTACTGTTGCTGGTTTAGCTGCAGTCTGTGTGATTTTCCCTGATGAACAGCATTGCGTAAATACCATAAAAGCAGTTTGAAAAACTGTCACTGCAGAATCTACCAGCTTACATTTCTAGTTGATTCAACTGGTCTTGCTTTGTGTTCAGCATCTGTTGTGCTTTCATTATTGTCTTTTTAAAGCTTATTCTTTTGAATTCGCTATAATAATGAAAAGAAAGTAAAAGCAGTTGCTTTGAATGAAAAAACCTCCACCAAATCTTTCACTATTCACCATTGCACATCACTCCATATCTGCCTGGAGTGTAAAACGCCATTGTTTGCTGGCATGTGTGGTGTCCATTTAAAGGAGAAAACGCTGTGTTTAAAGTTGTTTCTGCTGCCCCCAAGTGGCAAAAAATAACTACAAATAATTATGTTTAAATCTTAAAGTCTTAGATTTTTTGTGTTTCTCTGTGAAGCAGCTTCTTAAGTAAGGATAAAAAAAACATTTATTACTATTCTAGATGTGTTCCTGTCCCTGTGTCTGGCTCTAATGTTGGCCAGTCTACTGGAGACTATCCTCATTTCCAACCTGATGTGTGGCTCCGCTCACTACTCTCCAGTTCCTTCATGGATTAGAGTGCTTGTTCTTCACATCCTAGGCCGACTGGTACTGCTTCCTCCAAAGCCCAAAGATGAAGAAGACACAGTCATCCAAAATCCTGATGCACAAGGTATGGTGTGTGGAGCTTCAGGGATGAATATAAAGAGTCAGAGCTGCCATCACCTGTCATCACCTCCTCTCATGTCTCCTCTGCAACAGAAATGAAACTCTCCTCTTTAGTGTCTGAGCACAGTGTGACAAAGCAGAAGGGACCACTGGATGAAGATGAGGCCCTGGAGGAGCTGAGGAACCTGGGTAGTGACCTTCAGGCCATCAGCCTTCAGGTGGAGCAGCAGGTGAGCGAAAGCCAGAGCTCAGACGAGTGGCTCCAGGTGGGTCTTGTCATAGACCGTCTGCTATTCGGCCTCTACATCCTGTTCCTATCAGTCAGCTTCATCACCATCATCGGTTTCTGGGTGCAGTCAAACAGCACACTCTAAGGTCATTATTTCATATTTTGGAGGATTTTTTGAATATTATTTGTTGATGTGTGTATTCATATTTATTGTCAGTTATTTTAAGTTAAATTGTGTATTTGGACACAATCTATTATTTAAATTTATGATATGATTTATAATGTCATACACAACTGTCCTCCCCTCACTGTATATTTTAATATTTAATTTTTATTGCAGTCTTTTACCTTGTCCTTGCTGTAAACTCTTCTCTTGCATCATAAGTTAAAACACAAATACTGGTAAACTTCGACTAGTAGTAGAAGTAATAGACAAAGAACCTGTTAACAAACTACCTACAGGGACCAGGTCAAATTTAAGTATGTAATGTATATAATATAAGCACATACACACACACACACACACATTTAGAAATCTGATTGTACTTGAGTTTTGAAGGGTGGTGTGTGATTTTAAACATGTTTTGATTTGAATAAGTGAGTGGTAGAAAGTTCAGTTAATCGTTTTTATGTTTAGTAGTAGACACACCTCTTAAAAACTCAGACCTTTGTTTTATTTATTTTATTGATTTAGCAACACCCAGAAGCCATTTTTTTGTAGTTTGTTTCCATTTATATGATATGTATTATATGATATAAATAAGGAAAATCATCAGTCCTGTAATACATAACTTTTTTACCAAGACCAATCTGGTTTTATCTTGCAACCCTTTTAAAAACCTGTTTTACAAGTTTCTGAAACAGTATACAACCAACAAAAAGCACAGGGCTGTTACTCCCACAGGTGGAGGTGCTGAAAAATAAAATGCGTGACTGGTTACCAAAGGTGTGAAACAACAAGTCTTGTGTTGTTCTGTGTGTGTTTATGATCTATCTGCATCTGTTTAACTGTAATGATATAAAACTATTCACGAGGACTGGATGCATAAAAAAAGGACAGAAATATATTCTGTCTAAGCAACTGTTTGCAAAACATTTTTTATTATTATATTGTATTGTATTGAAATAAACTACTGTATGCTACAATTTCAATAGTTAATGAAGCAACTAAATGTACATATATAATTAGGGTAAATCTCCAGAGGATTAATGTTATTACAAAAAACAAGGTGTGCATATACACAGCCAGCAGGATCTCGCTTCTCTTGGTTTGACATTTGGCCCATCAGAAACATCCAGCATG
The DNA here is from genome assembly GCA_034779795.1 of Ctenopoma multispine. NCBI lineage: Eukaryota > Metazoa > Chordata > Actinopteri > Anabantiformes > Anabantidae > Ctenopoma > Ctenopoma multispine. The sequence goes on along the minus strand of JAUYWH010000020.1, from coordinate 14,353,249 downwards.
AGTCCTACTCAGAGGAGTATCACTATCATCTTACTCTTTACATCAGGTAATAACCTCTATTTTTTTGTTTGTGGTTATGCATGTGTATTATTTTCCATCCTAAAGAGTGCTTGGCTCTGCTATTGAAAAGTTTCTGTTCTCCTCGTCAGAATTATGCTTATAATGCTGTGGTATTGATGATACTGAATTATTTTGCTTGGTGGTTTCGAATTATTTAGTTAGTTTGTTTGTTTATATCTTTTTCCTGGCAAATTTTAATTGGCTTTTATTATCAATAAAGAAGCTCTGAAAACATGTATCATTAATTTGTCTATTGACGGGTTTTTTTTGCATGTAAATTGAAATATCAAATCTCACTACATCATATTTGAGGAACTAATTTATTAGGATGACATGATGATCCATCTACTAATAAATAGCAATGATCAATATACTGATCAATCAAATTATCTGCTTGTTTGGATCCAGTTAAAACCTACAATAATTGTTCAAAGCTCATTTTCTCGTTCAGCGTTGAAAATGGGAAAGATTAAATTAGGTATTTTCATACCAACATCCACTTTCTCTCCGCACAGTGTACCTATGTTACAGTAAACTGACTTGTAAAGAAGGTGAGAGCGGTCCAACCCATGAGTCCATTCAGGCTGTGTTCGACCTACAGTACTTCAGACCAGCAGTGAACCTCAGCAATCCCACCATAGCAAACATCTCCTTCACTCTGTATGCTGTCCTCGGGGTGGTGAGCTTATCAATTACTAATCTAAGAACACCAACAAAAACTTCAACCCAGACCGAATACGTGATACGAAGACCCCCATAGCTGAGAGAGAAAATTTTGACAGTTTACATAGACGTTCCAGATGTTTGCTTTCAATAAAGTTGTCAACTCATTGTTTACTTATTTTATGTGCAAACATTTATTACTGCAATTCATATTACTGAATATTATATGTATTGTTACAAAATATAATACACTTTATTGTTACAAGGCGTATATGTTGTTTACTGTATTTAGAATGAGAAGACCCAGATACTCACTACTTTCCTGTGGCTAAGACTGGTAAGTAGCATAGAAGGACATGCTGTAATAATGTGTAATTGATCATGAGCAAACACAAACAGTATAAAAGTAGGGGCACTCACATGTGCTGTGTTGGGGTGCGCTTTTTCTGATTAATTCACTGCAGTACTGGAATCACGAGTTCCTTGTTTGGGACCCTGATGAGTGCGACGGCGTCACTAAGATTTCTCTTCCAGTGAGGCAGCTCTGGTCTCCAGACATCATTGTGTACGAGTTGTAAGTTCTCCAGCTTTTTCCTTTTCAATAGGTGTTTGAGCACAAGAGGGAAGAAAAATGTATGAATTGTGAAAGTGATTTTATTTTATCATATTATATCATAATACTGTATTATTTCTGCCATGACGTTTCTTTTACCTCATCCTGACTCCTCCACCTCCAACCCTCCCAGTGTGGATGACGATGTTTCCCAAGCATGCCCTTATGTCTACGTCAACCACACAGGCAACATCCGCTGGGACAGAATGCTGCGGCTCGTCTCTGCCTGCAACCTGGAGATCTTCAGCTTTCCTTTTGACGTGCAGAACTGTACATTTACATTTGGCTCTTACATGCACACCAGTAAGGAAAATATTTACACACAGCCTCACATATGCACACATTCAGACAAACATTTAGTCATAGGCTAAATATAGAACTTAAAGCTTTAACTGTGTGTCAGTAAAGACAAATAGAACCTGTTACATTTTGTCATCTTTTGCAAGAAATACAATGAAATACAAACGTACACTGTATATATTAAGAATTATAAAACAAATCGTTTCGGCTAAATTGTTTATTTAGGTTAGCTTTGATTGCACTACAGAACCGTCAGCTTTCCTCATTTCACTGTATTTGTCACAGTAAAAGATGTGAGGGTCAGTCCTGCCCTGACCTTTAAGGAGATATCTCTGAACTCAAAGCGTTACCTGGAAGCCAGTGGAGAATGGGAGCTGGTGGACATATTGGGAGACACTTCCATCCTCCAGTTTGGGGTTGATGAGTGGGACATCATCACCTTCTGGGTGAGGGAAATCAGTTTATATGTTACAGTCAATATAACAACTATAAATAAAACATCTGACTATTAGACAGACCAGCGACAACAATCACTTATTTTGAAATGACACTTTAATAGTTATTGTTTAATATACCAGCCCTTATGTTCTCGATTTAGTTCGGCTTCCTCAAAGTGTCCAAAAGCACAGAATTGACAAAGCACAAATGCAAATATTTTCTAAAGAATTTTCATGTTTCAATGTCATACACAAATTGCCATGGTTACCAGTTGTCTTTGTAATGTGTAATTACATTCTTAAAAATTAAAGTTAGTTTGATAAGTGTTATGTCATGTAGCTTTGAGGATCTCTTACAAAAAAGTTATTGTTACAATGCATGTAAACTATTTGTATTTCCTGTTCCCTAGGTGGTTATAAAACGGCGTCCAGTGCTCTATGTGGTCAACCTGCTCATCCCCAGCTCCTTTCTCATGCTAATCGACATCCTGTCATTCTACCTGCCCCCCCACAGCGTCGACCGTGCCTCCTTCAAAATGACTCTAATCCTGGGCTACACAGTCTTTCTGCTCATCATGAATGATCTGCTGCCTAGCACGGCAAACGGGACACCTATCATAGGTAAGAAGTGATGACATAACCTGAGGATTAACATCGCTATCACAAGCTGTTTCCTTAAAGCTATACTGATCTTTTGATTGAATTTAACAGTCTGATCAAATAACTGTGTATAATGTGAAAGGTCTCTCATGCCTGTACATGTGTAAAACAGCTTCTTTTTGCCACCACATCCAAAAAAACAAGTGATCATGTCAAACTATCATGCATAAAGTTGCAACATTCAATTTACAGTTAGATAACAATCAAGCAATAGTATAATTAATAACTCTATAGCTCTAAATATCTTTGTCCATCTAGGTATCTATTTTTCTGTGTGTCTGGCCCTCATGGTCATCAGTCTACTGGAGACGGTCGTCATTACCAACGTCCTGCACCACAGCTCCATGAAATATCAAGAGATTCCAAACTGGGTGAGGGTGGTGGTCCTCAAACACATAGCCAACCTGATCTGTTACCACTGGCCAGAGGGCGTCCAGCATCATTCTAAAACACAGACAGCTAACACTGAGAGCTCAAATGGCAGCTTAGGACTATGTATCAGCCAACAGGTCAGCCAAACCCCTGCCCAGCACCCAACCAACAGTGGAGGTGAGCAAACAGAGCCAGCAAACGCTACGACCTTTACATCATTTTTACCAAATATACCATTTGGATGGTCTGAACATAAAAATATTGCTGTTCTAAAATGTATAAAATTACAATGCTTGCTAACATTGGCACTCTGTCCAATCCAAATTTATTAGTTTTATAAAACATATGTCACAGTATCATCGTAACTTCTAGAAATAGCAATATTGTGAGGCCAAAGAACATGAAAATGCTACAGTTTATCCTGTATTTGCCTATGCTACACATTTTAGACTGAGAGGGAAACATCTGATAATGATCTTTTGTATGATGTAATCTCAAATTTCAAATAATGAGTGACTGTGAATCCCTCTCGTCTCTGTTCCTCTGACAGTACTACCTGCTCCACCTGAATTGCAACAGATTTGCCAATACCTGGGTGACCTTCGCTCCCATCTCACCTCGCTGCAGAAGGAGAGCAAGCTGCAGGAGCAGTGGTGCCACGTAGGTTATGTCCTTGACTACCTGCTCTTCCGCATCTATCTGCTGCTTATCTCCTGCTATGCTATGGTCATTATCGTCATGTGGTGCATCTGGATCAGCCTGTCCTAATGGACAAGGGGTGGACCAGGTCTGGGATCAATTCAATGTTAATCAAGTTTTTTTTTAACGTTTTAGCCAACATTTATTAATTCTTGTGGACCATTAAGTACATGCAGGATAATTGTTTTAGGGCAACAACTGTAGCACTATACTATTCCACATCATTAACATCATCATCATTTACTTTTTACATTTTTCTATTCTCTGTTAATGAGCCTGCTTGTGCAGTTTGGTCCTTATAACTTTAGTAATGAGTTTGTATCTTTCTGCGTGAAAATAAAAACTGAAGTATCAAAGTGACTTCAAATTTCTCCATGTTAAAATTAAGTTAATCATGACCAGTGTTAACCACAAGGCAGAAGTAACAATGCTTCAGTATTGAATGTTATCAATGAGAAAACTGATAAAATGATACAATTAAGCATTTTGTATCATCCACTGTACTTTTTTAAAAAACTGCTTTTTTTCTTTCTAACCTGCAACCCTATTGAAAAAAGTTCAAGAAGGCACATTTGCGTACTGTTTCAGGTAAAACATAAGTTGTGGTAGTGCTGAATCTTAGTGCATTCATTAAAACTTCAATGTAGTTGAACTGATTCAAGAGTAGGATTTTCCTCTACCACTCCACCGGTCCTGGCATCGAAGGATTATCTGATACAGTTTTCATCTGAAGAGCAGGAGCTATGGTGTTCCTCAAGGAGCAGCTGGTGAGGTGCATAGTGCTGTGTTTGCCCTGACTTCTGCTGTCACAAGTACAAGTGAAGTTATTGACATAATTCAAATTCACCTCATGATGATCTAAAAACTGGTTGTACTGAACAAAAGTTAATTCAAGGCACAAAGGTACTGAACACGACAAATGCTTAACTGAGACAGAAAATGACAGAGGTAAAACCAGCTAAGTTCACTTTCATCTGTTTCATGCTGCTTCAGGGTAAGATGGAAAACTTTTTTACTATCTACAAAATAAGCAAAGAAGATGATATATAGAACAATTGCACATTCACACTTTAAGGAATTTCTTTGGTTATGTTAATTCATGTATACTTTCCTAGGTTCTAAGTAAACACACTGATGATCACGTTTCATTTAAAAGTCCACTTAAAATTTGTTGTCATAAGTGAAATACAATAAGACTATGATCTCCTTTCACTTTACACTGTATAAAGTGAGAGGAGGTATAAATTATACAGATATAGTACATGGAAATACAGAAACAAACAAATGGTAAAAATTTATATTTGCCTTTATCTACTTGAAATTAGTTACTACAATTTTGAATAAATGAGGATAAGATGCGACAGAAGACCCTGGCAGAAACTGAATTAGAGAAGTGGCACTTCACGTTGACCATCTTAACTCTTTTGCCTCCAGAGTGTCCCACTAATGACTGTATTAAAATTAGCATGTCAATTTCTAATAATCTGAAGACCTGTTAAAGACTTTTTTAAGTGTCTGAATGACATACAGACATGTCTCTGAAGGCACAGCTAAGTGACACTAGAAAACCTCAATCTTCTGTAATTTCGTTTTATCACATTATCCCTTGGACACACAGTATGTCATCATACTGCATTATAGTGTAAGATGACATGGGCCACTGTGGTTGGCCATCATATGCTATTGGACCCTTTAATCGACCATCATTGTTCCTAACATCCTACTTGCACATTGCACAAGTGTCACTCATTGTGAACAATAAATGTGAAACCTAAGCAGAACCCTAGGCACTCAGTGTTTAATTTTAAGTGCAATAACAACCTTGTTATCTTGAAAAAAATGCTTTGTTATAACAGGATAATTAATTAATTGTGTACAGGATGCAAAAAAACATCTTTAACGTCTCTGTGCTTAAAGCAGCTGAACATTTGAATATTTTGATGTGCATTAGGTATCTCATGTTTTTACTTCCTCTTTTTAAATCCAGGTAATTTTGTAGCAGCATTGAACTGCACCAGCCCAACCCCTGAATCGTTGTTTAATGCACTTAACGAAGACTTGTTTACACAGAGTCAGGTCCGTCCTGTAAAAAGCTTTTCAGATTCAGTTAACATATCCGTCAGTTTCACTGTGGCGGCAATTGTAGGAGTGGTGAGTCTACATGTATGCATAATTTTAACTGATTTAAATTAATAAATAATCTACATGACAGCCTCTGATTAAATTAAAATGTTTCAATTGTAGGATGAAAAGTCACAAATCCTGACAACAGTAATATGGCAAGTTCTTGTAAGTTTTCAAAGCATTGACAATGACATAGATGAAACCAGAAGTATTATAATTATGTATCAGTTTTTTATGTGATTATACTGCAGTATTTTCCGAGTTGATACTTGTTTTTTAATTTATATTTGTACCAAAATACACCATTCTGCTGTATTATTATCAAAGCTGTATTGTTCTGTTTAATGTAGCAATGGTATATAGAGGGTCTGAGCTGGGATGAAGAGGAATGTGGAACTAACAGAGTCTCTGTCCTTCGAGAAAACCTTTGGGTCCCAGACATCCAGATCTCTGAGTTGTAAGTTAAAAGAATATTCAGCTGTTTGTGAGATTTATCAAATTATTGTCCAAATGAAAGTAACAGACAGAAAACCTCCATGCTGGTATAAGGTTTCATGGTTGTTTGGTATTATGGAGCTTTAGAAAATAATTTAATAAATTATCTTCTAAAAACTACAACATTTGTAATACTTTACATAAAACATTAACAAACTTTAATTATTTAAATAAAATTATTTTATTTCTATACTCTTACAGCATGGAGGAGGACAAATCTCCCAAAACTCCCTACGTCTACTTGTACAACACAGGTCTTGTTTATGACGATAAGCCTGTCAGAGTGGTCAGTTCCTGTGGACTGGTCATCTACACGTTCCCCTTCGATATCCAAAACTGCTCTCTGACCTTTGGATCATATCTACACTTCGGTAATTCTGCTAACTGCTAACACAACATGTTATAATTATATACAATTATACATTATATAAAATATAAATATTTTATAGTGTTATATTATATAGAAATGCAAATTCAAAAACTAGAGTTTATTTCAATTGCATCAGACCAGTAAAAATACTATTTATTTTTTCTAAGAAATATTTTTACATTTTGAGAAACATTCTTTGTTAATACAAAAGTCACTTCAGAACATTTACACTTTCTTGTAAATATTAAACAAATATGTAACACATAACGTTAACGTTAATGTTTGAGCTTTAGAGGTGCTGATATGAATATTCTGTCAACATGAACTCTTTCCCTTAGTTTCCAGTCTATATGCTAAGTTTTACGGCAGCGGCATCAACATTTTTCATGAAATGTTTAACTATTCCTTGAAAAACACACCATTCATTTTAACAACCTCTACAAATATACACAGACAACTTAATTTCATTGTTTGTCAAACCTCTAACACATCTTAATTTTGGGTATCTAACAAGTCAAAACAGAACTGTCCTGTTAAATATCATTCTAGCAACAGATATGAGGGTTTTCCCAGAACTCTCTCCTGAAGAGATCCTGCAGGAATCCAGAGATGTGCTTCAGACCAACGGGGAGTGGGAGCTCATAAACATCACTGTAGCTCATTCTAAGCTGGTGCTAAATGTGGGAAGCTACTCTGAAATCAAATACTTTGTAAGCACTGCTGATTATCTTAATTATTATACCAATTAAAAATGACAGAGCTTTTCTAGGATAATATGCAAGAAACAGCAGAAAGAGATCTGGAAATATGTTTCCTAGCTCTATAACTGTGTCTTTTGTTAAGATCATTTTGAGACGAAGACCACTCCCCTACGTGGTGAACCTTCTGATTCCCAGCAGCTTCCTCATCACGCTGGACCTCTTCAGCTTTCTGCTGCCTCCTCAAAGCGACAGATCCTCCTTCAAGATGACCCTCATCCTCGGCTACACGGTCTTCCTGCTCATCATGAATGACCTGCTGCCCATCACTGGGGAGACAACACCTCTCATCAGTGGGTGACACCCGTTATTACTTATTAAGAGCTGCTTTGTTTAACTTTACAGACTTCTACTTCAAACAAAAGAACAACACAGTGAGTGTCAACAAGGTGTTTATTTTCTTCTAGTTTCTTCAGTAAAAAGTAGTGGCAGAATAAATAATTAGATCAGAACTAGTTCCAGTTAAGGCAAGATTTTAGAATTATGTCTTATAAAGCTCATAAAAATTAGGAACTCCTTAATTTGCTGTATACTATATACTTGTTCTCTGAGTAATAACTCGATCAAATCTGAAAACACAGACATGACACATATTTTTAGATTCAGTGTGACTTTAAATTCACCAGAATACATCTGTCAGAATACTGCTAATGGAAAGTGTACTGCACCCTCACTGTTGTTGTTTCCTGCAGACGTTTTCTTCTCTATCAGTCTCGCTCTGATGGTGACCAGTCTGTTGGAGACGGTGATTATCACAAATATCCAGTCCAGCTCCAGCCAGTACAGTTCAGTGCCTAATTGGCTCAGCGTTCTCGTGTTACGATATCTAGCCGTTGTTGTTTGCCTCCCTCCAAAGAAAAAGAACAACAGAATCACGGTCTTCCTCAACCGATCTGCCGGAGGTATATTAGTGAATTTTATCATTTATTAACTGCAAAGAATGTATATATAAAAATTTCAGCCCAGAAAATGTTTTCTGTTAATACTTGGCAATGTTTGTTGTGACATCTGATCTGACTGCTGCTGTTAAGAAACTAAGACCGTGTCTACATTAAAGGATATTTGTCAAGTGTGTCTTAAAACAAAAGTCAAGTGACCACATGAACACTGACACAGTGCTTGTTTTGTGTAAATTTAATTTAATTTAACGTTTTAGCAGCAAATTTCATGTTGCATTGATGTACTTGATCTGATTAGAAGTTTAGTTCAGATATACTAATATATGCATCAAGCTAAAGTGTTTCAGTCATATAAGCACCTGAGGATGGTTTTGTATGACTGAAAAATTGCAAATGTATCCTTTAAGCCATCTAAATGTTAAAATACTGTATTCATGTAAAATAGTTTGCAAATCATCTAATTGACATTATTATTTCAGAAAAGCGACCCATGAATACTGAAACACCACGTGGGTGTTGTTGCACTTTTCTGATATAGATCCATTCTTGAAGGAGAAAAATTAGTGTGGATATAAAGCTGAGACATGTGTTGTTCTCCTCTGCACAATATTTTGAGTCTCGGCACAATTTAGATCAAAATGATTTCAGCGTACGTTTTATATGATGAGTAATATTTTACTTCTGTTACAGTTCAGCAAGCATGGTGTTTGTTTTTGACAGAATCAACAACAACTTTCAGCATCACCAACACCTCATTAAGAGAGCTTCAGGGTGGGCCTAAAAATGGACCTACAATAAAATCCACAGAGCCGGCTCTGGAAGAGTTGAAGAAGCTGAGCAGGGATCTTATGGCCATTCGTCTCCAGATGGACAAACACTTTCAAGGAACCAACACTTCACAGGAATGGCACATGATTGGGGCAGTCATCGACCGCCTGCTGTTTGGTTTGTACATTGTCTTCATCACTGTCAGCTTCATCGTCATCATGTGCATCTGGCTCTATAACAACCTCCATGCAGCATGATTAACTAGTGCGTTAAAATATTCCTCATGACTGCATGACTAAAATCATATAGTTTTATCATTACAGATGAGACAAAGTTGACAAATGTATGTAAGTTTCATAAGATTTTCGAACAGTTGGGTCCATAAATAATGGAGCTTTTTGGAATCTGTGCATCATCATGCTGAATTTTAAATGAAACACTGACAATGTCAGCAAAGGGGTTTGACAAAAGTGTGGTCTTAAACATTCAGTAATTACAGCTATTTTCATGTATGCATCCACATTTTGGGAGATTCATAAATAATGGAATAAATCTAAGATAATTACAAACATGGGGATTACATGGAAATCCTTTGTGGTCAATGACTGCCTTCAGTCCCTATGGACATGACCAAATGCTGACTTTAGCTGCCTTCAGCTGCTGCTTGTTTGTGGGACTTTCTGCCTTCAGTCCTTTTATGCTCTATTGAATTGAGATCAGCTGCAGTATGAAGTAGCATCCTATCAGTTTTGTAGCATTTAGATGAGTCTGAGTAGAAATTATCACCCCCTATATACTACCCTAGTTTTTTTTTAGTATATGGTTTAACAGCGCTGGAAACAGAACCAGACTGTAGGTCCCATAGCTGAAAGTGAGGAAAAATAAAATGGGTGAGTGGTTACTGAAGGTGTTGAACAACAAGTCCTGTTCTGTCTGTTTATGATCTAGATCCAGCTGCAAGCTGCAGTTTGGAGTGTGTATGCTTCTTTATTTGTATTTATCTACAGTACTTGTGTGGGTGAAATGTAAACTAAGTTATGGTACAGCAAGTTGCTCATAGTGGATCGCACAGTACTATAAAACTCTAGATGTGTTTGCAGTTTTTGAAATACACCAAGTTTAATATAATAAAAGCCCATTTTACCTGTTTGAACTTAACTGTTAACACTACAAGGCTACAACATGAGCTAAGTGTTGTACTATTACTTTGAATACTTATCTGGAAACAAAGTTACTGCAAAATGTTTTACAGACTGCAGTATATTTACTGTGTGGTAGTTGTGCCTAGTTGGAAAACTCTGATTTCTTTTCTCCACTAAACCTTGTCTCTGTCAATTAATAAGTTCCTGATTTTTTAAATATGACGTTGACATCCAGGGCCGGCCAGACCGCTAAGCGGACTAAGCAGCTGCTTAGGGCCCCGATCACCACCAGGGGGCTCCCAAGAGCAAATAACTTTAATATGATTAAAATATTATTTAATAAATTTTTCGTTTATTTCATGTGTGAGTGTTGATTGACATATTATCAGAGGTATATTATTGTATAAAAACACAGTGTGATGTAAACAGAGCTCTGCTGGTGCTGCTGTAGTGATTCTTAGTGACTCAGAGATCCTCTGGTTACTGTCTGTAACCAGGTTGCAGAGCGCATCCAAAGATCAGGTTGAAGACATGACAGTGTGGCAAAAAGGGTCAAATTCTCAAGGAAGAGGAGAAAAACTGCTTAATAAGCTAAGTTTCCTCAAGTTAGACTTGAGTTAAACAGTTTATTCACGCTGATGAACAGACAGACTTGTGTTTGTTAGCTTGTGTAATGCTGAGCTTTAAATGTGATCGCTTGCGCGGTTTATTTACTATCTGGACACAGAGGGGTGATGGTCTCCTGCTCTGACTGCAGCTGGGAGCGACTGCTGCAGCAGGACTGAGCCGCCTGTGAGCGCTTTGGGTCGGGGGAGGGTTCCGCGGCAGCCCCCGCTGCTCGCTGAGAAGATTAAGAAAGATATGTGCTTCCAGGTGTTTGTCTCCATGAGCCTCCAATAACACCACAAGAAGTCGCTAGATATGTTTTTAAATAGTAAAGCAGTTGATGTGTTTACAGTAAATGCATTTTATGTTGGTTTGTTTTGTTAATTTTAGTGGTCTGTGACATTCAGTATCCAGGTTAGTAATATATCACTTTGAATATTACGTGGAAATTAACCTCAGGAAACACTTGTAGCTGAGTTTACCACCATTTCATATTAAAAAACATGTAAACAACACTGCTGCAACTGTGAGGTTTTATGTACTGTAGGTTGTATATATTGCTGACATAAGTTTATAGTAGGTATGTGAATGATCATTAATCAGTATTATTGACAGTAATAGAGGGCCAAAATTTAGTCTAAGAGAAGACTTTTACTATAACTAGCAACAACATTAAAATAAAATTTGCGCATCATTGGATCACTGCAAATATAAATACTGAGAATATTTAAGTATTTGATCAGGTTTAATCTGTAGTAAATGTACATACTGTAAGTAGTGTTTTTCTCTTATTCTTGCTAATCAATGACAACGTTTCTGTTATGGATTTTTTTTTTTTTTACTAGTTAAAATCATGAAATGTTCACAATGGAAACATGAAGGTTTTTTAAATTATGAAGTGAACAAGCCCTTTTCAATGAGCTTTAAAACTCAAATAGCTAGTAAATGATTTGATTAGTCAAATCTGCGGTTAGTTTTTATTGTAGCGTTACTGTATTAACTTTTCTGCCAACACACAATGACCCTCATGAACAGTCTAGCCAGTCTTTTATTATTATCAACATAATTACATAAAGGCAAATTAACTCAATCATAATAACAATAATTAACATTTTTTATAATAATACACAACCTGTAGTGCACTTTAAACCTATACATCTCCATGATAAAGGCAGTCCAAGAACAAACAAGCTGCAACAACCTCAACAAAAAGCTGAGGAGGTTTTTCAGTGGAGTCGAGTGGGCACTTCTTACAGGAGCTGTGAGCTGAAGAGGTCAGTGTTTCTTTTAAAAGCAGCCTGGTTAAAAGTAAAAATGGGGTTTGTAGTAAATCTGTGAAGGTTTGGGGACGTGACCATCACGTATTGCTTTAAGCAGTGTCTCATGAGACTGTGTTGGAATGTATACAAAGCACAAAGCAAAACCTGTTAATTGTTGTTTGTTGTAGGATGTGTGTACTAATCCATTAAAAGGCTTGCATAAATAAAATGGTACTAAAACTGAACGCAAAATGTTTTCTGATAAATTAGTGATCAAATGATTTGGATTAAATATTTTTCACACTTTTCCTCCTACCATAAACTAAGAAATATCTAATTTACTGAGTCATTTTTCTTCCAGAATAATATACTTGAGATGAAGCCACAAAAAAAAATCTGCCACAAAAAAATCTGCCACAAAAAACACAAAGCTCTATATAAGTTATAGATAAACTGCAACCAGTTAAATGTATATAATAAAAAAAAAAGACTGGAACAGTGGTTCCTGACCCAGGCCATTTCTCTGGCTTTTAATTAATTTAAGCTTTACTCTTCTGAAGTACAAGATGCTTTCACCTCTTTGGTTTTCTATAAATCCTTCAAATAAAATCATCGGAGAAGGTAATATTGCTGTTGGTTCAACTGCTCCAAATTTGAAAAATCTAAACAATAGCTTGCAAAAAGAAGAAAAAAAAAACGTCAGATAATGTTGTGAAAATGAGAAACTGACATATTCTAGTATAGGTAGGTATAAGGAGAGGTGCTGACTTTTTACCACGGAGCCAGGCTGGCTGTTTCTCCGTGTTTCCAGTTTGAATTCTGAGCAAAACTAAACTGATTCTGGCCAAAACAACATATTTAACATATTTCTCTCCTAGCTGAAAGGTGAATATGCATATTTTCACAAAAGACATGCTATTGCTTTAAGGGGGCATTGGTAAAATCCACTGGAGGAGGAAACCTACTAAAAGTTGCGGGGTTTCAGTCCCAGACGTGATTAATGCATTTTAATTATTATGTTGCTACATTTTAAAAGTATCTGAGATCATCTGGAACCCACCACAATGTAGTGCAACCCATTATAGAAATATTCATGTTCTAACAACAAGTATCTCCTGAACCCCTCCAAACTAGTTAACAGTGACATCTCTCTGTTCCAGCAACAACAGACAGCATCAGTGCAATTAACTGAGCATTAAAAACAGGTAAGTGCTGATTAGGCTGGTGCAAAACTCTTGAGCATGGCTACGTTTACACGCATACGCACGCACAAGCACTCACATTGATACAGATCGTCCTAGTAACCACACACACACACACACACACACACACACAGAAAGCAGCACAGAAAAATAGCATTTGTAGTTTCAATTAAAATATTTGCAACAGTGACTCTGAAGCTCCTTTCTGTCCAGTTATTTTATAAATTCAACTTCCCAATGTAACTTCACTAGCTCTGCCAGTCTAAGTTCATTGGTACAGAGGCACATAACTGTGGCTAAAACAGCTTAAAAATGTCAGTAATGAGCAGGGCTAAAGAAGGATTATTTAAATATCTTCAGTTTCTCCAAATTAAAAAAACAAAAACAGGAAAAGCAGGATTACTCAAACACAATATCTGCACTGAAAATCACTCAAATGATTAAGAGGTCTAAACTTTTACTTGGTATTTGATTTAAAAAAAGAAAAAAAAAAGATCCTGCCATTTTTGGTCAACAGCATCTGCTAAGCCAATTAAAGAGGGTGAACTATCAAATCTGGGTACAATAGTGCAAATCAGGCTTTTTCACACATGTAACTGCAACAAACCTGGCAACAATTATCCCTGTACGGTAGGTAGTACAGTGTACATGTGCAGTTTTAGTCATTCACACGTAAATTTCACATTTTCACAAACCATTCAAACTCTTTTTTTTCCTCTGTTACACATCTTTAAAAAAAAAAAAAAAGAGGAAAAAAGTATTTACGTTCCTGTTCACAACTTGTATGACTCTGACCAACAGACGCAGTAAAACCTGCACATCTGGCATCTGTTGACATCAGAGCAACTAAGCAAATATTGTCACCCAGGTCTGAGGGGATTGGAAACTGGAAACTGAAAGAAAGGTGGTCAGTCACTACAATCATGGTCGCTTTGTGCTCTTCTTCTCCTCCAAGTTTCCTCTGTTATCAGCACTATGTCCCACCTCCCTCATCTTCTTGTTCTTCCATGTTTTTGCGTGCCATCCTCTCCCTGCGCTCAGCCAGCCGCTGACATCGAGGACAGTCTTTACCCGTGCGAAAGCAGTTCCGATGGTAACACGCGTGGCATTCTGAAAATGGCAAAACGTCAAGAAAAACTGGAGTCAGTAAAGGTTTAAAGCATTTACAGCAGCAATGAGTCCCTTTAACAAAGCACGAGGTACAATATCCACCGGGCTGCTCCCAGCTGCTAAACCAAACAATACAGCAGCGTTCACAAATATTAACCAGTTTGACCAGTTCCTGACAATGAGATGTGGTGTTCAAACAGAGCAACCAATCCTGATCAGACCTGAGAAAAGACAGCTGAGGAGAGGACTATAAAAGGCACAGGGATTGAAGGCAGCGAGGCAGAGGGCAAGAAGCAACAGGAAAGAAAGCAGATTTCCTAAGAAACACACACACCACACCTTAAACCAGTCCATACATATCGCACGTCTCCAAAAGAGGTCAACAGACTGATTCAATCCACCCCAGTCTCCCTCAACATATAGTTACTACTGTAATCCCTGTCTGAAATGAGTTTGTATGAAAATAGTTATGTGATGAAATGACAGGAAACTCAAATTCAAAAATAGTGTTTATTTCAGAAGATGGAGCTTAAATAATAGCAGGTAGATGTAAAAACAACTAAAAAGCATAAATTATACAGTTAACACACAAAGTTAAGCATCAAAATAAAAATTATAATTAAAATAATCACAGATAAAAGAGTAACCACAAACAGCGTAACAGACAACGTTGCCACAAAATCTGCTGACTTCACAGATAAACAACTAGAGAAAAATGAACTGATCAGCAAGATCCACTCAAATAGTGTTTGAAAAAAATGAAAACTGCCCCAAGCTTAAGGGGAACACATGTAGCAGACTTCCGAAAATGTGCAAACTCAAAGTCAGGATCAATGCCAACTGTAATGTAAACATGTATCAGTGAAACATGACTGGTATCATTTTCAATCCATTACAAAATAAATTATATTAAAAAAAAAAAAATTTTTAGCAAAAATCCAGCTCAGTCTAGAGCAAAGGGCCAAAGACAGGAAACTAACCCACTGATGAAACACTAACACCTACAGAATCTAAGCCAAAAGCTCCACCGGTCAATGGCTGCGGAAATAGCTTCCGTTCACCAGCTGTGCAACTGTGCAAACTACAGAACCAAAACCAAGAAGCACCAACACCACCAGAGTGCTCGCAACTCAGAGCCAAAGAGAACAGAAGAAAAGCAAAGTGAGAAACATCTCAAACACCCAAACAGCTGAAAGGTGGTGAAAAGTGAGTGAGTGATGAAGATGGAGGAAGCGATGCAGAAGTAGGACTGAACAAAACTGTTTTGTTTAAATATTCTTACAATATTTAAAATACTTAATGAGGGAGTTTGACATTTGGTGTACTTTCTTGTGCATGATCTTAGGATACTGCTCTCATGTTTTTAAAGTAAAAGTAATGCCAGTGGGTCTGACACATAAACCCTACTTAAAATCATGATGTAATACTTTACTAGATATTCTAAACATTACTATCAGAATGTTGGTAAAAAGTAAATATTTTATAGTAAAAATCCACTAAATATTAACCTTTGAGCTCTGTGCACTAGTCTTTTCTTGCTCTTCTCTCTCAGTGCAGTCGTCTGTGTCAATAACTTCACCCCTCTCTCCACTTTCTGTCTTGCTCTCCTTTTCCATCCCTTCCCTCCTTTTCCTGCCTCTGGTTACCCTCCTAGCTTTGCGAGTTTTACTTCCTCTCCAGTTAAACTGTTTTAAAGAGGCCGGTTGACCTTGATCCTCAGTATCGATGTTTATTTTTTCATCACTTTCCCCGCTTTTATCCTCCTCTCTCTTACCGTTTCCTCTTGAGAAAGGTGTTGACAGATTCTGAGGTTTGAGCAGTTTCAAAACTGTAAATTTCTCTGCACCAGATTCAGTTTTTATCGTTTCATTATCATGCTCAGCCTCCCATCTACATTTCCCTTCCTCTTTAGTTGCAACTTTCTCCAAAAATCTTTTTTCTGAACTTTTAACTTCTGTTTTTTCTTCACCCTCTCGCTCTTTTTTAGTGAAACCCTTTGCTAGACTTGATAACCCTGATACTTTCCAACGTCCTTTCCTCTCTTGTTCCACTTCATTTAGACTTTCCAAGCTGCTGAATATTTCACTGTCACTGTTTAGTTGGTCTCCTTTTGAAGTGCTCTTCTTTACTCTGTCTATCTGAAGAACTTTTAATAAGTTGACCTTTTCTCTGTTTACATGCCCATCACCCATTTCTTTATTCCTGGCTCTCTCTTTGCAATCCACCTCCCCTCGATCATTTCCTCCCTGCTCTTTCTCTCCCTCCCTCTCTGACTCCATCTTTTTTTGTTCCTTGTTGCCTTTACTCTTTAAGAAAACTTTTACCAGTTTTCCAAGATTGAAAGCTTGGAATATTCCCCTTCTTTCCTGTTTCTCTTTTACCGTGTCCTCCAGCTCCTCCTTCATTAGCCCCCTCTCCTTTTGCTCTCCACTTTTCTCCCCCTCATCCCCATCTAGCTCTAAATCCTCCCCTCCTTCCCCCTCTCTTCTTTCTTGGGAGAGGGCCCTTGCCAGCCTACGAACTTTTGGGCTCTTCCAGTCTCTCCAGTTAAGTAGAACGGTCGGACGAGGAGAGGGGGCTCGTGAGCCACACACGCCTGCTACCAGCAGAGAGGGCTCACCTTCGCACCGCTGGCACTTGTTCAGCTGGAAGGGGAAAATGATGTCTTTGTCGTTGCCACAAAACTCGCACACAAAGCCCTTCGCCTGGCACAGCTGAGGAAGATCAACCCAAATGTGACACACAAAAAAGACAAAGGATTAATATCAGGTGGTTTTTCAGTAAAATTTAAGTTCTGTAACAAAACTGTCCATGCCACAGGCAGATGTTATCTTACCACACAGCCAGCTACATGCATGGCCCCAAGTTTAAGCAGCTCTTTCATTCGGGCAGCCAGTTCCCCACTGCGTACAGCAGTGAGATCATTGAGGGAGAAGAGGTGAAGGTCCTCAGTCAGGTGACCTGGCAGGCTGTCAAAATGGTCCAGCACCCTGTGGGACACACAGACACAGTGGTCATGTTTTTCATTACAGTTAATGTAATTTTCTGTGAAACCCAAAAATATGAACAAAAAGATGTCTTACTCTTTGGCAAAGCGACAGGTCTTGAAGAGATTTTTCATGTGAAATAGCTGCACTCTAAAAACCTAAACAAAAAAGCATAAACAGCTCCGGAGTGTGAAACATAAGAATTAAAAGATTAATTTCAGAAGCTGTATTATTATTTTTTTGTCTCTGCCAAGTGACTACCACATTCACATACACACACACAGTTAAGAATGTCAGAAAATATAATACTGTGATATTACATAATACTGTGATATTATGGGTATGGGTGTTTTCTTATACCCCTACTACTGTACACATTTGGTCATCATGTGCTTTGAATTCAAAATAAAAGTAATTTATTGCACACCAATAAACACTAGATGCATTCATTTATAAAAAATAAAGTACACAGTGAGTACAAACACAGTCTCTGTGCTCACCCTGACAGCCTCCAAAGCTTTGACCTTCTTGTATAGGTCACTATTGATGTCACTTGGGTTAAATAGCGGGTCTCCAGCAATCTTGCTCAGCAGGTCCCGGGCAAAGTTGCTGACATAGTACTTGCTGAAATCCCACTTTCTCAGCACTCGTCCGGGAACCACTGCTTGGGCATTCTCATGGCAACACTGGCAAAAGTAACGGCCGAGGTATTCACAGTAACGCAGTCGCTTAATATAATCTGAGGTGAGTACAAGCAGCAGAAAAACAAGCAGGGTTAAGACTGTGTTTAGGAACAAGAAGTAAAACAAAAACTCTCTGCACAGCATTTCGATACATAAATAGAAACACTAACAGAAAACACCAAGTTTTTAGTTGCCTGATATGGAAAAAGACTATTTTAAGTCTAACAGTTGCAATTTCTGTTCATGAAATCACCTGGGTCAATGCGGGTGCCACAACCAGCACAGCGGTAGTTCTGTTTGGCCACAACAACCTTCCTCCTGACAAAGCAAGAAAATGTGTATGTCACATACTGTAGACGTCACACAACAAAACGCAGGGACAATTTATTGAAATTTATGAAATTAAAAACTGCCAAAACCACCAACACCACAAACAACTGGGAGAAGCTTACAAAGGAATAAAAAATGTTTCAGAAATGTTCGTTTTTGCCATTTAGTGAAATAAAATCAAATTAACAAAAAAAAAAAAAAAGAAAAAAAAAAGGGAGGACAGCAAGTAAGAACATTAGGAGTTAAAGGTAAAACTTGGTGTGAGCTTACTTGGGGGCAGGGTGAATGTTGAAGATAATCTGAGGTCGGGGCGGCGCCCACTCCAGGTTTCCACGAACCCGAATTCTCAACTTGTAGATGTCTGCATGTTCACCGTCATCCGGCGAGATGGGAAGAGAGTCAGGGAAGGGCAACAGCTGAGAAAGAAAGAGCACGGTGACTCTAACTGCTACAAACTGTAAGTCATGTTTTTTTAACTATATTAATTATTGCAGGATGACAGTCAGGTGTGGGGAGCTGAATTCTTCTGTTTATCCAAGTATTATATATTATATGTAAGAAAGTTCACCTTCTGCGGAGCGTCATGTTCTGGGACCAGCCAGTCGAGCTCAGAGGCAGCAGGAAGCTGCATGCCCTCAAACTGCCTGAGCAAACCCATGGCTACTGACTCAGCAGAGTTAGACTGAAGGAAGGAAGGAGTGCTGAAACACAAAAAGAAGGCAACAGATTTAAAAAGTGTCACTTCATCATTTTACTGTTTGCAGCCAAGAAACAGCTGGACATCAAAGTCTGACAGTAAAATCCCTCATTTTGGTTTGTTTCACAATAAATGGAAAATATAAACTCTTTTTGCAGATGTGTTTAATCTTGTATTCAATTCAACTAACAACTATTACAATTCTGAAACGTATATGCAGAAAGCATGAAGTGTCTCAGTTACTTACATGGACTCTGAGCTAAGAAATGACCTGCTGCTGGAGCTCACGCTGCGCTTTATGTCTGCATCTGTAATACAGAACAACAGTAAAATAACAGATTTGAACAGTGAGGAGTAAAGACAGGGAACAGGGAAGAGAAAACTTTTTATCCACCAGCCACGGCAACTAAAAGATCATCAATAGTTCAGTGCAATATAATCCAAATGTTAGAATTTTTAGAGTAAAAAGAAGTTGTCACATGATGGATGATTTTGTCTGGATAAATATTCAACAAAAATAATGAACCTGCAGTTGGCTGGTGTTTAAGTGTCACCGCAAGCTAAAGGTCTCTATTTGCTACAGCTAAGCAGCAACTGTTATTTAAGAGAGATGTGACCAGGGACACAAAAGCAAATAGACAATTTCAGAGTGAAATTCCCCCTGAAATCCTAAAATCACATCTCTACTTAAATTCAAGCATGCTTTTAAATGTAGTTTTGCAGGTACATGTAGCATGCAGGAAAGCCAGAGAGATTCAGTGGTAGACTAGAGTCTATGCTCCACAAACAACATGTACAAGTAATAACAAGAAGCAGTAAAGTTTGGCAGAACAAGAGACCACTTGCTTAAACCCTTGAGAAACAACTTATTTCTATCAGAGGTTCAACATTCTTATTTGTTCACATTAAACACTTCTAGTTACAGTCAGTAAAGGTTTCTACAGACCAGCAAAGAGTTGTAGAGTTAGTCAGCAGCAGGAATCAACAAATGGCTTGTGTGCAGACACACTTTCTACATTAATTATTTTAACAAAAAAGTTGATATATACTATGGGAAGATCATCTGAAGACAATCTACTCACATAATAAAAATATTGTTAATATTTCTCTCTTTTTTTCCCCCAGTGGCACAAAAAGCACATGTGAGCAGACATTCGGTCATGCTGATTAAAGTTTATGCATTTCATACATCCTGGAGATGTGGAAGAACAGAACTTCAAAGGATCTAATAGTTGATAAAATATTTTATTTAAAAATGGAGACCAAGCTCCATCATTTTTATGTGTTTTAAATTGTTAATATTGTTTTTACTGTTATGGTTTCAGGATGCACTTGTGTTCAGAGAAGTGAGGTGCAATTGCAGTATAATATGAAGTTGTTTGTCATTAGGAGAAACTTTTATCACTGGCAATAGATATTAGATATTAAGTGATTTAAAAAAAAACACATCCTACTGCCAGCCCTCTTGATTACATTCAGGGAATACTGATTAAATCAGTAGCAATATATAATGAGCAATGTCACATTATTTTGACTTTAACTAGAATCTTGCAGAAGATTCATTTCTTGTATTGTAAAAGCATATTTCCATGGTTTCTTGGAAAACTGTGTTTTTATCAACTCCAATCATTTTACAAATAATTATTTCTAATGATGATTAGGTTGAATAATTTTTTGATTACGTTTAAGTTGTTTTGGTCAACAGAAGTAATAGAGTATAAATTATTCGGGGATTTCAGACCGAGGCATTTTGGGGTCATTTCACCAAAGTGAAGCGGCCTTATAAACAGAAAAATGCTACCACTCAAAAAAGCATTACATTCTTACCAATATTTTAGAAACTATATCTAAAATGTCAAGCAGCTCTAATGTGGTCACGCATATAAGATGCTATGTGCCCTTGATAAAATCATCACAGTGCTGGTGCCTTAAGTTGCCACAAAAAAGAATTAAAGTTTCTCATAGAGAAGCTTCAAACTATAAAAACAAATCAAAGTAGAACAAAGTATGAGGGTCATGTTGGAGATAATGAATAATGGGATTAATGGATGGATGAATAAATACATTTAGGCCTGGAAGTATCTGGACAGTGAACAATCAAGATGTGTACCTCAGCTATCAGGGACTCAGCATTTGAACTGCTGATTGAGTGGTTCCCTCATTACTTTGAAACAAATACAGCAGATAAAAGGTCTGGAGTTGATATCGGGTATTGTCCCAGGAGATGTTAAATAGCCAAAACCTTTGGTGTGGCCAAATCAACAGTTGGGTACATTCTTAGAAAGAAAGTTAGTACAGATTAGGCCAAACACATCAAAAGGTCTGGAAGACCACAGAAGACCACTAAGGATTGTCAAAAACTACAATGAAGAACCACATTAGACATCGCCTGAAAAGATAATCTAAAAAAAGCCTCCCATGTAATGGAATGAAAATGGAGGTACTTAGCTTAAAATTACTGTAATTTCTAAATGGTAAATTCCATATCTTTGTGAAACCTCTTAAAATAAAGCATCATCACACCTTAACGGTTTTATTTCAAATCTCTTGTCGTGGCGTATAAAAGCAAAATCATAAAAACGTTGTCACTGTCCAGATACTTCCAGGCCTAACTGTAAGCGAATGAACCCTGTAGTTGGATCCACCACAAACGCAACTTGTAATATCTCGTCTCCTCCCTAGTGCCTCTCTAAACTCTAACATGTACAGGCACAGTTCTCCTTCCACACCACCAAAACCCTGGGGCACTGAGCAACAAGCACCAACATCCAAGCACACAATTCAACTGAGCTCAGGAGGCAGCTGGTTTGACTCCAAACTGGGAACTTACAGAATACCTCGCCTTGCTGCAACAGATGTGTTGTAGAAATGTGGAGACCCAAATTAGAAAAATCTAAATTTTCCATATCTATAACTTTAACGTACACCGTTAGCTGAAAGAGAAATGAATCCCCCACACTACATCATACTGATCATTTATGTTCATGGTGTCCATTTTTGTCATTTTAAAGTTACTGATAAGCAATAAAACTAAACACATAAATCAAGCTCAAATGACATATTGTTAAAATATGTTAAGTTAGTTTAGCTCTGCCAGTTACATAATATTGTGGCTCTCATTAGGATAATTTATTTCTGTATGCTGGCACTGCATGGTTGTAAAAGTCAAAAGTGAAAGTTGGCAGGACAGGGATCTATAAAATAAAAATGTAGATGTATGAACTGTCCCATCCAGATTAGCAGGTGGGATTAAGGAAAAATTCTCAGTTGGAAAAGACCCATCAGCTTCCTCTCCGCAGAGCACCACCATAGTAAACGGTCTGTATGTATCTGTGGAGCCTCATCCGCCCGTCCAGCCTGCAGATACCTGAGAAGAGTGAGGCGAGTGACAGGGAGAGGCCGTTCTGAGACACCACCAGCAGGGACTGACCCTCACAGCCATCTGAGAGACAGAAACTAACACTCAGCACAACCTTCACCACATGCGCAAATACAGTACACTGCAATGATATCGTGAATGTGAACATCACATGGTTACACAACTCCAACAGGCCTTTCTGAGAAGTGCAGTTATATACACAGCAAAACATTTTAGAAAACACAAACAACCCATAAATGAAGAACATGAAAATCAACAATCTTCAAATCCCACAACCCAAAATTAATTTAAAAAGTGTACATGTTCACGTTTCTGCATGTTTGAAAAACAACCCAAGCTAAGAGGACAATTTTCAGACCAGTAATTCCAAAGCTCCTGTACCCACCTACGCCCAAAGGACCAAATTTGGGAACATGATGGGTAAAAATGCTATTTTATGAATTCAAGATTAAATTTATAAGACTAAAAGTGAGTAAAAAGTGAAAGGGTCTGAATACTTTCTGAAGCTACAGAAAATGCTAGAAATGGCAACTCGCATGACTGTAAGGTCGGTATAAATAGCAACACAGGCATTTTACTCTCACAACCACTACAGGAAAATCTATGACTGCTGTACCCAGACTTACATGTTTATGATCCATGATATGTTTATGGTTCGTGATAAAACATGGCATGAAGAGTGTGGTGAGGAGAGAAGTTATGTTCTGAACATGAACATGTTTACACAAAGAAATTCAGATTGAATGCTTTGATCAATGTTCAAATCTGTAGCACTGACTGTAGCAGTGACACTGATCTGCAATTGTAACACTCTTAAACTTAAACAAACATGTAAAATACACAATTATGTTAACACAATTTTTTGCCCATGTAATCATCTTTCCTGATGACCCCTCTTTCCCTCTCTCTACCTTGTAGTTCACACTCCTCCACCTCCTCCGCTGAGCCAGAGTCAGACAGGCCTTGGCAAGAGTCCTGTGAGCTCCTCCTGGAACCACCACTGTCAGTGGAGTGAAAAACTGTGGGAAAACGACAAGACAAAAAGAATAAGACGAATTAATGATGCTCCACAATTAATATAAACATAATGCTTAAAATCATAATTAATTTCAAGGACTGACAGTTTGTGTTTATCTTTAGGCAAATGCTGTCATGCTTACGAAGCTGGTAAAATCTAGTGTTGATTAAAAGAGGAGTGTAAATTTGTATTTCTGAATGTTACTACTTTTTGTAACACATCTGTAATGTTCAACAAGACAAATTTAATAACTAAATAACATAAATTAGTGATTAGTCAACTAACATACCAAGAATGACTTCAAAGAAACGTCATTTATCTATAACTAATAATATGCCACTACTAAAAACGCCTTACTGTGCTGGGCGCTTGTGCAGGGCGGCAGGCGGCTGCGGCGGATCTGCTGCCTCCGCAAACGGATCTTCTGCTTGAGTTGCTGAATCTCACAGTCGCTGTCTCCCTCCTCCTCACCCTCCACCTCCTGGCGCTGCAGGTTGTACTTCATAAGTTCAATGGCTGCTATAAGGGACTCTGAAATGCTGAAATGAGCATTTTCCTACAGAACACAGAGACAAAAACTCACACTGGTGAGATTGTTTTATTGTTTCAGCCACTATGGAGACTGATTTCAACTTCCTGTGAATTAAATTCCTGACCTTTTCAAGGTCAGCACAACTGCCAAAGTCCTGCTCTGACAGGTAGCTGATGAGGCTCTGGCCCTTCGATGGCTTCCTGAACATCCCATCTGGCACACCGCTGTACTGGGACCCATCTGAAATAACCAAAACATGCACAATCCCAAACATAAGAACACATAAGACACTTTTACACTTTTAAGTGCTTCACAAGCACTTCATATAAACAAAACAAAATAATCAGTCTAAGCCTCCAAATGCATCTTAGAAGATCTTATCAATGAAACAATAAATGCAACAATGCACCAAGTCAAGCCCTCTATAAACATCGTGGTCAATAAAACATTTTATGCACACAAACACATAACTTAACTTGAAACTAACTTGACCTTTCATGGGTCTTCCTGCTCAGATTCTGTGTGTCACGTTTATGGAGCAGCTGAAAAATTCTTAAAATATGCAGGAACTGAAAACAAATTTTTCCAGGAACTTGTCAAGTCAGCTTTCTCATAAAACTTCCTGCCATAGGATTCCTAAGATTTAGATAAGGATTTCTATTTCGGGCAACAAAAGACACTCACAAGACTCAGTGCAGAGGGAACTGGGGGTGCTGGCATCACTGCACTGAGGAGAGAAAGGGCTGTAGTCCTTCATACAGCAATCACCGCCTGCCGATTCTAAGAGACAAAACCATTAAGGTCCTTGTAGGACTGTATGCAGGTCGCTAAAATCAATACTAAATTCCAAAAACTGATAAGAACATGCATCATCCTCCATACAAAAATTTGACCGTATTGCTATCTTTGTATCAAACAAACAAAATCTATGCACATGGTTCTTTTTTGCATATGTAATTTAATTATAATAGCTGAGAATTGACTGTAATCAATGAAATTATAAAAATGTGAAAAATTTACTAGAGTACAGGAATAAAACATACATATACACGTTGTTTATTACACACTACATCAGAATATATATTTAAATGAAGCACTGATGAGTCACGAGAAAAGTATGCATGAATAAAAACTAACACAGCAACAATGAAAGTGATCATTCATGGCCATGTGACATCAGTTGGACCTAAATAAAAGACAAACAAAGCAGTAAAAAGAAACAAAGATCAGAAGCACATTTTATGAGCTGAAGGGATGACTTAAAATGAGAGCCACTGACAGAGGTCATCACCATGCATGAAAAAAATAAAACTGGGTGGAAGGGGTCAAGTGATGGAGTACAGTGAAACTGCACTGCCAACCTGCTACAGGATCTTCTATAATTATGGTGATTTTTCGGTGGCCCCCTCCTTCGCATAAACAGTTGTGGGGGCAGGCGGGGGGGAGACAAGATAGAGCAGAAAGAGAAAAATTACCTCAAGCCAAGAAGAAGAAACAGTGAGCAAAGAGAGTGGAGATATTACTTGAGAAGCGTTTAAAATCTTCAGACAGGAAGTGTGCACCTTCTGAGAATGAATATGGCCTAACCACATCTTACAAAGCTATGCATGAATACATTTTAATCTCACCTTTATTTTATGCGTCATGCAAAGGAACTATTTATTAGGTGTGTTCCCACAACATGTAGGTAGCTGAAGGTGCACTCTAAAGCAGTTTAATTTTTGACACTGTTCAAATTTGAGACCCAATAACAAGCTCCCACCAGAAAAGGCAATTTTTAAACAGTTTCATTTAAGAACATGTAGCACAAAGCAATCCACCCATGAACCAACAACAGTTTAAAGAATCAGTAAACACTAAGCAACATTCTTCAAACTTTACATACCGTTCCTGAGTTTCTGATTGATCCCTGTGTCAGAAAATGAGCGCGTGTGTCCTCGGGGCACCCGGCCAAGCCCTCTCTGGCCCTCTGAAAAAGATGAACGTCTTGGTGTGGGCGGTAGTAGAGAACAC
This sequence comes from Ctenopoma multispine, assembly GCA_034779795.1. NCBI lineage: Eukaryota > Metazoa > Chordata > Actinopteri > Anabantiformes > Anabantidae > Ctenopoma > Ctenopoma multispine. Next base: position 14,327,073 of record JAUYWH010000020.1, on the reverse strand, counting down.
CTTTGCAGACATTGGTCCTGGGTCTTGTTTTGCTCACTGCTCTGAGTTGAGCTTCGAGAGTCACTGCGACTGCGCTGACCCAGGTTACCAATAGCTAGGTACTCTGGACCATCATCATAGTCACCATCACCAGAGTCCCCTCCCTCGGGCTGAAGGGAAGCAGGTGTGGGAGACTCAAGGGAGATGCAGGGGACCGGGACAGGGCCAGGAGGGGGTGTCACAACCCGCTCGCTCTCCCCTGGCCTGGACACACATAACCAAGGATCTCCCATGCTGCTGGCTGGAGAGGTAGTGTCTGCAACACAACGGGTAGATATGATGCTGTGAGCTGAGACACATGCTTTTACAAAAACATTTTCTAAAACAGAAAACAATGAGTTTTGGAGGCTGTCTCAACCCATCCTGATCTCGTCAACAATCAGGCCTCTGTATGTTAAAGTTAATCATTCACATAAAACTGTAGTGCATTTCCAGTGCTTACCTCCGACTTCAATCCTGTGTCACTGTATGGAAACTAAATCTTTCCACTAAGACCGTCACTAAATATAATTTTGCAGAATCATTTTGTTAAATATGTTTCTAAAAATGACCACGAGCCAACATGTGGTAAAATAAAGTAACAATACACTCCCACATTTAAATATTCCATATCCAAAATGAACCTTATAACTGGACAAAAATACACATACACACTGTATATTTTAAAGCTCAACAACAATGCAATAACCACAGCTTCTAAGGTTCTATCATATTATTATCAATCAACCGACCTCAAAATGTATAAAAATAGGAATTATTAAAAACTTTGCTGACCCATTAGCAGCACATACTGTATAGTTTGACCTTATGACAACAATAAGACAGGCATGGATAAAAAAATAAAACTACAAGTAAAAAAAGGACAACTCCAATCATCAGCTTGTCACCCTTCAGCCTTTCCTCACTTGTGCTGTTGCTGTTTTGGGATCCAGCTCCCTTAGTGTTTCCAGAGTTGTGGCTGGTGGAGATTGCTTCTCGCAGCGAGTAGTTTGATGTGGTGAGTCTGCGGTTTAAAGATTCTCCTCTGTGGGCTGACTCAGTTTTCATCCAGGCCCCAGGCAACACACACAGGCTCTGGCTTTTCAACAGGCCCAAAGACAGTGGACCCTTCAAAGGAGACAGCTACAATATAAAAAAAAGAGAACATACAAAATTTAAAGCTTCATCCCAGTTCTCCTCCTTAAAACAACAGAATTTTAAAGTGACTGCTGGTTTGGTTTTGAGTGGTTCTTTAAAATCAATTTAGACATATGGAGGAAAAATAATACAAAATCTTTCTCAAATCCAGTGCATTATATAATACTTTTTCTCCTTTTGATGTATGACAGCTGACCTTTTTTAGTACATCAGCAACCAAAAAGGTGTACACAATAAAGTACTTGTTTTCCGCTTGTTTTCACTACTGCAGCACAGCTACAACATCTGAATCATTTCAAAGATTCTCACCCCAACAGTGTCTACTTGGGCCAGCAGTTTAGGGTTATTCTGCTCCACAGCTTCTAGGCACTGAAACATGGCGGTGACATGGGGCTCGCTCAACAGAAAGGCATTATCTGGTAGACAGAGAGAGGACAACAGAGGAGGAGATAACAAGATACATTAAGGACACATTAAGGGGAGAGATAACAAGCAGAAAATAAGTGAACAAAGGGAAACAAAGTAGAAGAGGTGAGAGAAATTCAGTTCAGCTAATGGACTGACAAGTCAAGACAAGTCAAATTTTAATCATACAGTAGAAAAGTTCACCTCTTTACAGGTACAAGACAGGAATGTACACGAAGGGATATTGGAACAGAAAGTGATTTTAGCTTCTTCCTACTTGAGTTTACACTTCAAAGTATATTTTCTTTTACAGGTACATGTAAAAAATTAGACAACTCACCATTGTAATATTTATGTGCATGTCCCATATGCCTGAGCAGAGGCTGGAGTTGAGCAGACAGCATGTGAACTTGTAAGCTATGAAGCAGCCAGCGCTCAGCCTTGTGGGTTTCACCAGCACTTTGCACTCCGTGGCTCCGTACAGGTTCCAGGTGACTGAACTGAGAACAGACACAGGGAGAAAACAGATTAACAAAACTCTAAATTATGTAGTTTTCTTCTTACACTAACTAGTATTATATAATATTAAATTTTATATTATTTTGTCTACATTGTAACATAGCACTACAGCCACAGTATATGGGTTGCTCTTTATTGGATTTTCTGTGATTAACATCGTTGTTCAGCCTCATTTGTGATAACCGTTTATCCCAACAACAAATGTGGAAAATTTAAAAGATTACTTACAGTATAACTTACTTAATAAATTCACATTATTCAAAGTAGGAATTAACTGAATTTATTGACTGTACTTTCTATGTGTATATAATAGTAATATAATAATAGGCCAGCTTGCTTCTATGGTTAGCTACAGCCACAGAGTTTGTTACTCTGAGTAAGTCTGATGGTTCAAACCAAACACACCACAAACAGCCTCTTCACACTAGCTTAACAACAATAAACCAACAATGATCCACATGATGATTACATCATGGCTGAGCAAGCATTAAGCCCTACTGGTCAGTAATGGAGGGCATAATGAAGATAATTATATTCCAGCTACTACAAATCCAGTCACACAGTCTGTACTGTACTGATCATACTGTACCACAACGTAAGTGTGGTAACTTTACTGGAGGTATTATTCATGTAACTAACACATTACAGCTTAACAACTACTGCTTATGTTCTACAGACTCTCAAAAACCTTTCTACACCATCTAGCAAGCAAAGTCATATAAAGTGCTCCAGTTAAATGTGGATTAGTATGTAGCAAACAAAAAAATCCAACAATCCTATAATTAACAAAAAGTCTTCTCCTAAAAGTGAAAACAACAATTGGAACACTGGGAATCACAGGGAATAAAAATACTAAAGTACTGTATGTGTGCACATTACTTGTTGCATATACATCATTTGTTGTGAAAATATGAATTACAGAACTGAAATATGCCAACTCCCTTTTTAAAGTTATTGTGGAACCAGAAAGGTTCTGAAGCTTTAAGCTTTAAAGACAAAAAGAAGACCACTCATATGTAGGAGATAAATAAAACTACTGTGTGACTACTCATCATAGTCAGCATTACCATTGACTCATTTTCCCCTTTATGTACAGCACCAACATCAGTGATATTATATTTCCTGTTAAACTTTTGAAATTGCATTTGTCCCTGTTCAGACTCCTCCTCCGCCTTCTCCTTCTCAAGATTAATGTCTTTTTAATTATGGCCTAATTAATGATTATTGGTCCTGTTCGGGAGGCAGACACCCCCTCTTCTTTTAAGACTGGTTTTGAGCTAAGCTCCTCTCCTCTGCCATCATGGCATCAACTTGTTTCATTCATATCTTCATTCTTCTGTAACTGTGCTTCTACCTCTCTGTACCTTTCTGCAGGTCTCCCCAGCCTTGGATGTATATTGTATGTTTCCAATGTCTGTTGTTGGGCCAACCTGCCCAGTGTTTTGCTACTTCTTGTTACTATTCTTCTATCTCTACACTTTCCACTCATCCCATCTCGATAGTCATCTTTATAATTTATAATTCTTTATAAGTGTTTGTCTAGTGCTTTTAGATGATACTTGATTTGGCTCTGTATAAATAAAACTGCACTCAAATTAATTGAAAATGTATTCATGTAGCATTATGGGCATGTTTTTCAGTCCTCCATATCATGGATCTCAAGAGTCAAAATATAGATTTGTGTGCAAACTAAACTTATATTTACACATCACTATGCATGTGACTGGCAGTGACCATACCTGTTCAACGTGTGTGGCATGGTGAGGGCTGATGAAGCGAACACCCCACACAAATGGCCAGTAGTCTCTCTGCTTGTAGTACACCTATAACACAAAATGAGAGTAAGCCAGTTACAGAGAATAATAGCTTCAAGAAACACAACAATCTTACGCATATTTTGATATGCATATTTTCTGAAACTTAGGTCAACTAATAATAGATAAAAATTGTTAAAACTATTACGTGCATCACAAAATCAGAGTCAGAAATTACCTAATGTTAATGACAATGAGAAGGTTTTCATGCCTTTCTTTCAACTTTCTCTATAAAATGAGAACATTAAGTGATGTAAAATTTAAGTTTTGTTTACTTATTTACTGTATTTTGGTTGTCACTGACATTTTCCTAAACTTGTGTGAGTGTAGTGAGAGTCACTTTAGTTCAACATATTTGCTCTGCATTCTACAAATACTAAGCATACCAACACTGCAGTCTGTCTGATAGTGTGTTGTTCTACTAAACACGCTATTGTATACAGCACCCCTCAGTAACAGCATGATTTCCATTGGCCAGTAACACAAATCCACAGGTCAAAGTTTAACAAATGCAAAACTTTGACCTGCAAATCTGCAGGAGCTGTAGTTAATAATCATGTCTTAACAGTCTGCACAAAAAACAAATAGTCACAAAATTGACAGCAGTGTCAGTCAGATCTCCTGACCTGCTCATTCTTCAGTCCATGACTGAGGATATTGTTCATGTCCTTGTGGAGCCGCTCTAGGCCACCATAGCGTGACCACACGTTGGGGTTGTTGGTGGACACAAGACCCTCCACTGTTGTCTTCAGACTGGACAACAGCTTCCAGTGTTCTTTCCTGGAAGAAGAAGGAAGGAAGAATGAGTAAAGATGTAGAGAAGTGGTGTTGTTAACAGTGCTGGGAATCATTACTCACATGAACTGAACAGTTTTTCCTGGAGTTAAAAACGTAGTATTCAGCACTTTAGTTGCAATACCATATAACTAATAACACTGGTGATTATCTGGGTGTGCTGGCCACAAATAACGGTTGATGTGGACCCACTTCACATAGCTATACGGTTTATCCTGCACTCAATGTGTGCAGCTCCAGGGACTCAAATGTTATCTTTAGGATACACCTATGGGAAGCTGTTGCAACAAGAAATATCAGGTCAGCTCTGGCTCATATGTAAGACTTCCCCTTTTTTCTTATCAAGTCAGCACTCAAACTAAAAGCTTTTCATACCTGGTCCCATAACCGCAACAACGGCACAAACAATTGTAAGTCAGATAAAAGTAACCTTAACCCTTGGGTGCTACTGGCCAAACATTTTCTCCATTATTAAGACATATCAGTGAGCCCTAAAATTTGTTATTAAAGTGCACTTGACAAGGCAGTGATACTATAAATAGCACATTAACAAACACAAAAGTCTTTCTAACACTTTTTAAAAATAAAGTGGCCCTTCTGAGCAGCAGCATCACGGGTTCAGCTGGCGAACTAACTAATCAAATCACATAATGTTACAGAGAGAAGGAGGATAATTGTTGGAAAACATTAATCACAAAGAGCACAATATATTTTTGTAACAACAGAGGCGTGTGTGTGTGAGGGGGTGCATGTGTATGTCAGCCATCAAGGAGTAAAATTCAACAAGGCTAAGAGAAGTTTAAAGATTAACTTTACAACTCTGATGTGTGTGTGTGTGTGTGTGTGTGTGTGTGTGTGTGTGTGTGTGTGTGTGTGTGTGTGTGTGTGTGTGTG
>JAUYWH010000020.1:14293526-14316368 GCA_034779795.1 Ctenopoma multispine | reverse complement strand
GGATGAAAGGGCAGCATTGTAGGTTGAAGATAAGTTATGTCTGAGCCCTCCACCTCTGTTAAGTGAGGGCTTGTTGACACTCCAGTTTCCTTGTTGACATTTTGAATATTTTAAACACTGACTAATAGCTTTTTGTTAAAAATGTCAAACTATATTTTCAAAGTAAAAAAGGTTATTTTAATGGGAACCTTGTTTATTTACAAAAATACTTTTTCTTCAAGAATTCCTCTTCTTGAATTCCTCTTCAAGACTTTACATATTTGATCAACTCTTTTGGTGTACTTACTTATTTTGTACATCAAGTTTTATCTTTTTGGTGCCTGCAGTGCAAAGCACTAATGTTTTCCATTTTTCCTTTATGCTGTCTTTAAAATAAAAGGTTCCCAAATAACACATACTCCATAGTGAAACATAATAAAATGTCTAAAGCCTGTTCTGCATGTGTAAGTCTTACAATTGTATGTAGTATATTTGAATATTAGTTCTAAAGGAGATTAATGCAATATTTGCCCCGTTTGCCTATAACCTCAAAATTTAACACTTTCTCGTAATAATTCAAAGGTTCAGCTGCTTCTTTATAATACAACAATACAACACATTGTTGTATTGTGCGTGAATATATATAATAAATATAACACAGTGAACATCAGAAAGTCTGCCCTGTGATTTATGCACACGATATGAAGGACAAGTCATTTCAGTTATAAAACTATGAACATTAGACGCAGTTCTTTCTTGACGTAATTCAGACTGAAAGTAGGTATTTGTAGATATTTTGACATGTCACAGGTGTAAATAATAAAAGGAATGATGGCTGAATTCATCTTCACTGCATCAGCACCCCAGTGTTGTGTATGTTAGCTCATCATCGTGGTTTACTGGAACACCAGCAGACCAGACACATTTACTTAGTTATCAGTCACAACTGTGTCTTTCCTATTATGACAGATAAAAATATCATCAGTCAGAAAGGTGCATTGGAGTGGACTGATAACTTGTATTTGTATTTGTTACTTTCTGTATGTGTGCATTAAGTGACCAGTAGGTTGTCTTTGTTACAACTTTAAATAAGAATATACAGTATGTATGAGGAAATAAAAACACAAAAGGTATCATTTTAATAAAATTGTAATTTATTTTTGACTGAAAACTAAAATTGTCTGAACAGCACATTACAAGGGCATTTTTAAGATAGTTTCTCCAAGGCTCAGTGATCACTTTCACACAGTACACTTGGCATGTACACGGCGTCTCCTTCAAATGAAAGAAAAACAGGAAAAAAGAAAAAGCCTCTTTGCAAAGAAACAGAAAAAAGGAAAATACAGGGTCCATTCTGTAGAAAGATGACTGATTGTACAATTACCAAGCATGTTGGTTTGGTTCTAAGCCACAGAGAAAGAAACCAGATCGTCTGACGACGGCAGACGACGGCACAGGAGGCACAAAGACATGAACACAGACATGACATCCCATAATATGTTCATACAGAGATCAACTGGGTTCCAGCTTTGAAGTGTGAAATGTTTTAATAGTTTCCATTGTTTTTATTTGCGGACACTGTCTAATTTGTAAGCAAAGTGTTGAAACACTACAAGTGAAATCTAATTACTGCATTTATTAATTTATTAACCACAATGTAACAACCTTTTCTCTGTATAAGAAAGTCAACACACACAAAAAAAAGATGGCTCCTATTCTGATTTATGCACAAGGCCCTACCCTCCATCCAACACAAAGACATTTCCATTCTTTTTTTTCTTCTTCTTACTCTCAACCACTTACTCCACCCTCTGACAATTGTTCCCTTTCTCTTTCACAAATCCTCTCGCTTTCATTCACAGACTTGACAGAAAAATAAGAGTGCTGGATAAAACATGGGGTAAGAAAGTGGTTTGATTACAGATCATGCAAAATGGCAAAAAAAAAATACAGGGAAGGAGAGAGTAGGAAAAAATATAAGTGTGCATTTAAAAATAAGGGGGAAAATGACTTACACAGCTTTGTGTCTTTGGTTATAAAGTAGGTCAAACAATTTTCACAGCTTTTCATAGCCCCAACCAAACCATTTTTTTTGTTTGTTTTTGACAAAGACAGTCTACAAAAAGTCTTTTCAAAACATCCCATCACATATTTCATATCTTAACAGGTGCTCTGTACAAACCCTCTTCTCTCTTAATACTTTACAAAATATACATTCAACCTTGATTTCACCTAATGTATGCTTGGCTTTAGTGTTAGCACTATTTCACGGAAAGAAAATTTTCTATCATGGAACTTATTGCCTACTTATTGAGCTCTACTTGTTTGCAAGAGAATACCAAAAGTAATACCTGACAGATTCTAAAATATCAAAAAAAAGTGTATTTTTTTAATAGGTATCTCCATTACATTGTTCATTTACATTATGAAAATAGCAGCCCTGAAATAAATAAATGCAAATACTAAAACTGAACTAATGAAAAAGTATATGATTCATGTCAAAGTATGGTGGCTCTGAGAAAACAACACAAGCTTTTGTTGCAGCATATAACAAGCCAAGGCTCTTGATCTACTCCACTCAAGTCGAGGCGCCCGTCGGCGTCCTCCTCCGCTCTGGGAGGACAAATCCTCTTCCCCACTTCTCCCACAGCTCTCTGGCCTCCACCAGCCCTGGAGTGATACGGGGTGGGGTGGGGTGGGGGCAATCCTTGCTAGATGTTTCATAGGGCCCACGTCACCACACCAGCTCTTCACAAAGTTGCACCACCCCCTTCCAGCAGTTGTTGCCCCAACAAATCAAGCTCTTTGTGCCCTTTGACACAATCTGCTGCACAAGAACAACATGCAGTTTTGTGATGTGCACTGGCACCTCTGCCCCTCCTCCTGCAGCCAAATACAGACCAGAATAAGACATTTTAACAGGGGTGGTAAATGTCTTAATGATGTGAAGGCCCAGTATCAGCAGTGTGCACACACTGAAGCATGGCTCTTGGTGGTAAACAAAGACGTCACGGTTGTTTGCCTCAAATGGAGCTTACTGAATGCAGAGCCGAGCCTTTTGCTTAATGGAGCTAAGGGGATGGTAGTAGTTTCTGTCTTTTCTAACAGGATCTACCACTCCTGTCTGTGGGAGGTGTTTGTTTGAACGTGTGTTTTGGAGGAAGGGGGATCACGCTGAGCTCATGTTGGGCTGATGAGGGATGCTCTGACCCCCCTCGTGGTGACTCAAAGGGGTGCTGTTCGTGACGAGCTGGTGTTGCTGTAGCAGCAGCTGCGGCGATGTGCTGCTACCCTGGCTGAGCTGACTGGACAGCTGGCTGAGCTGCTCCGTGTTGGCCAGCGACTTCAGCACAGCGTTCTCATGCTCCAACATCGAGTTCCTCTCATACAGCTCCTTGATCTGCTCCTTCAACACCTCCACCTCCTCGCGAACAGCATACATCAGATGGCTCTTCACCAAATCCTGAGAGAGAAGATAAGAAAATGGAGACTAAAATTAGCTCACAAGATGACAATAAAGAATAAAATGACCATAAATACTTTCTTAAAAACACATCTTCTCAGAGCTTACAGTGGTATTGTGTGATCTATTTTAGGCTTTATCTTTAGCATCGAGGCATCATTACTGTGGAGATTCTACAACAGCATTTTCAAGATGTGACCTGTCAAACTGCGTGGGCAAGTTTAAGAATTTATGATATTCCAGAGAAGCCTGCTTAAGGCAAATTACTAGCATAAGAAAGAGTATAGGAATGTGTGTCACCTCCACATTTGTTGTGACTATTACAAATGTTGAAAACTCACCATCGCCTGCTCAATTTTGTTATCGATGGCAACGACACTGGCACCAGATGCACTGTAGAGAGACAGAGAGAGAGAGAGTATTACCACATGTTTCAAATTTGATATCACATTCCTTCACATTCAATGGCTGCCAAGTCTCATGCTCAAAGTGCCAAACATGATCTAAGAGATTTCATTGGCATTTCTGAAGTAAAAAAATAACCCCAGGGCTACTTTGTGATGTGCAGATTACCACTCAAACCTGTTTCCAGAGAATGGAATAAACAGATTTGAGATTGAATCACACATACAGACCAAGCGAAAAAAAAATCTAAATAAAGTGTACTCTATATACACTTATGCAAACAGCCTACAGAAAGGATAGGATGATACACAAAGGTCAGACTATGGTAGCAGCAATACTAAAGAAATACAGAACAATACAGAGGGACTGTCTCATGCTAAACACTCCATTGTGTGAGGAGGCAGGTCCTTTAAAGTAAAATACTAAGCACAAGAAGACATTTCTCTTTTTCCTCTGTTAGAATGTCATTAGCTGTACAGAAATTCCACATTAAGCCTAAACATCTTAAGCTTAAAGGTATCAATCTATGATGTTAATACTGAGGTATCAACCCAAAATCCTAAACATCGACATTGTTGTTGCATTCAACAGGAGGATTCAATAGGAGGACATCTCCATTTGAGTTGCTTATGTGACTAAGTCAAAACTAATCTACAAAATTTTACTTAAACACTAATATTTAATAAATAAATAATAAAGCAGTGTCATGCATGAATAAGCCTGATACAATAAGCAAGAAAACATATTATAATACTAAGTTTAGTTAGTTTGAACAATTTAACAAAGATGCAAAAAGAGAAAATGCATCACAGTCACGAAAATAAAAGATCCTTGTGGAAACCCTTGTGGATGTAGTTCGAATTTCTGACTCGCACAGACGGAGAGGTTGGCTCCTTGTGATTCGGGTGCGGCTGATGTCGCCGTCAGCGATCACTTACATTAGCGGTTGAATCTAACCGATAATCATTAATCGACGATAATCGACAAATGTTTCGTGTGTGTGTGCCCCCAACTCTGTCAAATAAAAAATCCCCATCAGAGCAGCGCAGCAACTTGTTTTCCATCCCCCTCCTGCTTCCACGAAAGAAAAAGAATAAACACAAAGGACGATCAACTTACTCCACCACGCTACAGATCCTCATACAACTGAATGACGCCAAGTTTCGGCATTTAATCTCACGGAATGAAAAACAAATCTTCTTTATTCTTTATCCTTCTCAACAGATAACGTTTTTCTCCACAAACAGCTCTCTTGCACAATCACGACCCTGCTCCGACGTGGATGCAGGAAAAAAAAACCACACACATATACACATACACACACACACACACAACAAAAACAAAAAGGACCAATCCGTTTTCAAGCCGCTAGTAGGAGCTCTGATATGTTTCTGAAGCATAAGCGGGAACATAATGTCCAGAGTCCATAATAATGTCTGAATTGAGAAATTGAAAGTTTAAATTATATAAGTCGAACGAGAGAAAAAACAGGACGAGGCGCACGAAAATTGAGAAATCGCTCTCTGGGATGGACACATCATTAAATACACAAATGTTATAGTAGTGAAATATTACTGCACAGTAAACTAAACATTGAATACAACCGATGATCTTCAGTGACGAGTTCCTGCAGATTTATTTAAAATGCCATTAATAAAAAAGGTGGGAGCTGTGATCCACAGCATCACATGGCACTCCATATGGAGCTGCGCTTTATCCATGCGTTTACTTTACGCGTGCTGGGGCGCACGTAGACCGCAGTATGGGCGACCTATGTGACATGTACTACAAACACATACGAAACACGTCACACAACTATGCTGCTGTACCACAGTCAGGGGGAATAGTGCGACATACAGACAGTTGATGGCAAAATAGTTGAAACATGCGGAGCACAGAGCGACAACAAATGTCCACTGAGCAGAATAGTTTTCAGCGAGCAAACGGGCAGCTGCACACGGCTGAGAGTGAAATGTTTTAAATCTATATAAAAGAAACTATGACGAGATAAATCTGTGAAGCAAAGTTTTCAGTAAAGTTTAACAAACCGTAGTGGGATAAGGAAAAACAAAAAAAAAATGTGGAAAAAAGGTCCAAAAAGACACTAACAAAACGAGAAGCGCAGACACGAAGATAATACAACAAGAAATCCTAACAAGCACACACGACACGTCAAAGTCAATTAATCCGATCAAAACAGTGAAGGTGCCGCATATTTAAATCAATTACCTGACGCATCTCGACCTGTAAGGCATCATACGTCCCGAATATGACGGTGAAGTTCCCGGCGAGCAGGGCAGACTGTAGCTCATCTTGCAGCGCATGTTACGAGCTTCTCAAAAGGCAAAGTTTGTCCGATATACTGGTTCACTGTGCGTTTAAAACACTGGTGCTCCGTTTGTTTGAGTAGAATACAAGTGTGTCTTAAAACCCCGCTCGTCACATGGTGGGAAAAAAAAACCCCGAGGGGGTGGAGTTCTGACACTCTCTCGTCCCTCCTCTTCACATTTCATTTACTCCTGGAAGACGCTCGTAGAGTTACAACACATACTGTGAGCCACAAAGTATGAAGTGCCACTCCAGAGGCGCAGGACGACTACTGAGCAGGGAGGCAGAGGGTTTGCATGTACAGACAAAGAGGTCTTAATGTTCCTTTTTGTCTAGCAAAAAGTGTAAACTCCTCAGTTGGCAAAGTGTTATTTTTCAACTATTTTAAGTATTTAGATGTTTCAGAGTTTATCTCTGCCACTTTTCACAGATAAAAGGAGAGTTCCTCCACACAGTGACTGTTCAGTGCAGTTTTAATGTGATTATTCTATGACCAGGGCACTGAGGGAAAGAAACTTAAAATTAAATGGGGGTAGATGACATTTAGAAGAAGTGTGAGAAGCTGATTAATTGTTTCATGAACTGTATATTAGTGAAACTCAAACAAAGAATGCTGTTTTTTAATTGCTGAGATTAAGACTAATAATTAAGACAATGAAACGCTGTGGCACGAAACACCTGTGGCACGAAACGCTGTGGCACGACACTGAATTCTAGTGCTTCTCAAGTAATCAGATTCGTAATGCTGTATTCCACATTTATTCCACTACAGTGTTCTCTCCTGGGGTGATGCAAAGAACAAAACAAGAGAGGGTATGTAGGTATGCTATGTATGTTTTAAATTCCAAATTATTTGAATTCTTGCTCAGTAAAACCCAACAGCTAAAGAAAGTTTATCTGTAGTTTGAAGGTGATCTACAGCATAGAAGATGCAATGACAGCGGGGTAAGTGCGAGGCTGACAAACGACACTAGGAGATAACGTTCCTGCTTTTGAGTCGTCACATCTGGGACAATAAAAAGAGAGGAATGTCCACAAGATCAGACTGGAATGTTTTTATCAATAACAAAAAACAAAACAGACAACAAAAAAAAAAAAAGATATGCAGGTTGAATCGAATTATCTTGTCAAGTGACTGGGACATCCGGTCTGAAGGAGTTAGAAGAGATAAGGAATCCAAAAAAAGCCTGGCTCGTTTGTTGCCACTCAGTATCCAAGGGAAACAAAGCATACTGTACATTTTATTCAAGGAGGAAGACATGTGGCGGTTTATATAAGGCCCACTTGCTGTGTTAACCTCAGCACTGGCCTTTCCTACAGACTGCAGCAGCGCACAAATGCACTCGCCGCCCCCAACAAAGTCTGTAGGACCACAAGGCAGCACATTCCAGCTCAGGACACCTCTGGCCTCAAGGCCAGCTCCACCAAACCCAGACATCTGTGTCAGAGCCACCATCACGCTGGGACATCAACACAGTCAAGTTCCTGAGTGAGGAATGTATCAAAACAGTTCTGTAACCACAAGGGTTTGACAGCAGCTATGTCCAGATTTTGAACCATCAAGCCGACCATTTGATACCAAGCTTGTACCTGCTCACACAGTTACTCATCAGAGATGAGGTGAACTACTTGAGTCCGACTTTGTGTGCAGCTCTGTGTCAAATAATACATACACGGGTGCAAAGTGTGGTGTCCTCAATTTCTGTGCATTTCTCACATGATGTTTTGTAGCATCATAAATCCATTAGGGCAGAGATGCATCGGCACACGTCCCTGCCCCAAAGCATACAAACACTCACTGTGGGGGGTGGTGGTGGACAGCTGAAAAAATTAAACCTCAGCCTTTTAGTGACAGCCCCCCTTCGATGAGTGCATTTCAAAACAATAGCTGGAGGGTGGGGGCTGTAACAAGAGAGCAGAGCGCTCACTGACAGCACACTTCTGTCCTCCTCCAGACGTACAGGGCCGGCTCTCATTGTCCATCTTTAAAGATGCAGTTCAGCTGCTACACCAGAGGAGGTCAGTAGAGGGCCCGGCTCAGCCAGAAAACTTCAGTGAAAACCTACAAATCAGTTTCAGGCAAGAAAAGTTTGGTCATGTCTTCTTAGTGATGACAATGAATTCATTATTAAAGCAGAAATCAACTAGAACCTTCTATTTTATGAGGACTTGTTCTTTGTTAGGCAAAGAAATCCCCCAGAAGTCACAGATTTACCCTTTTTGCTCTTATTCTTATGCCTGCATTTGTAGTTGCGAGGCAAAACTTCCAGAATTACAACAAACTTGCTCTGCAATGTCAGCAAGAAATAAACACAAAATTGTAACATGTTTTAAAGAACTGAAGTGAAAGTGGCTCCTCTATTTAACGTACTGCACGACACTGCAACCGAGCAACTGCTCACTCAATCTGCTCAACTAAGAGAGCAGATAACCAGACAATATACAGTTTACTATCTTACATGACAAAGAAATAAATACAAATCTAACATGGACATGTGGTGATAAAATTTTGTCAATTTTTCATACTATGAGAGACGAATTGCAGACAGTGAAACACAGCATACTACAAGCAAACATTTCTTACAGCATTGGATTTTATTTTTCACCTGTACAGCAGGTGTATGATGACTAACATATAATCACAATGAGTAACATGAAACCTGAATATTATCAGAAAGGAAAAAGTTGCACAATATAAAGGTATACTTGGTATCTGGTGATGCATACTTGAAATTCCTAATAAAAGACTGTAATATTTGCATATTGAACACCAATAGCCACAAAGCAAAGAATCTTGACTAACTGCTTCTGTTCTTATTACAGTGTAAAGCTTCAAGCTACAAGTAACAATTGCACAATACTGTCAATATGTTTATACCTGTCTCTGAACATGGTGGCATTTTCAGATTCTATATTGTAGCGAGCCTGAGACAATTGAGACTAAACAAAACAGACGTCAGGGAATTCTTGTCTGGACATGGAAGTTTTATTTTTCCAGAACTAAATCAGAGTCGTGAGTAGGCGTGTCTCCTGCCACCAAGCTTCCTCGTAAACAGACCAAACGTACTGTCCCACTCACACTCTCATACACAAACAACACTTCATTCTGCGTATGTAACATGCTTCAAGTTCAAATGTTTGTCCTCCACTACGACATGGACACATCTAGCAGACACCCTGGTGGATGAACTGGACAACAGGGAGCATGAGAAGAAATCAAGGTCCTCAAGGGTTTAATACACTAAAAGATAGGAATTATCAGGAGCGGATGAGTTTTATCCATCACTCTTAATTTAAATGGATTATGAAAGACCTTGTTATTTTAGCGTGTCCAGGGGCTAAAATAACTGTTGGCAGATGTTTGTTAATGGTTGCTGAGCCACATAAATGATGTTAAAGAGCCACACTGTAAGGTAACCATCAGACTCCATGTGCAAACACAGCAGGGGATCTGGGGCAGGGGTTCCTTCAGCCTTAAGTAATCACTGCCAAAATGGTTCAACAGACCTGATCTTCAGCATCCACCATGAACCTTGATATCATATTTCACTACTGTTTCTTCATTTCCCTGAGTGAATGACCCTGTGCCACTTGTTTGACTCAAGGTGGCTTAATGGGCCCTTCACACATATAGAAGCAAAAATGCTAGAACAGAGACAGCTGCTATTAATTGTAAATGGGAATAAGTGGGAGCACTGAGCTTGAGATTCAAAAAGCCTCCAGCTACACTACAGGGAAAATTTGAGAGAGGCTCAGCTTTGTGTGGACATCCCTTAACGCAGTGCGAGCAGCCAGGTGAGAGCCAATCACAATTTTCTGATTCCAATGGCAACCGAAGCACAGAGATGTTTACTACTTCATCAAGCAAAGGGAGTTACATTTCAGCATGTCCGTAAGAACCAACCTGGATAAAAAGGAGGAAATAAACCAATTGATGACGTTACGGTAAACTATGGGCCTGATAACTGGGAGTAATCAGATATACATCAGAAATGCAATAATCGAAACACTCTGGGTTTACATGTTTCAGTCCATTATCAGATTTCTTTCAGAGTACGTGCGCACGCAGCGTCATAAGACTTTAGACAGCGACTGTTATTTTCAAAACATCTGGTCTTGTCTGGTGGAACATGGCAACGTCTACAGACTAATCCTAAAGCCAATAGCCTGTAAAATAGGCTACATGCTGCCGCTGTCCTTCATTTGTACTGTATGAGAAAACAAATTGGCTTTCATAGGGCAAACATTTGCCCCTTACAATGTGACTATGTCACTTCCATTTTCTTCTATTCGTTTTCTTTTTACACATGTGCAGATGTAAAAAAACTAAATAAATCAGATTAACTGGTATACATGCACAAAAACAGAGTATTAGGGAGAAATCCAGGTGTCTTCATCAGATTTCTCATAATCAGATAACTGCTGTTATCTGATAAAGTCAATTAGATTGTGCTGTTTACATGATCACTTAATAATCTGATAACTCCAGAAATCGTATAATGATCAGATTTTTAGTGTGCATATAAACGGGCCTTATGTGTTGAGCACAACACATCCCTAAAAATACAGACTCCTGAGAAGCCAGATACTGCAGACTACTCTGTGTCTGCATGTGTGAACGCACCCCACTGAAACAGTGTTACAAGTAATAGTGCTACTCCTAAGGCTTTAATGGGAAAATCCTGGCACCTCTCTGTTAACGAGCCACTGTGGTGAAGAGAGTCTTTATCATGAGATCAAGAACTTAGCCTCATTTGTGCCTCCTCTCTGAAGTGCATGGTTTGGGTCAGCCTAATGTCATTAAGCAGTATGCTACAGACACTGATGACAGTGTAAGGATTTTACACTTTTGTCATAACAAAATTGTTTTCTCTATCTGCAAGATAGAACTGGACTGTGTGGCAATAAAACAGTCGTCACAATTTTTTTAATAATCATTCATCATTCATAATCATGAATCAATAAATTGAGGAATTAGCAGATTAATCACAAGTGTAATTGATAGCTGCAGCCCTAAGAGTGCTGAGTTGGAGGTAGAATGCATAATTTGCAACTCTCCATCACAAATTACTGTATGGGCAACTACGGGTATACATGTCATTTGACACTCTGTTGGTTCAGAGTGTCTGTTAAATGGTAAACAGCAGCAGACTGTGCTTATATAAGGCAGTTCCCAGGTGTGAATGCCCTTAAATGAATAATAATAAGGACTAAGACAATGCTGAAAAGGGAACATGTGTGGTCAGAAGACTTTTCCTGGATAATTAAAGGTCAAATGTCAGAAAATGCTGCCATCATACAGTGCAGTGTTGGTGTCCATTAGGTGGTTTAAAATCTTTGGTAGTTATCTTTGGTCTAATCTTTGGTATGTTCATGCATCATGTTGTCCTACACAATGGCATGTCATGTCAAGTCTATCAAAGCTCTGCGCTTAGTGATTTGGCTCGGGGAGAAGAGGAGTGGGGGTCTCCTGTATTAAGTAATCCATTCAATATTGTGTACTCATGAGCTTTTAAGGAAGACCTTGAAATTGAATTGGGCCTCTGCGTACATGCCCTGCAGCCTGTTAGCAATTACAAACTTTTTTGTGTGTGTGGCTATTATTTGTATGCAGCCAGGGTGACATGAGTTAAAGCTACCAAGTTTTAATAGATGTGAAACTGGTGCTGAATTGAAGATGCAGAATGTCATGGGGGAATAAGAAAAATCAAAAAAATTACAAAATAAACAAATGCAGAATTTCAAAGGCTCAGTTCTCACCTATCGGCACATTAAGAGTGAAACTGCAGCTTTCCCACGCTTAACTTTCCTCCTGCTCTCCCTATAATGAAACGTTTGTTTCTGTGTCATAAACAGTGGCCACATACCTGGATTGGATCAAATAACTCTCAGAGGCTGAGTGTGGGGCAACTAATCAGGTGTGGTCAGTCTGAATATAAATCCTTTTTTTATTGTCCATAATCATGAAGTTCACCATTGTGAGTAGAGGACAATAAAAGGGGCTGCTGCCGCTTTATTTGGAACCAATCTCTGCATCACAAAGAGTTGATTCAGCAGATCGACTAATCACTTTTTTCAAATGTTTAGTAATGCTAATGAGTAGAAGTTGTATTTTAGTTAAGAGAAAATAAATTAATCTCTTGTGTATATTTATATATATACACAAGATATATATATATATATATATATATATATATATATATATATATATATATTTTTTTTTTTTTTTTAAAGTATAAAATTATATACAAAGTGAGCTTATAAAGACAAATAATTTTGTGAACATGTGAGTACAAACTAAAAGTTACACATTTCAATATTTTTTTTGGCATAAATCTAATTTATACACACTAGACATCCACAAACTTAAGACTGCTCATGATGTGTCGTCACACTCTTACAAAGAATAACATACAGCCCCCTGAAATTTATTCTGAACATTATTTTACAAGTTCCTTATTTTTATCCTTATGTGAGCCCAAAAGAGTTTCAGCATTAGAGCGGCATTTTAAAGATACATACAAGCATGTTTCGATGCCCACAGTGGTCGTAAAAACTTGTACAAAATATCACGGCTGGTTATGCAACAAGCTCAAGTGATGTAGGGGCACGGCGTCCAGCTGAAGTTTTACATTTTTCACAAAGCAATCATTTTGAGGAATGCTCCATTATGCCCTCCAACTGTTTGTGAGCAATCCCCTTTTACTTCCAACAAGCCCAACCATGCAAGACAGTTGGCTCAGGACAAAAGGATATGGAATGAGGCGGCTCCCTAGGGTTTACCTGCAGTTAGTTGAAAGGTTTTGAATAAAGCTGCACTGTAACCACATATCCCAGAGGCAAAGAGCTGGATAAAGAACAAACAGAAGCGCTGAATCTATTGCCCACCACAATGACACATGCTCAACTGCTACTGTTGTTGTATATAAACATCCACATCTCTTCTGGAGCAGTTCACCTTAAAGAAAATGGCCACGGACTTTGGTACATCTTATACTCGTAGTGGTAAACTAAACAAACTCTGGATTCTTACAGTACTACAGTTACATTTGTTTTATTCTACAAATTATCTTTCTGAATATACCAACATCTGTAACAGATGGAAGATACTCACATTTCACTTATACAATGATGTATTATAATGAATCATATAACTCATAACTCATCCCTTTAATTTTGACACATAAATAACAACTGGAAGCAAAAACATAATCTTTACTGTGCACCTCAAGATAAACCACAGTGACAAGGCAGCAAAGAAATCTGCATTAGCAAAATATCCCTTCCTCAGAGCAGAGGTTTTACAAAATGTTTCTTTTATTTCAAATTTTATTTTGACCGCGGGATTCATTTTGAGAGATGAATGTTGTCCCAGGATCAACCATGGCCCAAAAAAGTATATGTTACTTGACAGTACTGTTGACAAAATGCACCTGGTTGAGGGTAAACATTATACGCTGTCCCACTGTGCTCAAATGCAGCAGATACAGGAAAAATTCTAATGACAAATATTTTTGCAGCTACCCTGGGATTCCCTAAAAAGATCACACTTGCCTTGTGACTATTTTCTCAGACATTCCCATATCTCATTGAGAACTTGATGAGCTAACCACACATTCAACATGAATAACTTAAATGATAAATTTACTTCTACCGCAGTATGCTAATAGGCAAATAAATAACATCTCAGCAGACAGATAATATTTGCAGGAAGGATGAATACAATCATATAGAGAGATCCTTAAAGAAAACACTTCAGAGTGCAAAAGAACCAACACTGGGTTGACAGTTCACATTTTAGCATGATAATAACCCAAAGCATACAGTTTAGACTACACCAGAGTCGGCTCAAGAAATCTCTTACTGTCCTCGAGTAGTCACAGCCCAGACCTAAACCACAACATGTAACAGACCTGAGGAAAGAATGGGATACATGTCAAAATCTAGGCGTAAGAAACTTGTAGACACTTGGGCAAGAAGATATGGAGCTGAAATTGCACCTTAAGGGTCTTCTACAATATATAATGATGATGATATAACATGTCTGCCTTTTTGCAGAGATAAAACTGTGCTAAACATGCCATGGTGCGAGAGAAACCTGAGCACTTAATCCTAGTGACTGACAGAACACATACACTGAAAGTGTCACTAGATCAGAGTGTCACAAGATGCACACAGGCACATACTGCAGTGCCATGCTTCTTCCATGCACTACCCACTAGCAGCACCTGAAATGGCCGGCTTGACAGGTCACTTTATTATGTTGTTAGACTCTAAATGCCATTTTTCTTTTAACAAATGAGAAAGTCTACCAGAGGAGTGGAATAAAAACTCATTCAAATTATTGAAGGCAAAAAAACAAAAACTATTTTTCCCCCCTATCATTTTATCCGAGTAATTGCAGAAATGGAATCATAATTATTATTTTACCCAGGTCTATCTAAAATTAATATATCAGATTTTAACTTTTAAACAATGATAACTGACCATAAATGTGAAACTGCCCTGATACCTGAACACAAAACAAATTAGACTCCTCTAAAAACTCATAACAAAGTCTCACACAGTTACCCATCCGTTACCGACGTAAAAAATTACACTTTAGAAATCCATAAATAGCTGAATGACAAGTTAAAATAGACATTTCCTGTAAGGTGCGCTGGGTTATAAGTGGTGCACAGTCTGGTTTAGCCAGCCAGTCCAGGCCACACATGCACACATCAACACACCCGAGTCCATACCTATTGTTGAACGGCTTTGACCCTTGTAATCTGCTAGGCTGGAAAGCCTGGTAAAAAGCAGTGGATGGGTTCCTGCATTTTAAATGGAGGAGGAAACAGAGACAAGAGAAACATGAGTAAAGGAAGAGAATATACTGTATACCCTGATGAGAGGAAGAGAGAGGAAGAGAGATGAAAGAGAGAGACATGTTTTGATGGAGAGGATGTCAATGAAAGAATAGAGGAAGAACCTGAACCACACTGACAGGGTCAGGGGAAATGATATATCCCAGGTTACCTTATTCAGAAATGACATAATGCAGCTAGGGCTGGGCGATATGGACCAAATATATTTAAGCTGAATGGCGAAATACGATATATAGCTTGATATTTTTTGACCTCATAAAGTAATTACAAAAAGACAACTATGAGACAAATGTTCAGGTTCCAAATGTAGTTATATTTATTTTTATCGTTATTTTATTAATGAAAAAAAGCTGCATTGCTGATTAATTAATTAAGAGTTGTTAAAAAAAGAAAGTCCCCTATTATGCACCCCATAAAGCTGTGTTGTTCTACTGTTAAAGTAGTGATTATGTCTTCAGCAATATGATAACCTACTGTTTTGGTAATGTAGTTCCACTTCTCGCTTTTTAAATCTTTTGAGTCTCTTAAACTAGTTTTGTGATGTGGTTTGTTTGGGCCAGAAGGGTTGAGGCGACTTTAACGGCCGCAGTGGCAGCACGCAGTTTAGCACACTGTTCGTACTCATCTTATGGCGCTGTTTTAAGATTTGAAGTGCTCAAAACCTTTCTTAGAACTTGTGTTCTGTCTTTTCTACATAACAAATTCTGCTGCTCATCTGATGCTTGGAATCTGAATAGGACACATGATTGAGCTACGGCTTTTACGTTTACCAACCTGCTCCTCTCCTCCTCATTGCCCCTTATGCGTTCTTCCTTTCTCCGCTGCTTTCTTGCAGCGCTGTGAAGGGGCAGGCTGTGAGCTGTGTTCAGAGAGGGAGGGGCTGTCTGTGAGTTGTCAGACAACAAAACAAGAAAGAGGCAAAAGAGCTCTATCGAGTTTTACCATAGCGTCTCATTTCATATCGCATTTAGAATTTATATTGATAATTTTAAAATATCACCCAACCCTACATTTAGCTAATTTATTATAGGCACTTTTTCCTTAACTCTATCGTTTCCTTGTATTCACATGCGGTCTTGTGGACCCCCACAACGCGGCAGGGGAAAAGTTGAAGAAAGCTAAACGTCTTGTATTATGCTTTTTGCAAATATGCTCTGACAGAGTTCAGCGACAGTAAGGCAAGAGAATCTCGAGATTGTCTTGATTCCATCTGGTCTTTTGTGTGTGTGTGTGTGTGTGTGTGTGTGTGTGTTTGGGGGGCCGATTATGGAAACAAAACGCTAAGCACAATCTACCCCCAGAACTCTCGCTTTACCACAGCCCCAACAACTTGTCACTGAACGTGTGAATGCTCCATTATTACTAATACTTTGATGAACATTGTCATCCATCTCATGAGGTGGAAACCAAGAAACATCACATTTAATGGTTTTGGGGAAAAACAGGGCAAGTTAACAGCTGGACATTTGTTACAATTTGGACAAGTGAATGCTTCTGACAGGCACTTCATGTTCATGTCAGTCATCCTGTTGTCTGCACTCTAAGTGTAAAACTTTGTTTGGGAGGTTTGTCAGACAATAAAAATAAATGGGCCTACAAAACTGTAAACTGGACAGTTTCACAACATACAACACCCTGGGGGGTGAAAACCAAAAGCAGGCAGTAGAAAATAATTCCTTTACGCAACTAGAAAAGTGAGGTTAACCATCCACTACTGTACTGGTTGACTGTCAAGAGCGATTTATAGCTGAGATTCCATATCTGAGCCCATGACAGATTTATCTCTGCCACACCCCATCGAACAGCAGCGCAAACTGTCGAGTTTCCTCATGCAGTGGTGAGGTATTTAGACACTGCAAGTTTAAAGAGCTCACAAACAACAGACTCAAACACAACAGCTATGAGCCTCTCTAAACAAGCCAAAATACCTTGTTTTAATTGGGACAGGGGGAGTATTGTATGCATGATGGGTTCATCAGTCCCAAAGAGAGGTAGATGTATATAAAGAGAAGCTGAGCGATAAGCTACAATTTAAAACGAACAAGGTAAAGACAAAGAAAAATCAGGGCAGATAAAAAGGTGGGATATCATCCCACCTGAACCTGCTTTGGCTACCCCACCTTTTGCAGAAAGAAATGCAGGACTGACATAGAAAAATATTTTCCAGTTTTTTCACATTGTGTACAGCATATTGTTACAGCGTATGTAATTGTATAATAAAATTAAAACATAAAAATTATTTTCCAAAACATTTTAGTACTAACTAAAATACAGGTACAATGGAAAGTACACCAATCTAATCAGGTCTTTAAGGTAGATTGGTGAGATAGAAGCCACAGCCTGTGTACAGCATTTTTAAGAACTCTGGGAGTTTGACAATATTCTGCAACAAGTTCAAAACTCCAGAGGGTGCACACATTAACTAACTGATTGTGCTGTATATGCGAAGCTTGACTTATAAAGTTAATTTGTTTTTAATTAAATAATGCATAATGTGGCCTGAGGTAAATGGTTGAAATATTCAATCACTGTCTTGTCTTTTACAGTATATACTATATATTAAGGTTTTCCAGGTTTACTGGTATATTGCTGTGTTTGTTGTAGGGTGAATGAAGGCATGTTTGCATGTCAACTTCACTGAATTTTGAATAAGCCACATGTTTCTCTCACTCGCTGCATTACTAGTTATGGTTTGCGTTAAACTCTTAAGTAGATTCTGAGGGTTAGGGAATTATTTTATAAATTCAGTGTCGTCAGTGAGTATTCATGTTAAATAATCAAGATGTCGTAAATATTGAACAAAATAATGGTTATGATCTTTGCCATAATTGAGCAGCCCAGCTGGTGATACAGTGCTCTGTCACATTTGCACTTAGGGAATCAGACTATTATGATAACAACATATGTGAAACTCCATAGTAACCTTAGACATCTGTCAAATTTATAAATTAATAAATTGAACATTTCACTGATCAATTTAATTAAAAATAAAGTTTATCCTAAAGAAAAACTAAAAGTATTACTTTACTCATTTAGAAAAACTGTCTGTGTAAAGTTCTGTGTACTAAACTGCAGCAGTAGTCTTTTATTTCCTTTTTTATTTTAAATACATGCTAGAAAGATGTTTTGCAAGACATCAAGAGTTTTCTACAGCAGAGCACAAACACTGCCTAGAGAAGGTATTTGTTTATGACTTTAACTACCAACACAGATTATAAATGTCATTGTACTTTGAGAAAATGTGGATTAAAGCACTGTCAAATAGTGTACTATGGTCTGTTACAATCTGAGTAAACATCCTGCAAAAAGAGTCTAAAATGGGTCTCACATTGGGTGAGCCGCCTGAAGCTAAGTGACACACACTGTCAGATCTAAGAGGCCGTTCCCTGGTCTCATGACATGTGCTTGACAAGGGATTTAGCAGCCAGAACTTCTGTCAATAGAAAAACTACTTTTGTTATGTTGTAACCCTTCTTCCTATGTGAAGTGCCTGTTAACTCACGTCAGGACTATTTACAGCAGTATCCAAGATTTAGGATATTGCATAATTTAATAAGTGATGATAGTGGTCTAAGAACAAAAGTGGTTATTCAAACACTAAAATACTATCTATTACATGTGATATAACTACAGAGAGGGTTTGATAATGTTCCAACTCCCTGTTATGGAACAGGAACTTATAAAAACAAGGGCCAATAAACATCCCTGTGCTCTGACAGGTTAACAATTATGAGACAACATACAAAGTAAAGAACAGAGTTTGCCTTTAAACCCTATTCAATCAGTAAGCTGCCTGAATGAACACATGCTCCCGCAGGTCATTTGAGGAATGCGGCTGCCATAGTGGAAGTACATCCAATTTACATCTTCTTCATTTAAAACAACTTAAAAACAAAAGGTAATTCTGTCCATAAAATCAACAAAAATAAGGACTAATCTATAAGGCAGAAGGACACAAAACAGCACATATGTATAAAACACTAGTTTTTAATCTGGAAGTTGAGTCACGGCAATTCGACTTCTTTCTCCTTAAGTTCTTTCCTATTAGTTTCGACCTAGCAAGAAAGAAGTCTGGTGCCATGACTCAACTTCCAAATAACATCTCCTGGATGATTAAGAACCTAACCTACACCAGGTTTTGAACTTGTTTTTCTGAAATATATATTCCTGCAACAGGCCTTAAGATGTTCCTGTATGCACACAGAACTGAGGAGACCTCACGCACATCCATGCACAGATGTGACAGTACATTGTAGATCATACGCAATCATCATGTCATGTTTACAAAACTCTCTTCCTATTCATATCATACAAGTTCAATTAGCTGAGTTGTGTGTCTCATGATTCAGGGGAGGCTGAATAAACTGGCCTGTGGGATGAGACATGACCCAGCAGTAGAAGTTGTTCTTCTCATAATCCAGTGTTTAGGAGATGCCGTGGGAGAGACAGGAAAAGGCTCAGTGGCAAACAGGGATGTGAACCTCTGCATGGGCCCAAGCCTGCAGTCATCAGGCAAAGTCCCAGCCGTGTTGCTAACCACCACTGAAAACACAACCCCGCCCATTCTACTATAGAAAGCTACAGCACACAGGACACCAGACGAGGGCTTTCTAAGTTTGTAACTCAACTTACAAAAGTTAAATAAGACCACAGCTCAAGCTTTAATGATGTTAAAATCCTACTTCAGCAAAGACTGGAAAAATGTAAAGTCAGAGAAAGACAAGTGATGACAAGTATGTCACACTAATATAAGCATTCTCTTAAGTGGAGGGTGTTCATTTCTGCTCTGGTTACACATAATTGTTAACATGAGCACTGATGAGTCAGTATAATTCAGGATGTGGGGTGGCTCATTGAGCTGGGTGGCAGCTGATAGCATCAGCATGAACCTACAGTGCCACTCTATCTGCTCAATTTGTCTTAGTAAAGCTAAAGTCGGTTAAATAAAGTGTAGAATTGGTTTCTGAAGCATGACACTGGCCCAGTGAACTCTGCCAGGTCTGTGTGTCCAGGCTTGTCAGCTGCTTTGTAACAACACTGGCCTTACACTCACCAGCGAGTTTTCCTGGGGTCAAGCAAGCACATGATCTGACAGAAGGAACTATACAAAACATGGAGATCCGGACACTAAACCTAATCATACATTAGTACCTTTCTTAAAAATGTTATTCTTAAAGCTTAAAATCCCTGCTGTCTTGTTTCCAGCTAACCATCAGTTTTACCAAACCTTTAACCTAGTAGATTCCATCTCAACATAAACTAAACACTGTCTTTATTATTTTTATGGAAACATACTCATGCACTTCTCCGGGTAATATACATGGCCCCAAAAGGAGTCTCACTTGTAACTATATAACTATTATTGCAACTGTTCAACCCTAAACTATGGCTTTGATCCAAGGTCTTGCCAACTGTTGTACAGCTGGATGCTCAAGCATTTATATCTCCATGCAGTGAAGCACTAGCAGATTCCTGTGACAAATCACAACCACGTCCTTGTACATACCATACACTGGGTGTGTCCTGTGGCGATACATGCACTGCCCTATGTGAAACTTTCCTCAGTCTGAAGAAAATGAAGTTTGTAGGCTGATTCATGCTTACTGTAGAGCAGGGGGGGCTACACATCTCAACTATGTCATTATATCCAGCACAGGGCCCGGCGTGGGCCTTGCGCATGCTTCTTGATTTTCGAACTTCCTTCTCCACCTCCCTCCAACACACACCAACATAAGATGACCAATGTATGCGTAAAGGCCAAAAACACTATATAATCAAGTAGAACACAGCACACAACACCGTAATCTATAAAAAGATTACATACCAAAATTCTACAGTTTTAATCTAGAACTGTAACGTTCAACTCTTTCAGTTGTGTCTATGCAACTCCATGCAGATAGTGGTGGGTTAAAATAATTACAGCTGAGTACAGAGGGCCATCCAAACAAATAAAACCTATATTTTATTGTCTCTGGAGGCCTCTCACACCCATGAAAATTTGAGGGACTATAACACTGTCAAACATGTTTGTTGCAATCCGGGTTCTGTGATAAAATGTCAATGCACTGCCCTTCCTGGTTTCAGCTGCTATTCATCAGCTGAGGTTAACTCATTGACAGCACAGGAAGTGGTAGCAGAATATTTTCCATTGTCTGCTATGGAGTTTTTGGGCTGACCTCATTCTAAGGGTGGCAAAGTGGCAGAACGCAGCATAGAGGAAGCAGAAGAAAAAAAAAACAACTGTACTAAATGCAGAAATCAAAAAGATGGTTGCTAAAACTTTAGCCCCATAATTATGGATGAAACAAGGACACCAGTTTGAATAACATGTTACTTTTTACAGCTATAGGGCGGATAAGAAGAACGATGAAATGGTATGTGAAACAATGTTAAGGCAACCAATTAAAGAGCTTAATGTGATTATTATACTATCATTATCCCATTTTCTAATGAAATCAAGTGCTGTCTGATTCACAGCAGCAATATGCAGCACGTTCAATCTGGTTATGCAAATTATTTCATAAGGAGTAGTATTTACATACACTTATACATAATCACGTAATTACAGAAGGTTACATGTTGTAAGCAAGGTAATCAATTAAATCCACTCGATGGTCTCACTGAGTGAAACAGAGGGCACATTTGGGAACCTATGACAAATCAAACCGGATTCAGTGATTAGCCAAGGTACCAACAGTTTGACATTGCTTCAAATGAGTGAATAAAACACTATCAGTCTACCCAACCACAATGACTCACGTCCGTTTCCTTGCAAAAGCCTGCTCATTGTAAGATACTGGAGGAGGTGTGGGGCAGAAAGCACTTCAACGCTGATGAGAGGACACACGAGACAAAGTCGACTTGAGAAAAAGAAGAGGAAGAAGATGACAGAGGAAGCATTTGACAGAATATGAAAGTGAACATCAAAGCAAAGCAGGAAACCGGGGTTCTTACAAAACCTGTGCTTTTCTCAGCTGAAGAGAAGAGAAGAAAAAAAACCAAGAAGGACTTGCACGTCCCTGGATGTTAGATTTAAGTTACAGCGCAGATATGACCATAATTGGTCTTCACAGCAGGTTGGGCTTGTAACTCAGAACTTTCACTCAAGAGTTAAACCAACCTACAAAATCTGACAAGACCGACTAACTTAGTGTGAATAGAAATTTATAATACATTATATATATTATATATATACACACACCAGTAACAAATTTATTTTTAATTCACTGTTTAATAGTCAATATTATTAATAATATTAACATCACATAGTAACAATATGGAATTTATATTTTAGGGGTGGGGGGAAAAAAAAATCGATACAGTATAGTACTTTTGTATGGTGATATTGGATCGATACAGGGACACAAAATATCGATATTTTTATACCAATTTAAAGAAATCTAAACTTTTTTTGTTCAAAATAACTAATTGCACAGTAGTCCGCATATTTGCATTCTGTTAAGTTGGAAAAGCTGTAATACAGACAGTTTGTCAGCAATAAGAATGATTGAAGCGAAAGACAGGATTTTTTTTGACTAGTTTAAAAGTATTTTGACAAAGTTTACTTTTATGGACATAATTTGCTGTAGAAAAAAAATGTGATAATCACAATATATCGTATCACAATACAAACGCAATAATATCGTATTGCGAGTCTGAGTAGCATAAGTATTGTGATAATCGGGCGATTCCCACCTCTAAGACGTGTGTGTACAGGCCAGACGTTTGGACACACCTTCTCATTCAATGTGTTTTGGGGTGAGCTGGACCGCAGAATGAAGGCAAAGGGGCCAACAAGTG
>JAUYWH010000020.1:14252953-14293426 GCA_034779795.1 Ctenopoma multispine | reverse complement strand
TACCAATGTAAATGGTCATGAAAATAAAGAAAACAACATTGAATGAATTGAATGTGTCCAAACTTTTGGCCTGTACTTATATATATATATATACACATATATATATACACATGCATATATATATACATACATACATATATACATACATACATATATACATACATATACATACATATATATATATATATATACATATATATACATACATATATATATACATATACATATATATACATACATATATATATACATATACATATATATATATATATATATATATATACACACACATACACACACATATACACATACACACATATATATAAATATAAATGACTAATGCATATTTGATCTTAATCTTTGCCACAAAGGCCAGACCAAATCAGCCTTAACATATTCATTTCAGCCTAGCTGTGATTTGACTCACTGTGTGGACTTGGTACCCACAGACAGACTTTCACCCCCCCACCCAGGAAGCAGGCTTGTAGGCACTGGAGAAAAACTGAGGGTAGTAACTGATTATTGAAAGAGACACTGAATAAAAGCACCATGAACCTGGAGAGGAAATAATGAGCAGCCTCTAAAACCTTACTCTTCTAACTTGGAGCCCTTCTTCAATTCTCACAAACCCACACTTTCATATAACAACGCACACACAAACAGGATTATAGAACAGGCACCGACACCCATTGAAAGTAGGCAAACACACAGAGAGAGGATAGATGACTCAAATGCAGCTGCCTGCCATGTTTTCCACACATCCTCATTACTCACTATTCAGACATCTTGAACTCCAGGAAGCCCTAGGCACTGAAACCCGTTGTTCAACCCTTGCTTCCCACTCTGAAAGACTAACTGCTCGACATTTTCATATCAACAAATCTTAGGTTAGAGTTGAAGACTTTCACACAGATAACAGATACTTTAATAATCCCAAAGGTATCAATTCAGCGTTACCACAGCGTTTACTTGACGTAGATGGTCCTATACATATTTTACGTCTAAAGCCTGAGTTCTGATCTGTCATCAGCTTTAAAAAGACATATACAAAAAGGCACTGTCCCACAACTGCTGAATCACACAACTACTGCATTAGTGATTTACATTTACTTTCTTTTTTTACTTTCTTGTTCCCCTTCCCCTCTATCACAAGTGCATTATTTCCTGTGAAGTACAATTTTTTTTCATACATGCAAATTATGTCTTTTATCTCTAATTAGAGTTATTATTGCTAGTATAAATTGCAAGTTATAGAAAAAGGCAACAAAAAAGACAAACTGATATGGGGCCATTTCCGCCTAACGTGTCCAGAATCATTTGACATTTGCAGAGAAACTGTCCTTTAAATAGACTGAATTTTTCACTTCCCTAATTCTGTATCAGAATATCTGAGTTTCCTGTAAAGCAACAGGGTAAAAGACAACAAAATTGGAAAAAAAGTAACACTGACAGTAAGTTCAAACTTAGTTTGGACCAACTCATCAGTGAATGGGCTTTTACTTTACCTTATATTTAAAGTCTCATTCATACCACATGCATTATTCTGCAGTTTTAGAAACAGCAGTGACTGTAAGTGAGTGTCTCAACAAGCAGCCAGAGTGAGCTAGTTAGATGAGCAACAGAGCTGCAGGCTACAGGAGCTTAGTTAAGAAATAAGTTCTTATTAAAATGGCTTTTTAAGTACAAAAACAACAATGTTTTATTCTTGAGCTGTAACTAATAATTAATGAATAATTCATCGTTTTGTTCATTGCAATTCCCTTGACACCAGGATTACAAGTCCAGATTGTTTGATTTTTCTACCTTACAGTCTAAACCCAAAATAAAAAGTACTCTCATGCAAGGCAGGGAAAGTCAGCATTATATAAATAATCATAACAATTTTATTAATTATCAATCAACTAATTGACTGTATCGATGGAATTGTACCTGGATCAATTATCCATCATGAAAAATAATGATAAAATCACACATGGAACAAAAAATTGCATGTTTTTGTTTACCACAATACATTCTCATCAGTGAATAACTGCAAATAGGGATGGAGATATAGACCTAAAACTATATCATAATATTTTCTCATGTTAACATCATAAGTACTATTTAATAGTATCCTTTTGGCTATGCGTAAAATCAGCAGACAGTGTTCAAAGTCAAGTGAAAACAACAAGTCTGAGCATAATCAAATACCAAAAAACTAAACGAAATAAACCAATAAAGTAACTAAAATGGAATATGAATGAAACATTTCCTTCACAACAGAGTGTGTGGTCAATACTCTATCATTCGCCTGAATTCGTCCTTGTCAACAGTTAAAACTGGCAACATGCCTTACGGTTTAGCCTTTAACCATGCTGTTCTGTTTGTAGACTAATGGGAGATGCCCAATAGTCAGTATCACGATATTGACAATGTGACAAAATTCTTATGGGGAGGAATTATCACAATATATCATGGACAATAGAATATGGTATAACCCTAACTGCAGAATCACTGTTAAAATCTCCAGCCAAAGCTGTGACATATACACTGGAACACCTAACCCCTCAGCTTAACATAGCCCCCTTCATTATGTACTAAGTACAGGCTGGTAGCAAGGACCTCTCAACAGTTTTCCTTAAAATGAGTCAATGCATGTTTAATATACAATGACCACTGAAAAGACACCATTTAGCAAAAGACAAACACTAACGATTTGCACACACTGTCCTCATTCCTGGAACAATCTGCAACACAGGCTGCGGCCTATTCAATGGCCATGTTTCCAGCACAAACTGAGTTAGTTATGACAGGCCGCCAGGAGCGTGGTTGTTTACTTGCTTTGGCAAGTCCACTCTAATTGGAAGTGATCCCCTGACCACATCTTGCTGAGATAACAGGGTGGGTCCTGTTATGCTAACATATTCAACCACTTTGCCTCACACCGCTAGATCTTTTGCTTTTTATTAAAATGAAAAAAATGTAACACACTTGAAGTTTTAAAAATCGAAGTATTAACTGTACCATCGTAAAGGGAAATTGTTTGTGTTCTGCCTCTGTGCATGAAACGACTGTTGTTTTTGGAAAAAGGAACTAATTAGATGAACCTATTAGATGAGCAGCTCCAGGAGACATCATTAAAAGCCAACACTGGTCAGTTATTATACTATAAAATTTTGGTCATCGTTCAACAACAAAACGTGCACCCCATTTAAAAGCAAAGACAAGAGAGGTATAAAGTGAGACTTCTGATGACGGCTCAGCTCCCTTGGTTAATTAAACCAGAAAATACAATAAGGTGAATGGGAAATGCATCAGCATTTGAAAAGCAGAGAGGAGGAGGGTATTAACAGGTCAATTAGGGATACACAAAAAACAAGAGGCAGAACAGGCACATTAGACGGAAACAGACAGGAGACAGGCCAGTTGTCCATCCCAAAAACAGAGCCGGTGCTGAACTGTCTGCCCAGCCTGCGGCCCAGAGTGTCTGACAATCACGGTCATTCAAGGTTTCTGGAATGTGTCCCCTGGAAGTTCAGGCAGGTCAGGTATCTATGGAAAATAAACTGTTTCCTGTTTCCAGGAACTGCAATAACCAAAGTACAACCCCCAACTCACACACACACACCTCATCTTAAACCTGGCTCTCCATCCCATGCTGTCCTCACTCCCTCCCTCTTTGTGTAAAACTGTCAAACTGCCATGAGGTAACGTGGAGGGAGGTGCTACAGTCAAAGTACTGGGCATGCAAACATTTAGCTTCTGATTTACTAAGATCTCAATACTCAAGTACTAAAATGCATGCGCAATCTTAAAAAATTGTGCATTTTATTTTTTAGCCGTGTTGCGGGTGATTTAACAAGAAAAGCCATATTTTAATGTATTTTGCATGTTTGGAGAGGGACCAGCATAAAAACAAGAGGAAATTCGATCAGGAGAAATTAAAGCTGTTAGTAGGAGAGGCTAATAATCATTTTGATGAGCTACAGGAACAGAATTTCAGTATTACAGGTAGAAACGCTTTATGGTAATATCGCTCCTATAACTCTCGGGAACCCAGCAACTAGATCAAACTAATTTTTAATATTACACTATAATAACGCGTGAAAAACAAAATATAGTTTTTAAATGATTGTTACATTTATTAAGGGAAATACCTGCCTTGGCTGGTTTTTGGGTTAAGTCTACTCCTTTAAATAACACAGTCCATCCATGTGCAAGCCTTTCATAGATATTAAATTCAGACGTAATCCCAGCCACTACAAAACACTTCCAAGCTTGATAAATCACATTGTGTGGGCATTTGCGTTTTCTCTCCCCCGTATTCTTCACAGTTGGGCAAAAGCTCTTCTTTTTGCATATTTATCAAGGCAAAGGTGCAAAATCCTCATTGTGCACTATTTTGCTCATTTGAAAGACGCAGTCCTCGCTGCAACAAAGTTAGAGTTAAACACTGAACATAAGACATATACTTTGGCACATAAAAAAAAAATAAAAAAAAGACTTTGAGAGTCTCCTTAAATCTGAACAAAATCTCAGATCATTATGTCAGTATGTCCCTGCTATATTCAGGCATGGTATAGATAACGAAAACTACTTATAACAAAATACCCCCCAAAAATCCATGACTGCATGACTGACCAAAACAAACTGAGAGCCACTAAGAGTTATAATCACCACTGAAGATGTCTGGTGAGCTCATAGTTAACTGCAACTCATACTGTATGTTAGCTGCCTTTAAAAAAAACAACAGCAGCAACGATTTCAGTAATCTAAATCATTCATTCACAAATGCTGGAGAATCTAAAATCACCTCGGCTGGAGGTAGACAACTCACAGTTTCCATTGAGCTGAACTCACTCTCACTCTGCAGCTGACCTTTCATAAATCTTGCAATCAGATTGCAAATTTATGTGACATTCGATATGTGTGAGGAGACATTAATCGTGTATGTATTTGAGTTTCCACAATGGCACAGTTACATCATATACTGGCTATCAGACAAGTCGGAGAGGTTTGTGAATTTGGCAGCGAGTTCGCTTTTGTTGGTCCAAGTTCATCTACTTGTTTGCTGATATGAGCGGCAGTCTTTTCATCTAACGGAAACAAACTAAAGTTTACAAAGCCACGCTTGTGACTAGATGATGTCAGGTTCAGATCCCTGCACTAACTGAAAACAATAACCTTCACTCAAGCACATACATTTCATACTCAAAAGTGGCTAACAGCAGCTATACGAACTACCTGTTCCACACACAAGACAGTTGTTGCTGGAGCACTGTAGACCATATCAAAAGCCAAAAATTTAAACATATAATAAATATAAAACATTTGTCTTATGATTTTGGAGGCTTTTTCTGGACTATTTTTAGTCAGAAACAAGTCAGTTCTTCAGTAAGACTGAGATTTGGTGAAAGACTGTTCAAATCAGGTAAATGAATACCTCGTATGTCGTACCTCACTAACACAATCTACAAACCTCTCCCCGTTAAGTAGAGCTTTCATTTCTGAAGTGTTTCAAGATCTTAATACTGGACTACAATGTCAAGATGGTGCTGTCATTTGTGGTGAAATGACTAAAACTCATATGAATCTTTCTTGCAAAACCTGTAGGTTTTTGGGATGTGCAGAGATCAGTAATCAACTCTTCATTCAAATTAACAATTTGGTTTAAAGTTATCATTAGAACCCTTTTGTATACAATGCAACAATAAAATGCAAAGAGAACTGCAGACCGAATTTCTCAGCATTGTATAAAAAAAACTATCACTGTTCTTCTGCTTGAGATAATGTAATCAATTATGGATTAATAATTAGCATTCCTAATTGAGCCAATATATCAGAGTAGAGGGTGGTCTGTCCTGGGAGAAGTAACTGAGTTAAAGACTAAATGCTCCTATTGAAGGAAACCAATTTGTCCCAGGGGCTGCTTCATCACTTTATTTGGCCGTGACGCAGCGTGCTGAGAGGAGACACTAACCATTTCAAGCTGAGGGGAAATCGTTCTCATCTCACAACTCCACCCCCACAATGCTTTGTTCCACTTTTGTGATGGACTCTAATTCAAAACAGAACCAAACAATGAAACTTGGAACAGATTTCTCAACTAGGCACAGAACAATGCACCTTTGACATGAGGGGAAAGTTTGAAAATCTGTGTCCCATTTTATTAGGGTGTGTGGTATAAACGTCTGTTTGTTCCTCTTTGAGATAAAAAAAAAAAAAAGTTATCAGGTTAAGGTATCAAGACTTTTTAATATACGACTGAGGCTATGGTTAGCTGCAACACTGAAAAATAAGAGTGCAGAAAACAAGAAGAAGAATGCCTCATACATCTACAACAAGTCAACACTCGGTTAAGCTGATGTGTAACCATGGACAGGTCTAACAAGGACGTGAGTCTGAGAGCTACAGCAGACGTCAGACATTGTCCTGCTGATTCAGACTATACCACAGACACAGAGGCTTACAAACCTGATATCATAGCCTCAGGTGTGTATGTGATGTAGACATGTGTCTGTGTGTGCCCGCCTGTCCGTCCTCACCACCTCCCTGACACGTAATGTCCTGTCTTCCTGCCAGCATCACCATAGATACACAGGCAGCCACTGATGTCACTCTTTCACACACACACACACACAGTGATAAATAGGAAACAGACATTGGCTGTTCCTTTCATAAAATCATGAGCAACACACACGGTTTCTGACCTCTGGAAATTATCAACCCATGTGTGATGCCACTGGGATAAAAGCGCTAGGTAAACAATGATTAGTTCAGGGATATCTGGATGAGAGCGATAAAAATCAGGATCCAACTCCTCCTTTGGCTTCACTATTCATAATAAGTACTGAAGAACAAAACAACACAGCGATAAACACTGAGGCCTACATAAATACAGGATAGACTATGCATGTGTGTGGACTCCAGCTCCACTGGCTCAGACATCACCTCTCCAACTCCCCTCTGCTTGCTTGGAAAGGTAAAGAGTGGCAACATTTCTGCTGGGGCTCTGAAGGGCCATCCAACGGACCCTAAAAATAACTACATTGTGTACATTAGAAGAGAACCGTGGGCACATGAAGAATTGGTATTTACAAGGTTTAAAGTTGGGAGGCCAAGGCTTGTTTGCCAAGCTTCTCTCGCAGACAGCAGAATAAAAACCATCCTACGCCTGCGTTTGGGGAATTATTCCCTTCTCAGCTACAAAACACAGCTACTGTGTGTAACTTGTAACTTATCCAAGTGCTTGCTAACGCCCCCTAAAACCAAACAGTCTGTATGGTAGAATGAAAGCCTGGAGGAGGGGGCTGTGGGTCTAAAGAGGCAAGTTACTATCCAGCATTTTGTGGGTTGCCTATTAATGACAAAGACAGAAAATTCCTTCTGTCAATTCCCATTGGCTCACTGCTCCTGTAATCCCTCCTTTCTGCTAAGCTACAATTTTACAGTTAGAAACAATACTAAGAAATGTGAGTGTATTGTTCTATTGTTCTTTAAATACAACCAAACCCTTTTAGTCATTGCTTGTCTACTTCTAGCAGCAGTAAAAGAAAAGGTGTGAATAGATTACAGTAAAATGCAACAGGAACATACATACTTACTACCTCCAAAAATCTACCAATGATACTCCCGGTTAGCTTTTTGTGCTCACAGAACCAGGCAATATTTGTACCATAAAAATCTTGTTACTGAATGCCAAAAGCCGAAAAGACGCAGGAAATATTTATAAAAGTAAACTCATTTCAATTAAGCTTTCCCCCCCAACTGTGTCCACTTACCTGTCCTCATCTACATCCACACTAATCTGGATGTCAAGCAGGCTGTTGACTGCAGGGGTGGGCAGGTTGAGGCCCTCGCCAAAGAAAGGCTTTACACCATCTTTCCTAAGCACCACACCGGCACTGGGCTGAGGTAGGGCTTCAGACGTCTGCCTACTATCTTCTGCTTGGTTGGTGAAACCAGATGGATGGCCTGTTGCGACTCCTCCATGGGCTCCTTGGGGCTGGACAAGCCCCCCTGTGCCAGGTGCCTGACCTGGCACACCTGGAGGGGTGTTGGTAATACCAGGCACTGAGGCAGGCACATTCTGGACACCACTGTGAGAAGTGGTGGTGGCTGAAGATGCAGGGGCTATTCCTAACCCTCCTGAAGGCTGAGGCTGGCTGACAGCTGGTACATTGCCCGCTTGTAGCAGGAGGCCCCCTGCTGATGCTGCATCTCCACCCAGCCCCTGGACTCCTGAACCAGCAGGGGTGATTATAGGTGAAGGTACCTGGCTGGCTGCAGGGCCCACAGGAAGTGACGTCATGGGCAGGCTCTGAGTGCTTGAGCCAAAGTGCTGCTGAGAGTAGTCCAGTTGGCCAGCTGGGAGGACAGTGTTATGAGTGGAGTAGGAAAACTGCTGGGGCTGAGTAGCAGGAGGCATAATGTGACACTTCTGCTGTATGGCACCTGGGTGGACACCATTGAGGCTGTTAGAGAGGATGGTCTGGGGAGCAACAGGTGGCACAACCTGTTGTGGTTGCTGTGACA
Organism: Ctenopoma multispine; assembly: GCA_034779795.1. NCBI lineage: Eukaryota > Metazoa > Chordata > Actinopteri > Anabantiformes > Anabantidae > Ctenopoma > Ctenopoma multispine. The sequence continues at coordinate 14,284,912 of JAUYWH010000020.1, read as the reverse complement.
CTGTAGCTGTATACCCTGTGGGCTGGAAGGCACTTGCTCCGCTCCCTATCTGAGGAGCCAAGCTGTAACCTGGCTGCAGAGGATCTGAAGGATGGGCATGGGTGGGATGACCGACGGAGAAGCTGTCTGTTGGGTTCTCCAAAGCGTGAGCAGAAAAAGCACTGCTAGTGACCACAGAGTTACTAGTGGCCCCTAGTCCACTGCCCCGGTCTATACTGTGATCAAGGGTTACAGCTGGCTTTATGCTATCCACAGTCCGATTAACACTTGAATCCGAATCTTTGTCATAGAATTCGTTGCATGTCCACCTGCCCCGTCTAAATGGCTCTCCGGTACCATGGTCAAGTTTAATGACCCTGAAACGGGAGCTGCAGCTAGTGCTAGCAGGAGCTGTGTGGGCCACACTGGGAGAGACGGTGGCAGCAGGGACCATGCTTATAACTGAGGTTGGAACAAAGGGTTGACCTATAGCTGGCACAGACACACTTCCTCCTAAATTATGTGGGTTGACATGAGCTGTGCCTACACCTTTATATGATAACCCCCCATTGACAGGACCCGCGGTAGGCGGGTAGCTCTCCTGAGGCTCCCCTACGTTGTTTAAGGTTTCCTCGGATGAACTCCTGTCACACACCCCCTGGTCGGCCCGAGAACCGTCAAAGATTTCCGACGACACGTCCTCTGTCCGGGACTCGTCTGGATCATCCAGGCTCTCGGTGTCGTCGGTGATGCTGCTGGCCGCCACCTGAGCCTGTGTTACACTCGTGATCTCGAAGCAACTTTTCTTCTTAGCTGGCATTTTCGACATGTTGACTGCCTGCGTCAAGTCTGTCTGCTCTCAGATGAAAGCGAGCGTTGGACTAATGTCTTGCGAAGTAATTCACAGCTGAGGGATATGACACAGACACGTACTGTCACAGGACATTTTCATACCGTTCCTCTTCCTCCCTCTTATCGGAGTAAAGTGTCACAACTGAGGCCAGACCCACAGAAACGTTCCGCGGTCACAGCACACGGGTGATTACTGCGCTCCTCCTCCGACCTCTCTAACACCCGGTCGGCCTTCCTTGTGTCCCGGCAGCGGAGTTGCAAACAGGCCCTTGTCAAAGTTCTAGTTCAGCAGCTGCCACCGGCACTTTAGTCTGAGGTGGGCCCGGTCTCTCAGCCCAATCTTCTCTCAGCAATATATGTATCTCTCGCCGACTAGCTAAGTTAGCAGATGTTAGCTAGTTTTCCCTACCTCGGTACAAGCATGTGCGACATCATACTGTAAAAAAAAAAGTCCGTGTGAGTTTTCAAAAAGAATATATAATCCAGCAGCAGACAGAGAAAATGTCTCAGAGTGGGGGAAGTTATGTCTCTCGACGTGTGGACAGCTCAGTTCTGGCAGCTGCTGCTAGCAGCTAGCTGACAGATAACCACTTTACCACAGTGGCTGTAAGCTAACGGGCAGCTAACTCCTGCCTACCGCTCTTCAACCGCTCTACAAGATGGCAAGAGCGAAGTGCATGCTGGGTATGGAGGTCAAACTACTTTCTGTTATCGCAAACACACAAAACTACAATATGTTTTTTTTTTCTAAATTCCTTTATGCAGTCTGACAAGCTGTTATGACTATCATACGTTTTAAAATAGTGACAATAATTTACTATTTTACGGAATTTTATAGTAGAACATTTTATATAAAAAAGTTTAATTAAAGACAAGCAAAATATCCATAATATCTTTATGAATAAATTAACACTTAACATAAAATAAAAGTAGAGGATACATTTCTAAGCTATTACTGCAACCCCACTGTCCTATAGGAGCAGAACAGCAGGAAATGCAGGACACTATGTTAGCTTTTGGAAAAATGTAGGATGCAGGGGTTGCTGCACATTCAGATTACCTTACGAATCACAAACTAAATTTCAGCATATAGACATATTTACTGCTGCCTTAAAGCACGTGCAGAAAGGGGGGGGGGCTCAAGGGAGCCCCTACCCTTTTACAAAGTTAATCAAAGGTGTCCCTCTCAACATTAATCACTCTCTTTTTTTTTGTCAGGTATGTCTACGCTCTCTTGGTGTACAAACACTTCTATAAAAACGGTACTGAAAGCTCCCAGCAGGTATTTGTTGTTTTTGTTATTTTCAGCACGTCATGGCCTATTTGAACATGTTTGAAAAATCTCACATTACATTATAAAATGTTATGTGTGTGTTGCAAAATTCAGTTTCTGTCATGGATTAAAGTCCGAAACATTCGTGCAATAAGCTAAAGGTGCAGTCAAAACCAGATTTAAGTCAAGTGACTCATGACAGGAGTTGTTCTTAAATGAATCATTCATCTTCTGGAAATCTTAGAACTTGTATGCTATTCAGACACAGCCTACATAGCATAGTGCTGCTTAAAGAAAATGACACTCGTGAATGCATTCCTTATGAATAGGTTATAAGTACACGTTGCCTATGACTGTGAAGTGAATAATAGTGAAATAATAGAACTGATTAACTTTACTTATGTATCATTGCCTTTGTTATAGAGACGAGCCTCATTTCAGTGTGATTTTCTTGACAGACTGGATAACATTTGTATCCAGAATTGGCACATAATAGTGCACCATCCTCACCTTCTCAGCTTGAGAGCTGGACACTGGACTCAAAAGTGGCACTGGGCCATTTGACTGAAAACTGCTTACCTGGCACATAAGACATAAAAGTTTTCTGGCTATTGCCTCTGCATTGTGTGGCCCACTGCACATGTTATACGAGTCTATGGATGTATCTTAGCAGAGTAAAAGTTATATTTCTATGCTCTGGGTAGGTTTGACAAGTATAAAGCACAGATTAATTTAAAATTAATATAAAAAAGAGTAAAAATGTATCTTGTTAGTAGTTCTAGGTTCATGTCAACAGTTTTACAGACAGACATGTCTTTAATTGGGGGATTAATGGCCACTAGGACAACCTGGATGTATTGCTGTGATGGTGCACCATATCTAGCTCTCCTAATACATCTGTGGTCAGGGTTCCCTCCATCCACTGAGCCAATTACCCGAAAGGAGCCAAACACTAGTGCAATACAGAAGTTCAAAATCAAGAGGTATGCACCAAGACACTAGCTCTGATGACGTAACTGAGGACGTGCAGGTCTTGTGCCACCTCCCACATGAAGCATGAATCAGCCCTTACTAAACCCTGATTTGAAATGGTTTGCACAATTACTGTTTAGTTTTCATCTGTTTTTCAAGCTCATGAAATAAAAAGTAAAAACACATGAACATTTTATTTGTCTGTGGCTACATGAGTTGCATTTACTAGTCAGTTTAACATAAACAAAATAGGTCTTTTGCACAGAAATGCCCAAACGTTGGCATAGAACCACTGATAAATAGCCTATTTTACAACAAAATAACAGTTAAGTAGGTCAATATACATATAAAATTTATAATACATAAAATAACAAAATAATTAAAAAAAATATCAATTCTACCTGAAGCAAGTTCAGCTGCCACCAACTTTTCACTATAGCATTTTTGAGAATACTATGTTCTGGATGCCCGAGAATTAAAACAGACATCTGACTTAAAACTGATCCATACTAAAACTAAAGTAATATGTCAAACCATATGAAAGATGGGAAAGCATCTCACATTATTGTTGCTTGCAGATTAAACACAAATGTACAGTATAAACATGTAATGCATAAAAATAGCTCTTTATTAGCTGTGTCAAACAGTCTGCATCATATTACAACTGCCATCAGCACACTCAGCACTTTAGTGTAAAGACAGTTTGGAAAACCTGAAATCAAACATTTGATCACTAAGCCAAGTAAATTCATAATTTCACCTGCCAGTGTTATTGCCAACCAGTAATTTTGAAACATAAAACAGTGATTCAGCAGAGGCTTGTCGTCTCAAACCAGTTAGAACTTTCAGGAGAATTTCCAATATATCATTTTAGCATTTGGCTTGTGGCCAGGTTGCATATCCAGTCATGTCCAGGAAGCAGGAAATGCTTTATACATGTGGCCCATGACTATGGTGACCCCTAAGGGTAAAGCACAAGTATTCAGTCATCAGAAATAATACACACTTTGTTTTGGAATTTGTAGCATTTCAGATTTTTGACTACACTTCCCTTCAGTTTAAGTCTCATTCTTGTGTGTGTTTTATTACTACGATGCCAATTTACATGGCATAAATATTAAATATGTTCCTGAAAAACATATTTGTTCTTGAGAAACAGCTGTGATCTCCAGTTTCTTCCTTGGTAGGTGTCCATGGATCTAGCTTGATTTTATCTGGAAGCACACTTCCTTCAACTGAATTTCTTGTTTTGAAATTTAACCTTAAGTTTGACTTTGTAAGATTAAGAAAAGATGACTGTGCTGCTCCATATATAGAACAATATGAAAGCTCATCTTAAAGGCCAGGGGTTACGCCTCTGAGGATAGAAATATTTCAAATTTGACACAGAAATAAGTCTGAAATGATAATGAAGTGTTAGGCAAAGGCTTGTGTGACACAAAGGTATCATGTGATTGTAAAGCCACTGTAACACGCTGCCCAGATGATGTCACGATTCACACCTTATTTCATGCAATCACAAGGACTCATATGTGACTTGACCGACTTTCATTTAACGTCAAGGTGATTGACTCACAAAGGTTTTTAATGATTTTTGACTTTTCACTGTCACGAAAATTGGTAGACAAGAGGAAATACGTTCAAAAAATAAATTGCATTTAACTCAAACATTCAACTTGTTTACCTGATTTTATCCACACTTCTTTATTTACTTTATGACCTAATAGTGATTCATTAGCTATGAACTGATGACTAGAGGCTATTGCACCAACAAAGGCCATCAAAAGCTTGTGCTTAACTGCACAAAAGTTTATCATAAGATCAACACATGATCAACACATGATACAAATGAAAACAAATCGGTCATGATGTCCTATGTTTGAGTGACTTCATAGTGAGGGAATTGTCTTTTTTATCTACTTCAGTCAAAAATGTTTTCAGGTAGATGTATCTGTTTGTTACAGTACGTCTGTGTAAATTAGATCTGGAATCAACCAATTTCACATTGAGATGTTCATAGAAGGCATCATAGAAGCTTTGGGGTTACAGACCATGTAATCCCTCTTTGAAATTCTCCTGGAGTCAATCATTTGTCAGTTATATTCTGTCAACTAAATTAAAGTAAACTTTAATATCCTCAAAATACAAATTAAAAACCTTCTTACTGTTTTCTAAATAACAGCTTATTTGAAGGATTCTCTTGTTGCTTTTTTTAATCTTCCTTAGTGTTTTTGTCTGGATAGAAACATGATGCAGAGGGAATTTGTGTGTAATTTGGCCTTAAAAAGAGTACACATACAGAAATTATTATAGTCCAGAAATGAAACATCTTACTTCTCTAATTTATCTTCATAACCAACAGGTTTGTTGACCTTTTATTACTCTAATAACTGTGTATCTGTGTGAAAAAAGGCAATACACCCAACCATATCTTTTTTGGTACTTATATAGTTGATAACAAGTGAGTTTGAAATAGCTTTCCCATATTATATTATCCTGACATAACTGAAAAATCATTGAATTACACAGTTACATAATGTCCAGGGGCCCAACTCACAAGGTCTGCCTGACAAATGCAATGATTAGATAGAGGAGATGGAAAACAACTCAACAAATGAGTTGGTATAAAGTAATAAAATGCAGAAATTGATTCTTGCTGAATTTCATAATTTGTGGAAAAAAACAGATAAAATGTGAATGGAAAGGATTATGACTTGATTTACATGCACATTTTACAAATACAAGACTTATTGTGTAGAAAAATACTGAAAAGTTGTTTTGTTTACAAGACTATAGAGCTGAAACATGTGTTTAGCAGTGAGAGGATACAGTATACAGTGCAGACAAATATTCAGTAATAAGAGTACATGTGATTTGATTTTGATCGGCACTGACCTTTAAATTGTTTCAAGATCTGTTTTATTAACTAAACATTGCTTCTTACTCCTTTCTAAATAGTCCTGGAAACAACTCCCTCTAAAAACAATGTTGCAACATCAGCTCCAACAAGCCCTCTATACTTAGACGCTCTCCTTTAGTAGCGGGTTGTGCGTGGGCTTTCCCTGGCCCAGCCAAAGTGTTTGTGTAGCTGCTTGTGCTTATTTACTCTGGTCTGAGGGCGAAGACTACCAGGCTGTGCTGCGGCACGTCACAGCGCAACATGCTGAGTCCACTTTCAGTATGCCACCACAGTAACAAGGTGTGCTTTGTGTTGTCTATATTTCTTGCCAGCGGTCATTTTCAGCAGCCCAGCATGGGAGACCTCGAACCTTCAGCAAAGCACTCTAGGGTTTGAGGGTGCGCAATCAACAAACACACTGACCAAACATCACTCATCACTTGCTAAAAAAGGGTTTCCCTAGAGAAAGGGGTACAAGGGCTCAGTTCAGGGCAGATTAATCTGGCTAAAACTGAAATAATCATGTGAACCTTGTGCATGGTTTCAGGTTTACTGGGCTCCTCATCCACAGAAACACACATTGACTTGTTTGTGTTGACCTGGGCTATTTATTTCCCTGTGTCTGTCTGCTAATAAAAGTAAGTGCTAAATAAAGTTAAATTATTGTCACATTTGCTTGTTTTAAGGTACAGTTCTGTCTCTTTTAGTCCACATAAGCTGCCTGTTAGATGCCAAATATTCATAATTCACAGAACAAGGTCAAAGTCAAAGTCTGGTGTATTTTTGGACAGACATGTTCAGCAATGAACTCTGAAATTGTTCACTACCTCACGAATTCCTTGAGTCAGCCAATGGTGTAATTCATGCAGTAGTTCATTTATAACACAAGATCCATACATTATGAGATTATATTCTGGAGATGTAAAAAAAGACTGTTGCAACACATAAATATTTTGACACTTAGCAACTTCTTTTTACAGTCTCTGTTCATATGATATCACAGTTACATAGCACATGTGTATATTAACTGACAGATACATAAAACTGACTGATCTCAGAGAGTTTTGTAAAACAACCAAAGTAATCAATATTTCCCTTTGAACATTTTGGCACTGGAGTTGAGGCTAACCGAGAAAATTCTGACTAATACTCCATCAACAGGTGAGTAAGCTACTGGGTTAGAATTTAAGATTGTGGCATCATACTGGAATGATTTCTGATACACCCACTTGTGTAACAACCATCGTCTCTAATTACCGTCAGAAAAAGACAAATTCAGTATAACCATGGAAGTGGACAAAAATTCCCCCTTTCCCCCTCCCCATTTAACTGGCCATGATGATTCACTGAGCAAATAAAAAGGTTTTAAGATAAGAAGAAACAAGGAGAGCTGTTTTAGATAATTTACATGAATAGGTTCAATGTAAGCATTTAATCACAGGGATAAAGAAAAGAAAAGCCTATTTAAAAGTTTGACTCTGTTTCACAGGCAGAACATGGTGCAATGTACATTGAAGGCTGTAAATGGTCAACAAAATGCTGTTTATCAGTAGCGTAATATAGAGTAAGTAAAACCACGTCATGACAAGCATAATCTGGTATTTTTTGATGTTCTTCTTCAGTGGAAACTCTTGTTATTGATATTGTGTTGTATTTGCACTTGTGAAGCATTTTGAGAGATATTATAAAACAATGTTTACTTACTTACCTCTATTGTTATTATTTTTAGGGTTAGGTTAGGGTCAGGGTTTCATTTACTTGCATACTAAAATCAGTAACATGACTTTTAAAAACTGAACTCTTTACTCAAAATCATCAGCCTCAGTGTTCAATCTTGTCCTGGATGATTTATAATCAGGGCAACATGAGGATGTGTTAAAAATGTGCTAATCACAAACTTCACAAGCCACCAAAACACACTGGGTATAAAGTTCGAGACCTCAGACTCTTAAAACCCTTACAGCACAAAGAATAATGCCAGTTACCCTGAAAATTGGGGGAAATAAAGGCAGCTAAGCTATAACAACATTCCTAGAGAGGCCCGATTTATGAGCTGTAATCCTGAATGAGATAGACACATTGCTTCATTGTGTAAAACTGCAGCCACAACAGAGGAACACAGCAGAAATCTCCCTTATTCACACAGTTGGCCTAAAGGATTATCTCAAGTGTGTAAGTGTGTGTGTGTGTGTGTGTGTGTGTGTGTGTGTGTGTGTGTGTGTGTGTGTGTGTGTGTGTGTGTGTGTGTGAGAGAGAGAGAGAAATGTTGTGATTCATCAATCTGGAAACATGTTTCTATGCATGGAAACAACAGTGTATGTTTACACACCCACGTATAACTGACTGTGTATATTTTTGCAGGACTGTGAAAAGTTCAGAGCCAAGGTAAAATCCACTTGAACTGTTTCCTCTTCGCATTTCTTGGATTCTATTGATGCTGCAACATGATGTAATGCAGGAGGTGGTGTTGTCTGAGCAGGCATGTATGAGGAAAAGGAGAGATGTTTTCAGAAGACATTTTGCAGTGATTGACTCCCACTCTGCCTCCATGCTCCCACTCAGATGTTTATCTCAATCATTCAACAGAATCTTTGTGCTTGACTTGTTGTGTCAAAAATATTTTGTTCCTGGAAAATGATTTGCATAGGGGAATCTAAACAAACCTCCCACAAACTCTGTGTATGTGTGTATCTGTGTGTTAGATCATTCAGGATTTGCATGCTCTCCCCGTGTCTATATGGGTTCTCTCCGGTCACTCCGGCTTCCTCCCACCATCCAAAGACATGCAGTTTGGTTAACTGATGACTCGAAATTGCCCATAGGTGTGAGTGTGTATGGTTGTCTGTCTCTGTGTGTCTCCATGTGTCCCTGTGTGTAAGTGTATAATAGGACACACTTTACATTTATTTGTGTGTATGTAGGTTTGTGAAAGAACGTTTGTGAACATGTCTCAGTGGCTGTTTGCACCCAATATTCAATCTTTTCATTGAGACTCTGGTCAAACAGGAAGCTTTAAGTGGCTCAACTCAACTCATTGTTAAAGGTCAAAAGGTTAAAGACAATTTAGTGACAGTTTAAAGAGTAAATAGCCTCCTCTATTCTTTGAAGCACAAATTCAGAAGAACTCAATGTTCGTGTGATGCAGATTCTGTAGAACTGTAGCGACAAGCTATAAATGGCACAAAGTCCTTGATGAAGGAGTTAAGATAAAAAAAAAGTACCAGGAATCCATTCAATGATAATAAACCGAAATGTTTCTATTAGGTTCAGTTTATTAATACAGATTCTCATCAAAAGAGAAAGCTAGACTCTGTTTTGTGTGACATACAAAACTATAAGCATTTGTGACCCAGACAACTAACTTTAATGCCATCATCAGGTCAAAATTTTAATCTGTCCATGCAAAACCTCACATCTCACTGTGAGCGTGTTAACATGCTGCCACCAGTATTTAGCACAACAGACCTGTGTATCTAAGTAACCTAAAGGCTCACAGTCTTATTCTTGTTGCTTGATAACTTCATACAAGTGCTATGCAATAATCTTGTTCCTTATAGAATCAATTAGCACAAATAAACGATGATCGAGTGAAGTACACTACCAGCCAAAAGTCTGGACACATGTTTTTGAAGGAAAAGCATATTTTATGTCAAATTGGTCAGAAATACAGTGTAGACATTGTTAATATTGTAAATGACTATTGTACAGTAGCTGGAAACAACTGTTTTTAATAATATTATATTGATGTTAATAAATGTTCTATCCTATCATCAGCAAACATTAGTATTGTCTTCTAGTGCGTTATGTTTGCCAGTGCAAATTTATGCAATGATAACACAGGTGATGACATGAATGTTTTTTATGAAAACATGGTGCATGTCCAAACTTTTGGTAGTATATGTGAAAGTATATCAAACTATTTTCAGAATAGAGAATATAGTATTCCAGAGCTTTATGTGTCACTATATTTCTCTTCAGCAGATCCTTCAGGCTTAGCAGCAACAAAAAAGAAGATTAACAGTTTAAAGTGAGGAATTTTAAGAAAAGGTCTGCTGTGTTTCTCAAAATCGAATTTCAGTGAGTTTATTAAGTGAGACTACTAACATGTTTTCAGCAGATGATTCTTTATAAAAATGACATTTTTAATTGACAATGGATGAATATTCCTGTTTATTGATGTTGACTCTGTGTCACAAATATAATAAAAATTAATACAGCTTCATTATTCTCCTAAAACTACACACACTCACACAAGCTGAATGAGAGCACATTTGCTGCTACTATTCATCCTCATTTATGCACATTGTCATTTCTCTCAGTTTAATTATTTTAATTAGTGTCCTTACTTTCATCTGAATTTGCCTGCAGTCATAGCAACAGTGTTTTGTGAAAACAGCGAGCGGCATACTGTACATTTAAGCTCTTTTTATTCCACCTTGATCAGTTGCTTGTGAAAATGCCTACATCTGATATGTGGATCATCACCACCAACCACAATGACTCAGTGTTTTGCCTGAAACAAAACACGTATACTGTCTTTGAAAGCTGCTTTTTCAAGTTTGACATTCATGAAGTCTATTTAACGAGAGCGCTCCTATGGTAGACTTTGTTTCAACATTGCAAGCAACAGTTACAAGGAGACCTGAAAATCTGAAAAGTCCAAACAATTTCTGAGCTACAAGGAAGACACAAAAAAGGTGTTAAAAAAGTGTCAAGTGTAGCAGTGAACCTTGAATGACAGAGTATAATGACAGTATAGCACACAGCCATACTTCCTGTATTGTATTATGACATCACTGTTTGTAAGGACAAATGACATAAATAGATACAACATCACTGTGTTACTTAACTGTCCTCCCACAGGCCTTGTAAGAGTAAATTCACCTTGTGACCTTTGACCTAAAATGTCATAATAATATTATGTGCATATTATGTGTTTCTGTTGATGTCAGCAGACATGCTACTATGTTTTTAATTTTCTTTAATTTCCTTTAATTTTAGGGGATTTTTGCCCCTACAAGGCCACCAGGGCCATCAGAAGGCTTGATCTGAGGTGAGAGATGTGTGTGGATCTCAAAGTGACCACCCAACACTGGACATGAACATACTGGACTGAGCACTGACGGTCTGACAGGCTGATCGAAGGAGGAACAAAGTGAGTTTGTGCATGTCCCAATTATTGTGATGTTGTTTGTGCAGTAAGGTTACCTTTAGGCTAAAGTGACACTGACACACACTGATTTTTGACTAAGTTTGGTTTATTCATCACAAGGTTTAGTGCTCAGTATGTGTAAATGTTTTTTTGTTGTTGTTGTAATTTTTTACCTTAATTTAATCACTGCACTTTCACAGAGAAGCCACAATTCATCTGTAGGAATAATTCAAGTGGGTGGAATAAATACCTACTTTACAGAGTGTAATTTCTGGCTCTGGAGGAGCATTCGAAACTTACTGCAAAAGTAGCACTGATGATTGTCATTAGGGTCAACACATAATTGGTTTGACACTTCATTGTAAACCGAATGCGTGGAGTTTGAGAGAATAAGTGTTGTTGTGCATGTCATACGAATAATAAAATCATATTCATGACAGCTGTTATTTATAGCTACTTTGGTAGAAATTAGGTTTTTCTATTAAGAGCCAATAGCTAAATAAGCTAGTCATATAGCTAATCTGATGTTTCTAAATTACTGTTGTACTATGGTAACTGTATTTATTCATTTTATCTTCACTATTCACCAGACTAAATACTGTGTTGTACCTTAATGGGGCCTTTGACAACTACTTTTTGTGTACTTCTTAGGATCCAGATTTCTTACAGTATAGGCTCTATCTAACTCTTCTTGTGGACTTGTTAAGATTTTCTGATTTGTTATCACAATCATTGAATTTGTTGTCCAGTCTTGCTCTCACTGTTTCACGATATTTTCCAGCTAATTCCTCGGCTTTAACTTTTATTGGGACTGTCCCTGCGCATCTGCTGATATAGTGATAAGATCTCACATTTCTGGAGCTTTGCCCATTCTCAAGATTAAAAATCAGCATACATATCTTGACCCTTGGTGTTGCAATGGTGTTTTCAATCCGTCTCTTTGCTGTGGCCTGTCTTTTTTGAAGCCATGCAGACACTGAAGACTAATGGATTTTCCACCCATTACATTAAAGGACTAAACTTCTAAGTACAAAATCTAACTTGGCTTCATGAAAATGATCTCTTAAATGAAAATGTCGGAGTCGGACTTGCTTTATGGTGCAAATTACATAGGTGATGCTTTTAAGAACTAATGACATGTCAAGTGATCCCTTGGAGCATCTTGAGTTGCTGGCACACTTTATCTAGACTTTCTTAAGAAACAACACTTTAAATAGGTCAGAAAGCTACTTGGTAACAAAACTATATAGGGTAAGTAGGTCTTCTAAACAGAAGTCTGACTTTTTTCATTAGAACTGTTGAATATGTCAAATGCACGATCCTGAGAAAGGAGCAACTCTCAACTTGTGGTGAAATTTCTAGATATTGTCATTTTATGAAAAATAGCATCTTTAATCTCCCTGAATTTTGGATGCCAGTACTGAAATCTGAGTGACAATCTTGTATAAAAATATGTTCCCACATTGTGACTGTGCTATTTTGTTTTTTTCTGGATTGAGCAATACACTGGTACACAAAGATTGTTTTGTCAGAAGTAGAATCCCTCTAGATTATAAGCATTTAGGCCTTAAACAGTTCAAGTCAATTCATGTCATGAATGACATGCACAAAGAGCTTATATGTAAATGAGAGATGAGTGCCAGCATGTGCATCACTTGTCAATCCTTGATGTAAACTACTCGACCTGTCACTGTCATAGAGCGAGCGAGTGGGTTTTAAGTCAGCTTCCTTATCAGCATTTCCCATCCTAACTGCCAGGTATTACTGGCTTTTGAAAACTCTTTGATATTTTCCGACATAAACTAATTAGCTTTGAGGCATTTTTCGTCTTGCCTGAGGACCTCTAGTGCTGACCTGCCATCCACAAACTTCAGTGCACCATCTGCGTCACATGGTGCTCACGACTCCACTCAACACCTCTTACAGATAAAATGTGTAGTAACTAATCACAGCCACAAGGTGACGTTACTGAGCAGTGAAACTGTACTGCACCATACTTCCACACTTCCCATACTGACAACCTTCTGTACGTCCATCTGCCTGACTGTAATTAGCACAACTATTATATTGTTACTAAGTCAACTTGTACTTGGTTGTACAAATAGCAAATAATTGCGTGCATAATTGTCAAAGAGGAAAAGGAAATACTAAAAGTAAAGAGTACAGTCTGAGTGAACAAAAGAAATATTGTTTAGCAGTTCAGTAAAACAAAGGTTTAAACCATAGAGCATCATAGAGCAAAATATAAAATATACTACATAGTTTCTGGTTCACATTTGTACCAGAAAATCAAGTCTGTGTAGGAGTTCAAACTGCTTGACCAGTGCAAGAACACACGACCTGCTGTATATCACAGTGTTACTTCCCAGGTACTGTTTGTTTGACTTGCAAATGACAGCCACTCTTTTATGAAGACTTCTGTGGTGGCTGAGGTCAGTGTGTGTAGATGTGGGCGGCGGTTGGCAAGCAGATGTGTGAACATGTTTAACTGTGGGTGCTTTATGTATGATCTGTACACATGTCTCCATATCAGTAGGTGTGGTGGTCAAAGGTCTAGTCTTGTGTTGAACTTTTGATTCACACTTTTTTGAAGGGAGTACATTGCTCAGGCAACTAGTGGAAAAAACAACTGTAGAATCAGTCTAGTGGCTCGCCGGGTGCTGGACTGTCACCCTCAGAATCACGCACATCTAACTTGAGGCATTTGAATGTGTATTTACTGATGGGCTAATCAAATGAGCAGCAAAAATAAACAACACAAACACACACACTGGTGCCTCTTGGCTAAGGTTTCCATGATTTTTTCCCCCATCTTCTAAAAAGAGCTGCTTGATTGAATAACATATAGATTTTCTTTTCATTTTACTTGTTATGAGGACAGAGAGTATCAGGTTCTGATAAACAATAAAACATATATAATATAATGGTGAAATCTCCCATGTTGATCTTTACAGTGACCTGTCATCAGAGCACGAAAGCCTTTAACTATAACTCGTTTAGCATCAGGTAGAGTAAATCTTTCCTGTAAACAATCTTGTGGGCCTGTTTTGAATAAATGTTAGAGCAACCAGCAAGTTAGCGTGAAACACATGGCGAACAGCACCACCTACAGAAACACAAAATGTATTCAGAGCATTTCAGGGAAACATCTCACTGTCTGGTAGACTGACGGTGATTACAGATGACCATGTGCATGCCATCCTACATTCCAAAGTTATAAAGTGTGTTTGCATTACTAAGTTACAGAAATACTTTTAACATAAAGCTATATATTTCAGGGAAAGCTGTTCTAAATGGAAGGAGTTTGGTTCTTTAACTGTACTTTGCATTTGTTGAAATGGAAATCTCCATCGCTTTTCCGGTCAGGCCTCATTTATTCATTTGACTGTTTGTGATTAATGTAACTTGCTAGCTCTCTGAGACTTTCACGTGAAGCTGAAAATGTTTTTCTGTGTCTCTCTGTTGATGAGGAAAATGTTTCATCCTAACTCAAAAACTACCAAATTTAACCCCACACTAAGCTAAAACCATTATAAGAAACCTCAGCAGCTAGGAGACACTTTCAGAAAAACAGAGAAACTGTTTACAATGAAAATGCCATGAAATTGTCCATCCAGAGTAAGACTCACTTATCCTTCACTATGAGTCATGACTATTCATCTGTGCAGAACAGTGGGGCTTTATATCCTCTCTGTACATTATCATCCCACGCTACCAGCATAAGTAGGACTGGATGTAGCTTGATGGCCTACAGAACAACAATGCTGTCCTTCCTGACAGGCGGAAAAAAAATGCAGATTTTCTTTCAAAAACAGGATTCGTGTTAAATGTATTAGTAAAACACCCAGTGACAGATCTTCTTCAAGCACTTTAGACAGAGGAACGAGAGAAAAATACTGTTTTACTGTAACTGGCCTTTTGAAGTAAAATAAATCGTGGGTGTTAAATGATCCACATTCCGAAAGCATTTTTATGGAGCAAACAAGAGAAAAATGAGGTTTACAAACTTAAAGGACGAACAAGAAATGACAACAAAGACAGGGTTTCATACCAGAGCAGCTGAGTCACTGAAAACTACTTTTACTACATAATTCTGAACCCATATGGAAAATTTAAAGTGGCCATAATATAGTTAATTTAGGGTTTATATTTTATTCTCAGGCTTTATTTATAAGATTATATACCTTTAAGGTTAAAAAAGTCTTTATACAACAGCTTCTGCAGCCTTCACAGTAATTTGGCTTATTTGAGCTCTTTCCCCACCCCACTCTGTTCTGATTGGCCAACCTGTGGAAGGTGGTGGAACACTGATTGTAAACACTGAATTTTTGACTGAAAAAAGTAGTAAGGTACCAGCGCCACTGGTATCCTACTGCAAAAGTAGGTACCAGGGCAGGTTGTGAACATTGCTCAAAGTCTGTTTCTGGCCTGTAACTGTATCTGTTGTTTAATGATGTGGTCTTTGGGAAGAGTAAACAAAGTTGATTCAATTTAATTCAATTCAGTTTCATTTGTATAACAAGAGCCATCTAAAGGCACAATACATTGTAAGGTTTAAGGCCTTACAGAATAAAGTAATGCTCCTTCATGGCTGAAAAGCATTTTCTGGTAGACATGTCTGCACAGTTACTTGGGCTGGCATTGGTTATTGTTAAGCACTTCGGCCTTCATTAGTGGAGTGGTCAAACGCTGCTTTATGGCTTAGTGCCAGCTTTTGCGACAGCAGCAATGCTTCATACAGTTGGACGCCAAGGTGTATGACATTTAAAGAAAACTTTCAAAAACTCAGCGTATTGGTCAGACAGAAACCTGGATGTTTCATTATCTGCCAGCAAAAAAAAACATCCAATTTATGGCCTTTGACTATACTTTATCACCCAGCTGATGTAACATCAAATCATGAAATGCATAATATGACCCTGTTAATTAATTATTTTATTAGATTATTATTAACTAAATGTGCAGCTTGGCGCAGATTAGCATTTCTGAAACCAATATAACATTTCTAAATCAATTGTGACCCATTTTCATTATTTCAGTAAACAAATAAGATTACAGAGAAGACAAAGGTTTTCTTCCTCTGTGCTTTGCAGGTGAGGCTTTCTGGCCGCATCATCGCTAGTCAAATCCAAACTAACCCACTGTCCCCCTGCGTGCCGCCTGGTACACCTTCCCTATGTGTGTGTATTCTGGTGATTATGTGCCTATGTGTATTTGTATACCTCCATATTACATGCCTATTCATATGTGAAAATGTGTGGGCGTGTGCTTGTTCAAAGTTAATTTGCATGTGTATGTGACATACACACATTGCAGTCACGATCAAATGCAGTGCTGATCCATTCCACAGATGGGGGCTGCGGGGCTCTAACAAGAGTGCCTCGTTGTATGTCCCACTGTCTGTAACACAAGTAGACTGACTCCTCTGGCCATGCACATGGACCACCTTTGATCTCCAATGCTGACCTTTCCTGGGGAGCCAAAATTACCTGAGTCATGCAAGCTGACATCATATGTCACACGTTTTATCCCAAGTTGATGTCAATGACAGATATGTTATCAAATGATATTGGTATTTCTAAAACTGCCCTGACCTTATTGAGTAAATTTACTTCTTCTTGAATGTATCTGGTAAAGTACCAATGTAACTGCTTTTGACAACTCACATGTCAAAGCTTATACATTTCACAGTTTTTCTCAAATGTTGAGGACATGTGCATCCTTCGCTCGCCTCCTTGCCTTAGCTGCTACTGACTTTGTTTATGTGTGACAGGCAGAGGACCTGAGGAGCAGAGAGAAGACATTTTCTAGGAACAGAGCAATGCCAGTGCTCCATCTTCCCTACCTGCTGCTGCTCAATATTTTATGCACTGCACTGGCGCTGAGCCACTCTAGGAAGAAATGGCAAGCTTGGTTTCCTTTAAACCACAGTGATTATGTTGAGATTTGTTTTGTAAAACCAACAGTTACAGAATTACACCATTTTTAATGCCAGTTTAGAGCAGAATCACTGATCTTGTTCAGTTGTAGTGAGTTGATCATGTAATTTAGTTTAAATAATAATATTCAGGCAGTTGTGTGTGTATGTAAGACTGAAAAATATTTGGCAAAATGTCTTTTAAATTTTAAATTAAAAATACACCAAAGCACATTAACATTTGAGAGGCTCAATCTGTTTAAGTTATAAAAATAGGACTACGTCTTTGATGCTATGCAAGACAAAGCCTAGGGTGTAGGGTCATAAATAACTAATTTTGTCCAACTGAGATAAAAAAAAAACTGAATTACATTCAAGTTATACAGGACAAAGCAAAGCCTCTTGAAGAATCATAGATAAAGTATACTACAGGCTGGTAATTGGGCTGTGGCTCTGACCCTTCATCTCTTCCCTGCTGGTTTCTTGTAATACTGATCAACTATGAATAAATACTAATAACTACCAATATTATCTGAGTTAGGTGAACTGACACATCTGCATTACAATAAGACAAGGGACAGGGGTTTTATGGCCATATGGAAATATGAGGAATATAATAATACTAATAAACATTAAAATGACTCTGCAGCTATCATATTCTAATTATTTTTTCTTAACCTAACATCATGAGTTATAGATAGATAGATAAATCCAGACGGAGAACATAAGGGCCAGAGAGAGAGGGAGAGAGCGTGCGAGACAAGAGTCCCCTGCTGCAGGAACGTGCAGTAATGTTGCATGTGTGTAACTAAGCATGTCTTTATTACCTGTTCTTAAAGATGTATGAGCCACAGACAGCCTGGCAGAGTTGGAAAGCGTTGAGAGAAATACAAACACAGAGAATACTTACAGTTTATCTTAGTGGTCCTAAACATTTAGAGGTCAGAAACAGTAATTTCTCAAATGAACCCACCTGAATAGGAACAGATTGGTAAACATTTCCTCATCTTGAAAATGCAGCTTGTGATAGGGGATCACAAGTGTGCATGACTTTGTTTTAAGGAGTTTCAGGCCATAAGGTAAACAATACAACGTCAACAGCTTCAGTGCAAATATACTGGTATTACTGAAGTATCTGTTTATACAGGCACTGAAGACAGAAAAAAGCAAAATGTGTCTTGAGGCAATTTGCCGGAAACTTGTAAGCCGCGTACAGCCACAGGCCCATGGCACATCCCTAACTGTGCCAGGTGTTAAAGTCAGAATGTCTGCTTTCTATCATTTTATTAACACTGAAAACTTAAGGGTTTGTATGACTAGTTCAAGGTGTCCCATTTTAGGCTGTTAGGCTGAGTGACACCATGCAAGCATGGAAAAATGAGGAATCCATGTCTCTGCAACAAAAAAGAAGTAGAAAAAAACAGTAAACACTTGCTCTATTTTTATCGCTGCGTTAACAAGATGTTACGATGACAATACACAGTGTTAATGAACTTGTTCAAAATCAAGTCTTTTTTAAAGCGAACAAGTTAGCTCTTTTCTGTGTTGCCATGACTCATGTGCAGCCAGAATAGTTTGGCTGTGTGTGGTACTATTTTGAAAGAGCAGAAGTGCAAAACAGAGGTGGCCATGGAAACTGACACTGTCCAATAAGGGAATAGGATATGGGTGTGGCTGACTGATTGACAAGTCTTTCTGTCCCGCTTGCATACTTCAGGTTGGTCAATTAATAACTTTTTCCTGCATTCACTATTCGACAGTGGAGGAAGAGAAAGAATTCACTGGATGTTTCTAGATAAAGAAACTGTCACATGATGTATGGCTTCAAAAAGGCTCAGCTGAGGGAGGCTGTGTATGTGGCAAGTGTAAAAAAACATAGCTCCTGCTGAATCAGGCAATATTAACATGTGGACACAGAACAGTGAAGTTCATACATTTGATTTGAAATTATTGTTGTTGTTTAGTTTCTCACAGTTACACAGTTACATTTGAGTGTAAATGATTCTCCCCTTGTCCATTAATTAGATTTTTGGTTCTTGGTATATGCCCAAACTGATTGATTTAGGTTCGATTTTCCAAGAGTTTAAAACACTACACCTTCATTTTCTCATTATCAATTACATTATCCTTCTCTGATCTGGGAGGTTGAAATAAGAAAAACTATTCTACGGCTTTACTGTTCAGTTAAATCTGAAGCGTCTACCATCTGTCTTTGTATTCTGCTAATTTTACAATTAGTACACACAGACGAGCAGCTTCATAAAAAGTCATGTGGTTAGATTATTAATGGTTTCCATGGAGCAAACACAGGCACATACTGTACAGACACGTGCCTTACTGAGGTGCAACTGAGTGAGTTTAGGACTCATCTTTGCTGGTTGTGATGATCAGATAGGTTCAAAAACACTGTAATTGTATTTATGCATTAGTATACATTATTTGTGCTGCTGACATTGTCCTCACTGAAACGTGTAATTTATTTCTTCTTTTTTTTTGTTTAATTAAAAAAGATCTGCACTTTTTACTTTGAGGTTACTTTTGGTTTAATGTGAGCTCACCACAGCTAATAGCCTAGATCAAAAATAATGATAACTTACTGAATCTCGAATAATGTTACATATCTATATACACAAATCCTACATGTATTCAGTACCTAAATGTGACAAATTTAAAATCTGCACAAGTGCACTAAATAAAAAAACCCCAATAAACTACACAACTTTTTTCTTGATTCAGTGTAAGGCATTCATGAGAGCATGTTAAGCTTACTCTCATGATCCTCATCTGTAGTTAATCAAAATGAATTGAAGACTCTACATTGCTGAATAAGATGTATGAATATGTGTTTGCCACACTGTGTTGTGTGTCCTGTAATGGTCCATTGATCTTTTAGGATATGTCCTTGCCTTCTGTGTATGATGGAGTGACCCTCCAAAAACCAGCATAAATAATAGCCCGCATATCTGAAAGGCAATTATCTCCATGGAGAAGTCGCCCAGCTGAGGAAAATGGGCTATACAGAGCTTATCACGTGAATCTTAAATTCAAATAAAACTGCATTGTGACATGGAGATATTGTAACTGAAGAGTGATAGTATCCAATGAGGTAGTGACTTTGGTGATTATCATAGGGTAAAAAGAGAAAAGTTTATTATGTATTAAAAATGTTTTAATAACCTTATAACTACATATGTTGCTAGTTACCAGTTATCTTACTGAATAAAATTTCAGAGTTGCATGAGCCTCATTCCTCCTCCTTTACAAATATAAAGATTCATAAACGTGCATTTTGGCTTGTTTAACCATGGTGATAAGACAATGTCAAGAACGAGCACGGAGACAAAAAAACGAATATTTGGTATACTAAAAAGTAGGTCGTCTTAGATATCAACAGTGTGACCAACCAAGATGTATTCCTCCGCCACATAGTATATCACGCAATGAGGGAGCGAGGCTAACAGCGACCTAGGCGGAGTGATTTAGTGAGGACTACACCCAAGCGCCTGTCCGACTGCAACGGCTTCTTTTCGTTGCCTAGACCAGAAGAAAGCCGGGACGTGAAGGAGCCGGGGAAGGTTTTGCTTGTTGGAGGCCCGTTAAGCAACTGATAAATACAGCTTCCTCTCGGTTTCTTCGTCGCTCAAGAGACGTTTGTGACCTAACTTGACCCAAATTACTCTTTCATCTTAGAACTAATTTCACTAATATGTCCTGGCAAAGCTACGTGGATAACCTGATGGCTGATGGCAGCTCCCAGGACGCGGCCATTGTTGGCTACACGGACGCCAAATATGTCTGGGCATCGTTCGTCGGCGGCGTCTTTGCCAACATAACGGTTAGTGTGTTCTGTGTATCAATATTTAATGTTACGAATGAGGGGAATGTATGCTTTTTTTCATGCTGCTGCGTTTGTCTGTATAGCCAGGCCTTGTTGAATGAAGATAAGGCGAACAGTGTGGCAAGTTAACTACACATGGTATCCGGTGGTCGCAAACAAGATGCATTGGCACGTATGGACCGCTGATTTTGAAACCATCATCAGCATGTGTCCTTTACATAGCTCTTTCTGGTTAATTCAGCTCACGTTGTGTGTTACACTTTTCACACCAATGTTCACATTATTAAAATTTAGCCATTAGAACAGACGGGGATAAGTCAAAACTGTAACAAATGGTGCGGCGAACTCAAGCTAAAGGAGCTAGCTTAGCTATGCTTATGAGCTAGCTAGCGCAAACTAGCGTTAGCCGTTTTTCGCTTGTGGTGCCGCCAGATAAGATAAGCAAGTCGATAACTCGAGACAAAAAAAATATTCAAAGCCAATAGTCGATAGAATTTCCTGAATTGTGTCATTTGTGTTTAAACGCTTCTTTGCGAATTAGCAGACAAAGCCGTGAACAAACAATATTGTCGAGCTATGTAACTTAGCCTTAGTGTTAACATTGACTAGCACACTACATCTTGCTGTTAGCTCAAATCAGGCCGGTCATCCCCGCTTGGAAAATCATTAGCCAACGTTAGTAGCGCAGAAATAGCGGCGCTCGCATGCTTTACTGGCGTGGTGGCCAGCCGATGGGTCTTTCTCGTTTTTTCCTACTCGGCTTCTGTGAATCACACCGCCGCTACCGCCCCTTATTTTCCAAGATGGCGGACATGATCCCATTTTTTTTATTCATTTTGTTAATGGAATCTAAGCGAGATATTTTTCTGTCGTTAACATTCCGAGCAGCTGCTAAAACTTCTGTATACTACAGCGTTGGTTTTCCTGTATTCATAAGTTACCACACGCAAACCTGCAACAATTGCTGTTTTTATGTAAATGTAACTTGGTAAAACAATCGTCTCCGGCGGTTTCTTGGACCTCCATTTTGTCTGTTAAATAACTCATTAGTGAAAAATATATATATTTGAATGTGACTACTTGCATTATAATGTTAATTTAGCCCATTGGTTATTTTGACGAGCCTCTTGACTATGAAAAGATAAGCCATGCTTTAGATAAGTGAACTATGGACAAGTGTGTCACCCGTCGCCAACATTACTTGGGAGTGTCCACTCGCGGCTGAGGCAGGGAAATGTTGTCCTTTGACAAGGAATATTCAATACATGCACTTTAACGTGTTTTCATGTCCATGTGGATGCCCTATGTGGAGCCATTGCTTACTGGGTGCTCACCAGCTTGGCACTTGTGTTAGCCAACCTGTTTTGTTCAAGTCCGCTGGCTAAATTTGATGGACGAGGCTGGCTTTCACTCGACTGGAGATTTAATGCATATGTGAAACTGCACTGTAGATTTTACTCTGTAATGAACAACTGCTTCCTGTTGACGATAACTGTTAACTGGCCAACCGGGCCCCGACATCGGGCTAGCCGTCATGCTAATGCTAATATGGGCAGTAGAAAGCCTTTGAGTTTCCCGTCTTCATCCTGAAGGATTTCGTGTGCCATGACTGTGCAGTTCTGGACTTGATGGGCGACGCCTATTTTTCTGCAGATTAGTTTAAAAATTTTTTAATTTAATAGATTTTATAACATTTTTCTACGTCTTCCGAGAAAGAGAAAGGGGTTAGAAAGATTGTGGATAGTAGCAGTAGCCCGACTGTGCGGCAGATTGCTCAGCATAATGTTTCTGCCAGTTGCAGTAGGCCTCTGAGATTTCAAGGCTTACCACTGATGGTATAATGGTGCAGTATATTTAAACAGACTGCACTTTCTCCTCTATCCAGAGCTGGATATTTCCCTGTCCACTGTTCTTACTTTTGCCTGTGTACAACTGCATATAACTGCATATTACTGCATCAACTTGCAAAGTTTGCACGCAAGTTTATAATTATATTGTCAGTGTCTGTTCAGGTTCTAGTCTAAATGTATATAAGGCAGACAATTTAAATATTTTCTAGTCAAATGTTAAACTAATGTAAGTGCTTTGGGCTGAGATTACCAAAATTATGTGCAGCATATTAAGTCAAATGTCCATGTACTGCAAACACTTATATTGTATGGCTTTCTGTTAGGATGTATGAGTTTTGTTGTATGGTGATATATAATGTATGACTTTACAAATATGTAGATACATACTGATACATAATGTTACTAAAATGTCTGTGCTTGCATTCAGTCATCCAAAGCTGAAGCTTATATTCCATCCACTTGAGTTTTCTGAAAGCAAATTCTCCATATATGCAGAAATACAAATGTGGTATATGTACATGGCTTATAAAGTTTGTAGACAGTTTGCAGCTGTGTAGTGCATCTTTAAAAGCCACACTAGTGGACTCAGGTGAGTTATATGATGCTGATCACATTTTCATACTGCTGACTGTTGTTTAGAGGCAAATTATTACTTACAGTTTTCTTATGGGATAATTGCACCATCAAATCCTTTAGTTAGATCAGTTAACTTAATGTCACTTAAGGACATAACTTATAGTAATTATATTAATGTCATGATCACTCATACCTGTAGTTAAATCAACAACAAAAGGCTTTTGTTCTGGAATCTTTGTGGAAATGAGAACTATTCTGCATCAAGATATACACCTGACTATTGCTTTTGTTCTTTCTTTTAGCCTGATGAAATTGACGTGTTAATAGGAAAGGATCGAGAGGGGTTCTTCACCAGTGGGCTGACCTTAGGCAATAAAAAGTGCTCCGTAATCAGAGACAGCCTCCACATTGACGGTGACTGGACAATGGACATCCGGACAAAGAGTCAAGGAGGAGAGCCAACATACAACATTTCTGTAGGCAGAGCTGGCAAAGGTGAGCACCACATTCATTACTGTTTTTAGTCGTATACACCCAAGTAGTGCTACAGTGACACCGTAGCCTGCTTTGATTATAGTGCAATTAGTTTAGCTATTTTTATGACTTCTGTTGTTAATGCATGTGGGACGGACCTTGATTGCACCTTTCCTCAATATATGACACAGGTGTTATTGTCTGTCAGTCATAGATTATAGTTGAATGCCAGAATCAGAGAGCGATGGACCAGCTGATTTTGATGGGAACAAGTGCAACTTAGTTTGGTGTAATATGGATTCAGTTTCAGCGACGTCATAAAGAGTTTCATAAACTCAGTTTGGAAAGGGGTATTTTAGCTCTATGCCAATAAGGTCAGTTCTGGATTATCTAAACTTTTAAGTAACTGTTTATATAATATATTATATTTAACTAATATCAAACCAAAGATACTGGTCACATTACATTTCCAGCAGATCTTCCTCTTTAATGCTTATCCTAGTGATCTAATGTTTTGTGTTTACTGGCTCCTGGCATTTCTATACAAAAAGCAATGGTATTGAATAATGGACAAAACTCCAACCTGTACTGACGTACTGTTCAGCCATAAACTCAGAAGGTGTATCAGCTATCTGCAGCTTCCGTCAACTGGATGCATGTCAGTCAGATAGCACGTGCTTAGCTTATATCTTGGCCACAGAGGTCAATCTCACTCACAATCAGTAACTGAAGTTAAAAATCAGGTGTCTAAAAAAGTGTTGGTTATTCTGTGTTTTAATGAAATTTCAGCAGTACAACATTTTAGTGTATGATGCATGAATCGGTACATATCAGAAAACTGAAGTCCCTTGTAAGGGGCTTGCCTGAGAGTTGTGCCAGTTTTCATGTTGCCTGTATGGGCCCCAATGCCCTGTCGTCCCCACTTTTTCTACACTCTAAAGCTTGCAGGTGAGACTACATAATGGGACAAACTGTTTTCTACTCTTCACACACTGGGCTCACTCTCTGGGGCCCAGCGTTTTCTGTCAACCTGCTGAACTGCATGGATCTTTCTATCTAGTTTACACACCCTTTATAAAGTTAAAATCTGTCCCCCTGCTCATGTGATTCCACTGTTCTCAAAAGAAGTATTGGGGTACTTCAGGTCTTACATGTATTGAGGAGAGGTACTGGTAGCATGCTGCTTATCTGCATGTGTGCTGCACTGGTGGTAATGTTGCTAGTTAGTAGAAGCTTCACTTTCTTATTCTTTGCTGCTGGCATGGTGCCTATAGATTACAGATAAAACAAAAAGGATGAATCACTTGAAGTGGAGCGCAATAGGTTCAGTAAAAACCAGAAACACTAGAACTAAACCAGAGGTTGTTTGGATGTGGTACTAATGTATTTGAAGAAGAAGAAGAGAAAAAAAAACTAAGTGATTTTGAATTGATTTCACTCATCCAGGGTGTAAATTGACAAAATGTTTCAGATACAATTTTCATGTATGTGGTCAGTCCTGTTATTAGTATCTGTACTTTCAGTAAATCTTTTAAACATGTGTTAGAAGTTCATATGTGTGAAAATATGGATTTTAAGGCTATTCAAATTAGGGATGTTCGATATTGGCTTTTTTACCGATATGTCTAACTCTTAATTTTTGATACAGCAGATTTGTCATATTCTGACATTTTGAGAAAGAAGTAGCTGAAGAGTGTAATCTAGAATATGTGCACGGTATGCAAAAGTTGTCATTAAAAGGGTAAAAAAACATGATACTTTCTGATATTACGATAATATCGACATCCCTAATTAAAATATTTTTGATTGAATTAGATATGTAAACCAATCGTGACCAATCCTGGTCCTCAAGGGCCACAGTCCTACTAACTTATTGTCTGAACACACCTGAATCCAAGTAGGTAGGGGGGGGGATATGGAAAAAAAGCAGGTTAGTGGCCAGGATTGTCTCCACCCCTTCCCACCCCCCCTAATTAAATAATTGCTGAATACAGCTATAGATAGAAGTTGGATACAGGTAATACAATAATTGAGGGTGCAATATTATCTAAACAAAAATTATTCTTAAATTTGTGCAGCACAATTGATTGTCTGGTCTGAATCTGAGCAGTTGTAATTTTTGTCTCCAGTCCATTAGTGATTATTAGTTAAGGCCAGAGCATGCAGAGCTTTATCATTATTTTAAACAAAAGTGTCAAACTTCAGTTTCACTCTGTGGATGTGTGTGTGTGTGTGTGTGTGTGTGTATATACAACTGTACAGACAGCCAGCTTTGCAGTTTGCATGCATCCTTTTATATGTATTCTCCTCCTGTGCTCACGGTCTTCCTAATCTTAATGTGACATGTCTTGTTTAACCAGCAGCAGCACAGATAAGAAAATGATTAGGCTCAACACCGCCTTCACACTAAAGGCACCTTTATGTTTTTGTGCGGTCGTCCTCCTTTCGTAGCAGTCTCGTCTGCATGCTGCTTTTGACTCTGTGCTCTTCACTATTCACTTGTGTGATCTCCACACCTTCTCTAAATGTCCTTCTGTCTCTTTTCTTTCAGTCTTGGTCTTGGTAATGGGCAAAGAAGGGGTCCATGGAGGCGGATTGAATAAGAAGGCATACTCGATGGCAAAATACTTGAGGGATTCAGGGTTTTAGTTTAGTTTTGATGTAGCTTTTGAGGTGTTGAGGGAGAGAGGAAAACAAAATACAAAACTTACAAAAAAAGTAAAAAAATATTTACTCAAGCCCATGTTTCTCCTCAGTCTTAAAACGAAATCCCAGGAGTATTTCTAACATAGCACAGGGCTCTGGCCCTGTCTTCAACAGTGTAGCCCCATGTTTAGAAGGTGGCAATAAAAGTGTTTTCCAGCCCTGCTATAACCATGTCTGTTCATTTATTTTGTTTTTTCCTTTGTGTACTCCAGCATTGGTTTTTGTCATGGGGAAGGAAGGTGTCCATGGAGGGCAGCTCAACAAGAAAGCATATCAGATGTCTGAGTACCTGAGGAAGTCCGGATACTAAAGCAGCCTGTTCCCAGCCACCTAGCAGCTCACCCTTACCACCCTGTTGCATTTCACACTACTTCCAGTCCTAGTTGTTACTAGTAGTTACTTTGTTTTTCTTTTCTGCCTTCACTCCTCCCAATTTATCTTCCCAAACCTGCCCCTTTCCCCCTCCCCTCCACACACTTGCGCTGTGTACTCTTTACTCCCTTAAGCACTATAAGTTGATCCATAGCAAAGATGAGCATGTTGCTAACAGGATGTCATGACAAATCTGTAATTAACTAAGACCAGCAAAAATCTCTGGCCAAACGCTCGACAATAAAGGCTGTAATGTCAATTTGAAGTAGGTATTTTTCTGTTTTGGCGCTCATTTCATAATAATCTGTTCGCAAAACCAATCTCTCACACTCCCTTCCCAAGCAGCCAATGCCTTTGGTATACTTTAGTAACCAACCTTGTTGCGTCTTCCTCTTGTATTTTCCCCTCAGTTATATCTGAAAGGGGTCATATCTGGTCCATTTTTCACTTCACTCTTAACACCCACCAAAACCTCCCCTTCCCACACTCTACACCCCAGACATAATTTTCTGTTTCATATTCCGATCCTGTTTCCTCAAGGCAGACAACACTACAAACATTACAGGAGACTCTTATCTTCACCAAACACTACACATCACACAGCCAGTGTTCCACCACCTCTATCCTCTTCAGATTCACCTCTTTGTCCTGACTATTTTTTAAATTGGAGGTTAGCGTGTGTGGGGATGTTTGGATCAGCTCAGTTAACGATCATGAACCGGATTTACGAGCGTTAGTGTTGTCCAGATGCTGGTAGCCTCTTCTCTGATCATCACAACCTCCCTGACTACACAAAACCCCATGGACATTCCATAGTAACAATGGCTCAGGCACTTAATACTGTTTTGTTTGCCAGCTCCTGTAATATATTCATTTTTTTTTTTTTTTTAATTGTTGTTGAAAGGCTGCCATTTTGGACAGTAGATATCCCAGCATATAACCATCTGGAGTGTGTCCAGTTTTTCTTTTTTTCTTCTTTTTTTTTTCTTTTTTTTTTAATAGGACCAAGTGTAGTCGAAGCTCGGGTGTTTATACAAATGCTCTAAATCATGTGAAGGATGACTGCTAACTTTTTCAAATGAAGGAAACACTAACCAGGCAGTAATACTTACTGTGGTTAAAAATATGAAGCTACAGGGGAGGTAAGGGTGGGAGTATCAGTAAAAAATTTCATTTCATTGTTCTTGTTTTCTTGTTCAGAAAACAACTGCATTTGTACAAACCAATGCTGTGTTAACTACAAAACTGTGGAATAAATTGCCTTCTACT
The DNA here is from genome assembly GCA_034779795.1 of Ctenopoma multispine. NCBI lineage: Eukaryota > Metazoa > Chordata > Actinopteri > Anabantiformes > Anabantidae > Ctenopoma > Ctenopoma multispine. Next base: position 14,256,783 of record JAUYWH010000020.1, on the reverse strand, counting down.
CTAGTCAACTGAGCTCTGGGGTATCACATGGTCTGTCCACGCTCAGTACTGCTGACCGTAACGTCCAACTCCAAAAAAAAAAATAATAATTTTTTTTTTCAAAAGTAGAAATGACACTCAATGAGAGATGGGGATTGGTTGGAACAAAGACGCTATTGGTTGTCTTGTGGAAACTTAACTGCAGAACCTGTGTATCCTGTGCCATAATGTAGAGAGATCTGTTACTGTTGTAAGATGGATTTTACCCACTGTCCACGAAGTCATTTCATTGGCACTTTTTTTTAAGCTTCAGCTCCACTCTTTAGGCCTTGTGGAATATGTGTACTCAAAAATTTGTTTCAAGTCCTGTTTGCTGATTTATTTCCTTTTCCTCACTATTATATATTTTTTTTCTCTTACATCTGGGATACAGTCTCTTCAGTGCATCTGATTTCATATGCATAAAACCAAGAAATGCCATAAATTGATTTATCACCTTGTTTACAGACAGATCAAAAATAAATTTATTCCAACCAGATAAGTCTTTTGTCCTTTATCAAATTCAACACTCAATCTATAAAAAATGAGATTGATGCATCATCTGTCAATTTATTTGAAAGCTGCAGCTGGTTAGCTTAGCACAAGGGCAAATGGATATTCTAATTGAGGGGGTGCTAGAAATTTGAGCAGCGTCAGATACTGGACAAAATGAAACCAGTCACTTTTTCTTTTTTTTTCCCTTATTAAACTAACGTTGGTAAGTTAACTGGTTGTGGCTTCTGCCATGTTCTCCTGAATGATTGCTCACCTACACTATTCTTAAAATTGGTGAATATGAAGAGTTAATCTTTAACTCTGTAGTTTCATAAATCTTACTTGACCTGGAGTTGTCGACTCAACGTCATTTTAGGTGCAACTAGCTGAAATTGAATGCAATTTAATTAATGATATGTTTGCAAGGCAAAGTTTAGTTAAGTTTTTAGAGCTGGATTAGTTCTGGATGCTTCAGTTTGTGGGGCTGTTGAAATACGTTGCATCACATTTAATTTTTGAGCACTTAGACTTTATTTGAACTCTGAACCTCAAACAGCAGGTTACTGGATGTGGAAATGTCCATTTAGTTGATCAGGATTGTGAGAGGTGAGAATGTTTTGTCAGCTTAAGGCATTTTCTCAAAAACTGACCAGAGTAAAACCTCCAATAATTTCTTGCTAATGAGCCAGAGATAAGCAGGTACATTGGTATCATAAGGTACTATATAGCATGTATGAATTTTACTGGTTTCCTGCAGCTGTTCATGTTGAAACAATGAGTATTCATGTTATAGGGTGGACATTGAATTGTTTCACCAACATAGGAAAGTTTCCTTATCAAGTGTCATTTTCATTTTATTGACGTGAATTCATATTGAGAACAGATACATGAGCGAGGAAACACTGACATGAGACAAAAATACATCAACTGAAACAAGGCAAAAAGATTTGTCAACAAAAATCATTATGAAAAAAAACATTAAGCGCATTTACTATAAACAGTATTAAAAGGAAATAAGGTCAGTTAAGTGTGTATTACAAGACCTATCAACCAATAACTGTGGGTTAAGTGAAATGATAGGTCTGGAGCAGCCAGAAGAAGTTTACCACAGGCAGCGTGGACTCAGTTTTCACTCAAGTGTCTCTCGACACTTTGAGCTAGTGTAACCCACAATACAATCTTCACATCTCAATCTGTTCTGGATTTAGTTTCTCTTACTGTGAATCACTCTGATCAACCGTGGCACAAAACACAGACAGGAGCGCTGATGTTCCTTCATACATTATCTTGGCAAAACCATATTGCTGTGGTTTAAATGTTTACTATACTCAATGTTAGATCTTTTAATGTTCTACAAAACAAGATGCTGCATAGCGCCTCAGGGTGTAGCAAGAAAATGTATTTACAGTAACGTCTCAATCCTCTGAAACATAAGAAAATCAAAGCTAAAAATTTAACTTACTGTGATCTATATTTCATATTTACACAGTACTTTTACTGAACTTCGTGTCTTGTGATTGTGACCTCTGGATTTTTCCATCCATCTGTGTATCGTGTTATGATCAATCAAGAGTACAGAGCAACAGTCTACTGTACATCAGTGTCATTAATCATGTCAAATCTGCCAAGCAACCATCAATATGCCCCCTGACTTCCTGTCACACAGTGGAAATCAGCACTTTATCTATAATCATGGTAAACATAAAACAATAGATTTGAATTAAAGAAATTGTAGGGAGGATACTATGTATTGTTAGCTGTGACAGAAGAATTCAGGTGATGAATCTGTTTAGTGCCCCCAGCAAAAGTCTCTGCAGCTGTGAGGTTGGGGAGGCCGGGGTTTTTAGTGACCGATAAGGTCAGCCAACAATCAGTCAAGCTCGGGGCAGGTCCTGCTCGTGGTCTTCAGAGCAGGGCTGCTGCATCTGCACCACCACAGTCTCCACGGTGACCTCTTCCTCGCTGTCGCTGCTGTCCAGCTCGTCGTCCTCGTACTCGGAGGACTCCTGGTCTTGCTCTGAGCGCGACGCTCCTGACATGGTGCCGAAGGAGTGGGCGCTGGTGGAGGCCAGCGAGCGCAGCAGAGGGGTGCTTTCGGACACCTCCTCGTTCTCCTCGGGGCTGCTCTCCCCCTCCTCTGAATCAGAGTCGGAGTCACCCTGCGAGGGGACCACCTTCTGCTTACAAACCGGACAGGTCTTCTTAGTTTTGGTCAGCCAGGGGTCCACACACTTGCTGTGGTAGGCTGAGAACAACACAGGTTATTGTTAAAGTGCTTTAAGAGAGTGTGTCTGTGTCTTCATGACCTTTGTCAGCACTACGTACATGTAATTGTGTGCGTAGTAGTAGCTCTTTGTTTCAGGATCGTGGGGTCTGATTTATGGGTCAGGTTTATGTCAAAAGTTCACACTCACCATGGGAACATGGCAGGACTCTGAGTTTGTCTCCTTCTTCATATTCATCCAGGCAGATGGCGCATACATCATAGTTGTCCCCTGGGTCGAAGACACAAGAAAAATTAGTGTAACTGCTTTTTAATAAAGTAATACTGAAACTACACAACATGGCTGTACGGCAGTGTTACAGAGTGGAGCAGCTTCCTCTCAAACTGTCTTTCATATGTAGAGTCACTAACTGCAGAGAGCATTTCAGCCAACGAGTTACGCACAGAATTAATGTTCATTCATTCATTTCTGATTTTAACCACTATGTGCAGTTGTCAGCACTGTGATCTGTTTAAGGACACATGTTGTGTGTGTGGCCAGTGTAGGTTTAACATCAGGTTCGTCTATGACATGTCAGAAACTCCAGGTGCCTCACTAATCCGATTTACTTAAATTCTTTTTCATTTTAATTTCCCAAATAAAGTGTGTTGCCACCCCACTCATCCGCCTGCAAGCCAAGTTACCACTTAACAGCCAGCACAGCATTTCCTGACGTTACAGGAGGTGCAACGTCTCTGTGTGCACTAAAAGCTCAGGAATTTATCAACGCACTCCCTTTCGAATTCCACAGCAGCCTTCTCCTTTTCCTTCCCTTCCTCTTCCCTGGCCAAGCTCGAGGTAGGAGGGGGGAGCGGGGCCGTAGGCCGGTGTGTTTATGTAAGCTCTAAATGAGCATGTTTTCCCCCGACGGGACTCTGTGTGTCCGTGCCAGGGCTGCATGTGACCGTATAAGGATGGGGAGTCACACAGACCACAGCCTCCCTCCTCCTCCTCCTCCTTTTTCTTCTGAGCATCAGCAACTTAAAACTCATATTTAATCATCGCTGATATTTTCAACTTCACACTTACAGTTCTATGGCCCGCGGGGGGGGG
>JAUYWH010000020.1:14227902-14252943 GCA_034779795.1 Ctenopoma multispine | reverse complement strand
CCCCCGTTGACCCCCCCCCCCCCCCCCCCGCCCAAACAGCACCACAACTATCATTCCCACTGTATTTTACAGTCTGCTTCCTTTTCTATTGACATTACTCCAGAGCAGCCTCCATCTTTTCCTCTTTCTCAGTCTCTCAGGTCAGTGTTAGACAGTCAGGGTGAGGGAAAGGGAACGTTTACACAGGCACGGATCCAGTACACACTCAGGAAATGCTGAACTGTGGGACTAACTGAGCTATTTGAAAGAAGAAGAAAGAGAAGGTCCGAGACATGTCTGAGGAGACAGTGAAACTACAAATGATATAAAAACACTAATAAGGGCTGATTCCGCTTGTTTTTTTCAACTTAGGCCTTATTTATTTAATTTTGGGCAACATTTCTCTTGGCAATATTAACACTGAGATTCAACTACACAACAAAAATAAGTCCATCAGGCCAAGAAAGTAGAGCAGTCGACTGGGTTTTAAATTAGCCTCCACGCCAGCCAAACCGAAGCACAGCAAAATAAATACCCGAGCTGTTTGTTGTGATCATCCATCAACCTGATTTTTTGGTCCAAGAATTACTGTTAAACGTAAACTCTACACGTTTTATGTGTGTGACGTCTTATCCTAGGTTTTATTGTTTAATGGGTCTTTACCTCAACACAACCCATCTTAAAGCTTTTACACTCTGATCCATTCAAATCCAGTATTCAACGTTCATTAATAAACGTGTATTGTAAACTGTAAAGCCTGAACGATACAGAACTCCAGTGCACAGGGAGAAACCTGCAGCGCAGTATTCTGCAGCAGAGCATAATTCACAGTCTAGTCTGTTCGTCGCTTGTCATGGAAAAATGTACTCTGATCCTGCTGATCAAAGTGCTTTTCTCCTCATTTCTTAGAAGCTCCAACCACAGATCAGCTTCGTTATGTCATAACTGTGACCTGCACATTATGAAGACTGTTTCTCATCTCCTATCAAGTCTAATGTTATGTGTTCTCTGGGATGTTTAGTTCAGCTCTGACTTCTTACAGTGGTAAACTATAGTTGGCAGTATGTATATTTTTCAGATGCTGGGATTCCCTTACATTTTGTTTTTTGGCCAGTGGCACATCTTAAAAAGGACTTGTGAGCCAGTGCAGCTCCTCACCCTCCCAGTCTTTTTCATTAATCAGCCAGCCTGCCAGCATTCCTGGCTCTCAGAGGAACCACGCTGTCCTACTGAACTTCACATGAGCAGTGAATGTGTGTAGCAGAGTGGGAGTGAGCAAGCGAATGAAAGAGAGGGTGACAGAAAAACTGAGTTAAAAGAAAAAAAAAAACAATTCTTGACTCACTAGTTGAGCCAACCAGACAAGGGCAAGTGGCACTGAGGCAAGCGAAGTAAGAGGCTGAGGGAGCGCCTCTGTACTGACATCAACATGCTTCACACACTGACGGCTGAGACACTGCAGCTGCTCTGTTCCCGCCTGTGGTTTGGAAGAAGAAAGCCGAGGGAAGGGGTGGAATGACTCATCATGCACAGGGAGGGATCAGACTGGAGGTCAGGGGTCAGAGGAAGAGTCCAGCCTCTTTCAATCTCAACCGGGGGTTGAAAATACCCCTCTTGCATTTCCTCAGCTCGCCGCGTGTGTGTTTTCACAGTTTCTAGCTAGTTACTGGCAAAACCTGGCACCCACAGGGCCAAAACTCACTGTCAAACATCAGGCTTACAGCCTAAAAGGGGGATGACGCAAGGCTCTGCAATAAAACTGGAGTGTAAATCAAGCTAATGGCAGAGCGGTGCTGTACGCTGACAGCTGTGGCAGCTGCTGTTACATAATCCTGTACATTACCACAGATCCTATGCTGCTGATGCCCAGACTGGTATTATGCAGCAATTACACGGGCACCGTGGTTTTCATTAAAGCATTGTGCACCATCAATACAGACTCTCTTTGTGTTGTCTACTGTTCATTTCAGCCAGACTCTGATTTCCATACATGCAAGTCTGATGTTATTCAATACCCAACATCACCACTTCTGACCCAAGTCTATACCAGAACTGTCAACTTGTTAATTACAATAATAATAAAACCATACAAGCAAATCTATGTATACATTAAGTAGCAACAGAAGAAGGAAATACATGAAAAGGGATTTGAAAAAAGCAAATCAATACAACTGTTTCTGCCAAAGGGTTTGCAGAGGTGATGGATTCAGTAAATGTCTGATTTTGTCGGTGTAAGCTCCTCTGCCAGAGAAGGTAGATCGTGGGCAGATACACTCATCAGCACAAAGGCATCCTGCCAACACAGCAGCAGCTCAGGCTGTAGCTGATCAGCTGGTTGACATCTTCCCAAAATGACTTCACGCGCTCAGAAAACAAACTCACACCATGTTGCATTTATAATGCATGTTCTAATGCAGTACAGATGAATGTTAACGGATTAAAAGACAGGCGTGACTCAAAACATTCAGTATTTCCCTATGACACATTGGACCTTTAGGATGCTTATGAAAAAAGAAAAAATTTAAATAAATATAAGCTTCACAAATACGACACTAGATGTTTCATGATCTTTGAACATGTGGAAGGCCACAGATTGCACCAACACAGCATTGCACTGTTCCCATTCACTATAGCTGCATCCGTTTAAAGCCCCAGGAGTCCAAGCTCAGCATTATCCACTGCAGCCGAGGCCAAGGGTGCCATTAGGCATCCTTCCCACTCCGTGCTGCACACACACATGCACTGTTTGAACCCCCAGTTCAGTCACACTGCCCAAAAACGTCAGGGTGGGAATTGAAACAGCAGTGAGTCGTGAGTGTCACAGTGACATGTCTGCCCCACAGAAATGTTACCGCGTCACATCACAGGGCTTAGAAATAGAAACAGCATGCTTTAAACAATGGCCGCTACTGGTGAGCTAATCTAGCAGCAGATTTAACAGTGTTACATGTATATGTATACATGTACGTGATACCTTTTTGTATTTTTGTGATGAGGTTCACATGGGGGCAGCCCATCAGAAGACTGCTCGACTACTATAAAGTCAACACAGCAGACATGTTTTTTTGTTCTACCTCGTCAAAACCAGGTGACTACACTGCCCACAATGCAACTAATATCACATAAAATCCAGTCCATTATTTTATATAAATAATATTCAAAGAAGCTATTCCTGTTATTAGAGATCTTACTCTTACCTGTGGTAAACACTATGTAACAATAAACTCCATTAGACAACAGAGGTACTGTCCCACTGATCTCACCCACCCACCTCTTGTTACAGTGCTCAAATCAGGGCACTTGCTTCTTTGCCAAGCTAGCATTGCTACAGACTGCAGGGCTTAAAAGGTGATTAGGTGGAGATTTGGTGTCCCCTTCCTGTGTCACCAAACGCTCTGACTCAGCTGACAGGAGCGCAGACGCCGCCCCGGAGGCTGTTTCCTGGATATCTGAACTCCCAGCACCGGTCAAGGTCGACCTTAGCAGCGCTTGGTGGAAACCCTGAGTCAGAGTAGGTGCTGCTGCTCGCAGACACAACCAACTGAACCTGATGTGACAAAAACAGCTATCTGAGAAACACATGCTGCTTTCAGCTGGAGTGTTGCACGTGTTCCTGCCAGGTGGGGAGGAGCAGCTCAGCTCATAACCCCTTCAATTAACAGCTTTGCAAAGGGGCTACTTATTATACACTAGCCATAGCCTATAAAGCTCCCTGGTGTTTCCCTCTGCACAGCTGATTTTAGTCAGGGGCTTTCCAATCTGCGAAATACAGCTGCTGGAGGAAACAGTCACCACCACAAAAAAAAAAAAAAAAACTCAGTAGACAAAACTTGCTTGACCGTAGCAAAAAGGATTTGCATTGCAAAACAATGCTATAGCCAGACTGACCCTTGTACCAAGACAGAGGTGGAAGGAAGAAGTAGAACTAACATGTGGCAAAGATCTTTAACCACTCACCCTCACTTACACACTTCTTTCCTCTCCTCTTACTGTTCTTACAAACACCTACTGCAGATACGATCAAAAGGTTTGAGCCAAAACCAGAGTACAAGTGACGTTCAAGCCCCGTTTCAGGCCTCCGGTACGACCGAAAAATTCCAAACCATCAGTCATGTGTCCGGTCTTAACAGAGAGAAGCTCTAATCTGCCACAGTGGGCTTTGTGGAGGAAAAAAAATCAAGTCCACATTAATCCGATTAGTTCAAAGGTGCAGAGATGGGAGAAATGATGTGTCGTAATGCAGTGATGACATCTCTCTTCTGGGCTGAATCATGGGAGTAAGAGCAGCATGGCACAGGAGTAAATACTGTACCGTCACTACTGACTCTGAGATCAAAGGTTAGAGTCAGATCAATCTGCGATCTACTGTGTTTGGGACACTAGACAATCACGTTTAAGTATATAAATAAAGGTCTAGTTCATAAAGTTTTAATCACATGACTAGAAAAACAACTACGAGCCAGAATCAGAGGACAATGTTTTTGTTTTTTCATTTACCCAAGAACAGTTTTGTTGTGTCAAAATTTCACTAATACAAACTTTGGTGAGCTCTGACTCTGGTGTGTTGGTACATTTCTATAATTTCTGTTCATCTGTTGGCATGCAGCATCTAGTTTGTAGTAGTGCACTGGCTAATGTCACCTCTTGAACCTATAAGTATAAAGTATACTGATAGTAAGATGCTTTAATTATTTTCCAGAGCCATTTATTCCTGGCTAGAAATTTCAAAGGTACTTTGACTACAGACTGAAATGTTGGATAGTGCTTCCCTACCTTTTTTGAACTTGTGAATGGGAAGTTTCTTGAGTTGATCTTTCCGCAGGCGGCTCCTACGGGCCCTGTGTCGATCCTGGACAAATTTGGTGATCTAGTCATAGTAAAAAATGTAAATAAAAACAACATACTTGTCAGCATTCTTTAAGAACCACAACACAAAATCCTGACATACACACGGGTCCAGGTGTTGAATCCAAAAAAATGTACCTGTGAATTCCATCTCCTAAGAAACACCTAAATCAGAAACATTTGTGCACCAACTGGATGCCAGACTTCAACCTCCTGTTGTAAAACTACTTACTAGTTTGGGGTGCTGATGTATAAATTTGAACAGTTCACTGGAAGTCGTTAGGCAAAATATCAGTAGCAAACCAGACAATTTCTACTTATCACATTTACAGAACTACACTTAAGCAACATAAACCCACTAGCCATGTACTTTGTGCTAAAAACAAGATGTCTCAAATGCACCTACCATGAAAACAACAATGAGGATGAGGCAGATTCCCACGATGATGAGGAAGGGGATCAGGTAGTATTCCAGTGGCAGGCTGAAGTCTGGCATGAGGACCACACGTCCCCTAGAAAAACAAGAAGAGGCACTATCAGGTGAGGAAGGGAGAAATATGAACCTTTTGTACTGGAGGTATTATATCGTGTGACAGTGACCGACACAGGGGCTACATTATAGAAGCTTGTCAGCTCATTGTTGAGCGTGGCCACATTAAGGATTTACAGTACCTTTTAGTGTTGCAATGTGACAATTATATAATGGTTCATCTGTTAACACATGACTCTTCATACCGCTAATTAACAGATCTCTATTTCTTTCCACAGAACTCCCTCTACGACATATCTCTGCTCCATTCAAATTTGTAGCGTGGCTAATTTGGTCTACACTGACAAAACTCTGCCAAAGCCATGTTTGGTGTTCACTCCTCTGACTGCCAAAAGAACTGGGAATAACCCTCATGTACTTGGATGGCATCACTGCCATCCAAGTACACGCAGCATTACTATACAAACCATCAGACTGAACTCATAGCTGGAAATCAATGAGAGTTTTGAGTCTGACAGATCGGTCTGCTCTTCACAGCACTACACTGATGTCACTTAAATCCTCAGTACGAGAAGTAAAAACGTGTTTCGATTTATTTTAATGGGCTGAAAAGAGATCTGGGCATAAACGTACCCCTTATCATATGTGTAGTCTTCTTTCAGAGAGTTGGCAGTCTCCTCACTCACAAACACAGAGGGAATATCTATCTGCTTCATAACATCCACTAAAAAGGGAAACAAGATCAAATATTAATACATCATGTGACCATTTATCAATGACTGACTCCACAGAGCAATCTAGAAATGTACAGTTTCAGTATGGCATTAAAGATAAGTTGTGGTATCAGAGAAACAAAAAAAGTAGCATTTATTTCAAACTTAATTTATGGTCTACTTACCTTTTCTGTACAATTTTATATCAATTTATATCTCATGGGACTCATTAACTCAGAAGAGTTTACTTAGTTCATTTTCTTAGACTTTTTTTTGGAATAAAAATCATTGGGTCACACTTCAAAAATGAATGTTTACTTTTCTTAGTCTATTCAAAATAATTTGGAAATTTTGGTCTGTAAAATGTTTATTTGTGCATTGGGAATTGCAATGTGCATTTTATTTAGTCCATAATATGTTTGATTGAACCAGATTGGCCATTTTAATCAGTATTTTCTGATTAAAAGGTATTTATTTATTACATAAAAACACTTCATCAAGACGTGGATGTGCTTGTCAGAAACTATTAATTGCATGCCCACTAATTATGATGTCAGAAAATTGTGTAGGAAGGGGATTCAAATACTTTGACGCATACTGTTGCCTTAGACGACCTGAAGTAGCAAGACGACAATCTCTCACCAGCTGGCATTACCATGTGTATAAAACGTGTATGGGAGACTCACTCCTCTGAAAACACTAATCACAGAAAGAAGCCCTCTGGTTAATTTAAGACTATGTTACAATCCCCTCTATTGAGAATAGTAGGCAAAAATTGTAACTGGGCTAAAGCAGGGATACTATAGATTCAGAGGCAGGGACTGCTGTGGAGCTGCAGTGTACCTTCCTCAGGTACATGTTGATTATTGAAACTTGCTCCTAACAACAAAACTGCCTATCTTTTCTTCCGCCTTGGGGATTCAATTAAAAACAGAGGTATGTCTTTTATCAACAGAGGGGTGCATGAACAACTGCTGTGTAAGATGCTAAATGCTTCTAAATGCAGAAAGGGAGGAGGTGGTAATAACTTACGATCATTGGATCCCATGCTGATTAAGTCATCAGAGTCCACATTGTGAACAATGGCTGCCTTGTACCCGGCTTTCTGGGCATTGAGGACCTGTGAGCAGACAAAACATTTGCGCCCTGATTGTTAAATACATCCACTTTGGTGCAAACGCCTGGTGATTTTCAGTAAGCTAACATCAGCTGCTATTATAAGACTAAAAACAAGCTCTAAGTGAAGGTGGTGTTTTCTGATGAAAGGGGTTTTGTGTCAGTTAATGTGACCAAATCTGATTTCCACTATCTCACACAGCAGCAGCAAACAACCCTGAGCATGACGTAGAATTGGAAACCAGCTGTGGTTAGAAGGTAAAGCTTTCTCTGATTCTACTTAAAAGCTTTCAGCTCACTGAGGCACAGTCCTGGTCCAAATACACAAGGCCAATACACAATGTATTTATTGTTTTCACTTAAACCTGAGCAGATCATGCTGTTACAACGTCCTGGAAACATTTTTAAAACATATTTTAAATAGTAATAGTAAAAAGAGAAACACAAGTTAGCAGCAAGCAGAGGGCCATGTGTGCTTTATCATAGATGCAAGGGAAACTGATGTAATGAGGATCTACCATCTGTGAGGCTGTTTTTGTGACTCTGACACACTATGGAGGCTTCGGTATCCTGTATAGCCATTGTTGTGGCTGATGCCTCATAGCAGATGTGGTGGAGGAAATGGGATGTGACAATATAATCCTGGAATGAATCATTATGTGCTCTTACACAGAGGGAGGTAGTGGTGCTGCTCTACCATGGCAGCAGTAAAGAAAAGGGTATCCTAACTTTAAACAAGACATTATATAAACTTAATGGACTTAGTCTGTTAGTGTCTCCAGACAACAATATTTGATCACAAATCAAAACACAATACATTATCATACAGATTAATCTGATACTTCATAGAATTTGTCTTATTTCATGATTACTGAGATTTTTTTTTAATGTTAGTCAATTAACGGATGGGAAGATCTAAACATAGTCGTTCTACCAATGTCAAATCCATTTTTTAATATAACCCAAGAGCACAAATCACAAACTATCTCAAGGGACTTTATAATCAATATCTGACAACCTTTAAAGGGAATATGCAAAAAAACAAATTCAAGAATAATCACTTTTGTGCAGGTCCCACAAAACAGCCTGTACAGCTCATCCACACTTCCTGACATGTTTCTAGCTGTTTTCAAATGGCTGACATCTCCATTATTAAACCTAATACAAAGCTTTTACTGCTTTCTGATTGCTGAAGTAGACACAGGGAGGAGAACCTGGGATATGGTGCATACACACACACCCAAAAAACAAAACTACCTCAGGAAGGCACTAAACATCACAGACGAATGACATTTAACAAAGAGATTCCAAGGGCATTTTTTTTCTACCTGAAGCAACAGAGGAAATGCTGATGTGAATTATTAGTCAGAGCATGTGCCTCCCTTCTGTGGTAAATTAACACCCAACACGAAAGTAGACAGTGAAAGTGAGATTGTGATGTGCAGGTGGCGCCGTGAAAAGAACAGAAATGGAGACAAATATCAGCTTGGAATGGGTCACACTGTAAAATATATGAAAAGTCCTCTGCTCTGCCAAGTAACAAGACATTACCATCGCTAACCTGAGCAATCAGTGTTGAGCTGCATGAGTGCAGCGTGTTAGCTCTGCGATTCAGCCAAGGCTGTTTGCATGAGCATTGTGCTCTGTTGTGCGATGCAAGGAAATCCATTTAGACCTGTGAGGGGTGAACATTGTGTGAGTGTGTGTATTGTGGCCTGTTTGGACGCTAACAGTGAACAGCTCTGTCTTTTGTCTGTCCCTTGTCAGTGTAATTTCATGCACAGACATATGTGAAGCAGCGTTCATGGCAGCCGCAGCATTGTGATCCCATGTGTTCGCCTGTGAGGGAGTATTGTGTGGACGTATCAACGGCTGCTGTGTGCATCTCGAAGCAGGCCGTCTGGATGACAGACGCAAAATATCATGTCTGGAAAAGTGTGTGTATGTTTTGAGGAAGAAAGCTAGTTTTCTGTCCTTCCTGTAAAGGCCGTGATGCTACAAAATCAATAACTCGTCTTTATTCTTTAAATACAACATGAGTCTCTACTCAAATTCTGAGTCTGACACTAACACTAACAGGTCAACAGTTTAGTTCCCTTTCTTTCCAAGTAGAGTTCTGCAGTAAAAGTAAAGAGCCATGTTGGTTATAGGCTGTCTAGATGCCAGTGTGTGGTGCAGTCTGTTTTACTGGGATCTGCAGAGGAATTCAACCTCTGCGGTTGGCTCACCCTTGTGTTTGCATGGGCAAAGATAAGGACATTCAAAGCATTCCTGAGAGCGAAAAGAGGGAGGCAGCAAACGAGAGCACGACAGAAAAGGAGAGAGGGAGAAAAGGGAAAATGAGATGTGCAAAAAGAAAAGAAAAAATCAATGCAAACAGGGATGGGCTGGCTGAGCCCCAAAGCATCTATAGACCTAGTACTGACACAAGGTTTGTTGAAAAACACCAAATGCTAATTTTTTTCCCCTATTAGGTCAAAGTTTAAACAACTTATTTCCATCATCATCATTTATTAAATCAAATATTTTCTTAATCAATATCTGTGATCATGGCTCAGATTACTAGGTATAAAATGGAAATGATTATGATGATCATGATGACAAATGAGTAAAGCCTCTTCATTTTATTTTATCAAACAAACAAACTTAACAAAGCAAGATTAAACTTCTCTTGTACATGTTCTTTAAGGTCAGGGCAGCTGCTACTGTGGAGTTAAATTGGACCAAAAAAAACAGAAGCTAAGTGTCTTTTTCAAGGACATCTTGACATCTTCTGTTGTCATGTGATGGTATGACTTGGCTCCAGAAACGTCTAGCTTCGTGCCCCCTCCCATTTCTCTGCATTCCAAAGTCCACATCACTCTTTCCTTGTTTTGTAGCATCAGGCTTTGGGTTTAAAACAATGATGAAGGAGAATAAGCATTTGATGCCTGTTTTGTCATCATGGCACCCTGCAGTGTGCAGCACAGGCACTGGATATTTGATAATGACCAATTATGGAGTTTAAGCAGACTGGACTCTATCTAATTGGCTGTTGTTTTTTGGAGTAGCATTAACAAGCTCCAAGAGCTGTTTTTTTTATCAACAGTTTTAAAAAACTGACCTCAATAAAGGCTGACTTGAAATTGCTTCAAACTGACACAGACTGTGATAGGTTTTTGTTGATGATATAGTGTGTCATTACTAAGTGATCGGAAAAATTCAATATGTGGTTTTTGTGGTATTACATTCATGTGTTATTGGCCTTCAAGAAATATCTTGAATGTCATTCTTCTGACATTAGAAGCTTTCCATTCCATGTGATGTGGGGTGTTTCCACAATAAATTGCTGCAGGAAACCCTGAAAATGATCTTTACACTCAACCGAGCACTGTATTCTAGGAGTCACATAACGGCTCCTATAATCCAAACCATCGAAGCTGCTGCAACAGTTCAAATCTTTTCCACAAATGTTCTGTTTGTCTAAGAAAAACCTGCTAAACCCTGATTCTGCACTGTATGTACACCCGAGTTTACAACACCCTTCAATGAGAACATTGCAACGGCTTCCAGGCCAACAGCACTGGGCTGTGTGTTTGTACCAAGCAGCTTCCTGTGAATGCGTGGGACTGTATGAATGTGAAAGAAAGTGTTTCTGAAAAAACACATTTCCAGTCATCTGTAAAATAAAGAAAAGGTATTTTAAAGTAGTTTTCCACTACAGGTCACCCGCACTACCAATATCTATGCATGTGTTTATATTTAAGTGTGTAGGACTTGATTCCCATTGGTCACAGATGACTGGAGGTGTGTAAACGCTGCCACCTGGAGCCACCTCACTTACCGCTGCTAGATTGGACCATTAGAAAGCCACATGAAGCATAACACAGAACAACAAACCACTCATTTTGATCTGAACAAAGAGGAGGTATCTAATAATCTTCTGATGATACATATCAAGAGAGAGAATGAGAATAAACTCTGATGTAAGATATCCGTGTACACACAGGTTATACATCCTCCCTGCCTTATCCATACTAGGATCTGGTGAGGTTGACGGAGGCTGCTGATACCATCGCTAATTATTGCTGCATCACCACAGTGACTGTGTGTGTCAATAATTAGTAGATCTTCACTCCTGTGTGGGAGTATCTGTTGCCACTGCACACACTGTTTCCTCCTGCACTGCTAGTCCAGCGTAGCTTAAACACATCAAATCTCTTTCCTTCCCCTTCTTCTTTTCCTCCTCTTCTACTACTGACATACTCTCCTTCACACATCCCTTTTCCTCTTCTTCTCCTTTGTTCTCTAACATACCCTTTTCTTTGCTCCTGCATCTGTTTTCCCTTTATATTTTCTGCAAAGGCTCTGACAATACAAATGACCAATACGGAACCTGCTGCAGTCATTGATCTGCATTTGCATAGAGCAAACTTGACCTCAGCTTTGTGTAAATGACTCTGGGCAGCACAGCACACCTTTCTCATATAAGTCAGATTAAGTCTTTCTCTTTCGTTTATGAATGCTGTTTTGGCAAATGTCAAGCTGTAACTAAGGACCACCAAACTTGCAAAGCACCTATTCAACCAGTTACTGGCAGTGAGACTAAGAAACCAAACTCTTACGTAGGTAAGTCCATTATGCTTCCTGGCCTGCCCAACTCATCTATTGTTGGCATTTCTCCATCCTTACTGGTGATCCACTGTGTTCTTTGAAACCAAGACTACACCCAGAACTGGAGCTGTGGATCTTGGGTCTATGATTTGTCTTTGGAGCAGTCGCTTCATTAGTTACAACTGTGCAATCTAAAGCAATTTAAGAGCCCTCTTGCACGATAAAGTCTACTAAAGACCAGGTATGTGAATGCAGATAGTTGCAGAGTTTGTTTGAAACTGCCGGCATGGCTGTATGTGGGAATTTTATGTTTTGTGCATGCCTAGCATTCATTTAAATTGAAGTATTAACAACACACCAAACCAATGCAGGCCTCGAATAGCACCATGTTGCACAAGAAACTGTGTAGTTAACAGCAAGAATATATCTGGCCTAACAGTAACACGCTGGCACCAACAGTAACAACAATACAAATTTAAATTAAAATTTTTAGACACATTTTGCCTACTTTTGCTGAGTTAAATTTTAATTCTGCACGGCATCTCTTGCACTGCCAAAAAAAAAAGAAAAAGTTCTCTCTCCGTCTCTCATCATTAGGACAAAGCCTATTGAAAATGTGATGATCATGGCTTTGAGTGTTGATACATATGGTCCAGTATGTGATTTAATCAACTGAACTGAAGTGAATTGAATAATATATAATATTAACAACCATGAGAGCATGACTTTATTGCAGCTGATTAAATGCAGATTTTCTAATCTCAAGTGGATTTGAAGATCTGCCATACCCAGATAACCTTACTTGGGAAACACCCAGCATTACTCATTTGATTCTGGATTTGTTTAGCAACATTTGAAGAACAGTCTCCTCACAACCTCAGACCCAACATTTTTGAGCTCTGAAGACCCCCACCCCTCACCTCTACAGAACAACTTTTACTTAGGAATGCTGTATTTGGTATTTTTCTCTGTGTCATTAGAGGACAAATGAATTTTTTTTGTATATAAAGAGGCAAAAAGCAGTCACACATCCACTAGTTCACTTTTCCTAAACTGATCAGATTCAGGTAAACTTTTTCTGCTCCTCTGCTGTCTGTACAGCAGCTCCCAATCAGGTCCTCTTTTCCCTCCATATGATTCTCCCCCATCATAAACTTTTTTTCTCCACTTTTTCTCATTCCATCCTCTTACTTGCCCCTATGTCTCCTCACCCCCTCTTTCCTCTCTCGTCTCCTACCAGTTTTCCACTCCCACTCTTGTTCCTCTTCATCCCACCTTTCCTCTTTTATTTCTCCTCCTTTCTCTTGCTCTTCCCTACTACTTCTCTAAATTTAACTTCCTCCTCATTTCTTCTCTCTGCCCTAATTACCCTTGTTATAACACCCTGAGTGCCAGCTTCTCCAGAAATCTGCCCTGTGCCTTTCCTGACATTTCAACCTCCTCTCTCTCATTCATTCCCTTCCTTCTCCTTCCTCTCTCTCTCTCTCTCCTTGGTGTTTCAGTGGAATGCTGTGCAGAGCACAGCCGGGTTTCAGTTTCAAGGTCCAGACAGTTGATTAGATAAAGAATTCAATAAAACTGCAAACTGCAGGGAGGAGCCAAGCACATTGATAACACCACAAAGCAGCAATTCATGCAGCACACTTTTATGTGTGAAAGAGGCTATATTTGATCCAAAGGTGTTACGAAGACATCTAGAGCGCACTTTAATGATGCTTCCTGGCTCTGATTTATTCCTATTCTTTAACAGTCTTCGCTTATGTTTTGCTTTAAATTTTTATTCAAGTGCTTTTTTTATTGTCTCATTAGTGTGAAGCATGTTGGAACACTGTTTCAGGTTTTACTTAAATAAAGTTTTACACTGCATTGGTACTGCATATAGTCTGTACGTAGGACTTTATCAGTGTGTTTTGTCTTCACAAATAATAACAAGAACATTTTATGCATTTGGAGAAGAAACTGAGAGATAAATATTGGGACAATTTTTACATTTCAGTGTATGTGCACATGCACACAAACAGGATATGTGTGTCCCTCCTAAAAGTCAAAAAGAGCAGGCTGAGCTGTTTGTTGCCACAACAAATCACAGCACACATTATAGGTCAGAAAACCAACGACCACATGAGATGTGGTTATTGCCCTCCCCGCACCACCTCTCTCTCTCTTAGACACACACACACACACACACACACACACTCGAGCTAGTCATACATCCAGTCAGCCATAGTCATACTCTGTCATAAGACTGAGTGAGTGTGTGCAAGAAGCTAAATCATTGTTTGAATAAAGACTGAGGCCTGTGTGTGTGTGTAGCTTGGGGGCTGTGAGGTCACCGCAGCACAAAGAAATGCACAAAGAAATGCTTACTGTAAAGCAGAGGTAGGAAGCAGGGTTAGGTGGGGAATTACTAGCCAGCAGAACAAATGCTGACCTGCTTGTGTGGCTGGTAAGTTTTCTGACTAGACAGAATAAACAGCTACTAAAAAAAAAGCCCTCCTGACCTCTCCCGGCTCATCAAGCCCACATTTGACTTGTAGATAATAAACTGGAGAACACGGTGCCTGGTATGACCACACCTTAAGATAAGCTAAAGGACTTTAACCCTCGTCTTTGTGCCTCTCCAGCAATGACATCTTCATTAAATAGATCAACTTTTAATCAATTGCACTTTGTAACCTGTCATGCAGACATATTACATCACATACTGTAGTTTTTTTTCTCAGAACAGAACGTACTACATGATTACATAAAACATTTATTAATGTGTTTCCAAGTCTGTAACAACTAGTAACAACTAGCTAGATTATATAGCTTTGCTGTCAGGACTCACAAAGCTACCCACTGCCTGCCTAATGTTTGACTCTGATTTGTTAACAGTTTTGCGTTTTCACCACCTTATTCTGTTTAAAATAAGAGCAACATACCAGATCCTGGCTCTGATTTATTCCTATTCTTTAACAATCTTTGCTTATCTTTTGCTTAAAGATTTTATTATTATTATTATTATTTTATTTATTATTCAAGTGCCTTTTTTATTGTCTCATTAGTGTGAAGCATGTTGGAACACTGTTTCAGATTTTACTTAAATAAAGTTTTACACCTATTAAACTACACATGTGCGCCAGAAAATACATTTGATTATCTCGGTTTTACACAGAGAAAATTTTTTAACAAGACAAAAATTAAATGACAGCTGCTCTTGTAGCAGGCAAAATCACCAAAAATATACAGTAGGTTCTAATATATACAAAAAAGTTTTTCACTTTAACTTTTTTACCTATTGTGAACAAACTATTATTTAAAGGGAGACTTTACATCTAAGTCCTATTATTTTATAAGACAACTCTTTTATGGCTGTTTTTTTTTATATTCAGGAAATGCAGTATTCTGAATTGTAACACTGTGATTTCATGTCCCTTTTCTACCCTGACCTTGGTAATACCAGTATTTGAATACCCGCTTTTAATATTGCGCTTACATATGACGCACATGTTAATAGAGTCCAACATTATAAAAAAATACAAATTACAAACACAGTTATTACAAATAATAACCATAATACAGTTGACTGGATGGAATGTAACACTAGCACATATATATTATTTATTTTTCTTTTACTTTTACTTTTACTTTCTCTTTTTTTACTTTTTTCAATAATAATAATTAAATAATTTCTGTAAATGTATCTTTAAATAAATGCGACAATAATTTGTACTAAGGTAAACATTAGAAGATGAACAATAAACTTGTCAGAACCAAGTAATTACATCACTGTTTGTAAATGATGTTAAGATACTGTATTTACTATTCCTGTAAATGCGACTGAATGAGTGCATTGTGTAAATTATGATGCCTGATCTATGACCCATCACCTGCAGTTCACAGCTTCCTGATGGGACAAAAGGCATTTACACTAGACTGAATATTTAGTTTGAACCACCCCGTCTGGTCTCAGACGGGGAAAACGTTGTCATCTCTACCAAATTCTATTTTTACATGATTCTCTGGAATAATGCTGGGCAACAGACATTACTAAGATGACTTGTACTTCTGTGACAGTGTATTTTAGCATTTACCATTCACTCATATTTGTCAGATGTAGCAACAGAGGCTGCTTCCATAGGTTTAAATTAAAGTGAACCTATGAAACCTCATAGTAACTTCCAAATAAACATAAAAGGACAAATAGCCACGAACGGAGTATTACATATGTTTTAAATAATCCAGTAAGCATCGTCATTTTAATCAGTGTGGCTACTGAAAAAACAAAAAATCAGAAAGATGGAGTCAAACCGAAACTAAAGACCAGTAACAGATAGAGGGCAGCAGAGAGAGACTGAAAGAGTGAATGACAGAAAAAAAGACAAAATGAAGAGAGGAGAACGACGAGTACATGCTACATAAAAGACATAATGTCTTTATGTATGTAGACTGTGTGTGTGAGGGAAGCAGGACAGTCCACAAATAGCCTCACAACGAAGGAAGAGAGACACGAGGAGATGTTCATGGGAGAGAGAGAGGGGAAGGAAAAGGGGATTAAGTTTCCTGTGCAACCCCCCTCCCTTGCCAGAAAGGTCACCAATGAGTCCCCCACCACCACCTCAAAGAATCCCAGTGTACAGGAAGTGCAAACCCTCTCCCTCTAGAGATTGATTTTCTAAAAGGGACAGACACGAATGCTCTTCTCCCTCCCTCAGCGTGCTTATTAACACCCCTTCACTTCATCCTGTTCACCCCTCCCAATCTCCAGCACTCTGTCTTGACATTCGACCTCCTCTCTCTCTCGCGCGCTCTCTCTCTCTCTCGTGTCTTGTTGCAATACACACACACAGACAGAGGTAGAGGTGCTAACACTTGACGGAGAGTTAAGTGGGTGGGCAACCTCTTTATTGCCCATTACAGCCATGGATCCATTAAAAGTCCAGGCTGTTGCTCATAGGATGCTAACGGCTAAATGCTAGAAGGGAGGCTGTGGAGGGACAGAAAGTGTTAGAATGAAACAACAGGCATGTCGGGGGTGACACCCCTGCAGAACACACACAAACACACACACAAACACACTCGCACACAAAACCTTGTCTCAGTCAAGATGGAAGATGGAATCTATTATTCCTTTGTTTCCCTGCAGCTTCTGGAGGGAACTGAGCCCTGCTAAGAGGGAGGAACGGAGTGTGTAAGAGACAGAGAGATGAATGTTAGCAACAAACTGAGCGTGTGTAAGAGAAGGACAGACAACCGCAAGGGTAAGAAGGCCTCCAAAGGAAAAGAGAGGAGTGTGGATGTGTGTGTGTGTGTCTCTCAAAGAGGGAGCAAACTGCATACATGTGTGTCCATGCGATAATGTCTGTAGATATGAGTGATAATTAAGCCACAGGCCTCACAGACAGACTGTGTGTGTGTGTGTGTGTGTGTGTGTGTGTGTGTGTGTGTGTGTGTGTGTGTGTGTGTGTGAGAGAGAAAGAGAGAGGAAGTGAGAGAGAGAGACAGAGAGAGAGAGGCAAATATAAGGGAGACTGCTGGGAGGAAACCCAGCAGTGGGGGTTCAGATAAGAGGGGGGAGATAAAATATAGATAAGAGAAAGTATAAAAGAAATCCCTCATACTGTCACACAACCTTGAATAATAATAATTGTGTTGCCACCATCCTTCTGAGAACTTATGATGAGAAGTTTAAATATGAGCTGTTGTGCTAAGAGAATTACATTTGGCAACAGAGTGAAACAAACTGCCAAATTAACCTAGTGTTCAACTATGGTAACTGCAAAGAAATCATTATACACTTATCCATTAAACTATTGAACAGAGACCAATATATTATACTGACATGAGCTCTGTTCAGATCACACTTGTGGTTACATGGTATGTTTCTTAACCACTAGGACTCTGATCAGCCCAATAAATAAGAATACATTTTTAAGCTGTGAAAATGTATAAAAACCTTACATAGACATATAGGTTCAAGATTAAATCATTTAATAATAGTAATAAACATTAGTTCACTGCATTCAAATAAGCTCTACATGTTTCAGTTTGTAACTTAAAAGACTGACTTTAAAATCAATTGCTTTACAAGAAGCAATTAAAAAACGCATGAGGTCATGTTTACTTGTCACAGTAAAACATATACAGTAAGGCATGAGGGAAAAAGGGGAACTGATGTTTCATATTTTTACTTAAGTAAGAAGGTTATACGTTAAATGTCAAATGATACTGTGTACATATACATACAGCTATGTGAGCGAAGCCTGGTTATACTCCAGCAAGAGGAACACGTCACTGCTCTGTCTCCAACATGTTTCAATGGGTGTGTGCCTGTGATGTTGTAAAACCTTATAAGGCTGTATGGTTGCTCCAGACAAAAAAATCTAACTGAACAAAATCATAAATAAATTAGACTGATATAGAGGAATAGGCAGGAAATGTGAAAGTGAATAAATGGTTGAGAAACCAAGAAGGCCACTGAAGGAGAAGTTTAGACTAAAATTCAGAAGAGTACGAGAGCGAGAGATGGAAAAAGGTGGAGGAAAAGATGCCAAGAGACTGCATGCTTTCCCCTCTTTTACCCCATTACTCATCCTTGCTCTCACTCTCTTAATCCTGGCTCTATTCTCTCTACCTCACTCTACTTCTCTCACAATTTTTTCTTTTCAGTTCTTTCCTCCGTTTTACTTTGAATCCATGAGCAAGTGGCAGGTTTTAGACGCATATAGGAACAGATCTCCTATTGTCATGTTTTATGCATTGGAATACTTAAACTTACTTACTAAAAAGTAAAAAAAGTAATTTAAAAAAAATCGAAAAAAATCATGAGGGAGCAAGTGAGGATGTCTACAGGTCCTGAAAAATAAATGTCTTTAAATACTGTGACAGGAAAAGCGTGCAACATCTTTAAAAGAAAATATTGTTTTTATATTGATTATTTAATATTGAAAATATGATTATAATAACAAGTTTTTACTTAATACAACTTGCAGAGACACTGAAATTGATGCAGCTCTGTTCACTTGTACGCAAATGAACAAGTCATCTCATTCATTTCCTTTAAAACTGCCAATGATCCAACTTAAATCCTGTGTTAGACACAGAGGTGATTGAATGGGACGGATGCTTACACAGGAAGTTGTGTAAAGGAAATGCTTCCTGTTTTCATGTAACAACTAGAAGGATCTAAGAGCTTCAGTGAAATGAACCCAGAAACCCTCTAAAATAACTACAACATGAGACAGCAAATGTCAGAATACTTTATCTGTTAAGAGTTTTGGCAGTTTGCCCTTATAATTTAACAGCTGCTGAAATAAATGGTGCTTTGAAGTACTTGCAGGTGTTGCTACACACTAAAACAGCATTTATATCTGCTTAAAAATACAAGAAACTGTACAAAAACTGGACTTCTGTCAGTGAAACACAAGGGCCATGATTCAGAATGAACAATGCTGCACCTAGCCGTGCTTATAATGTTCAAGCACATACTTTAGAAACACAGTGCTGCAAAGTATTTTCCTACTTCCTGTTACATTCCCTTCCCTTTTTTTGCATTACTGTCACACTTAAATGATTCAGGTCATTAAACACATTTTAATATTATACAAAGATAACCTGAGTAAATATAAAGATGCTCATTTGTATTTATTAAGGGAAAGACACTGTCCAAGCCTGCCTGGCCCTATGTAAAAAAGGAATTTACAGATGACTTGTATTAGTCTGAAAATGGTTAGAAAACCATTTTTAAGCCTTTGGGACTCCAGAGAACAACACTGAGAGTAATTATCCACAAATGGAGAAAACTTTGACTCAGTTTGTGACCTCAAGCTCAAGCACACTTGGATTCTGCAGCAAAACTGCATTTTGTACTGACTTGGGTTATCTTTGTGTAATATTAAAATTAGTTTGATGATCTGAATCATCGTGTGACAAATATGCAAAGAAAAAAATCAGAAGAGGATAAATAATTTTCCACAGCACTGTCTGTTTAAAGTAAACTAATGGTGGCTGGTTAAGGATTTGGGAATAGTTACTATCAATAAGTACACAAATTGTAAACATTGTACCTTGACATCAAAGTTGCAGTCGTAGCGCCTGATGATGACAAAGAAGGCACCTGTCAGATTGTCCCTCGGAGGGGGCTCAATGGGCTCGCACGCATTTTCTGGACGTGCACCAATCAGGAAGCCCTGCGGGAATGACATCAGTAGACACAGTGAGAAAAATACATGCGTGACGTACATCCAAGTTTAAGCAAATATCATTCATTGGAACGCAACCATGCAATGAGGAGTCAAATGAAGAGTCATCTGTCAACACAAGACATTTAACATGTATAGAAGGCACTTTCTAACTAAAAAAACCTGTAATACAAAGTTAATAAAATGTTTTATAACACAAAGGATGTATTTGAAAGCCAATTAATAACTGACTTGAAACTGTTGTTTTCAGACCAAAACACAGATAAAAACAACGAGAACATCTTTCTTACAATACCAATAAATCAAACATGGCAATAATCTCCACCATAATGTGGATTTGATAGTATAGTAAGTGGTGAACTACAGGCCAGCTGCCAGTTTAAGTAATTTTAAAAAAATCACAATGCATCTTAATGTGATAAATGACAGCACTAGATACCTTTTCTGTTTCTAAAAACCTTATTCCTTTTTAGTACTTCACGATTTTGCTCAGTGAGTCTTTATACGGTTAAAACTAAAGTGAGACACACAGCACAGTTCCATCACCAGACCCAGTCTTAGTCTGCTCCCAGATTAACATCCATCCCAACCACAGATGAAAAACAAACTCAGAACCAGTCCTACTGCAGCTCAGATGTAACACTGATGAATCAAACATACATTTAACACGGCAAAACATATATTATTAATACAGAACCTCCCAGTGGTATGAAGAACATCACTGAAACTGAAAATGTGTGCATATATCTAACATGGACTAGATGTGCATTAGTTGGACCATTGGACCTTTTTTTATCACATCCTTGTTTCTCTCTCTCTCTCTGCTTCCTGTCTTGGTCCTATTTCCAACAGGAGGTCTGAAGTGATGAGAGGGAGATAAGTGAGAGAAAGAGAGGGGCGGACAGTGATAAAAGGGAAGGAGAACAAAAGCAGAAACAGCAAAAGATACAAATATGGAGGCAATGAGAATCAGATATCTACTGATACAGTATACCAACAAAAGAAAAAAATGAATGGAGAAAACCAAAAATAGAAAGGTGAAGTGAAAAAGAGGGGCAAAGAAGAAGAGATGATGAAAAGAAAATATACAAGAGAAGAGGAGGGAGGGTCCTGATGTGATTTACATTTCTGAACCTCTGCTTTCTCTTTGCAAGTGTAACTAACACCACTGTGTGTTTGTGTGTGTGTGTGTGTGTGTGTGTGTCAGAGGCAGGGAGGTAGACAGGAAATGTGGACTGCTGTGGGACTCTGGGACCCAGCCGCCAGCTTCAGCTCTGCCTCTCTCCCTCTCTCTTTCTGTCGGTTCATCAGGAGAGCCAGCACTTTCAGCACACTGACACACTGACATTAGTCCAAATCTGCAGCTGAGCCACTGAGCTACATCACAAAGAAGGAAACTACAGAGACGCTACACATGCTACTCTGGCTGTATTTTATCCTTAAGCCCTGACATTTAAGACTTAAATGGAAAAACTCAGGCATCAGGGACGTCTGTGAAATCTCACGTAACAAAGAAAAAACGTGAGGAATCGCCTGCGGCCTTCACCACCGTCACCTCAGGGCGCCTCCTCCAGTGCAGTCCTGTCTTGCTGTTAAATGACATCACTGTGCCACTGCCTCATGTTCCTCCTTCCTGGCCTTAAAACCAGTGACAAGAGCGCCCTCTGTTGGGCAGGAAAAAATAGCACCTGCCGGCATTGCAGAATGCAGAGAGGAGAGCAGGATGAAAAACAGGAAATGACTGTGGAAGATGAGGGAATCCGGAAAATGTAATTAAAAGGACATGAAAATCCAGTTTTTGCAGAGACATCACTTTATAAAGCAGAAGACTCATCTAATACCACCCTAAACTTGCGAAATATCACTTTTTTGTGCCACAATATCAACTAAAACTGCTTGAGATTTGGCCTCATTGTGTGATTATTATATATAATATTTATACTTTTATCACCATTAAATGAAATCACGTTAACCTCCCTAAGAATGCCCAAACTGTAGCAATATCAAACTAAATTCCCCATTACAGCATGAGGTAAACTCTGGTTAAGTGGTCAAAGTTTAGAAAAACACAAAGTGAGGACAAAACAGTATTGTCAAAAGAGTGAAATATTTCACCTCACACATTTAGTCGTGACCTATTTGAACAATAAAACAATAGAGGGCCAGGGGAAAGAGGAAAGACAGCAGTGAGCAGGCAGAAATCTGGAATTTGTTTTCACTGGTTCATGAACTATTAACTACCCTATAAAACAGGTTCTTTAAAATGTTCTGTCTACAGCTGGTTTTAGTTTGGTCTTTTGTCTTGAATTGATTTAAACTGATAAGACTAGTAACTGAAGAATGAAAAAAAACCTGAAAAGCTACAATTAAAAAAAATGTTGGCATTCATTTCCACTGCTACAGTTCAGTTTACAATGATGACTACAACCTGAAGTGTCCAAACGTAATGTTTTAAAACACAGGCATCAGATTCAGTTCAATTCGCCTTATAATGAGAAGTCTCTGTTTTCTCACACGTCAAACGTGAACACAGCTCTTACCATTTAATAAAAAAAAAAACATGTTAAGCTCCAAATACTGTTTGATTTCTTCCACAATAGAGAACAAATTCAAAAGAGAGAATGGGGAATTTCACTGGATAACTTCAAATGATTGCACAGTGATCACACTTAATCCTGTGAATCTCTGTCCAGGGCTTGTCTGCACATTGACTCTAGGTTGAGATAAAAGAAGAATTAAAAACTCCCTCTATACAAACTGGGGCTTCCTGTAAGCAGATTAAAGCTCCACACTCAATATTCAGGTTTTTTCTGTTTAATGGAACTAAACCACTTCAGAGGGGAAGCAGCAGGTCTTTCTTTCAGACAAGTAAATATACTAGCTTCTACCTTGCTTTTTATCAATACGATTACAGTGTAACAATATTTACATATACAGCACTGACTGTTTTCAAACACTTATCCTACTGCAGACTTAGACTACGGCTGAAACATTCCTAGAAAAAGATACTAGACACTGTTACACTTATTTTGACACTTTGAACTTCTAGTAAGTCACATGGATGCTGACAGATATCATCACGTACTGTCTTCATTACCATACAGTTAGAACCAGTCACAAGATAATGACTAACAGTACAGTACAGTACTAACAGTACAGCTTCTTCGCCGTGACAATCCACTGATGAAAATGACAGAACTCCACATATCTTCCTTTCAATGTGAATGTCTCAGTTCTTTCATGTTGATACATAACATGTTGGTAGGAGCACCTGTAAGCAGATATCTGGTAAATGAGGGTGATGAATACGCTTAATTGACGAGTTTCCACTCAGACCATCCTCGTGTTCAGCGTCACCATACTGTTTCGAAAATGCTCAAACTAGTCAGAAATATTCATATCAACTAGTGGTCACAATTTAAGAACTTATTTGTGGTCTATCTAAAAGCACATATTGTACGCAGAAATCAGGAAAGGAACATTTATACTCTCACATTAGTTTTGAAATATATTTTAGAAGGTTAAGAGTGTGTACTTCTCAGACTTTATAACTGGTCAAAACTGATCCTCCTCGCATCTCACAGCACCATCCAAACCACAAAGACTTTCCAAAGGAAACTCAAACGTCTAGCCTACAGATCAGCCTATAATTGTGGAAGTGAAAATGGGTTCAGAAAATGGAAAAAAGCTTAAAAGCCGACAGCTGAGAACCGTCCTGCTAAAAGGGAACAGCGGTTTTAGTTTGGGTATCGAATCTTGGTTAGTACCAGATCTAAATAAAGCGTCAGAATGCTGAACTTGTCATGACGCTGAAGGCCCGTTATACCTTCCTCTCTAAACTTTAATGTAAAATGTCTACTGAAGGCAATATTTATCATAAATAGCCCTACAAATGTTCTGTTGCCCAGTGCATCAGTGCCAAATGTTAAGTGCAATAATGCATGTTATCAAGTGAAACATGTAAAATGCTGACTGACGCACAAAGTATAATAATCCTCCTCCTGCCTTCAAATCAAAGACACTGTGAGCGATGAACACTGGGCTGATACATGGCTACATGTATTGATGTGACGGCTTATATGTTACATCTGAAAGAAAAAAAGAGGTAAAGGTAGACTGATAAAGTCACACAGGAAATTATTACTTTAAGTTATCACTGCTTAAGTTGAACCTACAAGATGGGAGGTACTTAGCAATGCACTCATGTTTTTTTTCTTATTGGCCTAATTTTTGTTAAATAAATAATAGCACAGTAAAAAAAATATATGTTGTTCATGTGAGGTTCTATTTGCCTAATGTTAACACCTACTACGATTGGATGATTTTTACACAAAAAAAACATTGTGTAACTGGAAACAGGGAAGTCTCTGTTTGAAACCTCTTTCCCTGTGGGGAATCCTCCAAGCTGTATGGGCTTGTGCTGCCTCGTGATCTCAGAGATTTTCCCTGGCTTTATGCCGTTAGGAGTTAGCAAGACCATAAATGGGGAAGTAGGTTTATCTCAAAATACATAATGTAACACATAACTTTAAAAATCACCTAAGGTGTGCCTCTTTCTTTATTGTGCATCCAATGGGTTGTGCAAATAATACATTAGGTGGAGACACAATATGTTAAAAAAGAGTCAGAAAAGAATCTATGTATAATATTAAATTAAAATTAAACAGCAAATAGTGCAGGTGTATTTAAAATGAAGAATTGTTGGAAAATAAAGATGATTTTAACTTTATTCTACAGAAATCCAAATGGCATAAAACACAGCCTAATCTGTGTCTGGTAATATGGGTGTAGATTAAAGACAAAATTCTGAGTGCAGCTGAAAATCACAGCTGTTGTCTGAAACAGCTCGCTGCCAGACTCACTCAGATACCGAAAGACAGTGTGAGGCAGAGTAACTTCAGGATGAATGCCCTGAAGGACGAGGGCAGAGTGTCTGCACAGCACTCGCCCTCAACTGGAGGTTGCATACCTCAACCAGACAGCAGCATGGAGAGAAGACACAGAGATTAGATGTAAATTTAAGACATGGAGAAGCTTTTATAACAGAAGTGCATACAGTGCTATAAAAAAGGATTTGCCCCCTTGCTGATTTTTTTTTTTGGGGGGGGGGGGGGGGGGGTTT
>JAUYWH010000020.1:14214173-14227892 GCA_034779795.1 Ctenopoma multispine | reverse complement strand
GCATAGGTGTCACACTTTAATAATTCATATCATCAAACTAATTTTAATAGTAACACAAAGATAACCAAAGTCAATACAAAATGTTCTTTTTAAATGATGATTTCATCTATTAAGGGAAACAAACTGTCCAAACCTGCCTTTTGCCTTTTCAAAGCACTGTACATAGGACTAATATGTAGGAATACATACAAACTGAACAACACCATTGTGTGCTATAATCCCCATTGTCTGCCAGGACTGAGGTCAGATATTATTCACAGCCATCTCTGCCATGACCCATAACAGCAAACATAAATACATAGACATGTAATACACTAACAATGTGATGTCCTTGTTTTTTGGCAACACTGTGATTATACAGTGCATACCAGTAGTTCTGCAGGCAACAACCATTCCTTATATACATGATATATCTAAATACTGCTTGTGGGACAGTTCTGAATGTGCTCACTTTAGCGATGTACATGCTGACATGTTTATGTACAGCAGACTTCCAGGTTGGGAAGAGTGGTCCAACACTGTTCTTCAGTTACAGCATTACATCAAGAACCACACTGTACAAATGTGCTTTCTACATTGCAAGTGAAAATAAAATATAATATAAAATATTACATTTATTTAAGCTTTGGTTGTTGTTTTTTTTGCATTTTTTCTTTGCTAACCTTGGCCATGAGTGTGAGAGACAGAAATACAGGGGCAAAGAGAGAGAGTACTAAATGCAACATAGATATCCAGTATAAAAACCAAAGATGGTAAGTGTAACAGTTTTCCTGGTTCGGTTCATACCTCATTTTTGTGTGTGCGTGTGTACAGGGTTTTATACAATTACTAAGAATTTAGAACAACAAGCACTACTGTGCTCTGAGTGCTTTCATAACAAATATGTATGTCTTGCTACAATGATCTTTTCTAAAGACAGGTTTCATTTGCTATACTGTTACGCCTGATAACTCTCTGTTTAAAATAGTAAGTGACAAATAACAAATAAAAACACTCCTTTAGAGTCCTCAAACTTTAAGGTGTGAGACAGACAGTGATACTCAACTCAACCAGAGCTCTAATTCCTAAAAGACACTATGAGGTCACAACTCATGTGACAATAACCAAAGTCATGTTGTGGGACTGCCATCATGGTGTAATAATGTTAAACATAGCATCTTTAAGCAGTAGTAAGAAAGTCCAAATTTACAAGGCTTACTCATAAACACAAACACGTAACAATACACAGAGCATTTGGCTTGCCTCTGTGTGCCAAAAGTCTTTGTACAATAACAACAACTGGGCTCTTGACTGTGAGAAATGCCATAATGACCAGCTCAGATAGCAGACATGAATCATCCCTTCTGTTTGGGAGCTTTGTGGATCAACCAGTGTGCTGGTTGACCGGTGGGCGGCGGCGTACAGAAACCTCAAAATAACACACGTTCTCAGAATCCACAACAGAGAGCAGCAATGTCTGGGAACATTACATTCATTACATGAGACTAAACTTTGAGATAAAACTTTGAGAGCCCAGCTAGAGTCTAATTTGTAGACTTTTCGTAGTATTTTTGTTTATTTTGCTCACCGCCTTCTCCATATACTGTATATTTTCAGAACACTGAAGCAGAAATGTTTCCCTTCCCATTACGCACCATCTTTTAAAAAAATGTTTTATGTCATTTTAGTTTTGATTAAACTCCATCCCTCACCTTCAGTCCATCGCTGGGAAGACGATAGCCAAACCGTGCAGGCAGGTCGTCGAAGTTCTCTGTTTTGTTGTCAAATGAGTACTGAAACATGATCAAATTAAGTTTCATTACTTTTGATTTTAGACATTTTATGGAAGTTAATGCTCTTCTTCCTTTAACCAAGTCAGATATTTAATTAAAAAAATAGACTACAATGACATGCAGCTGACATGCTAATCAAGTTGTTATTGTAAACCTGTTTCCAAAAAGAGCAACATGGGCATAACACTAGAGTTTGTTTTAGCGTGGGCAAGGTATAATTGTGGTGCAGTTACACTGTTTTATTATGACTATATGTTTGTACGTAAAGCTCTACATGTATCTTAGGGAAGATTGACTCACAGCAGCAATGTCGGCCTCCACAGGAAGTAGGTTAAGGAAGGCGAAGAGCTGAACAGTGAAAATGGTGTAAATCTGCGTGGCCGAAAGCATCAGCATTCCCAAAGACAGCAGCATCTTGGCATCACATTACAACTTCCAGCTGCTCTGCCACTCACTCATAAACATACACAAAAAGGCAGACTGTCCTGCTGTGGAAGCTCTACACGCTGTCTGTTGTCGTCACACCTAGAAAAGAACATAAAAAGCCTTTACTCACTTGTATAGTGATAACCTCGTTGTAAACTAGTACACATACATTTAACACAAATGTTATTTTTTTCCACAAGTGAGTCAAAAGTTAAAGGAAGCTATGACACAGCAAAACTAATGTTTTCATGTTAGTTGGGAGTCTGTCCTTACTGGCACTTGGAGAATATCTCCACATCTGGCTGTTAGCATCAGTTTCATCAAACGGTTTAGCTTCCATTCAGCTGTCAACTAGAACAACTGTTTAATGCTATTTTCAGATGTCCGACTCGTGCTGAGTGCGGCGGCAGCGCACTGTCTAAACTTTCCCATCCTGCATCTGGTCTTTCAATTATCTCACTCCACATGTGGACACCCTCTTTAGATTACTGTGAAGTGGAAAAGTGGTAAGTTTGCAGAACACATTTGGTGAGCATGTGAATCGTACATTTTGATAATAATTTCTTTTTGTCCCAATTCTCTCCATTCTTGTGTCCAAAAAGTAGTGAAACTTTGGAAAACACCTCAGTTTGTCAAGATACACTTAAACATATTAAGGCCTAACACCATCTCTACTATGTTTTGTGTGTTTACTTGGGGGTGGTGGTGTCCTCTTTCTCCCAGTGAGAAGTAGGGCTACACAGTCTATTAAATTGAGGGTTTTCAGAGACAGATTTGCGTATGAGAATTGCCCTAGAATGCCCTGTGAATTAGCAAATGTGTATAAACCCTGATAAATGCAAATATTTTCTTAAATGGCCCATAAAAAGTTAACAATTAGGTTATTTTAGTTTAATATTGTTTTAATGTATTATATACTGTAACTTTCAGCTGAAACCTGTTTCCTTTACCAGAACTATAACAAAAGAAGAGAAGCATCATCCCACTACTTAGATGAATATTTCTATGACTATCCCTTTAAACGTTTTAATTAAGGGGTACAAATTTTAATTGGGATTAGTTCCAAGTGTCAAACATAGCCTTACGAATTCCTGGGAAGTTGGCTGTGTGGATATACAGTGAACTGTGTACCGTGAACATTTAGCTCTTTTCCAGAAAGAACACCCTTCAAAAGCAACGTACAGTTGCCAGTTGTCTCATAAAGCCTGAAGTGACCTGCAGGCCTAACATCAAAGTATAAGACACACTCACAAAGTGAAGTCAGCATGTGATCAGTTCAGAAAAAAAACAAACATTACAGCACTAAGGCTGTGTTGTCAAACTGCAAAGTAGGCAAGTAATATCTGAGGATAATGTGGTTTTATTTGTTGTGCACATACAAAAGACAACACAATAGCGTCTGAGCACAAATGCTATTACCAGTTTTCTGTCTTATTTAAGTACACGGTACTACACATGTATCTATCATCAGTTTGAAGAGACAGTGTAGACAAACTATTTTCTCAACAGTGAAGTTAAAATTCAAGCCATTTCATAAAAATTAAAACTAGAGATGAACAATATGGAAAATGGTTACTGTAAAGGTAATCATACAGTTACTACTATTGTTTTACTACACATACGTACACAACAAACTGATGGGCATTTATTTTCATGTTATTTTATGAATTATTAGACAACCTGCAAGGTGATATTTACGTTTATTCCTGATTAAAAGTAGTATTATACGTGGGACCGTGACCCACAGGTAAATTCTATATATAGTTAATACATGAAGCAGAAACTATGCGGAAGAACTGAGGAAACATCATCTTAAAACTAGCTGAGGCAGAGGGTGCAACGAAAAACTGAAATCTGAGAGGGAAGTGAAAGCACCATTTTTCATGACATCAGTGAACATGACTAAACATCAAATGACAGCAAACCCATTTAGAAAAATAAAATTAGGCGAGGTAAATCGAGATGAGTAAATGGAAACATTAGTGTGATAGGATGACACACAGAACATCGGGAAACTGCGTTAAACCTTCACTATAAACTCTAATCTCAGTGACTGTGCTGAGTTACGGTTTAGCCACCAAACAAGTTTCTGTAAATATAGCCGCTCAACCTCACCAGGATGACTGAGGATCTTCACCGCCTAGTCGCTAGCGTTAATGTCGTACAACAAACGATAGCTGCAGTTAATTTAGGATAAAGTTAAACATAAATACGCCAGTGGTGCGGTGTGGACACCGTAAAATATGTGCAGCTAGATCCAAAAACAGACCGTCCTGTTCCAGAGTTAGCATAATGCTAACATAGGTAGCTAGCTTGTCGTGGGTGTTTACCTTTAATTCCTGCCTGGAGGTTTTTCTCGTCCAGGAATTTAGCTGCTGGCAGGACCATCGCGCTCATGTACTCTCATGCAAATGAACATGCCTCACGACGAAGTTGTTGGACATACTTCATGATGTTTGAGCGGTGGGTCAGAAGAGTATGAACATAAACGTTACAGTTTAATCCTCTGCGCTAGCTCAGAGCGCAAACTTCCGCCACATGCGTCGCCCCACGTTCGGCTCCTGATTGGACGACTCACCTGTCGATCATCCTGTTTCGGAAGTGACTGCAGACGTAAACAGATCCACGTGATGACATCGTAGACGGTTTGGAGCGTATAACCAACCATTAGCTGCTTTTTACAGCCTCACCAGCTGAGGTAGTCTATATTTACAGCTTTATTACAGCTGCTGCTGCTCCAGTTCACGATGACATTAACTAGCAGCAAAGTCGACTATTTAAAAAAGTAGATATTTTAAGGGGAAAGTATATGCTCTTTTAGACCAATACATCATCCAGCCCGCATTCATAGCTTCAATGCGTTGAAACTTTTAAATCTCTAGCACCCTCTATAGCCCACGTACTCAAAATAAATACAAGTGTGGTGATAAGTAACGTAGCACATATACTTGAGTTCTAAAGTACTTGTAGTTTACTGGAGTGATTTTATTTTATGTTACTTTTCCTCCATGTAATTCAAAGGACAGTATTGTATTTTTACTCCATTTATTTTAAAAATGTACTTACTTTATATAGATGTAATTTCTTATATAAAACAAATAAATTATTGTGTATTATTGTGGACTAACCACCTTTCGGTACATAAACTGCTTTTTGTCATCATGCTCATCTTTGATCAGCTGGTCAAACAAACCTGGACTAAATTTGTGTTTTCAGGATCAGTTTAAAATACAGTGTTTCTATTAGATGACTTGTACCTTTGTACTTTAAGTAAATGTTTGAGCATGTACTTAGTTTTTCAACTTGAGTACAAAAATGAAGTGGTAATTTTACTTGGAGTAATTAGTTTGGTAAGTACCTGCACTTTTTCTTCTGGATTAACATTGTGTGCCACTGACAATAATTGCCAAAAGGTTGGCTTTGTTGAAAACTTAAAATAAAAAATAAAAATGACTTAAATACTGCGTTCAAAACATAAGACATCTATGTTAGTTTCACTTGGAGAAGCATGAGACCAATATGCAATGAAACAACGGCCATTGTTACCCCCAGAGCTGAACTGTACCAGCAGAACAAATGTACAAACACAAATGTGGTGAAAAATATCTACAAACTCACTAATGGACACTGATATCAGCGTCGCTGCCTGGTCACTGGCAACGTTTGTGTCTGCAGTTAAACACAGTTACAGAAGTGTTTTGTAACTTCTCATTTTTCAGAAATGTTTTTAAATTCTTCTGGGGTTTTTACAACTTATGTAAGAGTGGCTTAATGTATCTATTGTGATATTGTGGAAACTTGGCCAGTGAACCTTTAAGACACGTCTTTGTGTTTTGAATGATTAGAATACCAATATTATAGAATACATAGTTTTAATTATACAATAATAACTTGTACTACTTTGCTTGAAGAAATTCAGCAAGTTTAAACATATGTGTTTGGTGACAGCAGCAACATTTGTATATTGAGATTTCATTTGTGTTTAGATTTGTGCCATAAGAACAGAAAGTATCACAACTTGCAGTTCTTGTACCTTGAGAAACTAATTTGTTCGAGCCAAGACCGAGAACAAAAAACACAACAGACTTTAAAAGGTCAAATGCAAATTAGCAGTTCATTGTAAAACATTTATAGAACTGTAAAATCCTATCAAAGATCATTTCAAAGTACTGTAACATTCCTTCAGCACAGTGACTTGTCCTCTCTTCCTTTTGTTTTCTCAGTAAAAGGCAGAGTGAAGATCTGATGTAATACTGTTTTTGAGTTGGGACCACATTTGTATCTGGGACCCCACATATTAAAACTGTATAAACGTATTTTGGATATGCATTTTTTAATCTTTTTTTTGTAAGATTTGGATTCTTGCCCTCTAAACAAATAAGATCAGCTAAACTACAAGCCATTTAAGAAATAATAGGTCTTATTTATAAAGTGATGTTGAAGAAAATCAACAGGAAAATGCAGAAAAGTTTGTGTAAGAATGGTTAATACTTTTTATGACTTTGTCTGATTCACTGATCCAAATTATTTCTGCACAGTGTTAGTACTGTGTAATGTTTTTCTCAGATAAGTTTATAACACCAACTGTTGCTGTGAAATCAGAGACAGGACAGGTGTACAGATGACACAAGGCAGTTTTTGTGTCTCAGTAAACAACAATTATCACGTGCACAACACAAGATTTTTTTACATGTGCACAGATTTGGAGATTTTGTATATCAGTATATGATCAGTATAATCAGTACATACTGTAGGTCTGTATAATGTCGTATCATAAAGTCATTTGAGAGTTGTAATAAAGTAACATAAAATAACCTTTCATCTAAGTTTGTCATTATCATTATAATATAGGTCATGCACTGTATATCACGGCCTATACTAGAGTTTACTGCTGGACTTTGAGATTTTCCAGTTTAACATTGTTTGTTTAAAGTTTGTCATTAGAATCAAGATTCAATTCAAGAATTAAAAAAAAATTTGTTAATCCCAGAGGGATTGTTGTTACAGCTGCTTTCAATTCAAAATAAGCAAAAAGAACCACAACCAGATAAAGATCCATACCAACACAAATAACGTCAATACAAAAAAGTCAAGAACAAAGAAATATAAAGATGGATGAAATAGGTTAATCTCAGTCTGAGGTGAAATGTAGCACATAAACTTGAAAAACAAAGAAAGAAAGAACAACAAAGGCAAATCAACTTACACAACTGATATTTTCAAAAGCAGGTAATAAAATGACTTGTAAAAATCCCTCTTTGCAGAGTAGTTGGCATTCCCTTTTGCACCTAAATCCTTCCCCCTCACTAACAACAATCTCCACACACTCCTCAGTCTGATCAGAGTGCCACAGAGGAGCCAGACAGACAAATAACGGATGTCCCGACCATGAGGGTTTTCATTTGCTTTGAAGGTTCTTGTGAACCTTTTGACATCTCTCCAGATCAAACTGTGGGGGCCACGAAGCAGATGGTGAAGGTAATAAAAACTCCAATTTGGGCCCAGGGCCTCCATGGTTGATAGATCTTAAGTCCTTGACAAGTTTTGACAGCATTTTGAGAATCTGTGTTGGATGTATTACCAGTGGGGAAATATACTGATAGATTTATTACATATTTACGCTGATGTGGTTTTTAGTTGTCTATTACTAGTAATAATAATAATAATAATAAAATTAGTAATAACAAACTAATAGATAATAAGTTCTCCAACACTTATATGTCAACAAAAGGCAACAATTCCTCCATCACTGAAGTCATTTTGATCAAGATCACAAAGGAAATCAAATGCAGCTACAGACACTGAGCATCGTCTGTTTAAGAGCTTTGTGTCAGGATCCTATCACGGCTCCATAAATCTCCACTCCTATCTTTTCTGTAGAATAAGTTTCTTGTGCAACTGTCGGATGATAAGCATCTCTGGCACTTCCTGGAACTGAGCTACTGTGGAGCCACTCTGCAGGACAGCTGGGCTCTGTGTGATGTGGGCATCACTGGTGGTAGTGCTATCCGATGCCTGATAAAGGTATTAAAACATCAAAAGGGTTTAGAGATTTAAAGCTGTGCTGGGATTTACAATAAATACAATCAGCTTATCATGATGCATGTTGGGAGATGACGCTGGAATGCATCTTTGCTTTTGTTTCAGACTCCATTTTTAAAATTGCTTTTACATAAAAATATAGTCCAGGTTTTAAAATGGGGTTATTGGGGTTTTGCCAGTTTGATTGTTTATTTTAAAAAACATATTTTTTTTGTAATGAAATGACTGATTGAGTCTATTTGAAACTCATAAATTTAGTATTTTTTGATTTAATACTGGAAAAACTGGAGAACATAATGCTCACATACATTTACTAGTTTGTGTTGTTTTGTATTTTAAATTACTGTGACATTAGATAACTGGTTAACTTTTATGTAACATTTATCCAAATTAACTGGAGTGGATGCCATGTTTTACAAAGGACTGTGTCAAAATTTGAAATTATATTAATCGTTAAATTCAATTGGGTCACTACATACAACATAATCATTAGCTGTCATTAAGTAACGTAAAAAGAAAACTATTATTTTTTCTGCTTTAATTAGTGTCTTACTCTATGTGTTTTCAAAACTTCGGAATACTCCTCATTAACGATTTCACTCTTACACTAAATGAATTTGCTGTTTGACTGACTGACTGACAGACTGATGCACTAATATAGAACAAGATGTTCCCATGTAAGCAGCAGCTGGGAGGGAAATGGGTTTTTGATTGCCTGAGATGAGTCAGTTTTGAGTGCTGGGACACGTTCCAGGCTCATCACCAGGCAACCTTGTGTAAAAGCTGATAGAGGTAAACGTGTCTTTACAGCTATTGTGATTATTTGACATCCTGTCATTAAGTTAACCGTTTTCTAGGGACCTTTTATATGTTATTTGGTCAATTCCACGCTCCAGTGGTTGTCTTTATCTCAGTTACTTCACTGTAACATTTCATAGGTTTCGCATTTTTAAGGCAGGTTCTGTTCAGTTACTTACATACATGTGTAAGACAAAAAAAAACATTTACAGAGCTCCTGCTCCTTAAAATTGATCCTCAGGCCCCTCACCAAAGTTAAACTTCCAACAATATAAGATGACACTCAGTTTTACAGGATTGTACATAGTGTTGACCACAGAGTGTCAGTAAACTCCAAGACTATGATATGATACCTCCTGACACACTTCACAGCATTCCCTCCTCACTGTTCTACTACATTTGCTGTATATTTATATGTTTATTTATATATCAAACAAAAAGATAAACACTGGTTATAAGATTAGATTAAGTTAATTTTTAAATAATAAAAAAACTTGACTATGTTCATTTAATTTAGTCGAAACTTAAAACACTCTCTTCTAATCTCTTCAATGAACAAAACAATTAATAAAATAAAGGGAGTACATTTGAATGATCAGTTAATGGTTGGTAAATGGAATAGTTTTATTACTAACACACTAGCTGCAAATAAATAACTATAATTTTAATAAACTAAAATGTAAAAATGTGAAATTGACTCATGTACCACCAACCTATTTTAGAATTTTAGCAGATGCCAGAAATTTGGTTTTTGAGTCAACACCTTCTGGATATGATGCTTTAAAAAAAAAAAGTTACTCTGCTTGTTTGTCCTATCAACTGTAAAGCCATCACCGTTTTATTAATGACTTTTCAGAGTGAACAAAAGCCTTTGATGTACGTGTTCAACGCTGTGACTGGAGAAATCTTACCAATCACCGGAAGTGAGGCTCTTCTGCATGTGTCCGTTGCTAGTTTAAAAACAGTGGTGTCCATGCTTAGTTGCCTCCCTGTCAGCACCTTCAGGCTGAGCACATCTCGTGGTGTGGAGCTCTATGACTGCAACCAACTGCAAGACTATGGCACTGAAGTGGGTATGGTGGGCTTTCTGTCTGTACATGTTGATGTGTACAACTTCATAGTGTTGTGTGAAAAGTGTGTGGCTCATAATTTTACTTTGTGATTAGTCTAGTAAAAGTTTGACATGAACTAACAAGTTGCAATGTGATTACAGTGAGATTCTTATTCTTATACACATTTGAATTTAAAATACAATTTAAATAAAATGAATTTTATTTATTTTAAAATCCATGAAATTATTATTTTTTTTTAAACATAGGCACAACTCTCCGCTTGGATTCCTGGGATGGGTGGGTAGAGTTCCTCCAGGGTTGCCTCCAGGGACACAAATTAACAGTGCAGAGCCACCTATCAGAGGAAAAGACTATAATGAGGTCAGAAATTGGTCACTTGAATTAAAACGTGACAGGAAAGGATTTGTGCAGCTTGTCCACAATAAGCAATGTTCTTAATGTTCAAGTGACACTTTGCTCTTTTTCCTCCAGGTTCCAGCTGCGGGTAGCGCTGTACATTGCTGCTTGTTTAGGCCACCTGGACCTGGCGCACTGGCTGATAGAGAGGGGAGTACATGCTGAAGAACCAGTGGGAGTTCATCCATACCGCCAGTGGTGTCACCAAACCGCTCACCGAGACAGTGGGAAGTGTCCCATCCATGTAGCTGCAGAGATGAGCCAGCTCCTCATACTCAAACTCTTTGTCGCCAAGAACGTTTTGACCTTGGCTTGTCGGGACTCTGAAGGTCGTGACCCTTTGAAAATTGCTATTCACTGTGGATACAGGAATTGTGTGCGTTACTTGGCCAACAAGCTGTGCTCAGTGGTATCTCTTGCAAATATATCCCTGCCCATGCGTATATATCTCCAGATGAAACGCTGGGTGAGTTTGGGTCAAAAAAGAGTGTCCAACAATCAATGTCAGTGGAACAGTGTTTCATTTAAAGCCAA
This sequence comes from Ctenopoma multispine, assembly GCA_034779795.1. Lineage (NCBI taxonomy): Eukaryota > Metazoa > Chordata > Actinopteri > Anabantiformes > Anabantidae > Ctenopoma > Ctenopoma multispine. The sequence continues at coordinate 14,216,851 of JAUYWH010000020.1, read as the reverse complement.
GGTGGAGGATATGTTATTGGTCGATGGCTTTAGTCTGTCAAAGATGTCTTCAAAATCTATCAAAGCTGAGGCCAAATCAAGAGGAGGAGTCAGAGCCAAAGCTCTACAACCGTTACCACCCACTGCCAACTTCCCCCAACTCAGTGTGCAGTCCGTGACTCCTGAGATTCAGAAAAGACACAAGCAGGGTGTAAAACAGAAAAAGAATGTCAGACTGGATAAAATGAAGAAAGGAGATAACAGGAGCAGGTTTACACTGCCACCAATCACCACTGAAAGTCTTCCCAGACCGATGTTAGCTGGTGCTTTGCCAAAGTCTTACAATACTTTGAACGCATCTCTGCAGTCTTCTCACCATGGTGGTCGAGCACCAAGACAAAATGCCATGTACTGCTTGAGTATAGCCAGGTCTCTGTACTTTCTACCGTATACATACTTATGCAATAAAAACCTGATTGTTCTTAAAAATGCCATCTTATTTAAAAGCCACAGGATTTTGGGATTTGAGGTCAAATCTGTCATCAGATTATTTGCACCACAGTACTTTACTGTAGGTGAGCAGGCACTGCTGTATGTCTGAAAAGTTTAAAAAGGTTTTGGTACTTTTAAAAACTGTCCAACAGTGAAAGAAACAGTAACAGTAAAAAAATAATTCATATGGAGATGAGTGAAATATTGTTGATATGAACTATGATAATGTGTAGTAACTAATAATGATAGTTATTAACAAGTCTTTATTGTCTGTGAATAAATGCAATGCATGGCAGACATGTAATGATTTTTTCTCTTTGATATAGTACCTTCACAGAAAAACCTTGGTCAAAACAGCTGAGCATTGCGCGCATCCTGCTCCGCAAGCATGTCAACTCCATGGCCTGATATTTATGGATCCAATTAGAAAGACAAGTCTCATCCACATCTGTCATCCATCAGCCTGACTGCATGAGACTCCTCCATCAGCTACCTGAAAGGCTGTGTGAACGACAAAGTGTCCTTCAGGGTGATAAGAAATGAGTGTATCTCAGGTGTGTCATCAAAATAAACCCTGTCTGTCTTTATGTGCATGGCCAAGTCTTTGCTTATCTATTTTCACAGAAAGGCAGCTGGATACAACATTAACATATAGATGTTTCAACAATATGACTTATAGGAAGTTAAATAATCCACGAATAAAACTTTGTGTTAGACAGAAGTCCAAATAAGGACTGGCAGTGTAGTTTTCATGCCTTATCTTAGGTTGAAATTTAAATAGCACTGTCTTAGTATATTTACTGTACTGTATATGACTTTGTGGGAACATTTATCTCTAAAAATTTTTTTTTTGCTTGGAATAACACAAATATGTACAATATGTCAACTCAACTTTGATTAAAAAACAATGTATTATTATTATTACAATATGCAATGATCTAATGCTACAGTTGTAGCTGTGTCGCAGTTGTGTCAGTGAATTACACTGCATTATCAAAATGCAGCAAGGTTCTAATACGCTGATTTTCCTTGAATGTTCCTCCAGTTTAGTTCATGTTTTGTGTTCTCTCTCCCTGCCTCATCTGGTGCGTTTAAGTGCTGTAGGACATATAAAGGCAAGTTAAGTGAATGACAATGTCTTACTGCAAATTGATGGGCTGAATAGTTACAACTTCCACAGGGTTTACTTTACATACAAAGGACCTAAGATAGTCTTAATGTCCACATAAGTAATCTGTATTTTAGTATTTCTAAAACATGTAAACCAATGAAATAATAGTAATAACAACATCGATAAACCTTTTATATATGGATAAGGGAGTGAAAGAAATTTTTTTTTTTATAACGGCTTGATTTTTTTCTTGTGGAGACCATACCATTCAACTCAATGATCATGAATTTAAGCAGCATTATTTTTGAAAGAGCAATTTCCAGTTTTCATACTCAAAAAACACACTTTGCAGCATCATCTAAAATTTAATTGGTGGTAAAATTATATTGAATTAAATCATATGCTTTCATGCACATTTTTTTATCCCTCCACCTGACATTCAGCACAAATTGCTTCATTAGTTCCAGTGTTTGCATACATTTCTGAAATATAGAAACATCTCCAAATGTTGCACTCTGTTATTATATACTTTTTTTGCTGTCAGTTAGAAAATTCTTCTTTCAGAATAAATACAGGCTCAAATCAAACCAATAACCTCCAGTGTCAAGACACCTCATCACCACCAAGGAAAAAAAGCTTATTTCCCAGGTAATGACTATCTTTAAAAGATAAGAATAATAATTTTCAATCTTTGATACAGATGTATATGACATAATGTTTCATGTTTAATAGAGGCAAGTCATCATTGATTTTATTCTCTGTATGGAAATTGTTGACAGTAAAAATGGAGAAAATGACCAGTCAAATGACCAACAAACACAGAGAAAAATTTCACTACCTAATGACATAATTTTGTCATGCACTGATAAAATAGTTGATAAGTTCTGCATTGTATAGAAGCATATTGTTCTTATTCATTACATTTATGAATTTAGGTTTTAGATAGATGTAAATTAACATTTGGTACAGATCTTCACTCATATGTCCTGTTAATACACATACATGTATGCAAACACTGGAATCTATCTCTACTAACAGGCTATGTACCACAGGCTTTTAAAGTAGCTGTAGTAAAACCTCTACTAAAGAAACCTAC
>JAUYWH010000020.1:14184241-14214073 GCA_034779795.1 Ctenopoma multispine | reverse complement strand
CTGTAAAGTGCCCTGAGATGACTTATGTTGTAAATTGGCGCTATATAAATAAAGTTGAATTGAATTGAATTGAATACAGTTTCTATTTACATTGGTGTCTCTCAGTTTCATCATATTGATGAGCTCATAATGCATCCCCACCACACAGAAATGTGATTAATAATATGTATGTTATGCTTTTCGTTGTCAGTGTGCCACACTAAATCCATTTACCCGTTATTTCATGGACAAATCTGACTCTGAGTAAAATCGTTGCATTTACGATACAGAAATTTCCGTGTACGGAAACGCAGCATTTGTAAGGTAGTTATGAAATCGCGTTTCAGAAATCTCGCGATGTTTTGACAGTGGCCGACCCGCTAGTAGTGCTGTTGCCCCGCCAGTCAGTGAATAACCGGAGACATGCTGAGCCACCAGTGCAAATCGGAACCCGCCTATGTTTCACTGTAGTTTATGGGAGAGAAATTAGTTATGACGGGGAACATATTTAAAACTAAACCGGTCTTTGGTAATTGAGTTGCAGAAATCAGAGACGCTGAGAATAAATTGAAGGAAATAATTGAGCCAGCTAGCCGGTCTGTCTGACAGTCAGCGTGTGGGAATGGCAGCTCCCCGACCGATAAAAGGCATCCTGAAAAACAAGAGTAGCGGGGCAAACGTGAAATCAGTGCCCGACGATGTACCGGGAGAGACTCCGGAACAAGCCCTGGGACTCTCAGAAGATGACCAGCAGTAAGTTCCCGCTTAGCTGTCGTGAGGCTGGGAAGCAGCCCGGTAATGCGGGCTAGCTAAACACTTGTTAGCCTGTCTCACGTTACTTCTCCTGTCAGGCTAACTGTAAAGTAAAAGTCACCTCTGTTGTTGTTCATGTCAGCCAGTAGTGTGTGTCTGGGTGTGTGTGTGCGTGTTTTCTGTAGGAAAACTTTCTGACTTTTTCTTCTTCCATGTGATAAAATCATGAGGTAGGAGCCGTTTGACAAGTTAGCATTATTGTTAGCCAACAGTGTCACAGTCAAGACAGTTAACGTCTTTAAGCTCTAATGTTGTTAATATGATAATAACCATGTCGTTAGTTGAAGACACTGAACTATAAAAACTTCTACAGTCGATTTGATCAAGTGGTAGTTAAAAGTAATACGTGTACAAACAGCGTTAAACGGCGACAACATTGGAGTTATGACCATAATAGGTCAAACGAGCAGAAGAACTGCTCTTGTCTGTTATTTTCAATTAAACTGTGCTGAGTATTGTTTACCCCAGATTTCCATGCCCTCGTGTAACCTTTACCTTAGCTTACAGTCTCATTAGTTTGATACAAATATCTGACTCTTAATGATTTTTAACACCCAGTGGTTGTTAGTCATTTATTTCAACTCTTAACTCTCCATATTGTTTTATCACGTTAGTTACATCTCAGTAGAGAGGTTTCTGTAAATGACACTATTAAAATCCCCTAACACATTTTAGGATATTGCTTTATTTCATATACTGCTTGAGAATAAAACTACATGGGTACAATGAGTGCTGCTCAAAGCAGTTATAAGAAATTGGGTCATTAAGATAGAAATTAAATAAATGATAGACAGAACAGAGCTCTACCTCAAGTTATATGGTGACAAACATCTGACGGTGGCAGCTGTGTTACAGGTGCTTCAGTTTGGGTTTAAAGAAGCAGCAATTTGTGGTAAACAAACCTAAATAAGACAATTCTGACCTGTTAATCTCAGATCCGCCTCTGCTATAGTTTATCTACAACAGTCTCATATGACTGCTGTTGAATATTTACCCTTATGCTGTAATAAAACTCCAAATCAAATCCCCTGCTTTCTGAACACATCCCCTGAGCCCTTTATTGCAGGCATGTGTTGCATTCATGCTCAGCGTTACATCCATCTTGTTGCTGGACAGGGTCACAGTTTGACTCATTCAGCTACTCACGGTAGAGGACGCCAGACTAAAATATCCAGCATGTTCGATGGCAATGGGGACATCTTAGATGAGGTCAAGAGCGTTGCAGAGTAAATAAATTGTGCCAACAGCCTCAGCCCAACAGTTTAGGACTATAGGAGCGTGTCTAGGCTCTGTAATGACCCACCAGATGATATGCAGATTGTAAAAACATGTCTGGGACTGCTAAATCAACTGCTCTGTTTTCTAATAAATGCACAGTATAAGAGACACGATGAAAGGAGTTGGAATAATTTTTCTTTTCTCTCTGGGCCCTTGCACCTTTATCATTCATACTGAAAGGTTCACTGTGGCATAATCCCCCCCAGATCCCTTGCTCCCGTTAAGTCATTTCAGTGCTTTCCTCTCCTACAGCCATCTCTCAGCCTCTTCTCTGCCCACAGGCCCAGGGGGGACTGAGTGAGGCTGTTGTGTCAGGTAGTGCCAGCATTGTCAGATAGAGAGAGTCTGCTTTTTTCTTTTATTTTCAAACATTCCTACTGTCTCATCTGTTGGGAATATCTGGGGTTATCAAGTTCATCAGACTTCACCAGGCAGATTTTTGACATCACATGACAGGGTGAAACCCCCCCCACACAAACCTTATAAAGCACAAAATGTGTTCTTTTAAATTACTTTTATATTGTAGCTATGCAGTATACATTTAATTAAAAACACTTTGTTTAATTATTTTTTTTTATCCATGTCATCTGAGAACACTTTTGTGAGTAACTGTGTAAATCAATACCTGAAGCAAAAAAGGGTGCAGGTCAATGTAGGAAGTTGCCTCATGTTTAATGCATTGCTGGTTCAAATCTCACAATTGTTTCAGAGGTTGTTGTTTTTTAAAGTGCTCTTGAGCAAGTGTCTGCCATCGCATCGCATCCAATGTACCTGAAAAACAGAAGCTATGAAAGTAGAAAGCATTGGTTGAAACATTCACATCAATCAGCTTAAAAATATGTGAATGTGATTAAGTCTAGAGAATAAACACACAAACATATGAGAGCTTTTTGAGGTTTTATATTAGTTGAATTCTGTCTGATTTACAGTCAGGCTGATGAAATAACACCACCCACCTGCCAAATGCTGCTAAATCTTTGGTGCTAACTGCGGATTGAATTAGTTTGGGCAGGATCCTCAGTTTATTCCTCTAGAATGATAATAATTTAAACATAAACATTTAAATTTAATAAAATTTGGATGAGCCATTTAAAAGAATGTCTTCAATGGGCTAGATCAACATGCATGTTACAGCTGGTGGTATAGGGCTCATCACTCTACATATGCCCTACTAGTTACATGGAAGGTAACAAGCCGCTCTCGAGCTGGTTACAGTTAAAGGTTGAATGTGTACCCCCCTGCTCCCCGATGTCAGCACGTCTAGACATTAGCAACAGTCGTCTCTGAGCTGCAGTGTGAGAATTAGGCCATCCAAAGATGTTAGTTATTAGTGAATTCCATTCCCGGCAGTGAATCAAGGTTTTTCTGTGCTGATACAAAAATAGTCACTCTTTGAGTGACACGTAAGTAGAGGGAAAGGAGGTTTCTGGAAGGATCCTTTGTGCAGCAAATCACCAAATCCACACACGGTCTGCCTGTGCCCTACTATTAATGCTGCCACTGTCAGCTCTGTGTTTAAAGCAAATACACTCACTCTCATACCTGCACATGTTCTTACATGAACAACTGTGGCGTTTATGTTTGCACAAATATTTTAATTTGCTGTATTTATTTTATTTTAATTTTGTTTTTTTATTAAGGTCACTGTCAGTCTGAGATTCTTCATTTTTTGGATGTACTGTACCTGAACAATAACTTTGCATTGTCGACCTTAAGGCTTCAACAGTTCCTGTGCCCAGAAGCATGTGAGCTCCTTTGTGCACACTAGCGCTTCATGTTTAAACTAATTGCTGTTGCAACTGCAATCTAAGCTGGTTTAATTCTATAACTGCATAAGACTGTGATTTAATTGAATAAATATGCACGTGTGAGAATGTGACAACCTCTTTGCTGTGTGTGTGTGCAGTTCGCTCATTATTTACATCTCTAATAAAGAGATGACATGTCAGTCTTTGTTTAAATAGTGCAGCGGGGTCATTGACTTTCCGGTGTGCAGCACTTATTGCACACTGTTCACAACAGTGTGTTCACACTTAAGCAAACTGCACTCAACTGCATTGCTTCTCTCTGGTACTGTAGTTATAGTGTACAGCAACGCACAGCAGCAGGCTGCTGTGGAAGAAGAAATCAGTTTCAGTATGTAAACACAATGAAAATAAAATGTGCATTGAGCACTAGTGGAGTCGACCAGCAACCAAGGGGTTCGTAGACGGCAGCCCTACCAACTGAACCACCCCAAACGTAATTGGGTTTGACAACTGTCCAGATATGTTTTATATATTATTGGTTCCAGTTGTGTGGAACATCACTTTGCCTTCCAAGCTTATTCTATAGTAACCAGAGGATATCCTCAACCTCCACCCATCATTTGTTTTGTCTTCCACCTGTCCACTTTGAAACAATTCATTTTCCCTTAATAGATTTCTATTAACAATGTGGTTTCCAAAGGTGGAACACACAGAGATTACTATTGTTAGTTAAGACCTACTTGGGCCATTGAAAATGCTAAATAATGCTAAATAATTGTGCAACATAATTACAATTTTCCAACTGTGCAAAATAATTGTGCATAGCTGAAAACCAAAAATATGAAAAACTTGACATTGATAGTGTGGATTATTCAGGAACCCACATGTTCCATTAGTGTAATTCCCTTGTAGCAGTAAAGTATTATCTGTGGCTGTGTTATGCATTGTTATGCCATGATAACATTTTTTAACCCATTAGACTCACTTTTTTTACCCTTTGATCTTTCACTATTATTTAGTTGATGTATGAGCCTCAGACCCAGTCATATATTTAAGACAAGGTATTACAAATTGATACAGAGGTGAGTACTAAATCTAGTGTAATATTGGTGGAATCTTGTTAAAATGAAATGACACATTTGACCTGTGAATCCATAAATTATTGTTGCTACTGTTCTTTGGCTTTTTACGTGTTACGAGTTAGATTCACTTTACCCGATACACATTTTACATATTTGTCAGTTTTACCAGTGAGAATATCCTGTATGTTTTCTAGACAGCGTTACGTTTCTCCCCTCAATGACTTTTTCTTCGACCACTCATGTGGCCAGTGTAATCCCTCGCCATTACTCAGCTGCATTTTCTGAAATGTCTGGACAGATGACAGGGGCTTAAGAAACTGCTTTAGTCCTAAATCTGTTGGCTATCTCTTTTTGTGTATTTTTTTTAATGAGGGAGAAGGAGCATTGATTTGCTCTTGTGTTGAGTGTCTATATAAAACTGCAGAACATTTCAAATAGGAAAAATGTTTTAGTTTGCACTGGCCAAGCAAGCCTTGCATCATTTAAGTTACAATCTTAAACTGCCTGCTGCTGCTGTTGTTGGTGGCCTTAGTCTGTAGTTTAGTGCTCTGCACCTTTTCTCACTCCCCTCTGACTATGCTACCTGATAGCACAGCTCAACTCTCAATGATGAGTCACTCTATTTAATGAGTTTCCCTGAAGCGTTATGTCGCCAGCTGTTGACCACCCTCGGGAGATAGTCGTCATCACATAAGAGATACAGCTCTATATTTAGTGTCTACTAGTAGTTGGTGATGTGTGTGTTTTTTTGCTCTTGCAGAGGCAGGTGCTTTGTTGTTGCGTTACAGTTTTTGAGATGATTTGCTCCAAATGAGTGAACAGATCTGAGTGGATTTAACAACAATAGCAGTTTCGAAATAGAACTTGGTTGGTTGCTTCTAGGTTGTGTTGCATAGCTGCCAACACACAAAGTACTGCAGAGTTATTTACACCTAACTTCATAACAAACTCATGTTAACACAGAGCAAATTATGAGAACATGTCAGGAGTGTTTGAAAAATAAATGTTGATAAAACTCTCCTTGATGCTATTTTTTTCTTATGGTAAAGTTCTTGCCTCCTCCAAAGATTTTTCATGTTTAGTTTGTTTGCTTAGTAGCTGAATATGGAAAACAAATATTGTTATTTCAGAAGATTATCCATCACTGTGTGTGTTTCCTGCATTTTCAGATGCAGACGTGGATAAACTGATTTACTGGATTGCTGTATTTGCAAAGATGTGCACGCTCTCGGACTTCCCAGTTTTGCGTGTGTTCCGGTTACACAAACACATCCAACAGTGTTGCTCGTTTTATCAACCAAATAGATAAACCACCCTCTGTGTGCATGTTGGTAAGCACAGTAGTGAAGGGCACCCTTATCTTCCTGCTTAAAATTTGTACTTGAAACACTTGTAATCAGCAACTTCTCTTGTTACCTTAGAACTACCCTTGTTTCTTGCCCCATGTGCGACACAGCAAATGAGACAGCTGTTTGCAATGTCTTTGAGGCTCAAATCTGTTTTGAGCAACGCTAGTAGGGGAGCTGTGCAGGCTTGTAGCAGCAGGCAGTGGATTTAGCATCTCTCTCCCTTCTTCCACCCCCTGCCTGTCTCCCATGATACCCGACCTTTTGTTTCATGACCAAGGTCAGGACCGATGTACAGTATCTTTGGCAGGAGACTCTAGAGAATGCAGAGGTGTTTTTAATCATGTCAGATAATTCTTTGTTAAATAGAAAATAACATAAAAAGGATTAGTATAATGCCTTTTTTTTAAAAAAAACAAATGAGTTAAAACAAATAGTGCTTCTTCTCTCCTGAACTACAATGACAGGTGTTCTCTTTATCCTCTCAAGCTAAATATGTCATTCAGTGCTGATCTAGCTCTTTCTGTTCATTTCCTCTAAGGATTATAAAGGGCAGCCAGGATTATGATAATTGTGTCGTGGCTGAGTATGCAGAGGTGACAAACTTTTTCCACCGATAAGAGTGAAACCATTTGGGGGATTATGATCAGATGTTTTGTGAGGAGGTGGAACAAAGATCAACTTCTGAAAAAGCAATTGTAACAAATGAAACTTAACCCTTGCAGTTATTCACTCACAGCTGATCAGCCTTAGTGCTCACTCAGTCACTTCCTGAAAGTCTAACTGGTGCAGATGACATTTTTTGTCTGTGCTTTCCCAAAATAATGCAATGTGAGTATAAACTGGGGCATGTTCAGTCCTAGATTAAATCTAGTTCTCTCTGGAGGAATCTGTGGGATGCAGTGGGTGGGTAGCTGGTGCACAGTGGTCCACATCAAGTGTCTGTCTGTTTGGCCCTCATTTATTCTTACTGTCTTTGCTTTGATCCTTTTTTACAGGAAGAAATCCCAGAAATGGGACGAGATGAACATTCTGGCCACGTACCATCCAGCTGACAAAGACTATGGCCTGATGAAGATAGACGAACCAAGCACACCGTACAACAGGTATGTTAAAGTTAAAAACAGGTAAAAATGTAAACCTCTGTCGACATTAAATTGATTTAAAATGAGTGTGCGTGCGTAACACAGAATGCACCCTGAAATGATCCTGTACCCTGTTTAGCTTGAGTGTGTGTGTGTATGTGTGTGTTGGTGTTAAAGGGGTGTCTCAGCAGGTTGGTAATCCAATACGTCAGGGTGCTGCAGGGAAGGTCACCCCTGTGAAAGACTGTCTTCCTCTCCTCTTTTTATCTCCTGCATCAACTTGTCTGTGTGCACTTCCTTGCCTCCCCAGTCCTCCCTTGCCTGCTTCATTGTTTGTGTTTATTTACTTCTGTCTTTCAGGATGGTGGGAGACGATGATGATGAAGGGGCGTTGAGTGACTCAGATGGCCACAGTGGACCCGCTGCTGATGACCTGGCATCAAAGTAAGAATGAAATGAAGGGAGGAAAACACAAACCTGATAGAGGGGAAAGTAGAAAGTAAGAAGTTATAAAAGGGATTTTTTTGCTACCTTTTTGGTTTATATTTTTTGGAGGTGCTGGTACAGTGTGTAATATTTTAAGTAGTTTAATGAAGTAGTAATGTAACCTGATAAATGGAGAAGATCTTTTTGGACAACACATTTTAGTGACTTGGGTGTAGTGCTTGTCCTTCAGCAAGAATGTGTCATAACAGTAATTGATAAGGGTGTATGCACTGTACAGCCTCTGATGTCCTGGGAACCTCAGTGGCCACTTTACTGAGGTATTAAAAAACATTTTGGGCAACATATTAAAAGTCTTCTGCCCCAGAAGTTGTGACGCTATATTGTTGACTTGTTTTTGTCAGCTGTTATATTTAGCACTCTGTTACAACACAGCGTTTTTATATTGCATACTGAATGGAGGAACAGGGATCAATTTAGGCAGTTGTCGACTGCTGCAGTAGATATCAGTGTCAAGTTATAACCTCAGTTCTCAAACAGAAAGTTTTACATGCTCACTCCCAGACTGCACTGCCGTCTTTGACAATACTCTGAAGGTCTTTAAGGAGCCATGCTGTGTGCACCTGTACTGCCAAATGTTTACTATTTCCACTGTAATTTCCCAAAAGCCCAAAATGGTATACTTTATTGGGACTGCTTGTTTATTTTAAAACTCTAGACGAACCCTTAATGAAAATTTACTTTCTGTTTATCAAATAACAATCTTCTCTATTGACTATACACAAATATTATCACATAAATTTTAAATCACACTCAACGCCCAACTGTTCTCTGCTGTGTGTGTGTGTTAAGTAGTTTAACATCGTCTGACATGTCTCTGCTTCATGTTTCTGTTTCAACGTTTCCTGCATTTTTGTTCTCAACTGCTGATCAATAAACAATGGCTTTATGGGTGTTTCCCATCAGACCATCAGACTTGAATTCCAGGGGGGGGGGGGGGATCTCGCAAGATATGGTGTTGAACAATTCTAGAGAAATAGCTATCAATTTGTGTGGTACAGTATGTTATAAAGCAAATGCCAGTACATTTTCATGGAGCATGATAATGAAATTAGTCAAGCCTGACACATTGTTGTGTTTTGAGTGCTTCAGCATATTTATATTTATTAGTGGTATTATGTAAAATACAGTCAAAATACTAAGTATTTGTTCAGCAGAAGTACAAATAATCCTGGAGTACATGTTTATTGCTTTAATGTTATTTTCTTTAAGTTAAATTGAAATTTTAGCCTTAATAAAGTTTGCTTTTGGTGACCAGCACAGAAGTCCAACAACTGAACACTGCTCGGATTCAGACCGGGGAGGCCATTCTCCCAATCACACCTCTCCAGGTTTCACTGTCATTGCCGACGTAAGCGCGGTCAAAGGTCCAGCCACCAGGCGCTCGCCGGCGAGCCCCTACCCCGGGCCTGGCTCCAGAATGGGGCCCCGGGTACCCTTTCCTGGGCAAGGGAAACGCTGCTCCTTGTTTTTCTTTCATATGGGTCTTTCAGATTAAGAATAGTGTCATCCTTAAAAAGAATAACTCCTTGGCAATGTAGAAAGTAAATGTGCAATGGGACAGTGAATAACATCGTTATTGTCTTGGCCTTTAAAATCTTTGTTGTGTTAAGAAATATATATCTATCAGTCAGATCTGTCTTCTGGACAGTAATGGGAGCTGAGAAGTGTATTTCCTGTGGGCCACCATACTTACATAAGTGCATTGATGCAGGGATGAGCTAGTTTGAGTGTGTGCTCCACAGAGAGGATAGTGATTAGCTCCGGGCTTGCAAGTCAATTAGCTGCTTTTGTTTGCTTCCACGCAAAGTGCCTTCCATTGTTTTACACTAAGCCATCCACACAGTACAGCAGCTGCTCTTTTCCTCGTGTTCTTTTATCTCTCCAACATCTACTCACAGTCTCTCCTTATCCCTCACTTATGCAACTATGACTTTCTGTTGTCTTTTGTGTTTCTCTCTATGTCCTCATCCACCTTGTATATCTGAAACCACTGTTGCTGCATTTTGAAACACTGGTCTTGTCTTCTTTCCGACCGAATCAGGTCATTTTGTTGGAGAGCAAGTAAATGAGAGCTTCCCCAGGGCAATTTCATTGATTCACAACTCTTCATCGAGTCCTAAACCATTATTCATTTTGTCCTCTGCTGTTAAAGCTCTGCGAGTGTGAGGGATGGAGATAGTAACTCTTGTTATTTTTGTCTCATGCTCGAGTAGTCACACACGCTCTCACAGTGCCTACTCCATCCTCCCCCTAGCCTAATATCTCTTCATTTGGTGTTTATTCAGTGTAAGTTATTTTAATCTCCCCAGAATGACATTAAGTTGCACTATTGATTGTGCACTGCAGCCTCCTGCTTCTGTTTGGTCATGTGGTCATTTAACATTGTCAGAACAGAAACAGAAGACAGAACAAAATAGGAATGAATTGAATATACTCTAAATAAACAGGTAATTGGACGTATTTCTTGTTCTTTTCTGTGTCTTTTCAAGGCTGGTGGCAGCAGAAGGTGCAGAGCCTCGCTTCATGAAAGAGGAAGAGGAGAGCAGTGAGGAGGAGGAAGAGGAGCTGACTCCTGAAGAACAAGGTAAACAGATCTGTTTTTGTTCACCTCCACACCTAGTGCTGCCTTAGTTTATCTAGTTTTAGTCAAATATTCTTATGATATGATTATATTGTATATTGTGCATCAACAGCTGAATAAGAGGTGTGTATATCCGTATTTATCTCTGTATAACCTGCTCTCTGGCTCTTCTCTGACCTTGCCCTTCTATGGGCACATGTCAGACATCTCTCAGATGCAGAGTCGAGTGTAGGGCTGCGTAGCACAGTTTCCGTGGTTGGCTTTTGTTATGAACTATGCAGGTAAAAGCAGGAGAAGAGTCTGGAAGCTGCAAAGCTGATCGATGCAGTGCAACTGCATTGCTGCAGCTTCAGTGTTTGTTCTTTTTTTTTAAAAACACAGTAGTGGAGATGCCAACTTGTGCCACCTACAGTGTAGAAAAAGAAGATGCTTGTTTTTTTTTTGCAGGTTAAAAATAATTTTGAAGTGTTTATATTAATATTATTTATGAAAGCTTTTTAGTTATTTGTGCAGTCATCACCACACGCATGTTGTGAGCAGCCATTTCAACACTTAGAAAAAAAGGTCTGTGTAATATGAATGTTTCAATAAAAAAATCTGGATCTATTAATAATGTTATGTTGTGTATTGGTGGAATAGTTGTTGTTAATGTCAAGGTTGCAGCAAGCTTTAAAGTTATTGTTTAGCAATAGAAGCTGCCTCACTATGCCCTATTTGCAGTTTGACCACGTTTAAAGTAAATTTCATGAAGACAGTAGGTAGGCAGGAGGAAGTTATAATGAACAATCCCCATATGTGAATGTGAAAATTTTTAAAAAGATGTTCATCAGCCTTTTTATAAGTAAAGATGAAAAAGTTTAATCATTGTTTTTGGCACTAAGGTGCAGTGTCCTTGTAGTATAACAACCTAATTCCTCTGTGCAGCCTGTGCATCTAGAAATTGAAATTAATTGTACATTTATCTTCGACCACAGCCAAAAAGAAGCATTTTCAGATGATGAGGAAGATGCACTACAACGAGGGCCTGAACATCAGGCTGGCCCGCCAACTTATTGCCAGTGAACTAGAAGAGGATGAAGATGCAGACGAAGAGATGAGGGATGAAACAGAAGAGGCGAGGGAGGACACAGAGGAGACAGAGGAGATCAATGTTGACCCCCCACAGGAAGGTGAGGAGAGGAAGACTGTGTTCCTGTGCACGTCTGGGTCAATAATCTGTACCGTTTCCAGTCTAGTAAGTTTAGCAGTGCATGGATAGAAGAACGGTGGTGTAGTGCAGCTACAAAATGTTACAGAGTTGGATAGAAGTAATGGCTTTGTGCATTGGTGCACGCTGTCAGTGTGGATATCGTTAAATGAAACTGCTGGCTGCTGTTTGTTTATGCTGCCCCACTGTTCAGTTACTTACAGCTGTGGATCAGGAGGAGGTCCTGCTGTTTTAAATGAAGTGTTATTGAAATCTCTTCTGTACATGAGCACATCTCATTATGCTTAAGGTTTTATTTGCTGTTTTAAATCACATACTGATTTTTTGTTTTTTTTTTATTACAAGTTGCCTTAATGACAAGCTAGAAACCCTACTTCATGTGTATCTACTTACATGTCATAAAAAATCTTTCTGGCATCTATGAGACTAACAATTATTGGCAAACTGATGACCTTGATAGCACTTTATTGATCTCCAGGGGGAAATTCAGGTGCCACGGCTGAGTAGAAATTACATCAAAATTCAAAAACATCTGATTAAATGTAGAATATAGCAGCAGGAACAAAGGACCTGCAGTGGCATTCCTCCACACACTGTGGGTGGGGCATCCTAATGCTGAAGGTGCTGCTCAGGCCACATTCCTTTGTTTCCCCTGTCTGCCCTCGCCAACTTAAAAACCATCCAGCTACAAGCGTGTTGGGAATACCTCGTCCCAGAGCATTATCTGGTCCTTGACCAACACCAATAATGTGTCCATTTTATTGAGTATGAGAGTTCATACATGATCCCTACTGATGCAAGGCAGACAAGGTTTAAACACGTCGCTTTTTCTCAGCTTTGCATTCCTGGTTCCTGGTGGATTTCATGTCTCTCCCCTATGAGCAGTCCTGTGTTTTGCCCGAGTAATAGCTAACAGCAGGCCTAATACTTGTTGCTGTGTGTAAACAATGCTGGATCCATGGCAATGCGTGCCTACTGACACAGTCGCTAAAAATCCCTACACAATTGCAGGGATCAGATAGAGCCCAGTAAGCAAACGTCTGCCCATCACAAAAACAACATGGCAATGAAAATAGACAGTTGCTTAAAATCACTTCAGGGCAAAAACACACCCAGTATAGCAGTATGACTGTGCTTTCATGGACGTAATGTAGCCCATTTTTAGTCATGAACTTGTTCCATCTCCACCAGCTCCTCTATTTGGATGACCAGAGTACAATGAACAGTGTAGAATGGAGGTGATTTTTTAGATATATGTTTCTAATCTTATGTCTGTTTTCTCTCGTTTTTCTCTTTTTCATTCTCCAGCTGATTCTTTGGACTCGTAGATGAGGCCTCTTCCCCGCGTTCAGCCCAGTGTGTGTCGGACGCCGACACTGACACTGACACTGAGTTCTGTGTTTAAACGCTGGGATTACAGCAGATATTGCTTTACCACCTATATAACAACACTCAAAAGCCAATAAACCCCCCTGTCACCTGTCTGTCTCCACTGTTTCTTAGAACTGTGCAATATAACCTTTAGACACACTGGTTTGAACTCCTAGAGTCAGGACAACCTTCAAGTGAAGACTGGTGGTCTCTTCTCCTCCCTCTCCTGTTGCCAAGAATTTCCATCCCACCTCTTCTGCGCTGAGGAATATGTGATTATTACCCTGAAAGGAGGGTCAAGGCCTTTAGGTGAAAAAAACGCTCTCGGAAAACCAGGAATCCCATCTGGCCGCTCCACAGTCTCCCTGCAGGCCACAGAGCCAGTATGTCAGTCCTGGAGGAAACCAGGGGAAACCCCACAGCCTCACTAAAGGCATATCTGAGACATGACGACAGCACTTATAACGGGTGCACTTCAGATGGCTTTTATTATTTTTTTCTTTTGTGACCCACCACTCTCTTGCTTTTCCTTCTCACCTTTACCACTCACTATGATTAAAGTAGGGAAAAAAAGATTTTTAATTAGGTTTTTTGTTGTTAACCCCACTCAGATCATGTTAAACATATGATTTACCGCTGTGCCGTCAAAATAACATAATTTCACTTTATTATATTGGCATTAGAGTGATGAAATAATGATAATTTATGGACTATACATCAGTTCCTAATAGTAAAAATCAGTTCTTATAGACAAATAGACAAAACAAACTCAATTTCATTTTTTAAAAAATCCAAATTTGACATCATATTGTTTGAGACATTTGATGCATGCAGTTAACAGCAGACATTTTTTTAAAGATCAACTAAAACAACGGAGATTGTATTGTATTGAATTTCAATTCTACTCAATAGCTTTCTCTTTTTACAAGTAAGCATACCTCACCAAACCTCATTCAGATTCTGGCAATTTTACAAACATTTATACGTCACAGAATCAGAGCGAAGTCCTTTTCTAAATTGAGTCCACTGATAAGTTTGGCACATGGATTGTCTGTAAACTCAGCATTTCAAGTTTTATTTCTGCATTCTGTAGATTAGATTATTTTGTGAAGGAAGATTATGGGATAAGACAGACCTCCATCTAATGTTAACAGCAAACGTGTTTTTCCTGCTTTAAAAAATGGCACTTAAAATATTAAAGTTTGTCCTACATCTAAGGTAAAGCACATGCTACTGATAAACAGGACCATGTTTTGTTAAAAACAAACAAAAGATTAAAAAAAAATCTCATGTTTAACAAGTCACAGCTTTAAGCACCAGGCTCTTACGTAGATCTGACAAAGAAGAAACTAGCATTCACTGTGCTCTCGCTTGGATAGTTTGTGTTTGACTTCTCATCAGATCAGGAGGTTAATGAAGGAAAGGTACAACCACCTATTTTGTGTTTAATTCCTCACCCGACTTACATGATATGATACTGAATTTATTGTCTGATCTACTTAAGTGTCTTGGGAGTGTCAAAGGAAGAGGCGTTAACGCCACTGACTTTAGTCAGAGAAGAGGGTTGTGGTAGTAAGCCTTACTGGAGGATTTCTGTGTTGTTTGTGGTCCCTACATGTGTCAAGAATGTTACTACGGAGTCTTACAAACATTGATCCGACTAAAATTGCACACTTAAATTTAACGTGGGCCGAGGGTTTGCAGAGAATCTTTGGCTGCAAACTTGACTGTTAAATAAGGAGCTGAATACCCTGAGAGAAAGTGTGTAAGACCCTGAATCCGTCTTTGTGTTGTGATTTTTTTTTTCTGGTCCTTTAAATCATCACTGTGATTGAAAGTGTTGAGTTGTATTTTTGAAATACAAACGATCATAGACCGATAGTATGACTTCTGCCAACACCCGCAGTTTCATGTTCTTGTACTTAGGAGTTTTTGGTGGTGTTTTCGCTCCGTGATAGAGGAGAAAGAAGCTCTTTAACCTTTTAACCATTTCCACCAGCCAACAAGAACTTAAGTACAGTGAGCAGTGAATCATCATACAGTTATTGAGGAACAGGAACACGTTTGGAAATACAAATGTGGTCACTGAATTTGGAAACTGATAGAAAAGACATTTGCAGAGAAGCCGAGATGATTGATCTTTTCATTCAAGACTAAAGGACGAGATCATCCCGTAGGTGGTTATTACCTGTCAAATGTGCCTCTTAAGTATTTATGTACATGCGTGTAAAATGAAACAGGCGATGCTCAATGTTGTTCTCTGTCCAGTTTTATTGCATGTCTTGCTTTTTGTTTTTGCACCACTTCTGACTTGTTTGGTTTATTTTCTGAAGATTAAAGACTGTTAAACAGTCCCCTTGACTCTGCACTGTGTCCCTCTCGAAATGTTTTCGTA
Organism: Ctenopoma multispine; assembly: GCA_034779795.1. Lineage (NCBI taxonomy): Eukaryota > Metazoa > Chordata > Actinopteri > Anabantiformes > Anabantidae > Ctenopoma > Ctenopoma multispine. The sequence continues at coordinate 14,198,681 of JAUYWH010000020.1, read as the reverse complement.
TTTCCAGTTTGCATGATTTCAATCATCAGATTGTTTTCATTCTGTTTTGTTTTGTCTCCTGTCATTAAAACAGATGTGGTTGAGAACTGGTGTTTGTCATGTCTCATGGCTTATTTGGCATATCTGACACTGTGTAGGTGAATGGTGACTAATTCTTCAGCCTTTACTATTTTTTCATCCCTTTTAGTTTGGAAATATCACATAAAATGTATTCTGCTATTAAATGTTTGACAATACTTTTCTAGTTTTCTCAAAGTTTTTGTAGTTTGACGTATAATATCTCTCTGTAACCACCAGGTGACGCTGTTACACAAGACATTGGTATTTTTATGACTTTCTAGTAATTGTAATAGGATAAAGCAGGGGGTTGTGTCCGTGCAAGGATTAACCTGCATGTTTGGTGTAATCTGGCTTTTTGTGGGACTTGGTTTCGCTGTTACATAAAACAACAAACGTTTATCTTGCTTTAGTACTTGTATAATTCGTATTTAAGGTGAGACTATTAACCATAAAATATGGTTTAAATTACGGTGCGGTAAGAAATGTGGAGACAGCGTCATCAGTAAATCCAGTGGATCAGGAAGCTTCTGTCAAGTAGCACAAAGATGGTAAACGTGAAGAAGAGGGATCACTGTTACCTAGATTGTCGGTTTGTCTGTGAACAAAAAAACCCCACCAGAGACATAATAATTATTTGTACATTTATTTGTGTGAGAGTTATGTTTCATGCTTTACAAGTTGAATGTATTATTGATTCTGTTTATTCAGTTAAATGCTCAGGGACGCAGACTTTAATGTAAATGTTAATAACATAAAAAACATTGCCATTTAAAATATGATAATTGAAAGTGGGTTAGTCCAGGTGTTTAATCCATAATAATACATGATCATTTATTTGTTGATTGATAACTAAAGGTGTCAAATAAAAGCAGAGGAGTAAACAGTATTTCCTTCTAAATTGTAGTGGAGGGAAAGTAAAAGTGTACGTATTTCAATAATGCAGTGATGGAAAACAACTAAGTGAATTTAGATAAAAAAAGAAACGACCTAAGGGTACAATTTTTACCATCTTGCAATGCTGTAATTGCAGCCATTCCCCTCTCTCTCTCTCTCTGAACGGTACACTTGTGCAAACCTGCAGTCAGCTGAGACTGAGAAGGAGACTCGGATGAGTCTTGAAACGTGTCTCCCACTGAAAAACTTTGTCCAGATGAACAGATTCAACTTTCTAGGATAAATTTAGAATACTTAAGTATTACACTTACTTACTACTTCTGTTGAGAAACAATATATTATTAACAGTTGTTGTGTCTGTGAATAGTTCCCGTAAAGTCGCAGAGTCGGTGAACTGCGCGCTGAGTGTCGCCTCCTCTCTGCGTTCTGTAGACGATCTTTGTTGAGGCTGTAGTATGTGCGCTGAAGAAAATCTCCTCTCTCCCACTGGCTGCTATGACCTAACCAGCGACCGGACCGCACTTTCTGTTTTCAGCAGTGACCGCTGCCTCTGAAATTGCTTTGCGACGTTTTGTTCAGTCATACCTTAAATATTCAGTCGTTTTTGGTCGCATTGGTGCGACTTTTGAATCGTAGCTGCTGGCCTCTGAGGCTAGCTGGCTAGCAGAGCAGTGCCAGAGTGGAGCCAGCTGGTCGGACAGAGCCACAGTAGCGTTAGCAAACAAGCTAATTAGCCAGAAAGACTCAGCCTGGATTACTGTCTTTAATCAAACACAGCGCAAGTCTGCGGGTTTACTCGCCGCGGGAGAAAAAAATGAAGATAACCGTGGATTTCGAGGAATGTTTGAAGGACTCCCCGCGGTTCAGGTGAGTCCTGACACCGAGGCTTCTGCCCCCTTTCGTTGTTATTCATTTATCACAGGGAAAAGTGTCCAACTAGCTGCTTGCTAATCTGCGCTAATTAGCAGTGACTAGCTAGCTTTTTGCTGCCTTTTGCTTTTTCTATTTTTGTCTCTTAAGAAATCTGGAGGGGCTGCGTAATGGGGCTAGGAATAAAACTAAACATAAACTCTCAGACAAGAGTAAGAAGCACACACACTTTATGTCCAGCTAACTCTTAACTGTAACCAATGCAATCCTACAATCCTACAGTAAATCCTACATCAAAGAAGGTGACCGTGTTCAGTTTTTACAGGTGTTCCTATTATTTTGTTTACCAGTGAGGCTCGGCTATATGACAGACACACCTCTCAGCTCAACAGCAGCACCAACTACATCCTCCAGAATGACCAAACACCTCTTTAATGTAGTTAAAACTGAACATTTACACTGTGATGAAAGAGGATTAAGTGCAGGATTGTTAGTGTTTGCTAGGTGTTCCTAATAGACTGACCGCTGAGTGCATGTGCGCTATGTGTTCCAGTGCCTGTTTTATGAATATAAATTATATAAATATGGGGATATATTAAATATAAATAAGGGACGTCCCAGTCTTTGTAAGCATACAACTGTTAAGATATGTTTCACCAGCTTCAAATGTTATTGTGTAGCATTAATTTTCTACTTAACTAGAATTATATGTTGTTGGTGTTTTTATTTGAAGGATTTTAAGGATTAAAGCAATTTTCCTCACTGAACATGGTAGCAGGTTCTGTAAAAAATGACAAAGTCAGTACATTTTAACACCTATTCATTCAGTTGAGTTATTTATTTTCTCACTTAAAATACCAAATACCATTTAACCATTTTACTATTAGCAGCCATTTGACCTATATAATTCTGCTAATAGTAAAAAATAGTCATCATAACTCATCAGAGTGGGATAAAGTCATTTTTCTATAGTTTGTTTCACTTTTACAAAGCCCAGACTTTATCTTCCACCAGCCACATTCGTTAGTGGAGACCTAAACCCAGTCTTTATTTTAATGGTTTCATTCACTGAAAGTAGGACCTCTGAATAATCACAGGGTCGTCTCCCCAGTGTAAATAAGATCTTCAGCGGTTTTGTCAGGTTGTGGGTGTTCATGTGATATATTCCTGGCAGCAGAGTCGCTTCCGACATCATCACTCACAACCTCTTTTTTTCCACTTTATCAAGCATTAAAAGTTGTGTAAAATTGGATGTTTGCCTTGAACTTCCTCTCACTTGTTGAATTCGGTTTCCAGAGATTTAAGAAAGCACCTCCCTCCTTCTTTCCTCGACCCCCACTCCCTCTGCTGCTGCTGCAACATCCTCTCTCACAAAAACAAGGAACAGATGTTAGAAACTTGTTTGCAGAAGAATGCAGCATTTTTTTTTATCTGAGTGTTTCCTTTAGGAGAATATTCAGGGTTTGAATTAAAGAAAATGTTCCACGTAGAAAGTAGCTGGTGGTGAACATAGTGGCTGGAGTATGAGGGTCTCAATCTTCATATTATTGTTATTTAATTGTTAATTGGGTAAATTTAGCTGTGTAATCTGATTGTATTTCTTAAAAGCACAGCAGCTTGGTGTGTAACAACTAGGACTATAATTAACAGCTTTTAAAAAAATCAATTAGTGATTTGATCTATAAAAAGGCAAAGAAAATGGTTATAAATACATAGTTACTTTTTTGGTGATAGGCTCATCAGCCACTTGTTTCAGCTCTAGCTGAAACAAACCACCCAGTCTGTTTCTTGCTTTTCTTTTTGCCGTCGTCTTATATATGCTGACTTTGATAACAGAACGCTGAGTTACTGCAGACGGTTGGAAGTTGTCTGTGTCAGTGATGTTACGGTTTGTCAAACAAAGTGAGGAAGCTCCTTCAGCTGAACCACAGACTTGGTTTGTGGTGAACAGATATTGTTTGTCTGAAACTGCAACCTTGTGTGCAGGGATTCATCACTGATTATTGATATATGAATGGAAGGAATGTTAATGATGACTAAAATCTAAATCTTTATTGAAATCAAGAACTTTGTAGACTGGATGGATGACTTGGTTGCTCCAGTGTTAACAGGCCCTACACAACTCACACAGGTTTTTTCACTTAATTTGCCCAGTTGGACTGTGCAGATCAGAGCAGTTACACCCACATTGTTCTTATTGGTTCATTAGGTTTTACTTTCAAGCTTGATTACGTGAAAGCGTTTATGTATGAAGAAAATGTGCAGCCACAGGAAAGATATCAGTGAGTTTATTACTTTTTTGCTGAATGTTTATTAGATTATTGAACATTAGTTGGTTGACAAGGAATTAGCCTGCGACTATTCTGAAAACGGTGTAAAAACTGTAAAGATTTACAGATTTTTATTTGTTTTGTCTGATAATAAACTGAACATCTTTGGGTTTAAAAATATTGGTTTAATTTAAACACGTCGGTTCATATTTTGGGCATTTTCAACTATTGAATATACAAGTTGTTTAACAACAAGTGTTTATTTAACTAATTAAGAAAAGCAGCAAATACAATATTTGGCATTTTTACACACACAAACATTGATTAATTTTCACTTGACCAGTTAGCAGCTTTATTTGCAAAAATTTGAAGCAAAAACTTGTTGCTAACAGCTTATACCAAATGGCTCTGTATAAACATGTCTGTTGTATAGAATTGAATAATATATAAAAATATGTCTGTATTACATTTTATTGTACTTAACTGAATTAACTTAATTTAGCTAAATGCAAATATGTGGACTACTGTGTAATTATGTTATTATAAGTTAATATACAAGTAACACTAAAAGGTTTAGTTTTTTAAATTTGTATATAAAACATCAATATTCGGTATCCCTGTATCGATACAGTATCACCATGCAAAAATATTGCAATACTATAATGATCAATTTTTCCTCCACCCCTAATAAAAGCCCTCACTGATGATAGTGCTCTGTGCCTTTCCGTTTTCTGAATATGAACACTATGAACACAGCATGGTCCTCTGCTGTTAGGTGTCACAACTTAGCACGTAAGTAGTCTCATCTCAGTCTGCATTTTTAGTGACCTTTGCTCTATGGGAAAATCATCTCTCTGTTTCCTGACTTTTAAGTCCACTGTAGCTTCATCCTGATGGGAGTTCCACAGCGTATTTTTCCACTTCGACCACCATCACTTTACTCTTCATTTTTCCAACCCCCAGTCGTTATGTTTGGCTACAGAGGAGGACAGTGCGGGAGAGAAAGAGAGACTAGATGAAAACATGGAATATACATAAGCGTGGAGCAGCTCTCAGTCGCTCAACATCTGTTTCCATTTTGGTGTTTACTTTCAACTTTGTGCCAGAAAATATGGAGCCCCCAAATGTGGACAGGGCTGTTTTCAAGTGGTAATTTGGCACACCCCACATTTTTTTTTTCTCTCACACTCATTTTAGTTGGGAAGCTGTCATTGGTCATAAACTGTGCTTTTAGCCCAGAGGAGAGATGCACTAGTGCTAAGATTATATTTTTGGCATTAAACCCTAGTACCCTAGTTTTCCACTTGAGAATAGACATTAGACTCTGCTTCAAGAGCTTTCCTGGCTCTTCTTCAAGTATGAGAGTTGAAAATTCCCTTTAGAGGACCCTGGCTTTTCTCCTTTCCTGTAAACATATGTAGGAACAAATGTTTTACATATTTAATATCCCTTGTGATGTTTCCAGGTCCCTTTAGAGGCTAATATCTCTAAATATTTTTCATGTTAAATTAGCTGTGTTTTTTTGGGGGGGGTAGTTTAAGAACAATAATAACGACGATTGGTTTTACCATTCTGTGAACATCTGTGGAGCTGAACTTTTGCAATATCCGGTGCTAAATATGTCACGCAAGGAAGCATAACAATAAGTGAAAAATAAAATGTTGAAGAGAATGTTTTTATACCTGGTAGACACAAACTGCACAGAAGTGAGATCATCTCTGTAATTAGCAGCAACAATTCTGCCTGTCTTCACTGTCCTCTTACTCATTTTAACACGATTTCTCACCACCACGATTGGTGTTTGATTCTTAGCTTGGCCGAGTGCCATGATATGAAGTCACTGGTGAAACAGGAACACTTGCAGTTTCCACTGAGTCACTGGCAGCAGCTGTAAAGCCAGAAGATCACAGCCAGTCTTCTTTAATACAGAACCCAGAGGCTGATGAGTGAAGTATGAGAGCTCCTCATCTCTTGGGAGTCATGCAGCAGGCATGGTACCATGTGGGGCTTGTTGCACTTAGATTTAATTGAGCTGTGGTTCATTTCCCTTTAATGGTTATTAATAAGGGCAATTAACAGCTAATGAAAGGGGAGGCACGATGCTACACCTGTTGTAATAATAGTCCTAGACAGTGTTGTATTTCAGTATGTACAGGGCAGCACGGGTAAATAAAATAAATGTAAAATTATATATTTCAATATCTGAATGTTTAACTGTTTTAACTGAGATCTGTTGGAGTCATTTGTTTTTAATTTATTTATTTATTTAATAATTTATTAACAGCTGGTTTTAATCAATTAGTTGACTGGCAGAAGATTAATAAACTGTTTTCACACAGAAACAGTGACATGATAATCTTGTTGCTTTAACCTATTGGACAAACAAAATTGAAAATGTCTTTTGGACTCCTGGACATTGTGAGTGGATATTTTATTTCCTGTTTCCAAAATGTATTGCAGACAATAATTTTGTTAATTTAGAAACCAATCAGCAGATGAATCAATAACTAAACTGTTTTTTTTTTTTGCCCTACTTGTTATTACTTGTTTGTGACTGCTGCTTAGTTGACACTGTAGAAAGAAAAAAGCTGCAATTGTGACTCCTGCTTTCTCCTGAGTTTGTTTTTCCGTCCTACGACTTGTGTGTGACGTAGTAACGCAGAGGATGTCAACTGAAGTGCCATCAGTGTTCATTCATTACAGTATCAGAATTTCCCAAAGCTTGCGTAAGTGTTTACCATTAAGTAATGACCTCATCTTGTTGATGCTGTTAAAGCTTGTGTGTTTGATGGTGGGTTTTACCACAGTGGGACCCCTCCCCCCATTACAGTACTGCACTGCTGTCTAACAATTACAGGATCTGCGTCACAGAACTGGAGCTCACCCCATTCTTCTTGTTTCCATCCACAGTAACAGATTTAAAGCATTATTGGTCACATAAGCACCAGAGAGAAGGAGAGGTGACACAACTTAGTGGGCTACCACACAAAATATAATTAGAAAATATCAAAGGAAAGTTGCAATGAGGAGCCATTCAGCTGTCAGACATCTAAATTGGATTAGGTACAGTCAAGTACGCCTGCTTTGGGCTCACTGTGGAGTTTCCAGCTGTACCATGCAGAAAAAATATAAATGTAGGATTAAACTCAAAACTGACAGATATTTGTCACTGAATGACTCATTTGGACAAATAAGGTGATTTCATACATAGCAGCAACTAATTATTAAAGTATATAGAAGATATAAGTCCCCATCCAGCGTGTCTTCATATTGCTTGTCTGAACAACAGTCCTTAACCTAAAGATATTCAGTTTACTAATACATATAATAAATAAAAACAGCAAATCCTCACTATTGAGGAATTGAAATTAGGTTATGCTCCAAAAATGCATATTAAGTTTTTTTTGTGTAACTAAATGTTTCGGTTCTGTATGACTGATCCTAAGTAATAACAGTTTGGATGTTATCTGATGGGATTAGATGTCCAAATTAAACTGGTCAAAATGTATGAGTAGCAGATGGTCTTTTGAGTGGCAGGCTATGCCTTTTGAAGTGCCAAGATTTGTGCCACAGGCAGGAGACTCTATTGTGTTGGCAGTGTGTATAAACAACCTATCCAGCTACCTACCTCACTGTTTCTGCCAACAGCAATGCAGAGCTGGAGAGGCTCTACGCATTATTTTAGGTTATGGTCACTTAATCACTGCAAAAGAATAGGGTGTATGTTTTTATAGAAGATATTACTGTATAGTTAGTGCTCACACTAACAGGAAGGGGACAGCTAACACAGAAAGAATCCACAGCTTTGTCAGTTTTTGTTGTTAGTAATGGGTGGTTGAGGCAGTTTAAGAATTGTAGTTACCCACTGTGAAAATAACAGTGTTAAGTGGATTTTCAAAGACGGTAACTACAATCACACATGTACATAGATGTTTTAGTGTGAATGATTGATTGATGGTTAATTGATCAATCAAATGATATAAAACTATGAAAATCTAATTAAAAGCATTTATCAAGAAGATATTTGTGATATAAGACTTCTCAAAAATGGGATGTTGCTGTTTCTTTCAGAGAGAGTTGTGGTAGTGAGCCCTAAAACCTGGAAATTATTTTGTATTTTTGCACTTCTGGTTCCCTCTTCAGAAAGTAAGTGGGGCTTTTGAATGGGTTTTTGGGTTTGACGCTGAGCAGTTCCAGCTTTTCATACCTGATAATTTTATACTGTATCATTAATGACAGTAACAGACATCTTTCACAATTTTTTTGATATTTCATAGGCAAAGCACTTAATTGGTTAACAAAATAATCATCAGATTCAGTAGTTCTGAAGATAATCATTAGTTGCATCAGTTTGTTCACCTTAAGGCAGTTGACTTATCTTCTTCACTTATAGTATTGTGTATTGTCAGCTGTATTCTTCCACTTTGCGTGATCTCGGTCCACTTAAAGTGAAGTAGGAGCCAAAAATTCCCCCAAAGATTCTGAATTAGCCTCTTTGTCACTGATGTGGTTTACAAGGCAAGGTTTTTTTCTTTTTTTTCATGCATTCTAGTCTGGTTCATACCACACATCTCTCTTTCCTGTCTGTCCTGTCTTCACCCTCACACCGAAACAACGCTTCAACCAGGATGTCGTAGTTCCCTAAAAGAAGCTAGCAACCATGTCGCAGTTTCCTTTTACTTTTCTGCTGGAATTTTATTGCCAACAGCTTTGTCATAGAGGGACAGTCCTCTCTTAGCTGTAAAGGTCAACAAATGTGGTGGTGAGTAAAACCAGACGCTGAGTAGTCACAGCAAATGTACTTGAAACTGATCACATGAGCATTTGCTTCTTTAATACATTTTTCTTTGACAGTTCGTTTAGCATTCTAGAATCAAGAAGATTTAATGACATACTGTATACAGTGGAAAGACATTGTAAGCGAAACTATTTGCATTTTTCTTGTCTTCTTCAAAAACTGGTGCTGAAATGTGATCGAATCTTTAGGTCACAAATGGATAATTCTTCTTTGTAGAATACTTCAGCTCAGCCATTTTCTTAGGTTCCACAGCACCTTTGTTGAGTTAAGGTCTGGTCTCTAACTGGTCCACTCCAAAAGGTGGATTTTGTGTTGCTCCATCACCCAGCCTCTCCTGCTCTGACACCCTGACAGTATCCTGCAGGATATCTTGATAAACTTGGAAAAAAGTTTCCCCCTCCAAGATAAGAAGTGGTCTAGCTCCATAGGCAGCATAAGAGCCCCAAATCATGATGCTCTCTACCATGCCTGGTGTGGGGATTATCGTGGAGATCATGGAGTGTCAGCATGGTCTGTGATAAACTTGAGGTGTGCTGCAATGTTGTTGGGGAGAGAACATTCAACACTATATATGGTGTGAGAAGATAAATGGATACAAACATGAAAACATTATCCCAGGGGCAAAGTGATGCCTTGGCTATGTGCATTTTTCACTACTTTCTGACATTTTATTGACAAAGGATGTCAGATTAATCAAAATGGAAGTAAGCAATTTAATCGTTATTGGAGAATATTGATGTTCTTTAGAGTTTAGAATTCATGTGACTTGACTTATTGTGTTATTTATAGTGGTAATTTGCTAATTCTTGCAGTGAGAATAACTTTGTTGTTTTCTGTTTAACAACATTAGAGAAAGTAAATAATGTCCAGGTCCGTAAACCCACTTTCATTTAATTTTATTTAACAAATTTCAACAAAAGTGAAGTGCTAAAAATTAAATGTGGCCCAGAAATGTTGTTAAGTCTGCTTCGGCAATAGCTGCTACTTATTTTTAATTTGCAAGAGCGGTGTTTGTAGAGAACATAGGCGTGTGTTTTAGTGTTATAGAAAAATACATCTCTTTACTATTTGTTTTCATTACTAGTAGAATAAGTTGGTTTTCTTCAAGTTTTAGAAATATGTGAAGTCTTACTTTTTGTAGTTTTCAGTTGCCTGAGAATATGAAAATTATCTCTTTGATTTTTTTGCAGCAAGAATATTAATTGATTTAATACTCATCTTTTGCTTCGAGTGTATATACTGCTTAGCAAAAACGTAATTAGATCTATTCTCAGATCTATACAACGTAAACCATTCTGTTACTCCTCTCTTAAAGCTACCTAAAAACACCAGCTGTGTCTTCTTTAGCTTTTGTTCTTTGTAATAATGTTTTGACAACTTGGATGCAAGAGAATTAAAGACAGTGTGTAATGACTGAGGGACCCTGTACGGAACAATTGTTTGACCTGTAAAATTGGAAAAAAAAAGGATTTTACTTTCACAAGTGCTTCTGCTTCTAAACCATGTGTGATTTTTTTTTTAAACCAGCTTTAAGCAACAACATTCACATAATGCAATTATTTACTGTATCCTTAAGGTTTATTTAACCCAAATCATTTATCATTTATAAACTTGAGTACATGCTAAGGCTCTTGGCAAATTCATACTTCAAGTGGTTCAGTTGCAGAGGTGATATCTCTGTACTTTGGAGTTCATGTACTCATATACTGTAATTGCTGAGCTGAGCTGAATAAGTACTATACATACTTTTGATCCACTATAGCCTCACTGGAGCAGTAGGGTGATGCTTCACTAGGGACACGTTATCTGTCAGCTCTATTTAGGTGTTTTTTTAAATAACTGTGTGACTCCAGCTCAAGCTGTTGGTCCTCAGAATCCTTGGCCCCCTTTAGGAAATCATTCACTAAAATCAACGACTCAAACCAAAGAGTGTTCAGCAGTCAATATATCAATATGAGTCGAATTGCTAGGCTAAGTAGTGCGTGTGCTTCTTGCACAGTGAATGTAATGTGTAATTGCAATGGATTTTTGTTATACATGAGTGCTTGTATGCCATCTTTATAAGAAAAAGAGATGTATTTTTTTAGAATTAGAATCAACGTCTGTGCCTCTCATTCTCGCCTCTGTTCTGCTCATTACTGAGACACAGGCTGGACAAGCTCCAGGGTCAGACTTGTGAGGCAATGGCCCAGTTTTTCACTTTTTCATTCCCTCATCTCATTCTTAACCCCTGTCAGCACTTTCACAAGTTCACCCCGCTGGCTCAGGTTTCGAGATTAGGAGGAAATGGTTATGTTCTTGTGTGGTTAAAGTCAAATCTAGAAAGTCACTGACTCACTGCAGATTGATCTATACTTCTAAAGCATTATTTTTCCTGTGAAAGATGACTGAATGTGCCTGACCTTTTCCAGTTGTTTCCAACAACTTTCTTTTGATTCACTCATTTATAAACATTCATATCTCAGAGCTGCAACTACAGCACAGCAGGTGTGCTGTTTGTAACTTAAATTGTAATCATATTGAATATGCCCCTTGCTTTAAGATTCTACAGATACTCATACATTATGTATTTAAAATAAGAGAATAGTACTGACAAAAGAATTAGCATGCCCATGTTTCAGTTTCAAGTATATTTCTAGGCTATTTTGTCGCTTGTATCTGGCAGCTGGTGATGTGGAGCGAGTTATTGGTGTGTGTACTATGTTTGTACTCACTCCATTTGTACAAGCAAAGGCCTAGTATGTACAGTGCTACAGTGTTTATAACTGACAACCTACTCTTCTTTGCTGGTTTGTTTTAATTCAGCCACATTGAAGAGTTTTCAAGTATGAATGGTCTGTTTAAGGTTATGCTACAGCATCTGAATCAGATAAATTTTTGACTAGGCTACCCCAAAATCTTTTTTTTCCTTTTTTTTTTTGTGAGCCATTCAGAGGTGGACTTACTGATGTGTTTTGGATCATTGTCCTGCTGCATAACCCAAGTACGCTTGGGCTGAACTGATGTTCAGATATTCTCCCTCAGGATTGCTGAATCACAGCAAGTCATTGGCATGGTACGATGTTCTTTTTATGAAATGCTGTAGGAGTTTTACACCGGATGTAATGGGGCACACACCTTCTAAAACGACAGCTTCTATTTAAGTGATTTCATCCAACAGACCTGGATGTGGCAAGTGAAACTGAACTCAGCTTTCCAAGAAATATGGTTAATCAAAGTTAATTCATGTTTTAGCAAGGGGGGGAGGCAATTACTTTTCTACGTAGGTCCAGGGACTCTTCTTGAAGTCAGACTAGAACCTGTCAAAGAGATAGCAACTTTGCCTGTAGCAACTCAGAAATGCAAACAGGGGTCGTTACTTGCTCTTTAGCTTTTGACCAGTCTGTGTGAGAGAGACAGGCTCTTTATTGCTTTTGACCCTCTGTCTGCTCTTTAAGTCTACTTAAGTCTTTAGATTATTCTGCTGAGTTTGGACTGCTAACAAAAAGTGAACACTAAAGTGATAGTCCTCTGTGATACTATTCCCATGCTGCAAGCTTTTCTCTGAGACTAGGTTTGTTGAATTAAACAGTTTCTTGAACTATTGCCAGTTTGTTTTATTCAAATTTAGGTTTGTGTTATGTAGTGAAAGTACACAAGATGACTTAATTTTCTTTTGCCTTAGAGTACAAATTTCACACAGTAAAGGTTTAGCTGCCAGCAACCTGCCTCTTAACATATTTAAATTAGGCTCGTGTCAGTTTCTCCTGGCTCAGCACTTTAGTTTTGGCATTGAGAGTTCAGCTTGTTGAGTGATGGAGTTGCTGCCCGTGCATGCTCACGTAGGTGTATGTACATAGATCCATTTCAACCGTGGCAAGATTTAACCATCCTGCTAGGCTTAAATTCAGCAACAGAGCACCTCCCCTGAAGAAAGTGAGGACTTGGAGACTTGATTATAGACTTAAGAAAACCGGATTGTTAGTAACAAGGCCAGACCGTTGTGCCTAAAAATAGGTTTGTCACTCATGAGCATTGTGCCTTTTGAGATTTACCCTTGTTTCAAAAGAAGCATTGCAGTTCCGGCAATTTGTTGTTTAAATGAGAAGAATTAATCATATGCAGCAATGTATGTAAAGGAGTAAATGTTGCATATCTGTGTGTCAGCAATTCTTTCTTTAAGACTGTTTAATAATTTTAAATAGAAGTAAATGTTTCATATTTTGTATAATTTAGTCAAGTGAAAGAGTAATAAAAATATTACCAAAAGGGCACACAGTTTGATGAAAACCTTTAATCGACAGTAGGGCTTGACATTGTTTAATAAGTCATATAGGTGCAATTACAGTAGCCAAGAAGCGTTGTACGTACACCACACATTTACTGTACATGTATACAGGAATCTTTGATGTCAACATCTCTCACTGAATGCACTCAGCTAGCTCAGTCAACCTCTAGTTTTACCCTGACAGCAACCAGATGTTGGCAGCTGTCAGTGCGATACCATACGGAAGAACAAACTGCTGCAGGGGGTTTGGGGAATGCCATCCGCTGCTACTGCTGGATGTCAGTCTTAATCACTGTGTTATACTGGCACACTGTCGCATTCATCTTGTCAGAGAACAACTTTCACATTCAGTCATTAGACTAATGATTTTGTTTGCAGTGATTTACACTAAGGGCATCTGCATAATAAACCTAGAATCTTGATAATCAGTTTTACCAGAAGCATTTGGAAAGGGCTGTTTCAACTACACCAGCAGATAAATCTTTAATTCCCTATTGTGCAGAGCAAACCTGCCTTTGATTAATCTTTAAATAGTTATGGATCCAGAATTGAGCTATAGGATGTAACACATATATAACATTTTACTTTAACTTTTACATGTTATTTCCTGTGCACTGTTAATTTACAAATGGCGCCTATCACGGTGCCTGTTTTAAAAGTATTTTTCACAAACATCAAGTCAAATTTCAAGTGTTTTGACATTTGAGACTTTAACTTAAGACTACTTGTAATGACATAAAATAAATTATGCAATCAGCATGAAATACCAGCATATAAATAAATAAATAAAATGAATAGAAATTAAGTGATAATAATGTTGGTAATAAGACCAACACAAAAGCACATGTGTTTTAAGTTTGGTCTTCAAGATTTCCAGGGAAGCAGCCAATATCTACAGGAAAACTGTTCCACAGATAAGAAGCACTGTGAAACAAATCCTCTAAAGCCAGGTGATTTGAGGCAACAGTAACATCTCATCATCAAAAATGAGTTGAAACTGGTTCCCTCAGCCTGTGCTGAGTGCCCGGGTTTCTTCTTACACTCTCTTGACACTGTGTAAGCTCGTAGGTTGTTGATCCTGTGGAGAACCGAGCTGTGCGTCGTCACGTTTTGAAGGGCACATGGCCAGACTTGACTCCAGCTCTGCGGCATTACCCAAAATGGCAGCTCCTAGTTTGGCTGCATCTGTTGGTGTTGGTGTGTGTGTATGTATGTGTGTGTGTGTGTGTGTGTGTGTGTGTGTGTGTGTGTGTGTGTGTGTGTGTGTGTGTGTGTGTGTGT
>JAUYWH010000020.1:14126217-14184141 GCA_034779795.1 Ctenopoma multispine | reverse complement strand
GTGTGTGTGTGTGTGTGTGTGTGTGTGTGTGTGTGTGTGTGTGTGTGTGTGTGTGTGTGTGTGTGTGTGTGTCGGTGTTGATGTCAGTACTCTAAGTATATACTATCATACATTAAAATTGTAGTTTTCAGAGGCTGTAATTGTAGAATTGGAGCATGTCTGTGAAGTTAAATAATTATGTTTAAATTGAAGTACCTCCTCATGCTGATATAAGATGAAAAGGGTGAATATTCTATCCATAATCATAGATCACAAATTTCTGCCACAATGATTAAGATATAATATCAGTGATAATTGTGCTGCTCAGATACACTGTATGTATGTGTGCTGATTACTCTTCCTCTACTTTAGGTCAAAATATTTTCATCTGGAACATGAAGTGTAATGTAGAGTAATCTGATGTTTTTTGTGTGTTGTTCTGAAATATTTTACATGGTTAATCTGTACACAGAGTTTTCAGGAAAGAAAAATGTTGTAATGTGGCAAAAAAGGTAAACCTAATAAAAACCCATTTTTACATTTGGATTATCATGCAGTATATCTTTTATCTGTGTTTGACCTATGAGTGCCGCTCAATTGCAGTAAAGTTGATGGCAGTGACTGATGGTTACACTTGATTTGAAATAGGGTTTTTTTTTCTGTTCCTGCAGAGCCACTATAGAGGAAGTGGAGGGGGATGTCTGTGAGTTGGAATCCAAGCTCGACAAAGTGAGTACCTCCCATGAAAAACATTGCTTAATTGTTCATTTGTTCTACTGTGTGAACGGGCAGCTACAGAGGCCATCCTGTAAGTGGAAAGTTGCAGGTTTGTTTCTGGCTTTGTCCCCAATATTTCCCCTAGGAGATCACCTTTGATTATGATGAATATAGACACTTGTGTGCAGGTCTAAGAAATTCCCATTAACATTCAAGCATGTACTGTGTTTGGACAGTTTAACTTGACAACTAACTGATTATTTCTGAGATTCTTATTAAAAGAACATAAAAATGTCACACCAAAGTGTCCTTGGTAAAAGTACAGAACCCCGAACCCTTGGTGCCTTAAGGGGGGTACATTCTTCCTATTTTTCTTGTTTTTTTTGTTCTTCTTGTTATTATTATCATAACTTGATTAATTGATTCTGATGATAGAGCAGATTATATCTTGTCAGGAGAATGGGATAGTTTTATTTAAGAAAAAGCAATAATGCATTTCTTGACTAAGATCCTAAAAATATTTATTGGGCAGTCCATATGGGTTGCATTTTTTTCTCCTGACTATGATGGAAAAACAAGATTTAGTTTTTGGTTGCAGATTCTTAAAAAGAAGCTTAAAGACTTTTTTTCCTCTCTTTGTCATAGCTGCCATCTGCGATGTGCTGATTATGAGTCCACAGTGTGTTTTGGCTTCTTGTTTTTCTTTACTTTCTACATAATGGCTAACTTTCACACAGGGACTGTTTTTTAAAATTATTATTAATGACAATAAATAGTTGCTCTTTGCGGTTATTTCCTGTAGCTGTTTCATATTAGTTTTATCATCTCTGGTGAGCTGCATCACTTTTTTCTCTCACAGAATCAAAGGGATAATAAAACAGTATATAGTTAATCAGTAGTACTACAATACTGTGATGAAAAACTAGTCCTTGGCCCCTGCAGCACTGAGAGTATGTTCACTAACTGTGGATAAGACCTCAAGCTTGGAAGATCCCAATTCTTTGTTCCTGGACTTACAGTCTCAGAGAGTCACACCCTCCTCCTCACCCCACCACTGTGACTCAGCCCTGGCCTCACTTCCCCTCTTGCTTCAGAGAGGAAGGATCAGTTGGACAGTGGGTGTGTGTTCATGAGTATGCCTACAATTTTTTTTTTGGGTGAGTGTGTGTTGATGGGTGGAGTTGGGAGAAACTGGACTAAAGACACCAGAGTTTAACTTTCTGTTGGAGCTTCCCAGCTGCCACAATTACACACAAAGCCATGTTAAATCAAAAGTAAACACACCTTTAGCTCTGCCAGTGTTCAGTCTGCATTTTTTTTTTACCACGTGCAAATGGCAGCTGTATGATGTGTTATGGCTGAGATTTCATTGTATGAAGCATGACTTAAAAAATATTTTACTAAGACAGTTATACTGTGTGTTTGAGACCAAATTCATTTAAATCTGAATTTGAAAAATGTTAATTTTCTAATGAAGTGTCACATTTGAGGTGAATTATTTAGATTTTCAAACTTGATGAATAAACCACTACTTGGTTTTCATGACTGATCCGAACCCTAAATTTACTTGCTGCAAACCACTGTCAATAGTTTAATAAAGGCTTTCCTGAAATGTTCCCCATTTTGTGTTTTATATATAGTTTATTAATCTATTAGTGATCCCTGATAGATGCTCTTTTTATTTATTTACATTTTAAATTTAGCTCTATAGTTGTTTGGCTGCAGAGGCACATTGAGATTCTGTCATCTTCTGTGTGGGAGTGGATGGAGAACAGCCAGAGTTTGTTGTGAATTTACATAACCTGAAATTATCTTTGCTTCCAATGAGTCAGAAGGGAATAAAATGCCTGTTGTTAATTACCACGAAACTGAATAAACATCTTGTTTTTCACACTTTACAGCACCAAACTCTACTAACTCTATGATTCGTGAATGTCTGTTTAGAAGCAAACTTAAGCTATTTTAAATAAGAGTCCTGCCCTGAAGAAATGACCAGCACTGTTTCTAATATAATAATAATAATAACAATTACTTAAGTCCCATCGTCTTTTCTCTATTCCTATTACTGCATTTTTAATTTCTATTTCCCCACCAAACATGTCCCTCTCTCTCGGTTTCTCTCTAGCTGGTGAAGTTGTGTATTGGGATGATTGATGCTGGAAAAGCCTACAATGCAGCCAACAAGCAGTTTGTTAATGGGATCCAGGAGCTAGCCCAGCAGTCTACCAAAGATGAAGTCATCGAGGTAAACAAAAAGCAATCTGGCTGAATCTCAAAGACTCTCTGTTTTTTGTCTTTTATGTCTATGTGTGTAGGACTTGTTTGACAATTTTTAAAATTGTCAAAAGAACAATATGAATTCACTGATTTGCAGATGTTGATTTGCACTCATGTTTTCATGCACTACCATGTTTTCTCTCCTGTGTGTATTCATTCCTGATTTTGAAAGTTTAAAAAATGAGGCTTTGTAAAATCCTGTACTGTCCACTGTTTCTGGTCGGGGACACACATGTTGTTTTGTTTTCTCACAAGAATTTTTCATGGCGAGGCAAGCACTTCCTCTCTGCCTGTCTCTCCCTTGGGTTTGAAGTTGAGTCATTGCATGTATTTAAAAGAGTAACAAAGCCACAAACTGCATCCGTGTCTCTATAATATAACGGCCATAGTGTCTTTATTGCCATATCTGTCTGACAAAAGAGTTTGCTTTTGTGGCACGTAGTACAAATTTGCATTTCATCCTGTTTATTATTTGTGCAAGCCTTTTTATTTTTGTTGCTGTTCATATTCTTCGCAGTACACAGCAACACTGTCTATCTGCCTGCCTGCCCTCATAGCTCTCCTTTTCTCTCCACAGTCCAGTCTCACAAAATTTGCAGAGAGCCTGCAGGAGATGATCAACTATCACACGGTATGCCATCACTGCCATGTGAAACCGGATGTATTATTATTTTCTTTCCCCTTGACAGCTTGCTGATGACAAAACTCAGCTGGACTGACTGTGTGGAGCAGCTCTTTAACGGCACAGCAGCCGTCTACAAGACAGAAAAAGTGTTTGTCATTGGTTTAACAAAGTAAAACAAAACATACAGGAACATTTATTATAATGCACAGACAAAAGTAACCTTTAGCTTCTTTCATTTGGTTATTTTGAAATAGGAGAATGTGGTTATAATTTTTTATTATTGTAAAAATGTGCAGAAAACACTGTTCTTCATAAAAATGGGTTGGATGCAAAAATAAGTGTTGTCTAACCATGTTTTGAAGAGCCCATATCATGCAAAATCCACTTTTTGGTAGTTTTTGTAGACATATATTACTCCGTGGTGTATGTAGACACACACCACGTAAGGTCGAAGTGTGATCTACACTGTTTTGCAGCATGAAAATTTACAGGCACATTTTGGGTAGTCCAGGGACCTGTTTTTGAGTCACAAGGAGGGTATAATATGGGCTTTTTAATGTCAGTGTAGCTGTAGGATTTGTGATTCAGAAAAAAAAAGCATTACTTCCCCCAGTAAATGATCCATTGTATATAAAGAAGAGTTTCCTGTCTCATAAAATATTTTCTCTTCCACCCATTTTAGTGTTCATATATAAATAAATCATGTGTTACAGAGGTAAACATGGTCCTGGTTAGTTTTTTACAATGTGATTGTTCTTCTGAAGACAGATGAAATCCAAGATGAACCATTCCAAGCTTCAGTCAGAGTGAAAATGCCTTATTGATTCATTTGCATGATCTTTTAATTCACTTGACAACCAGTATATCTTGAATTAAGGAAATATGACGCCATGCCTTTTTTAATCTTTTGTTCTCTACCAAATGCTACAAAGAGTTCAGTAGGACATGTCTATGACGGCTCTGTCTCTTGTTAGTCTCCTCACTTGTCAGTCTGTAGCACTGACATTTAAAAATGGAGACGTGACTTTCCTTCATCTTCTCATTAAGACGACCGTAAAAACTGAAAACAGGCACAGGGCGAGCTGTAGGCTCTCCTGCTACACTGAATGTTCCTTTTATCTCACTTATGGCTTATTTTATATTTGCTCTGCATGACTTCTTCAGAGTGAGATTCTAGCCAGCATTTCGGTGTTTATGACATGTTTATTAGAATAAACAGTTAAAGCCAGGAGTAGGTTTACTGCTACTGGGAGTACAACCCCTGTGATCAGATAATTGCGAGATAAGTTTACATGGACCTAAGAAACTGGTTACTTTAATCTGCATATACATGCAGCAAATGAGTATTCTGATTTCTAATTCACGTTTTTGTGATTAAACTGATTATGTATGTCCGTTTGCAGTGAGTAAGTGGTTAGTAAAGAGAGGAGATGAGCAGTTTTCTAACTAGTTTCTAAAAGAAGCTGCAGGGGGAGGTGTATGAATCATGGTATGGTAGTCTTTCCTCACCAAGTCATCTTATTAGCTTCGCTGACTAGTCCTCTAAAGTCCTACAGGAGCCACAGCGCAGGCTCGTGACTGTGACTCAACAGTGTAGACCGTGGTCACATCAGCTGACTGTCAGATAAGTTTTTACTACTCAGCGATCTTTCAGCACACCATCCCCTCAAACACAGTGCTCAATCTGTTTGTCACTGCTAGCTTCTTCTACCACACTGCTCACATTGTCTTGTCAGGCCACGAAGTCCCACTGAAGCCCTATTTAGAGAAACATGTTCGTCTGTGCTTTTGCTTGGCAAAAAAAACTTTTTTAGGGAAGGATGTAGGTTAATGAGCATTTGAGTCACAACTGAAAATAAATCAAACACGTCATTTCTCGTGTTTATGTCTTTATGAGGGGAGTTTACAGAGTCAGCATGTTTGTGCAAATTTAGCTGCTTAATTGCACCCTATCATGTTAACAGAGGTCCTTCTAAACAGTGCGCTGAATGCTTATCAGATTTTACTACTTTCTCAGAGAAAGTGCCTTAAGATGTTTAATGCTTGAATTGCTTAAGTAACTAGAGAGAAGCTTTTTCTCCTGACAGAAAAGAGTAACCACTCTCTCTTTCTTTCTTCAGATATTATTCGATCAGGCCCAGAGGTCAATCAAGACCCAGCTTCAAACATTTGTCAAAGAGTGAGTATTAATTGAATAAGAGTAATAAAGCTTTTGAAGAATTACCTAAATTTATTGGTTTGTGTCATCCCTGTGAGAACCAACCACAGCACATTAACATTTTAACACACAGAATGTGAACATATAAGAAAGTACCTGCTCTTCATATCCATGTTGAAAAAGCACAGTAGATGTAGAAAAGAGAAGCAACGTCTCGAAATTAATAATAAGAAACAGAAGCTTGAGGGATGTCCTATCTGATCTGGACAGGGAATGTAATGACACAAAATTAAATTGCTATATATAATATTTTTATTCACATCTACTGTAGAGCTATTTCACCTCCTATTATGGTACTGAATTCTAGACTGCTCGTATTAGTAATGGAAGCAGTGGAGGCTTCTGGTTTATTTCATTATAAGGATTAGCAGTTTTTGCCCTTGGCACACCAGGGCTAAACACCCACATCAGCAGCACCCATCCATCTCAGAGGAAGCTGGGAAGCTTGATCTCCCACAGTTATTAACTAGCTTCCAGCAGTCAAACGAGGCTTAATCTTACTTCAGTAAAAAAACACTAAATTACTGTTGTGGGACACTGATATTGAGTCCCATTTTGTTTTCCTGCTCAAAATTTAGACTGACCAGTCACTCACACTGAACCTTTCAGCAACAGGTTGTTTTGTTTGTTTTGACGTTCCAGCTGACCAAGTTGCATGAATTCACATTTGACCTTTGTGTTCCTGTTGCATGACAATGGTTGTTTTGCTTCAAATAAAGAGATAGGTTTGCTTCCTTTAACATGTCACCTTTCCCCTTGCTTAGGACTGTGAGAGCAGAGGGAATGCCTTATCTAACTGTAGTCATAAACTTCGTACCCCTTTATGTATTTTTGGTATTTTCTTGGGTAACTCCTATGGAAAGAGACTGAACAAAGTCAATTTATAGAAATTTGATCCTTATATCTGGCTGTATCTTTTGTTTTGTTTATAATTTATTTTTATTTTATAAAAATTAAAGCATTGTTGTGTGAAAACATACAGTCTATGTTTATTACTAGTAAACCTCTCTTCCTCTGACAGTGACCTACGCAAGTTTAAAGAAGCCAAGAAACAATTTGATAAGGTGAGCGAAGAGAAGGAGGCAGCGCTCATCAAGAATGCCCAGGCACCCCGCAACAAGCAGCATGAGGTGGAGGAGGCCACCAACATCCTCACTGCCACACGCAAGTGCTTCCGACATATCGTCCTCGACTACGTCTTACAGGTACAACTGTTTTACTAATTTAATTTGTAGTACTCTTTTAGTGACGGATAACAAATAAGTGGTCAGTTTGTCAGAATTGGCGCAGAATCAGTGGCTTTGCTCCAAATTATCAAAAGCAGGTTGGTGTGTTTTAAACTTAAAATACAGCAAAATATGTGGTATTACAGTACATAGTACTTAGTCCACAGTAGCCCAGCATGGATTACATTGTGTTTCCTGAAGAGAATTTCCTAGGTGACTATACATACAGAACAAACATATGTGCATACAGATACTGTTGACAGACAGCCTTTAAATTAGAATCTTAAACGAATTCCCCAAATCATTCACTTGCCCTGTTTGAGTTTACCACATCAAAGTGGATATAGCTCAGAGTCATACTTAAATTACACTAGCTTCAACATTATTATGACATTAGCAGTGGCATTAATTTTAGTCGTATCAACTCAAAACTCCTAGTATATATTTTCAAACATATATAAATTATCTGTTAGCTAGTGTATTGTGTTTATAGCACACAACACAATATACAAATTATTTTTTGTTTCCTGTAATGTTTATAACTAACCCTTTCAAGGAATTGTCACATGAGGACACACATAAGCCCCCTAGATGTCAGGTTTTACATTAGTTGTTAGTTGTGCAGTGTGTCACAATCTTTTTATGGCCAATGAGCTATATTTAATGAAGCTCTATAGAAGAGAAATGATTCATATTTTTCGGGTAAGACCATTTAGGACCAAGCAGAAGAGGAAGGAAGCAAGGGGAAGTGCACAAGAATTGAACATGTATCTTTGATTCATTATGCTGTTTAAAAAAACCTTGGGTCCAACAGTACATTAACAGTGTTTCTCAAACATTTTAAGAAATTCTACCATGAAAATATTTGTCATTCATTGATGCAATATTGTGAGACATTTACTTTCTGAAGAATTGTCTTTTTAGAGGGAGAACCATTGTACACTCTTATGTTTTTAAATCAAAAATCTCCTTTTGTCTAAATATCTTCCTTCTTCTTGTCCTCAAATGTGTCAATTTATCTTTCTTATCATCTGTACTTCTATGTCAAATCCACACAGATGTTTTGCACTTTGACCTCTCACAGAACAAAATGCTCTTTTATGACTGAGTGATACCGTGAAAAGCTGCGTCCTTGGTTTCTTCACTTAGTTACAGTAGCACTGATGAATGCTTCAAGCTTTCTGATAAGGCAGCTGCCAGCCCTGTTCCCTCCAGAAACAGACAATGCTGCACTGGCGCAGTTCGCTTTAAAATTAGCTGGTAAAAAGAAACTGCTATGCAAAAGCAGGTTTCATGTTAAGTTTGGCATTTTGCTCCACTGGGAACCTGCATAATTGCTCTGTCATAAAATGAAGTCTGGCTGTGAAAAAGATGAGGTGAGTTTTTATCCTGCCTATTAGCATGCTTATAATAAATCTATAAGCATAGCAGCTGGTCCAGCTGATTTCAATGATTCCTCCGTTAAGTTTCTCAATTTGGTGTTGCTGACACAAAATGCATCTAACTTTTGCAGCTGTGCTTTCGGGCAACATTTGAGACAAACTTTAGCTTTATTTTTTCTTTTTTAGATTGTTTTTGTGGTGTTTTTGCTTAATTATACAGTGCACAGTTTAGTGACATGCAAGATCGTAGAGGGAGAGGAAAGTATATGAGAGGGGTTGTAAGCCAAACTTGCATTCATGACATTTTCAGAATGCAGCATGTCTCTTTTCCCCCGATGTGCCACGTAGAGCTGGATCATAAAATGCTAAACATTAAACTTTGGGGTTTGTTTCACTGACAGTCAAGTCTAGACTCACATAGCACAGAAAAGCAGAAACACAGTTACTAAAGACAAATGGGTGGTGTATGTCTACAAAACCCAACAAACCTGAAATTTTCTATACTTGAATAGTGACTAATTTAAACCTACATTTTGCCCAGACATTGTCCTGCAAGTGTGGAGTTATCACAACTTATTATCAACCAAATGATCATAAATTCTGCCTGTGGCTTTTTTGTTTGTTTACACCATACTGCACTTTGGCAGTTAAACAACCATCACTTAGAGGTGCTGCATCAGTCAAAACTACTAATTGACTGTAATCAAGAGAGGGAGGGGGCTTGTAAAAGTTGTGATGCATCAGCCACTGTGGCTAGAGTTTAGTAAGTAAGCTAACCTTCTCTGAGTGGGAGATACATTTGTGTATAAACACACGAGTGGTTAGTGTTGCTAGGGGAAAAGGGCCTCCAAGCTACAGCTAAAAAAATATTGCTGTTCACAAATAGGATTTAAAATTGTATTCTTCAGTAGAAATTCAGAGCATGTCCTGCTTTTAATGCTATCCATATGCATCCACTACACCCAGTCAGTGATTGTGAGTAACTCTGTTGTGACACAGAAATTATTAATATCAGTCTGCATTTACAACCAGCCCTAACTTAGCAACACACACACAAAGAAGTAGAGGAAAAGAGAGACATTAAATGAAGCATGACAAGGTAGAAGATGGTTGAGACAAGCTACAGCACATCCCTGGGTTAAACATGAAACGCATAGCTCCCCCTGGTGCTAGCATTAAAGACTTCTGTCCAGTATGTCTTAGGGTAGTGGTGCAATTATTTAACTCCAGTACTATTAATTTCATGCGTGTCAGCTTTCTTTTCTTATTCTCTTTTTTGTTTCATCTCTCTTATATAATTTTTTTCTTTTCTTGTCCTTACATCATCTCTGTGCCATTTTCTCTCAGGTATGAAATTGTAACTGTAGGTTTTCTTTTCTGAATATAAAACCACTTTTCACTGTTCTATTTCGGTCATTCCAGATCAATGTGCTCCAATCCAAGAGAAGATCAGAAATCCTGAAATCGGTAAGTATATAATACATCTTTACCATATCATATACCATTACCACATCCATTCCTGTTGGCTCTTTGACTAATTGCGCCCTTCTGTTCAGATGTTGTCCTTCATGTATGCCCACTTGACGTTCTTTCACCAAGGATATGACCTCTTCAGTGAGCTACAGCCTCTTATGAAACAGCTTGGAGGACAGGTACAGGCACACATGCACATACACTGCAGTCGCGTAAACAAAGATGTTTTCAGAAAAGAAACAAGTAAAAATAAAACTGTATTTGACAGTAGATTTTAAATCTAAATAACATGATGAACCTAGCTTAAAAGCAAGGACACAAATTTGACTGAACTGATTTAAATGCGCCAGACACGCACAACACACAATTTTGGTGCTCCTTACTGAAACATTTAGTAGCACCAGTACAAAATTTTGGTGCAGAATTTTAATGTAACACATTAATACTTCCATCTGAACTGCATTATTGATAAATTTAGTTTACAGAAATAACAATGTGCTGTTGTATTTTTTTTTTTAAGTTGTGTTTAAAGTTTGAGGTTGAGTTTGCACATTTTCCCCACAAATAGTTGGCAGCACAGAAAGCAGAACATAACATTATGTGATGTTTCTTTTTTTGTAATATATAAGCCATGAGAACTGTGTGAGCCCTACGTGTCAAAAAAAGTCACAGCCTTTTTTAGCATTTACTCACCTTGCTGATTACTGATCTCAAATCAGAAATGTGGGACCATATTATAATCATTTTATTAGAATGTATTTCTGTGTTGAAATAATTATAATAGTTTATAGTTACAAATTAGCGATCATGCAAAATGATATTGTCTTTATATTTCCTTATTTATCCATATATAATAGGTTTATTATTTCAACAGCTATTTACTAATCAACAGCTACTCATAGATGTTTTTTGACAAGATATAGAAAAATCACCACTGTTTTGTTAAGCTGTTGTCTCAGTATCTTATCTCAATGACAGCTGAAAAAAAGTAAAGTTAACTTAATTAAGTGTCTATTAAATTTTATACTTTTTGTAAAAATATACACCACGCTGGTCCTGAAAAAACATTTGCAGTGTTGTTACAACATGCAAGATAAGCAAACATGTAGTTATTTCTGGTGGAGTAGCGGAATAAGTGTTTGCTAAGTTTACATACCAGTGAACTGTCATGGGTAAACACTCTCCATTTTGTAGCAAGGACAATATTGTCTGCTTATTTAAACAGTGCTTCTGTTTAGCTCTCACCTAAAGTCACAGGAATTACTTCAGTTGAGGATACAGTAAAACCTGCCGTTTTTTAAAATTGTACACTTTGTAAGATTGTACACAAGTGGTCCTGGGTTTACACCGTATCACCAGGGAGCAATGCCTCCCCCTCTAGCTGACTTTTCTCTTTTCCATTCATGTGAGGTCATATCCTGTCAGTGTATGTGTACAGCAGTGTTATCTTTTCGTCAACTGATGTTTAAGCGTGTGTGCTTGTGTGCATCCTGATAAACCAGAGCCAGAGAAAAGGGCCAGTTGTGAGTTTGGTTTGGTGATCACAGTGGAGCTGCTGTTGTAGTGAGAAGGAATGAGGAAGAAAGCAGACAGAGGGCTGGAAAAGGTTTTTCCCACAGTCATACTGACAGGGCTTTCAGTCAGCTGAGCATACACAACGAAGAAGATTGATAGTGAAGGTTGTGGAATATAAACTGATGGCTCTGAGGCTGGAGAGTAGAAGAGCTGAAGGACGACATTTCTTTAAACTTGGTGCAATACAAGGTAGGAAGGAGTCCAGCCACGGAGTGAGCAGTTAAAGAGGAGCAGAGGAACACTTCTGAAGAGAAAAGTGTAGCTCGTAATGATGATGATTTTCTGATGTTTAAACCAAGAACAATTTAAAGAAGGACAAAACACTACAGAAAAGTGTAAAACTGAAGGAAATAAAACAATTTTGCCAAAACTGAGGAATCGGTCCAGCGGTCTTCTAAATTGGATTGGAGAGAAGAGTGTGGTTTCTAAACCTCATGCAAGTTGGAACCATCTGATGTTGGTACTATCAGGAAATTGACACAACCAAAGAGTGCCAGGAACAAAGAAGGGGCAAGACAAGACCTACTTTAAAAAGGAGATTTGAGTGCAGGATAAGAGGCACAATGTGATGTTCTCAAAGCAGAAATTGATTAAAGCAGAATGGAAGAGAAAAGCAGGGACTGTGTGAGTAGAAAGCGAGAGAAGTACAGAGGACACTCCAGAAGAGAACCAGAACCAGAAGAGAACCAGTGGGTTTAAAGCTGATGATCAACTGGAGTCTAACTGCATTGTGTGGATTATAAGTCCCACCCTGAAGAGAAAGGAATATCAAAGGCTGAATTGTGGGGAAACGACAACAAGAAGAGGACTGTGGATAATTAAATTTTATATTCTCTGTCATGAAGCTGAAAAAGGTGGAGAGGCTGTGCAGGGAGGCGTGGAGGAGCTGTCAACAGGTCTGATCATTTGCCTTAATGTCTGTTACCAATTATAAAGTGATCAAGGTTGGGAATACTACCTACCAAGAAAAAGCTGAGCAAATGATATTATCATATCATTTGTTAACCCACAGTCAGCTAGCACAAGCTAGTGTGAGTTTGAGTGTGATTGAATGATTCATGTGAAATGTGTTCATTTTTCCAATCTTGCTGTTGGAAACAAGTAGGCTGCTTCTAAATTTACAGTATCTTCAGTCTGCTCATTTCATCTTTCTGTGACGCATTAGCTCAGGATTGAACACGTGAGTTTAATAAATATATTCATTCAACAGGATGTTTTTTTTTTATCTTTTAGTTAGTCATGCATGTTGTCATCTACCGTGTGGTAGTTACAGAAAGATCTGAGGGCGAGTGATTGATCAATAGGCTTCACTATGCTGCTGTGGTATGTTGGTGAAAGGCAGATACAAAATGAAACACTTGAGGTGATTGTCTCTGCTGACACTATCAGTAGAGACTGCAAAGCAAGATAGATAGGATGTTCAAGGAAAGGTGAGTCACCCTCATAAAGTATATGGAGACCTACATACTGTACCTGCCTTTAGAGAAACCACTAGAAGCAGCTAGATGGCATTGACTGGACTAGTTGTTATGGTGTGACATGGGAAAACATTTCCCATCTGATTTTATCAGCCTGCTGCTTTGCTGTCCACCCACTTCCTCTTCAAACAAAACAGAGGACCCAGCTCCCTCTAATGTCCCTCCAGTCTCCTTTAAAATTATCTGATAGGAGAATTTTATGTTTTGCTCCAGAGTAATATTTTGTGAAGGAATGCAGATTGGGTTATATTTTAGTAACTAGAGTGTTGTTTTGGTGAGACCTTTACATGTTAAAAGCTACAATAGAAATCTTTCTGCACCACCAGAAAGGAAGTAACGTGCTGGTTTAATTCTTCCAAAGTAAAGCTCTTAGCACTAGCTTCTCCAACTCCACTCCCCAATATTAACGTGTATTTGACTATCAGAAGGCAAAGAGTAGTATTTCACTGCTGTAAGGCAAATAATCAGCAACACACTTTGACCTTTAGCACTGAAGACTCAAGTCTTTTTTTTTTCTTTTTTTTTCTTATCTACACGTGATTGTTTCTCCTGGAAATGGGGAGAATCAATCATCCTCCATCCAATTTCATACATGAGGAAGTATCTGTACCACAGTCCACTTTGTTCAGAGGAGAAAGGTCTTATTTACTAGTGGCTTGTGGAAGTGTTTTTATAGTGGCATATTTTTTTTTACTCAAGATTGGAAAAGGAAATGATAAAGCACTCACAAATGGACAGTTACGTACCAGTTTTCTATTCACTTGAAGGCAAAACCTTTTAAGGCCCAACCTTCACTTTTGACTCAAACCACTTACTGGACTTTTTCTCTGCTTTATCTGTGTCAGATCAAGAATGTGGCGAGTTCATATTTTGCCTTGAATAAGAATGTAAACATGTAGATGTCGTTTGTGATTTTGTGTTTACTTCGTTTTCATTTGACCTGTATAGAAAATCTGTTTCTGATGCATTTTGTAACTGCAACTCCAAAGAAAAGTGTCTTAAATGTATAGGCTGTTTTTGAATAAAATGTGTGTGGCCAGGTGGTTCGGTAAGCTTCACTAATCAGTTGCTCTGTCTGTTTGCAGTTGGACCAGCTGGTGGTGGATGCTGCCAAAGAGAAGAGAGACATGGAGCAGAAGCACTCCACCATTCAGCAAAAGGTGTGCAAACACTCACACAATATGGTCTTATCGTCCCCTAGTTTAAAACACACATGTAAACTAAACTGTAAACTAAAACAGCATTCACTTTATACTGTAAGCTCTTGGCCTACACAACACAACATATTAGGTACACAACTGTGAATGAAAATAATGCATGACTACTTCGTACTCCAGCAGCCTGAAAAACATGAGCACTTTCTCAGTGTGTTCTCAACATGTTCAGATACGGTTTTTGCGTGTGTAGTAACTATGGCTGTTACATCCTCTTGGCTTTGGCCACAAAACCTTTTTTATTGCTCTCAGGCCTCCTTCTATTAAAATAAAAGCCACAGCCCACAGCTCAGAGTTCTGGAGCCAGGTGCTCATAGGCCCCAAGACCAAGCACCCCTCACTGCTACCACTGTTGTCCTAAAATCTCTAAAGCCCGGAGCTTGTTTATTGTCAGGTTAAGTTCATCAATGAGTTATTTGCAGTTGATAGAAATGTTGCATATTTAAAAAATAAACCCACTGAGCATTAATATCGTAAAGACATAGATTTCAGATATTTACTTACATTTGCAATTTGAGTGAATGGAGGTAGTACTCCACCCTTAAGTGTAAGTTGATCCTACGGATGATCTCAGCCACACACCCATACATTATTGACAGCTGTCGGAAACCCGTTTCCAAACAAACAAGGTTGGGTTTCAGCATACTGCCTTCTCTGTCCAGTACTCCTGCCAAACCAAATGTCCACAATGAGTCAGACTTTTTACAGTAGTATATCACCTTCCAGAAAGATGTACCAAGACATTTTGACCAGACATCAAAAACGGGCAATAGCAGAAATGAGCTTGTCAGAACTGTCAAACCATTTTTGACAATAAAACTTAAACTTGACTAATGTTTCTGAGGTATTTCTAAGCAGTTTTGACAAACTTGCATGTTTGGGCGGCATGTAGCTCAGTTGGTAGAGTAGTCATCTGTAAACCCCACGGTTAGTGGTTTGACTCCCGGTTCCTCCTGGCAACATGTCGCGGTGTCCTGGGATAAGGCACTGAAAGCCCACAGTAGCACCGTTATCTACTTCAGCTGTCTAAAAAACAGTTTCTCCATTAAGATCAATAAAGTATGTTATTATTAAAATGATGAGGTTTGTATTTGCTTTATGAACTCTCATCAGAATACAGTTTGAGGATGTTGGGAGTTGCGTTATAGTATGTAGCGGTGGGACATTACTCTTAGCTCTAATTGTACTGTACATGAAACATCATCATCATTAACTGCAGACAACATCTGTCAGCTCTTTACCCAGCTGCTTTATGCTTGGCTTCAGCTACTTTTTCCTGTAAGTGACGTTCATTTTGGTCTCTAACAGTGGGCAAAAACACTTTGAGATATTTCATTTTATATCCTCTCTGTTCTCTCATTTTCCCGTTTGTTGTCCCTGTCTCCCCCATGTAATATATTTCTTGTCTTGCCCTCTCCCTTCCCTCTTGTTCCGCCATTCATGGTACATGTTACAACTGCTGCTTGTCCTTGAGCGACTATCCACCACTTCAAATGATCCAGATGCTATTTTTATGTTGACTTGCTTCCACTGCTCTGCTCTCTCTTGTATGGCTGTTTGTCCACAGACACTGCTAACCAACTGTTTTTTCTCTTCTTCTACTTTTGCTCTTTCTTTCCTCTCTTCTTTTGCTTAAATCAGGCTGCCCTGCAGGTAAGCTGTGTTACTCGTCCTTTTTCCCCTTTCTGTGCCTCCATGAATAAATAGATACTGTACTCTGCCTTTTGCAGCTCGTGTTTTTTATATAGAGATAAATGTTTCTTGTTCATCACTTATCACTCACATCAAGATTAAACTGGAAACATGCATGATTATGTATTTCATTTGTTACACGTCCGTGTGCCTTTTGCAGTTGTTTACAAATCAACCTACATTCAAATTAAAATTGTTTTGATATTTATTATGTAGTGCATGCGACTTATTCATGCTGCTTGTTTTGCACTGGAGTACTTAGGGGTACCTTTAAACTTTACACTGTAAAGTCTCCTCTTGCTTTTGTAGTTGCATTGCTGATGCTGGTCGCTTAGTCATGGTGCTGCTCCTGACACTTACTAGTGTTGAGACAGATAGTCGTAGTAGAAGGCCCAAAACTATCAGAAAATGTTAATAATAGCCTAAATTTGTCTGTGGTCAAATCAGTGGTGTGAAATAATGAATGTAAAGAAGGAAACATCCTTTTACAGCAAGGTGCTCTATGACAATATGAGTCTGTCAAGAGGACAACTGTCGCTGAGATATTACAGTGGTGGATATGCCTGCCCCAGTAGGTGATGTTACACTGTCAGCTGTTAGGACAGATTCTGATATTGGACAGCGACCATCCACTCACCCCAGTCGGTTATGGCAGATGGCCGCCCACCCTGAGCCCGTTTCTGCTGTAGGTTTGTTCCTTTAAAGGGAGTTCCCCCCACCCCCCACTGTCGCCTAGTGCTTGTTCATATAGGACTGTTGGGTTTTCTGTATAAATCTAAATATTGTTATATTCCGTAAGGTCTTAAACCTTACACTGTAAAGTGCCTTGAGATGTCATTTGTTGTGATTGGGCACTATATAAATAAACTCAACAGAAGGAGCTAGAGAATTTTGCCACTTTACTGAAATACAGAAATGTAGAAGCTGCTAATGTAATTAATGAATTGTTAGATCTTAAGGTAACAGTGAAAAAGTTTACTTATTTTGTTACTTAAAATTCCTGTACACTTTAATTTGTGCTTGTACATAAACCTGTTCCATTATTGTTGTAATGATGAAATCCATCCAAGTGGTAGTTGAAGGGTGTCCTCAGGTCATATTTAGTATAATTTCTATCTACCTGCGCAGCTTCACTGTAACCATGGTGCATGACAATATCACAGTTGTAATACAGGAGAAAGACGTACTTAAACATTTTTCTGTTTTATCTCCCAATGAAACGCTTAAGTCACTGGCTTTGAAGCAGGTACAGGTATGGCATTAAAAAGTTCTTAGTGACAGTCAGTGACATTCAGCATGGCTAAAGGATTTGCTACTCTACTAACACACTGCCAGGCAGAGGAGAGAGGGAAGGGAAAAGTCTTAGTTCAGGTCTTTTGAACTGAAGTCAGTAAAATTGTTAGAAGCCTGAACACCTCTGATGGGTCCACTTGATTATTCTATACAGTCACACTAGTATCACACACACTCACATGACCTTTGCATAGAGCATGAAGTCTCAGGAGGAGGTGTCTGTGACGAACATTTTGATAGACACACAGCCACAGAACAGGAGGAGGTGAGAGTGTGTTTTAAAGAGACAGGTCATGCTGCTTGATTGCCAGCCAATGAGATGCTACAAAGGGACACTTGAGACAACAAGATTCACTGGCGTCACAATGAAACATTTGCACACACACGCAGGCGCAGGTTGGCACACAATTAAATGAAGAGATGTTACGAGGAGATAAAATCAATTAGAAATGAAGATTTTCAGCCGTTTTCACTACGTTTGGTATCTGGTGAGTGAACCTGAAAGAAAACAATATGGAGTATGTTGTCTGGGTAACAGTATCTCTGTGCCCATCTCTATATATAGTAGTAAACTGTGTCTGTGCTTCTTCTTAGTGTGTCTGCCCTTGTGTATTTTGACAAATGCCATAATTGAAATTACTGTGTGCTAGTGTAAGGAAATT
The DNA here is from genome assembly GCA_034779795.1 of Ctenopoma multispine. NCBI lineage: Eukaryota > Metazoa > Chordata > Actinopteri > Anabantiformes > Anabantidae > Ctenopoma > Ctenopoma multispine. The sequence goes on along the minus strand of JAUYWH010000020.1, from coordinate 14,166,330 downwards.
TATTTTCTCTGTGTGTTGTTTTCTTGCTGTGTGTAACATTTTAGGAGGTGACAGAGCTCGACTCTTTACCAGACTGCCGCAGCTTTTGTGCTTGGAGGTCGACCTCCGTACGTAGCGTCACTGCATCGATTTCCATCAGACTTCCGTTTTGCAACCCTATTTGCCCCTGTCTTTCATCTCCTCTCCTTTTGTGCAAACTAAGTTACTGAACTGTGGTATTTGTGCTGTTTTCATCTGCGGCAGTTTCATCGTTATAGACTGTCATACATGCATAAGTCTTAATGTGTCTTGATTATGTAGCATGCTTTATTGTGATGCCTTATCTTGGTGCCAGTGTTTGCGACTGTGAACTTGGTTTGCTGGTTTGTTGCTCTGCAGTTAAGAATATAATTTGTCTATAATGACTGTATCTGTGTTCTCAGGCAAACGCTTTGTCTCTAAAATGTTTTCAGGCAACAGGCTTGCTCATAGTTTGACAACTACCTCTTTTTAGGGTTAAGAATGTTTTCCCAGGCCGAAGCGGTCACAGAAAATTTTCAACCCACAGTTGAAACTAGGGGTGTAACGGACCACAAAAGTCACGGATCAGATCACTTTTTGGATCAGCTCACCCCCTATAAAATGTTAAAAGTTTTTTTTACAATGCAGTGTAGCCTAATTTGTATTCAGAAAATTGGATGGGGGGATGAATTGATTGATTACATTTACAAACCAACAGCCTACCCACTTTGGCAGCACTGATGCCATGTAAGCAGATGATTTTACTAGAGAAGACGTCAGAGTTTGGATCAACTGCGGTCCTTTACACCACTAGTTGAAACAAAAATATCAGACAGGTTTTCACATGACGGCAACAGCATTTATGTTTTTTTTTTTGGGGGGGGGGGGGGGTTCATCCTTTCGTCTCACGTAGATAGGGGTTGTTTATGGTTGTAAGTATCAGAGTGATTCATGTTTCCCTCGCTTCAGCTGAACCTAAAGACAATAATTCATACATTGTAGTTCTTTGGATAATTGCAAGAGTCCTACTCTGAGTTTAATTTTGCCTCACATATTCAAAAAAGAGCTTTTTTTTAAAAGCCTGGACTGATACTTTCTGTTATCTTCCTATGCAGGAGCTTAATACAAACACATTATGTTGAACCTCTGCACCCAAAATAACCTTACTTGTCACAGTGGATGTCATAAAGGAAAACTGTATTTGCCTTCGGTTCTCTGGTTGTGGTTGTGTTTGTGTGTGTGTGCCTGCATGCTTCTGATTCACCATGGTATCAGAGGGCAGAGGGGGTCAACTTGTCAAGCTTTGGCTCAGGTTACATTTACAGATCTAGCCAATGAGTGGGAGAGTGAGTACACAGGCAATATGCAGTCATGTCCTAGAAATAAATACACAATTTGTGAGATATGACAATCACACCCCTATATCAAACTCACACAGGGTGAAACTGTGAGGTGTTTTTACGAGTACATGCCAAACTGAATGTAAATCATACATGTGTAGATTAGTAGATATGCTGCTTTTCTATAACACGGGTAGTTTTAATACAAGTCAGAATATACGTAGAGTGTAAAAATGCAATATGTAGATTCATTTATAGCTGATTAATTCTGTCTTTATGTACATGGTTACTTTATAGGAAATAAACAGGAAATCGCAGTCACCATCTTCTTAGGGACTGAGGTCATTTCCACTCAGCAGTCACAATTATCAGTGTTGACATATTTTGCAAACTGTATTTACTCTCCTGGGGTTCATGCGTGGTATATTTTTATTTATTTGTATTTATCCTTTCAATGTTTTGGTCACAACCTTAGTGTTTCCATTTCCAGAGTAGTTTGAATCCATCAGATTATTGCTGCCTTTAACAGTGCTCTGAGTTTGCAGTATAATGAACATTATTATAACATGGAAACTTTATATTATCATCATCATTATTATTATTATTGTTGTTATTATTGTTATTATTATGTTATGCTCTAAAGGTTTTGGATTGTGTTCATTTTATCAGTTACACTTAGTCTGGTTGGTTTGAAACTGAGGAATCAGTTCGGCCTGACTTAGAAACATACCCTGGAGGTTTCTAGGACAGCAGAGGAGACAATTCCTCATCTCATTACTGTAACAGAACTGAAGCAATTAAGCTGTAATTGGTTGCTTAGCTGGTGACTCTGTGTAAATTGACTCCACGAGGACACACACACACACATCATAGTGTTCAATGTCACTTGAAGCTGAGAAAGCTAGAAGGGTGTTAGGGAAGCTCAGGTAGTTAAAGCTAGACTGACCACAGGTACAGTCCCATGACAACACAGAAGATTGGGTTACAGCAGCAGAAGAGTCGGATGCATGATAGCTCAGCTTGGAACCTTTGCTATTTGAAGGACAATAATTATAATTTTATCTCACTAATTTTGTATATTGTAAAATAGCCAGGTAATAGAAACGTATATTGTCATTTACACTTGCAGTTTTCATCATTGTTAGAGGCCAGTCCTGCATTGTACTGTCCCAAGTCAGTGAGGCTGTCTGTGGCAAAGTGGTTTCCACACACAAATAAGTTATTTGGAATTTTTCCATCAAAAATAAAGTTCAGCCCATGACCCCTTGCCTCACCCGAGCGTGGTAGTGTATGTAGAGACTACTTTGCAGTAGCAGTAGCTTTAGCCATCACGCTAGTTCTGCACAAGAGTATGGAACTAGCTTCCAAAGCTGTCTCCAGCTATCTTGATTCAAATAAAGTGGGGTGTAAAGCTACATCCTTACAGACCTTTCAGTGTTTTGTTAGGTTTCTATTTTACTTTCTCTCCTATATATTGAATTGAATGTAATAGATTATTACTCTGTAAGTATAAGCTGTGGCTATTGTTTCTGTCCTGCCTGACTGTTGGTGTGAAGCATTATTCAGTATGAGCTGTGCAGTGGTCACTTAGCACATGTGAGATTAATAGCCCACATTTGTGACATAGGGAAAAGTGCAGTCAGCCCTCACCCCAGTCCCCAAGGATTTACAAGGATCATGTGGAAAACATTTTAACACTATTGCTATTTGCTTTTTTCCTTCCTTTCTTTCAGGATTTCTCAAATGATGACTCTAAGCTGGAGTACAATGTGGATGCAGACAACGGCATCGCTATGGAGGGTTATCTGTTTAAGAGGGCCAGCAATGCCTTCAAGACATGGAATAGGTACTGCAGACATAGTTCAATTATCATTTTTATAAATGCATTAAGTTTAGTACTGATATAGAGTAGCTGTTGTGGGCTGATCATGGACTTAAGCAGTGTAATCAGAATTTAGAATAAAGATATGTAAGATGATTTACATTTAATACCCTGGAAAGTACTTTAAAACATGTCTTGATAAGGACTTTTTATTATAGCCACAAGAATATAATTGGGTAATATTAAGAAGGACAATTTAGTGCATTGGGAAATTGAATGAAAATTCATGAAAGGTCGTTCAAAAGATTATCTACTTATAAGCTCTCTATTTAAGTATTTCTATTGCTGTCATCCACACCGAAAGGATGACAAAGCAAGCAAGTTATTTTTAGGAGCATCACTGGCATTTGCATGTGACTTTGTGGGTTGTTTTTTTTTTTTTTTTATGAACTTGTGATCTCCTTTCAGGCGTTGGTTCTCCATCCAAAACAATCAGCTAGTTTACCAGAAGAAATTTAAGGTATGTCAAATGACTGCATGCACACTGACCACAATCAAATATGCATGTGTTTGACTTCCAACACAAATATCCCCACATGTATTTTTAACTGAGTGCTGTAGCCTCACTTTGGTAGTAGACGATACGTTATTGGAAACACTTGAACACAGTTACATTCAGATAATTATATTATATTATAATATTGCAGGAGAGAAATAAAGACCATGTTGTGTTAAAAATATTGAGTCTGTGTGAGTGTGTATTGTGTTAAACCAAAGCTCCTGTCCCACCAGGACAACCCTACAGTTGTGGTTGAAGACCTGAGGCTATGTACAGTCAAACACTGTGAAGACATAGAGCGTCGCTTCTGTTTCGAAGTGGTATCGCCCACCAAGTAAGTTTTATTCACTGAAACATTGTCAGTCTAATGAGCACCTGCAGTATGTTTAAAAAGGTGGGAAGGTGGAGTAGCAGTGTACCCACCACACAGCAGTGGTGTGATGTATGTCTGTCTCAACAGGAGCTGCATGATGCAGGCAGACTCAGAGAAGCTGCGACAAGCCTGGATCAAAGCTGTCCAGAACAGCATCGCCACCGCCTTCCGTGACAAGGGAGATGAGAGCGGGGTAAAAATCAAACACAGTCAGACTGATTAAATGGTTGACATGATTTTTACTGCGTGTTGACAAATCAATTACATAACAGATAAATAGGAAGACACAAATTCAGTGAACTCTTAAAGACCTCACATTATGCAATGTACATTATGCTCTCTGGTGTAAATGTCTGTGAAGATTCTCAGTCATGCAGGCCGTGGTTATCCCAATATCTGGTGTCTGGTCTATGGGTGTTATCCTATCTCTGGTGTATGTAGACATACACACCAAGTAAGATGGAAGTGCAATCCCAGCTTTTTTTTTATTTTCCTGTTTTGTGGAAACCAGGGCTTGAATGGTCCATAAGAAAATTTGCACTCAAAATGACATCCGTTTGATTGTCAGGGATACTCTGCCAAACACTGCCTACAACAACCTCAGCAGAAAACTCGCACTCTGCCATTTTTTTCCTCACTACAGCAGCAGAGCACAACTCACAGATAGTGCTCATCTATTTTGTGTGTGCATGATTCACTTCAAGACTGAAGCTCAAAGATGGACTGATTCACACGGTCTGTGACACAGACCCAAAGTTTAAAGTCATAAGTGTTACAAACACCAAGTATTTATACTTGTTTATTTGGTTAGCTTGTTTAATGTAGCTGCATTAGCTGCACAGTAACTTAATGCTACACAACTAATTTAGAAAGGAATATTCTTGATAAATAAACAATAGGTAAAATAAAATAAAATAATGCAACAAATTTGGCATTTTGTAAACAGTATAAATTTATCACAGGTAAGCGGCAGAATATATTTTGCTCACACTGGGGCAAACATGTGTTTCTCCATCTCTCTCATGTCAGAAGCTGGACAGGAAGTCGTCTACATCAACAGGGAGCTTGGACTCTGGTGGGGAGCCTAAGGAAAGGTCTCTTAAAGGAGAGAGTGCCCTGCAGAAGGTCTTGGCCATCCCTGGCAATGCCTGCTGCTGTGACTGTGGCCAGCCAGACCCCCGCTGGGCCAGCATCAACCTGGGCATAACCCTCTGTATACAGTGCTCTGGTATTCACAGGTAAAGTACTGTGATTTTCAGTCAGGAAATTATTATTAGGGGTATTTTAACACAGGAAAGCACACGAAAAACATGCAAACTTTATGCAAAAAAGGCACCTGTCCAGATTCAGACCCAGGTCCTTCTAGCTGTGACACAACAGTGCTAACCATAGCAACAAAAACTGTAAAGGAAGACTTATTTTAGCAGAACTGATGAAGTCCTTCTGGAAGGAAGGTGAAACGTTTTCGAGAGGTTAAAAACAAGTCCAGTTGCCACTAAACAGCATATTCTGTGAAAAAGGAAGAAACACAGTAACAGTTTAGAAAGGAATATTTTCAGAAAGGATAACCTAACTAATTAACTAATAATTCAAGCATATTTATTTATTTAGCATTTTGCAGAAATACTGCCCATTTTCACGAGTTTGATTTCTTTTCTTATAAGTATTGTGTAGAAAATGTTTTGATCTTTTGGGATTTTATGTGTGCTTGGGATATTGTGACAACCTTCAGTTACTTGAAGGTAAAATATTTCATTATTATTAAGGTCAAATATTGTTGACATAACGGTGTCCAGGTCAGGTCCCATTCTTTTCTTGTTAAATAGTAATCAACATGGGCTCAGGCTGACTTCTTCACCACAGCCTTAAAGAGTAATATATTATATATATTAGAGTGAAAATGTAAGGCATTTCATTTTTATTTTCCAAAGCAAAAATGTATTCAATAAATACATGATTTTTTTGTTCCTTGTGGTGTGGAGCTGCTGTCCCCACCTTGTGGTTAAAATCTAAAGTACAAAAAAAAACTGATCTATCTTTATGTGTCTGTTATCTGCAGGAGTCTGGGAGTGCATTTCTCTAAGGTTCGGTCTCTCACCTTGGATACATGGGAACCAGAACTACTTAAGGTGAGTGAGAATGATCTGATGTACGTAAACAATGTACCTAAAGTAAAGTAAAGCTCTACTTTACCTTTATTATTATTTATCTTTTTTTTTTTCGCTATCACAGTTGATGTGTGAACTTGGCAACGGAGTGATCAATCAGATCTATGAAGCTCGTCGAGAGGAGCTAGGAGCCCGAAAACCACAGCCGGGAGACCCAAGGTACAGAACTTGCAGGAAACACAGTAGTATTTTCAGACCTATAAATATGTGTAAGTTCTGCAGGAAAATAAATAAGTAATTAATACATAAGTACTTATTTTGTCGCTTAATTTCTCGCAAAAATTGCATTTGTTCCTTGGCATTCACAGCTTTTTGTGTTACTGACATTGTGACTGGGGTTAATAAAAAACATTAAATAATCTGTACAGTTTTTATACAACAGTAGGGTTAAATACATCTTTGGTAGCCTGATGGTCAGCTGAAATATCTCACAGAAATCGTACTGAACATTACATGTACACATAGACACATGCAAATAAACGTTTACAGTCGGCTTTTCTTGTTCTTGTCAGACAAGAGGTAGAGGCGTACATCAAAGCCAAGTACGTCCATCGACGATTTGTACGCCGTCCGTCAGGTGAGGAGCTTCAGAACAAAGTTGTTACTCTGAGCAAACAGGAGAAGAGGCTCAGCAGCAGCAGCACTGAGCATCTGCCCCCTAGGCCACCTCCACCCACCCCAAAACTCCGACCCGGCTCAAATGTCTCCGGACAGTCAGGTCAGTACAACAAAATATATATATATATTTATAAGACGCACCTTTCCACCCAGTAACTTGTGTCTGCAGTAATCTTTCCCTTCGTTGCTGAGTGTTAGTAAAGATTTACAGGGTCAAGCAGACAAACATTCAACAACACTCATCCTGACTTTGATAGTGAGTTTATCAGCCACAGTCATGGTACATTTTGAGAACTGGCATATGAAGAGTCAGGCTTGTTTTTTTTTTGTTGTGTTTAGATGTTTCTTATACAATCACAAAAACAAAACTTTCAACAAAGGCTGCATCCAGAGAGCAAAGCCGGTGTCATTTGTGGTTGTAGCCACTTTTTCTTTTGTACGCACTGTGTGGTTTTTGTGCTGCCGTGGAGAAGTGTCCACTCATCGGCATAATGTATGTTCCCTGCGAACAGCATATGTCTAAACCCTCTTTGCCTCCCATTGCTTCCGTCTCTTCCAGTGTTAGCTGAGCTGGTAGTCTAACTATCTGTGCTTTCATCCTGATTTCCTCTCAATCTCTCTCCTTCACATTCTCTTTTTGCTCTCCTATCCTGGCTGGTCTGTGCTTCTGGACTAACCCCTGCATCCACCGCCCACCTCAAAACCTTCCACCCCCACCCTGCCACTTAATTTACCTCCATCACCCTCCAATTACCTAATCATCCCTTGCGTAGCTGTTGCCAGCGGCTCGGAGGCCCGCCGCGACTCTCTCTTCTGTCCTGACGAGCTTGACTCGCTCTTCTCCTACTTTGACACCTCCTCCAAACTCAGGAGCAGTAAGTACTAAAAGCTCAGTGTTTCGCTTGCTTCGCCACCCCCTTTGTCTATTTCTTTTCACTGCTGTGTACTAACAACCCTTCATCCACTCCTCTGTTCCTGCTTCATCCAGACCTTCCTAATAAGCCATCCCATCACTTTTAGAGAATTGCAGAGCACACTATGTTTTGTTTTCTTGGGGTTAGGGGATGTTACATACTGACATATGGTTTTGGCCAACGTCTGATATTCACATTTATATCTCTCTCATCATATTTTTGGTATGTAGGGTTTGGTATTCATTTCTCTTTCTGTTGATTTCAGCTTGGGGACTTATGTGTATGCTCTGTAGTACAAAATATTAGGATCACCTGCTGTTTCCCAAAAAAATAATAGTTGTTAAAGGCAGACAAACACATTTCTGAAAAGGTTTCTGAGAGACTACAAAAGGGAGCAGTGTGTGTGTGTGTGTGATGATCTGAAAATGTTTTTGCTTAATACCAGCAGGAAGGTGTTCCTTTTATTTTATACATTCAGTGAGTGATATCTGTGAGTTGCAAAATAAATGATCCAGAACCTTTGTTTTTACAGTAAAAAGTGCAGACAGCGGCATCCAGAACAGCGCTGATGGGAGCAGGGAGATGCTGGCCACCACCCCCTCCACTAATAGCCTGGCAGATGCAGGTAAGACACAACATGCCCATCATTACATAGACTAAATGTAAAGCAAACACACTTTTAGCCTAGTTTAAATAGCATCTGTCACAAGCATCACAGGGACAAAGCGATACTGAGCGATACTGGGTGACACTGAGAAGAGAGAGAAAAGAAAGAAGAAACAAGATGCACAATCTCAAACCTTCAGGGTGCAGTGAGTGATGTCTTCCTCTGTGCCAGTGCTGAGACTATAGTGAATAATGTTTAAAAAAAACATTTTTATGCAATTATCCTAACACAGTTCCAGCGACATCTGTGCATGAGTCGATCATAATTATCTTGGTTTCAGTGGAAATAAAAAGAGTAGTAGTACTACTACATGAAGAAGTTTTACACAAAGCTGAGGAAAAGCTCAAATTCACTCTCTTGGTTTGCTGACGCTTATTTTATGTCTGACACATGATGGAATGTATGTATATAATATCAAATTGTTGTCATCTGCCACTTGAGAAAACTGTTGATGAGCTGGTAATACACAACCCTGATTGTTATAACATCAAATTGTATGTAATCATTAAATGTTTAAATGTCTTATGTAACGTTGAAGATTGCTGAAGATAAAAATAATTTTCTTTGATGTTTTACACATTTTGTTTTACAATTGCCATTACAGTTATACATCGACGCATATTTCCATATTGTTAATTGCTGTGAAAAAGTTCTCTGGTGTTAACAGAGTAAATTAGGTTTTAGAAAAACTCAACTTTAAAAAGTCGTGTTAAAAGCTCTTCCATACTCCCTCACTATGACTTCACATATCTTTCTTCCCATTATTCAGATGCTGCTGAGTCTCCACACTTGCCTGCCACACTGCCTCCTCCCTCCCCCTATAAGGAGGTGGTTTTCTATGAACCCAAGGAGTACAGCTCAGGTCTGCAGCTCTACTGGGCGTCATGTGCCCGCAGCCTGCCAGACATGGCAGAGGCACTGGCTCATGGAGCTGAAGTCAACTGGGTCAACACAGAGGACGACAAGAGGACACCACTTATTATGGCGGTGCATGGAGTGAGTATAGCTATAGACTGCTAGGTCAGCGGATAGTTTGAAAGAACAGTAAGGAAATTTATCAGTGTCACAGGCTATGGTAGACAATTTGAAACCTTTTCACCTATTTAATAATAGTGTCTGGTAGCTATCCCCACTCACTCTGTAGAAGGTCACTGGGTTGTGGAGCCTGTATTTAATAAAGAAAAGTAATTAAAGTTTGACATATTTAATGTAGGATGTGAAGCTTCATCAGTGAAGTTCCAGTGATAACACTGAGAATTATTAAAAAATGGATGAAGAGCGATGCAGATAGTATTGTTCAATATATTTTGTGACCTGAAGGTAATCCATTGTCATATCAACATTTAATTTCAGGGTTCACTTGTCACCTGTGAGTTTCTGCTGCAAAATGCAGCTAATGTGAACCAGCAGGACGCTCAGGGCAGAGGACCCCTCCACCATGCCACCATGATGGGACACACAGGGTTTGTTTTTACATTTCTACACCATCTCAGGGAACAGAAATAAGGAATTTTAAAACAGTGATGTGACTCAGATTATGTTTAAATGTTTCTCTCTCTCTCTATTACAGACAAGTGTGTTTATTCTTAAAAAGAGGGGCAAATCAAAATGCTGTGGACATCGATGAGAAAACACCCCTAACCATAGCGGTGGAGGCGGCCAATGCAGACATCGTCACGCTGTGAGTGTTGCTCACCTGAGTCAATCTGCCACAGATGCAGAGCAGCCCAGCATCACCATATAGGGATTATGTTAGTGTTTAACATTGATAAATGTTAAACAGCTGTTAAAATACATGAATCTTTCTTTACTTAATCGAAGAATAGAAGTAGAAGAAAATCAGGGTACCTGCCAAAACTGAGCATGTATATTTTTAACAATTAGAAATTTACTTTACTTTACTTTAAATGTACAGCGCCTTCTTTGTCTGAGAGTGCAGGAAAGGAATAAACCAATGTAAAACATGTAAGAGAAAATGCGTTTGATCTTTGGTGCTGGCTGTATGTTTGCTAATCTGTGATCTTGTTTCATTACTTTTTTCCCAGATTGCGACTGGCCAAGATGAACGAGGAGATGCGTGAGGCTGAGGGGCCCTACAGCCAGTCAGGTCAATATAACACCAACAGCCCCACCGAGATGCAGTACAGGAAGTGCATGCAGGAGTTTATTAGCCTGCAGCTGGATGAAACTGAATAACTGCCCACTCAGAATGGAGGGGCAATATACTGTAAACTTAACAGAGGAGGTTTAAGACGGAGGTTTTAGAGTTGGGGTCAGTTCACATAACAATAGGTTAACAGGAGGATGACTAGCATACCCAGACAATTAAATCTCAAGTTTTTATTTTTTTATAAATTTAAAAGCCTCCAGTTTTGGTAACATATTATTATATTGATCGAGTGCAGCCTCTGTTTTAATCTCCAAGCTCCAGGTGCTGCACCTTGATGTGTGGTATAACGTTTGGTGTTAATGTGACAGGTTAAAGCCATCAACTCTGGACATTACTGAAGAGTTTTGTTCCAAAGTGGAACATCCACCTTCTGTTTTTGATGTAGAATCATTGATTAATGAAAGTACAAAATTAAACAAGCTTGGATATTCTCCCTATACGTTAAACCCATTTTGCTTGATCCCTCTATTATAGAGGTGTTCTTGTACTTTTTTTACCTTATTTTCATTTTTATTAGCACTATACTATCAGTTGAAGTATCTTTGCAAAAAATACTAGCAAATTATTAACTACTACTGGTGTCGAGTGACACTCGGACCTCAAGTGACAGCAGTTTTCACTATTTGGCAATAATTATGACTTTACAGTGACATTTTTTAAACTCTGACCAGTCTGAAAAGGCATTATGTTTGTCTATAAACCGCCAAGGTTCATTATAAAATCGACATTTATGCACATTCCTATTAATTGTTATGCAACTACTGTACCTTTTCTCGTAACTGTAAGGTTCCCATTTAAAGTCTTAACAACTTATTTTAAGTGTTCGTCCAAACATGACGCATTTTGCTGTTGTGACATGCCGCGTCAGGAAAAAAAAGTGTATTTTAGACCAGTTTCTTTTTATAAAGATAATTCAAGGAACTCTAGTAAGTATATATAAACTGTACATGTTGTAAATGATTTGCATAATTAACATTTCTTTATAGTCTAAGTGACTCTGGTTGCACAGAAGTGGGTGCTATGGTGCAATCTGTGAGCATATCCCTGCTTTTCTTTTTTTCTTTTAAATGTTTGATTGTGACACATTTACTTCCTGTTAAGACAATATTGTGTCTTGGTTTTTAGTTGATAACGTGGGCTTGCTCATTGCCGGTAATGATGGGAAATCTAGAATTGTAAGATGAAAGGCCTTTTAGTACCATTTCATTTATCCTCTCAAATGTTAAAGGATTTATACTCGCATATTTACAAACCGTGTGTGAATGGTACATCATCAAGCAACAAGTGCAATAGTCTAGATGAATATCCACACATATCGCTTTATATCACCTGCTTGTCCAATCATATATTTATATTAATCATTTAGGAGCTTTAAAAAAACAAGTAGATACTTGTTAGAAATATGGCTGGAGATGAGTGTGAAGCTGATGATGGTGAACAAGAAGTTAGATTGTACCCCCGTTTCATCTCCCATACTCCATGCAGCCCCAGATCTGTGAAGGGCTCCAAAGCACTTATATGAAATGGAAATCGGTGGTGATTCACACATACAGAACAGTATGTGGTGTGTTTTGAATGACTGACCTGTCTGGGCGTTTAGTTAAAAGCAGGATTACTGACTGTTTTGTTTTGTGATTGCTTTTAATTATCAGAATGTAGTGTCCTTTTGAGTAGATGCTGAGAGGTTTCTACCACGGTCTTGGATTATAGAGGGTGAAGGGACTTGAGCATTTATGTGTGTTGGCCACATGAGGGAGGTCTTCACTCAGAACCGTTGTCCATTTGTCCAAAAAGAATACAGCATTTTAGATTGAGTCTAGATGTGCTGCTGAAAGTAGTTTGACTGTTATTAGCTTGAATGCTGCTTTTTTTGGAGGAAGTGGAATTTCCTCTGTGGTCTGTTTTCACTTTTTGAAAAGTACGTTAGGAATGTTTTGGACCTATGACAGGAATGATCAATTCCTTTTTTAGCATGTGCAATGGTTGTTGATAGTAAATGATATAGATCAGCAGACCTCAGAGGGATAGAGGGAGTTTTGTTTTGGCAGAAGGAGCAGAAGAGAGTCTGTATTACACGTTTTCACTCACGGAATGATCCTCACTTTATTTTGCTTTGCGAGAGGATTCACCTTGTCAGCATAAGCTCACGGTCTCCTTAGATACAGAGGGATGTCTTCATCAGCACCTCACCGCTTTTTATTAAGACTATAGTTCCCTGACTCAAGTATTTTCGCCTGATTGAGTACAGAGCAGTGAGTACACCGCGAACTACAGAGCAGTCGTTACCAACCTGCAGTTTACTCTTTACTCTGTGATTTTTGTGGGCATTTAAATTATTATTTTAAAATATCGGGGAAATATATATATATATATATAATTTTTTTTTTTTTTAGATATATTATAACCATTCAGAAATCTCTTTTACTTAATGAAACAGTTTGAGAATGACTTCTCTGATATAAGACAAGGTGCTTTCTCTTCTAAAACACAATCTCACTGACTTCTCTCTCTGTAAATTCACTCTGTGTTTTTGTATTTTGCTTTGCTTTTCTCTCTCTCCTCCCCAGATTTGTGCCTTTCTTCAGTTCTCTTTTTTTTTTTCTTTGGGGGTGCTGAGGCCAACACAACTGTATTTTGTACATAACCTACTGCACTTTAATCACAATACAGTTGTTGACAAAAACTTATCTCTGTGGGCTCGTCCTTTCTTCCTGAGTCTGTCTCTAGTTGCTGTTGAAAAAGCTCTCTGGCTGTGTTACTTAAACATTTGCCTTTTGCTTGCTCTGTTCTTTCCCATCTTCTCTCTCCTCGTTCTGTTTCATATTTCGAGCCACGCTGACACTCTGACAGGTATGGCTTTTTGTTTTTCACTCTCCTTCTGATGACACTGACACTGTGCATGATCCCTTCATTCCCCAAGGCTCCTTATGTTTTCTGCCGCTCTACCCCTTCATGATGGGGCGTATGGAAACACATTTATAACACAGTTTAGTTTTTTAAATACTTTTGTAATATTTTCTTGCATTTATTTGCAGCAGGGTGGTGGCAGTAAGTAAAATGATCGGCTCAGTTATTGACAGTTATTGTACTAGAAGTGATGCTGTACATTGTCATCATGTTACTGTCTCTGTGCAGAAAATGTGTTTAGTAATCCTTTTATTGTGATGCGTATACGTATTAAATCATGCAGCCCTATCCTCTTTCCTTGTGGTCCCCAACCTTTTTGGTCTGTGACCCATTTAAAATCAATCACTTTCAACTTCAAGCATCGTCACAGGTTACAACAACTTTAGTGTGAATGTGAACAGTTTTGCTGCTCTGTAATTGGAGGGCTGCACACAGACCTGGGCTTTTATTTTACTTTATTCAAACCACAGAATTTTCAGTCATTCACCGGGGCAAAAAAGGATTAATAAGTAGAAAACCAAAAAGTCTGACTGTGTTTGATTATTAAATGTTTTTTTCAATAAAGAAGAGGAGTTAGAAAAATAATTTTGTGTAACAAAGCTGAGAACCACTCGTCCCTTTGCTTCTTTTTGTTGTTGCTCATGCCTTGTGTCCTTGTTGTTCTTGCAGGAGATGAAACCTACCAGGATATTTTCCAGGACTTCACCCACATGGCCGCCAACGATCCAGACAAGCTGAACCGCTACCAGCAGTACGACCCTCAGCGACCCTGACACAGCAGAAATACCATCCACTAACACTCAGAAAGACTCTGTCTACTCGACCTGAGAGAGGCAACAACAGTAATGTCTGCCTCTACCTGGAAAGATGTTGGTCATTTTTCCACCAACATCATTCAGAAACATCTGCACTAAAGCTGGTTAGTCTGCCACATCTGGACACGCCACCTTATGTAATGTTTTCATGAAATGAATTAGTCCTGCAGCTGTGATCACAGCCTTTGGTAAAACTACACAGGCACTTCACTCCAGTGAAGGGGAACTTCTGTGAAAGGAAGCTTCACTTTTTAATTTTTTTTAAACTGTGCATCGCAATAGGACCTATAAATGAATGGTACAGTGTTAAAGCCTATCGAAAGGATTGATAGTCATAAAAAATTAAATGATAGTTTGTCTGAATGTAGAACTGCCAAACCGGCTGTCAGTTATTTTATACCAAAACCCAGTTTAATCTTTACTGTCACACTTCCTGACAAAAGACAATTTCTTTTTTTATTATATAAAAAAGAAGAGTGCTGCAAAAGTTGTTCCGAGAAGTAAGTGTATGACAGACTGTTAAATACATTTCAATGTTTAAGTGCTTCCTCTTTTCAGTAGGACTCTCTTTATGAGCATAGGCGTCTTTTTTTTTTGTATCAATGTTTTGCTTTGTGAACTCTCAGCAGCGTATACATGGCAATATGCTTTTACTTATTTGCACAAGTCCTTTTGTCGTAAAATACCACTGATGTTTACCAGTTTTGATGGTAAGACGTGTGACGTGTTCAAAAAATGTACAGTGACCATGAAAGTAAACATGCTATTGAACCATCTGTAATGTTAAATAGATAATAGTTATTTTTTATTGTTTAATCACTTAATTTTCCTTAGAATCATTTAAATTTTCCATGTTGTCTGTAGAGTCAGTCTCATGCTGATATCAAATTAAAACTTTAAGACTGTACAGCAGCCTGAACCTCAAAAAAAATTGCAGCCATTTTATTCCAATTAATTTTAGATCTAAAAATGCATAAATAAATTATTTTCTAATAATTTCTACTGTAGTTTCCTTTAAATAACAGTATATTTTATTAATTATAGACAATAGAGAATTTTCTTGAAAGAAAAACTAAATTTAAAACTAAGTAAATGTTTATTTGCTTTTGGAAAACAATACGTTTCACACAGCAGTAAAGAGCAGTTTGACGTAATGCTGGATAACATGCTGCATCCTATCGTGTGTGAGTAAGACATTTAAACAGAGCTGAGATGGCCGACCAATTATAGAGAGGTAATTACATATAATTATATGTAAATACAAGTGACTATCAAAGTCTGTGCAGTTTTTTTCTGTCTTCCTCTTCTGAAATGATAAAATCTTCACCTCTTTGACATTAATAGTTTATAACAAGATATATCAATTTGAGAAGAATACTTTGGCCAATGCAACATGGGATACAATTCTTGTACATTTTGTACAGATGCTTACAGTGGACTGAAGTATGAAGTTAGTGGTACTTGAATCATTCAATAAGCTTTTGTAAATGCTGGTCTTTTGTATTCTTCAGTAATTTTAGCCCATTTTATATTGCCTGTCTGTATGCTAAAATACAATTTCTGTATATTCTACCTGTAATATGCAAGGACTTCAATACATATGGATTGAGGATAAGTGTTGACTCTTTTCTTGATTTGCTTTGTGTTAAAGGTTTCATGATAACCAGTTTGCCTCGTTTCTCTTCACGATTTTATTACAGAAATGTTTTTGTCAGAATAGATTCAGCTTCCATCAGAACAGATGTTTTGTGTCTAACCCATTTGTCTTTGAGCATAAAGTGATCTGTAACTGATAGTTTCTGTCAGATGGCTTCCATCCTTCCTATGGCATCACTGAGCAGTGCACGCGGTGCATCAATTGTAACACGGTCATGAGACGCCAAGGAGGAAAGTGTCATTATGCAACGCTGTGGAATGAGAATATGATTGACGTAACCATAGTTCATAATTGGCCTGTTTAGAGTTTGCTTTTTAGAAATAGTAATAATAATAACAATATACCAGTTTTCAAAGTTTACAACCTTATGAACAGTCTACATAAAATTAATTTAATTTTATTATTTAATTTACTTTACTTTACTTTACTTCTCAATCAAGTAAAGTAAAAGTATTTAATTTAGGACTCTGACACTTCTCCGCTAATTATAACATTGGCTTTGTACCTTGTACTGAATGAAGGTCTACCATTACACATAAGACTAACAAGACAAACCTTGAATAATTCAAAGTTTTGGAAATGTTAATTTTATAATTTTTACTGGATTGAAAATTTGTCTTTGGAAGCAAAAAGGTACTGAAATGAGAAAAAGCTTATTTGTACATAATTTGTACATCCTTTATGTTGTTTAGATAGACATTCTAATTCTCACCACCAATCAAGCTTTTCATTTTGAGATCTTTTAATTCTGTGTTTGATCAATTTTTGCAGACTTTTATCTGAATAACCAGAATTGTTTGGCTTTGCAGAAAACAGCAGTTTAATTTGTCCAGCAGAGGGATTCTTGAATATTTCTTGAGCATGCAGAGCATGAAAGTGCAGCTGGGATCCTTTAACTTGATGTAAGTCTGAGTACACTCTGGGCTTTTAATGGATCAACTTTATTTGTTTTCACCTGGGAAGTTGGTCTGAAGCTTCACTTTAACACTAATATGTTTTTTTTCTGCAAAGATAAGTGATGAGTTTCTGTTTTATGTGTTTAGAATTTATCATAGTGTATCATTTTTAAACACTGCATCTGTTTTGTTACTGCAGCCAAAACTAAGCTTTTAATTCATTAATTTCAGTTGAAACCTTGCATTTAAGCCTAAACTAAAATGGAAATTATTAATATTAGAATTATAAAGAGGCTTTATTCCTGTCACTTTTGAATATACACAAATTAAGTCATGAATTCATCCCTTTGCCAATCTTGGCTATATTACCCAGTACCATTCCACATTTAATAATTATAGTGTGTTTACTTCTGCAGCTGTTTAAATGAGAGGCAAGCAGGCCAGTAGTGCCCACTACTTCACATGAGTTATAGTTGTTCGGGTGTGTACAGTGGGCCAGTGTGTGTGTTTAGTCTGCTGCAAACTAATGTTCCTGAAGACACATCGCTTGATAGCACGATCATAACTCACCTCACTACTACTTGCTCATGCTTAACATACGGTGCAACCGTCTGAAGCAGGAGGACAGCATTGGTGTGTTTTTCACTTTCTCACAGTTTCACAAAGAGAGACACCTCTCTCTTGTTATCATAGAACAAGGGTTACGGTTTCAATGCACACATAACCTCATACCACAAATACTAATAGTTATACTAACTAATAAATACTAACACAGTTAGTATGACAGCTTAACATTGAAGAAATTCATATAAACATGTAATTTTTTTACTTTACATCTGATTTGAGCTGCATGGGACCTGTGTTGAAAGATACACGTCACTGGTGAGGAAAAAAAAAAATTCAATCCAAGCTGCCCCTGTTCTGATTTATTCTTGTTTTTTTTATTAGAAATCGCGATACGGGTCAAATATTTTTTAAATATCACTGTGTGCAAAAATAGTTTCTAAATTAGCTCAGACATCATTGTAAGACGTAAGTTCTGCGGTATGTTATCAACTGGCGTATGTGCAAACACCTGTCAAAGACCATATGTATTGGTCTAGCTGCATGTCCTGAAATAAAATGGAATATAATTTGAATAGTTCCTTCTTATTTATTTTTCCGTCTGTTGACAAAAAAGTTACTTTCTCCACTTTATTACCTTTTATGCATTCACTGACCTGTTGCTGCAGCTGTGCAGTATAAAATACACCAGTAGACTCACCTCCAGAGACATGTTATAATGTTCTGCTTTCAATATTAATCAGTGTTTGATTTCCAAACAAAAAAAAGTTTCTTAAATTGCATCTACTCATTGACCACTCTAGATAATAATATATACATTTTCAAATGATTTACCTGCTCGACACAAGCTGCCTTTAACTACACTGAAAAAGTTTCTACTTAAAGTATGTGCAATGAAGATTTCAGGTTTAAATTTTTTCTGCATAATAAACCACAACTGGCTTCCACACTAACTGATGTTTCAAAATCACGCTCATATTACACGTCAAATGAGATTTTAGCTGAGCATATAGAAACTTTGCTTTTCAGCAGATGGGAAAAACAGACTGGCAGTGTTAAATTACTCATACATCATTTGGCACAGTGACACTCAAACATCCAAGTGAGGTTACAGTAACAAAAACATTTTTGAGTGGAGAAATGTTTTTTGAAATATAAAGCAGCTAAATATTTGTGTTAGAACAGTCTTCCACAGTCTCTGCTGGTCGGTTTAAATGAACTACACTGTAACTGCTGTTATGAATATGGATATGGAAGTTTTTGTCACAAGAAAATCTTCCAAGGTTCTGCCATAATATGTAGCCATATAAATAATGTTCATACTGTCTTTCTATGTACGGTAAGTGATGGGGGACAAAATTCACAGTACTTATTTTGTGCAAACTACACTCCAGTGTTTATCTGAAGTTAACAGGCTGATTATATTGAGTGGATATCAACTTTCTGCAGCTTAGAGGTGAAACAGTGTCTTACAAAACACTAATAATAATAATAACTTGACACTTACTAAATAAAAGTAGATAAAATCTACCTGCTGATGCCTCATATTAGGTTCAAATAGATGCTGTGAAATTGTGAACCTGTCCTTTAACCATTCGTTTTCTACCATTTGAGTTTAAAGGTCATCTGATGCACGCTGGCCTGTCCCATCCAGCTGCTGTGCCCAAGTGTGGGCTTTACTCTGTGAGTCAGCCACCGGGACTTTTCCAGGAAGTTCGTGGTCTGCTCGCCTGTGGAGAAACGAAGGGTCGCCGCTGGAGATGTTTCCCTCCATAAAAAGGCCATGTGAACAAACGATGAGAGGGCCAAGCTCCATTAACGCTGCGCAAAGTGCCAGGGACCAAACTAATGTTAACAAGTCACCGAGTCCAGTGGTGACAGAAGTCTTATTTCCTTCAAATAAATAACGAACTCCAGTCAGATGAGATCATTTCGCAGACGTCCAATGCAAATCCTAGAATAAATGTTCTTGAATTAATCATCAACTTTTGATTTGCTTTGCTTCAACATGACACTGTAGTTGTAGGAAAAAGTTACTAGTCAGCACTGGACCGTGTCCAAGCCACAATTTACTTGACTAACATGCACCCTTCTTTTACAGGATTCCTGCTCAGACCTGATGGATAAGGCCTGATCTCTTCTGTTTGACCAAGATGCAAAAGTAAGAAATGGTTATGAATTAAAACATATTGGGGTTTTTTTATTCAAATGTGCAGATCCAGCTGCCTCCTTCAAAGAGGAAGATGAACAGTGGAATCACTTATCTCTGGTTCACTAGACAAAACCATCTGTCAGCAGAAAAGTGGTCTCAGGGGAAAAAAAGCTTGTTTCTCAGATTTTCAGTGTCTCTCATCCTGTCAAAATAATTCTGTGTTTGAGCATTTGTGCCACATTGAATAATCTTAAACTCCAGATGCTTAAAGATGGGCCCTGATGTTTAGTCCGCCTGTGTTCACGCTGAACAGAAAGGTTCAGGTTTCATATGTTGGAGCGGCCTTGCGATGGGAATCTAAACAGTGCTGCCTGTATTCTCTAACTGCTGATGATGAATGGACAGACGGCGTGACTAGGCGCAGTGTTATAAGCACGGTTTTATATCCTGCACCACTGACAGGGAGGGGAAAAAGGTGGTGGTGGCTGAGATGTTATACAACGTTCAGTAATGTGCTGTGCACCAGCTTTGCCACCTTGCACATCAGTTCATTCTCCAGGACTAGCGCTTGTTTAGTTTATGTCTCCAGCCTGTGTTCCCAGAATTTGCAGACCCAGCTGCCTCCACTCTTTCTTCTTTCATTTTGAGGCCTTTTTTTTCCCCCCCTCATTGAAGCCTCCCCACAGAGCAGCACACCATGCCACGGTGAGCAGAGGGCCGTCAGCCTTTCCAACAGGTCTCCCTAGCTGGGGGGTGAGGCGATAAACCTGCTGCTACTCCACCACCAGGTCTGGTATCCAGCTGTTCTACATCCAGAGGATGGACACCTCCTCTCATGCAGCTGAAGAAAGCTGGAGCAGCGCTGCTCTTTTGAAGAGGCAGTTGTGTGGAGTTTGCTTGTTCTCTCTCTGTCTGCAGGTTCTCTCTTTCTATATGCAGGCCCTGCGATGGACTGGTACCCTGCTTCTCACCCAATGACAGCTGGGATAGGCTCCAGCACTCTCGTGACCCTTCAGAGGACAAGCGGTTAAGATGATGGATTATCGCTGACGAAAAATCATAAGCCACAGTATGTGAAGTAATTCAAATAGTAATAATTAGGTTCACAATATAGGATCATAATAACAGAATATAAGGTTTTTTCCAGCTGCAACCTTAAAATGATGAACACAGCGATGCATCAGCAACTGTAATCAGCAATAATATAATATTCACTGATGTTAAACAAGCCACTCTGCGTTTACTTTTACTTTTGGTACTTTCATTTTGAATTCTGGTTTTTACTTGTAACAAATATTTACTGTGTTAATGATACTTTTACTTATGTAAATAATCTGAGTACTTCTCTCACACTGACAAATATTTGAAGATGAGGCACTTGAAGGTCAGAACATCTGGTTTATAACCAGATAGCTCCTGGTTAAACTCCAAAGACCAGCTGGAAACACGTGGGAGAAAAGTAAATGACCAACTCTCCTCCCTAAACATTCAGTGTTACGGCATCCTTTAGCAAGGCATCAGGTCAGTGATGGATGGAACAAAATGAGGTTGTTCTTATGACTGCAGTCGTTTGATGTATTGTACTCCAAGAGTCAAAAATATGTAGTTAAGTATCAGACAAAACTAAGCAAACTGGAATCATTTTGGAAGCTGTAACCAGGTTTGCAACCCATTGTTCAAACAATTTGTTAGTTTTACAACTAAATCTGAATCTGATTTTCAATATATCAAACTAGTTTTAGTCCAATGAAGCAACAAATAATCTTAATTCTTTATTATTTATTATGTTTGTCAGCATTTTGATTTGGTAGGAGACATGTAATCGACTTTGTAGTCAGCCCTGAGTAGATGGACAAGTTTAGTGTCTGAGTGGGAGAGAAAAGCTTTTATTTTATTTATATTCCCCCAAAACAAAAAGATGTAATAAAAGCAGGATTGTTTGTTTTGTTGTTTTACCAGCCAGAGTCCACATCACCAACCAGGAAGTCACCAGAGCGAGTCGTGCAGATGCCTGCACATCTGAGGTCAGCTGCAGGTTTTTACACAGCCCTTATCAGCGGAGGACAAAAAGCTTCAAGAAGGTAAAACAAGAGTGAGGTGATCTTCCTTACAGTGTTTCAGTTTGTCAGTAGTTCTGCCCACCTGCTGCTGATTGTTCCCAGCGACAATGGAGAGCAGTACATAACTCTTCAGACTGTTTTGACATCAGTGGCCCTATCTGAGATCAAAGAGGCTAAGAGAATCTGAGACAGGACAGGGTTTGAGTAAACATGCAGAGGGACTGGGATCTTGAACTTCCTAAAGCTGTTCATTGAAAAGGTCGGTAACAGCTGCTGACGGTGCACCACCAAGTCTTCATTACTGTTAAAGCCTGTTAATGAGACGATCAGCAGCAAAAGGATAATGACATTTTCTCCCTCCATTTACTCTTACTAAACAATATTTATCAGAAAATGTGGCACAAATCTTAGTTATTCTTACTTATGATTGATCCATGTTACGTTTAACAGTCAGAAACCCAGAACAGAGCTCATTTAAAAAAACGTTTGTTATACTGTTAAGTATTGGTCACAAAACTCCAGTCATGTTCTGATTCTCACTTTTTTGAAGCTGCAAACTATGAACATTTAGCATTTTGTTTTAAAAATGATTTACGCATGAACCATTGGGCATAACTCTGGTTGACTTAGTGGATTAATCAACTACTGCGATTCTTAGTTGCCCAGTTGAACAGCGACTTGAATTTCAAGATCTCAAGCATCGTTCAGCCCATTGCACAGTGATGATTTCCAACAGCTCACACATAAAAATAAGTGAATCTGTATATGAATGAATGAAACACAAAAACAGTGAATCCATATACAGTGTATAAATCATTAACAAAAAGCTGCATTTTGTACTTACTGTAGTATTTCTAGTGTAATATTCAAATTTGTTTGACAATCTGAATGATTTAAGTGTAACAAAAATGCAAAAAAAAAAATCAGGAAGAGGGCAAAAAGAGGGCAAATACTTCTTCACAGTCCTGATCACCACAGGAATTTCACCTCTCCTCCACACTGCTTCAGTCTGCTGTGTCCTTGTAGGAGGTCTCAATCTTTTCACTGTCAGAGATAGAAGAAAATTCATGAGCTAGAGGCCGCTGTGGCCAAAATCTACAACATCCTGTGTTTGTTAAGCGTGAACTTCCATCCAGTGAAGACAGAAACGGTGAGTCCCGTCCTGAGTTCCATCATGGACCACAGACACATCACTCGCTCGTTCTTCAGTCCAGCCAAAACCTCTCCGGGACCTCGACCTTGGCTGCACACAGTCGCTGACCTGACCAATGAGCTCTCTGGCAGGTCTGCTTGTTTGCTTGAACGGCTGATGACTCCCCATCCTTTCATCAGCAGTCACCATCTCTGCATCCATAGACGGTGACTACATGCTCCGTCTGCGCACGCAAACAATCACCCCTCTCTCGATGTTTGGTTTGTCAGTTTACTGACAGACGTTAGTCCCTGCCGGTCGTCCTCCTTCCCACAACCTGGCTGGACGCCACCCAGGGATCGTTTTCCCTTGTATGGTGCTTCCTACTTGTATTCATTAGGGAATTTGGAGCTGCAACCTTTCATTCACACTTCCTAAAAAGCACAAGTCCAAGCTCAGAGGTTCGAATCATGGATTTTCAAGAACAAGGTCACAGTTTTGATGCCCACAACGAGCAGTTTCCTCAGCTCTGAAACAACAAGAAGAAACTGATGACTGATGTACAGCTTGACTAGCTCTATTCTCTCTACTGATTACTGGCTTATGTAGTGGTAATTCACAGTGGTCACTTGAAAACTGGTTCTCCTGTGCCTGTTAAGCCTTCAGAGCTAGTTGATGCAATTTGTATCTTGTCAGTCATCAGACCTTTGTCCTTTGTAGATACATTTAAAATCACACAGTGCTGTGAAAAAATATTTGCCCCCATCCTGATGATTAAAAAAAAAATCTATTTGCACATTTGTCAGACTTAAATGATTCAGATCATCAAACTAATTTTAATATTACACAAAGATAATCCAAGTAAATACAAAATGCAGTTTTTAAATGATTATTTCATTTATTAAGGGAAACTATGCTTTCCTCTAAGAAATGTGTTACAGTTATGGAAAGTCTTCGATGATTTGTATCACCTGTAAGATTGCCAGACACACAAAATGAGGTCATGGCTGTGAACAGAGGCAGATTTTCCGCACACAGCCAAATGTAAATCTCATCCCACCCTGCTTAACCAGGATGTACGGGAAGTGAGAACCTAATTAGCTGGAAAAAGAGCAAAGAGAGGAAGTGTTTGCATTTTCCCCGATGGGGACTAGAGTTGATGGTGTAACAGCATCTTCAGGAAAGTGGTGTTGTAATAGAAAACTCACCCTCAGCTGTTGACTCAACTGTCTGTTCCTATGATATGTGGAATCAGAAGTGGGGGACGGTCTCTGTATCCACCTCAATGGATCACGCGCTGAGAGTCACCGGTGATGGACTTTTATCACTGAGATCAAAGTCTGAGACCTCAGACAAGTGTGTGCATAAACGTCCCAGATGAGGAGGGATTAAAAAAGACTCTGTAGTCCATAAAGTTGTTAAACTGTTCTCCATGACTACATATGAGGGAATGTGAAGGGAGGAACTGATTAGACTAAAAGTCTGGCCAAAACGTGCATGCATTGGTCCTCTGATGGTCGATGACCAGGAATCTCTCATGACCACTTACTTCACAGCAGAGATATTTTTCCACCAGCATTACACATAAAAAGAAAAAAAATTCCAACACATTTCATGCAGAAAACAACAGGATGTATTATTTCCTGAACGCTTCCCAAACCACTTTTCCACATGAAGCTTCATTTACCAAATTTAATCATGCTTAGGTTGGGGAAACTGGTCACTTGAAGACAAAAACCACTAGAAAACAAAACAAACTCCTCTGCAGCTTTTAGTCTCTTTACAAGATACCATTCATGATGGATTTGTGGATACCCATACTAATACTTAACAGCGTCGGTTTTCTTTAAGTCGTAATAAAGAATTCCTGAGGAAAGAAGCTGGCCGTCCACTTTTTTTTTTTTTTTTGACGTTATGCGATTAAGAGAAGTTTCATACCAACGTGTTGTTTTCCCTTTAGGAGAGAGAAAAGTTAATCTAAGCATCAGTTGGTCATGGCTCACTCGTCTCCATTTACCAACACATGCTTCAGGTGAGTACATACAAGTCAGCTCCTGTTTGGAATTATGTGCCCAAAATCATATTACATAGTACAAAGGCTTTTTGATGTGTTGATGAGCTGTGAGGCCCCAAAACACACGACTGCTCTTTATTTCAGTGGAAGAATGAGAAATTACAGTTTATGTTGACATGGGTTAAACATTTTTTTCTTGACTTCTGATCTTTAGGCCAAGAGAGTTATTTGCATGAAGGCACATTTCTTCCCTCAGCCACCCAGTGTTGTTTAACATTTCTACAGTAGGCCGGGCTCACTGTACGGAGACAGACTGCTCCGCTTCTGCTGAGTGCTAAAAATGTAAACCAGTCTAAATGTATGGGATTAGAGAGATTCCCTCAACGCATGCCGGGTGAAATAGCCACTCAAATAAACACATACTCTCCAGTCTCCAATATATATCATTTTTATTGTAAGGACAGAAAATTATACAGTTTGTGAATGTAAAACGTTCCCTGTGTGGCAAATGACGAGCCAGTACAGGAAAGAAACGTGTAAAAGAGGAAGTGAAACAGGGAGGTGGGTGGACTGATGGATGTACAGAGGGGAGACGCTCGAGCAACATGCCGAGATCTCACTTCTTCAGATGCCTAAAGAGAAGGGGTGGGGGAAAAAAACACACTGGTTAGAAATGAATTACCATTTTATTTTAAGATGCACAAATATGTGTAAATGAAGAAAAAACTCTTCAATAGTGTTTGATTAAATGTTTGTGAATTTAAACCATTTGCTCAATAGAATTTTGTAAATGAGCATTTTGTATACTATCACTACGAGAAGTACGCTACACATATTAATCACAATGCAGTATTTACAGTATTAAAACGCTTCACTAAACTGCCTGTTAACTGTCCTGACAGATGCAGACACTAGATCAGTACAAAGAAAACTGTCCAGACAACAGCTCTCATTAATTTATCAGGATAAACTGAAGCTTAAGGATCAGAAAACACACATTTAATACAAACAGCTTTGTTCGAGGACACAATTCTGAACCTGTGACTTTCCCCACAACAGTTGTCACTCTACACACTTGTCACGCCGTGCCACCTCCGGCATATAAACCTACTGCATAAGTCAAGCCGACAATGATCTCAGCCATGTTTAAAGTGTCACACAGTACTTGAAACTCATAAAGAGATGACATAGTATGCTCAGAGGCCCTAATTTGGTCATTAACGCCTCATTGGTCTCATCAGACACAACAACAAGCTCCTACATGGCAGGCAGGCTGCAGCCAATGCAATCCAACACAAACACGAGCAGCCAGAAACCACTGAGCGTCCAGCGTCACTGGCAAACACAGTGAGCAGGTTCGCCCTGCGAGCTGGCAGTGATGTTTACATACCTCAGTCAGTGATGAGTGAAACTGGGTTAGGCTTGGAATCAAAAGTACAGACCTGCACTGTGTGTTATCACTTAATGGTAGTTCCTATGAAAACAGCCTGACAGCTGCGTTAAAGCCAGAAAAGTGTCTGCAGATTGGTGACACCGTGTTTAACTGGACGTAACCTTAACTTTCCTTTCAGACTGTTTCTGTGAAACTAATGCTGTTGAGGCTCAGTGTTTCTCAACCTTGATGTATAAACTGTAAGAGACCAGCTAGAAAGAAATTGTGAATCCATGTCAGCTCAAGGCAGATGGAGGGAATCTTAGATTAGCTGATATTGTTCTGTAAGGACAGGCAAATATGGAAAACAAACTAGTGTGATGATTATCTTAGGAATTACGTCTGTGGACATACTTTTGCTGGGAGAGCATTTCTACTCGTCGATGTACTCAAAGGGCTCTGGAGGCTCTGGTTCCTGCTCTTCCTCTTCAATTTTGGGGCCGTGAGCTGAGACGGGCTCCACCAGCTCCTCCTCCTCCTCACTAGTGTCTTTCATGATGATGATCCCTCCTGTATGAAGCTGGTAACACACAGGGTAAAGTACCAGTTAGTTCCATCAGAAGCTGATATACTGATGTTTATTTTTATAGTATCTTCATTTAAAGTATTTTGTATTCACTTACATCTACAGGATCTGGATGCTGATGTAAGAGAAAGAAGCTGGACTAACACTGAAAACCACTGCGCTACATTGGAACAAACTTTATACTGAAGTACTATGTGTAAACAAGTAATTTAATCAGATTACTACAATCCTCAGGCCTTCTGAGAGTCTGAGGTACCGGGCAATCAAGGTTGTTAATTCAGTCCAGCAAAAGTATTTTTAAAAGATGCCAAATGTATTATGCTAAATAGGCGAGATAGGTAACACAGCACTATCCATAATATTTATTAAAACTAATATTAAGTTGGCAAAGTGATAGAAATATTTTTACTCAGTGCAACAATTTTATAAATTTAGTAACGTGAGAGCGATCAAAAATAATTTAATTTCAAAAGTGTGAACTGCACGGTTTTGTTTGGCTTGAACTAAACCCAAATACGGAGGCATTCAGCTCAAATTAGGAATCAAAGATAAAACGTCAGGGAACTTTATATTAATGTTACCAAGCCACATAATGGGCTTTTAATAAACCTGCTGATATTGAAAAGATTTCAAGAAAAGTCTGTAAAACCTTTTCACTTCCTAAACCTGTCTTTGAATACAAAAACAAGGCCTTAAAAGGAAAGCAGCAATACAAAACTTTAGACAAGCAAAGACACCACTCTGGCACTTGACACAATAAGTCGTAGAATGTAATACTCTGAGCTCAGCTTGCTGGACACAAAATCAAACAGTACTTCCTCTTTACAGGTCTGGGGTAGAGCACTCTGGGTGACTGCACATCATCCTGCCATTTACTGCAAAATCTGGCAACATTTACAGCAGGATCGTGATCGTCTGGTTTATAGGCCTGAGGACAGGAGAGTTTCTGGACTTGTAGATGCTCAACAGAGGCCAAAACCAACCAATGCTGAGGATTTATTTTAAAGGGGGAAATGTTTTAGAGAAAACTCTAAGATACATTTACACAGTTAAATCTTACTAAATTACTCTCTCTTACTGTCTCTTACGCTCTTGAAGTGGACCACTGCTTGTTAAATTATTTTGTCTTTACACACAATCACTGACAAACACAGAAGAGAGTTCTTACCGGTTTGAAGGGTTGGTAACGGCAGGTTTCGGGCATGGTGAGGACTTTAAGCTGAGCTGGCATCACTCTGGCTGGATTCTCCAGGAGCTGGAAGTTTGGCTCTACCTCTTTCTTCTTCTCTTTCTCCTTCTCTTCTTCCTTCTCTTTCTCCTTCTCCTTCTCCTTCTCGCCTTCCTGGACCTCCTGTGACAGGGCACCAGTATTTCATCAGGACAGCTGTGATTATATTGTTGTCATGTTTTATAATTACTGTTACAGTCTCTGTTAACTGCTTAGTGGTTTAACTGTTTCTTTTATTTCTAAGTTTGTGTTCTATGCATTCATCATATAAATATACAAGTATTTCAAGACCAAACTACATCGTGTCCTGCAGATGTTTTGAAACAATGACACTGATTTTTTCTATTTCTAATTGGAGTTTTCAGACCAGATGGTTGGACCATATTTCTCATCATCAGTTATTTGTATTTTCTGTATGTGTTACATTTACTCTTATGTTTAACATTAAAAACATGTTACCCGTCATCTCACTGTACAAAGCACATTTTTATCACTACCATGCTTTTTCCTATTCTTCTGTTTCCGTTTTCATTCCCACTATTCCACTGAGTATACTGTAGCATTGATATTTAATATTTTGGCAAACACATGATCAGAGTCAGGTCTACAGTATAAAACTGTCCAGAAAATGACAACCAGTGAATTCTGAACTGTCTGACCCCAGTTTAAGCAAATACCTCCCTTTCAGGTTACTTTTCAAGAAGTTCAGTCAAGTAAAATCAAAAGCATTAGATGTGAGACAGACATTTCCAGGTTTGTGTCTTAGCACTTGAACTGAGTTGTAGCATGTCAGAGTGGATTAAACATGTTGACAATGTCCACAGAAAATCCCAGTAAAAGTGAAGAGTGGCTGTAGAGTCAAAAAGAAAAAAAAAAGAAATAAAAGTATGTGTGTATGTGTTGTTAAAGAGTAAAAGGTATGGTATAAATCAGTGCATGAATCTGCCACAGATACCCCCATTAAGTATCCAGATTGTTGTGTTTGTATCTGTATACTGGGATGTCCTGATACTTTACGAGGCTCTAAGCATCACTTAATTTGTTTTAATTTAGGTCAAACTCCTACGAAGGGAAACTGTTAAAGGGTGGATTACAGGTAAGAGAAGATACAGAAGATAAACCCACCCCTGATCTTAGAAATTAATCCTTGGTAGATAAACAAAATGAGTTATTTTGAAATGTGAACTGCCTCGCGTGAAATTAGTAACTAGTGAAAACCAACATGGAAATAAAATAAGATAATTGGTATTAAGGGAGGACAAGGTTCTTAGTGTGGGGGATTTTCTCTCACCACTTCCATCTTCTCTTCCTCCTTTTCTTTCTTTTCCTTCTCCTTCTTCTTGGCTTTGGCGGTGATGGAGAGAACAGCTGTGGATACCTGCCATGCAGAGGGAGAGAGACACAATTGCCACAATGTAAGACAAAACCGTAGACACTCAGATCTTCAAATGTACAAAACTCTTCAATCATAAAATAAACGCTGCTTCATTACTTTCTTTAGGAATATCTAGGACTGTAAAATAAAAGGGACTGAGAAAAGTGGGCCTGAGATGCTAAAATAATAAACATAATGGGCAAGAAAATGATGAGTCTAAGAGGGAGGGTTCAACATTATTCAAAAATCAATATGAAGCAAGATCAACTTTCCTTGACTAATAATTTCAGAAAAGGAAAAGCAAAACAAGCTGATCTGTTCCGGCGCCTCAGTTCTCACCTTCTCCTTCTCTTTCTCCTTGGGAACCTCCAGAGCTGGTGGGTAGGCGAAGGTGGAGGGTTTGCAGTTGGAGCGGTACTGTACCTTGGGCATCTGAAGAGAACAAAAAAAGATAATTACTTTTTTTAAATAGATATTTAGACGTTTTTGTTTCAGTTTTCTTTTTCATTCAACAAATTTTCTAACCTAACTAAATCTGCTGTATCCTACAGAGTAAGACAAAAGTAAAGAACTCAAAGAAAGAACAAAAGAGAGTAACATACAGGTTTATTATATTATGTTCTTCTTGTTACTGTATTTGTGTCATGATAAAAGGCCATTAGCAAGGAAAACCAGTTCTGTCTTCTACTATGAACTGGAGATAACACAGTTTGAGTTATTTAGGTTTAAAGCTAAATTTACACCCATACCCTTATCTAAAAATGTGTTGCGTTTACCTGGACAAACAAAAGATGTTTAGCCACAGCAGCAGCTGCCTTCATTTTTAGCTTGAGCCTTCAAATTGTAAGAGTTGGCATTGTGCTGTGGAGTTAAACAGGTGCTGACGAGCTGTGACGGGGTGCAGCATCCTGCCACCTTCCTTCTGCATTCTATCTCCCAATGGACTGATGAGTTTTATACCAACTACATTCTCCCATTTCATTATCCGTTATCCCTTGTGAAGCTGGGGATGCACAAACGCGTGTCTGTGTCCCTGGTGTCAGCTGCTGTAAGTTGGGGTAGTAATGAAGAGATAATGCTCATCTGATTCAAGTTTAAAACCCCAGTGTGTGACATCAATACTTTGGCATCAGTGAGCGAGTGGCAGCAAGAGGACCGTAATATGGATGAGCTGCTGGTGACAGTTGTTACCAAGATAAAAACTAAATATTTTCCATACCAAATGCTCTGCCAGGTACAAATCCAGCAGCTAAATTAAGCAGCCATACTTTCAGTCCTCAGATTGTAGTTTTACTTCTATACAACACTTGTCAGGTTTACTTTACTACAGGTTGCTTTTACGCACAATCTACTCCAGACTGTGAGAGTGATCAGAGAGCGAGTGAGCATTGCACAATACAAAATGACCAACAGTGTGAACATTTATATAAAAAAAAATGAGTTGCCTTTTAAATGATTTATGTTTAATTAGTTTTCCACTTAAAGAACCATTTTACTTTTTGAACATTGCTTTTAAATAAAAGGACATTTCTGTAAATCAGTTTATGATATGACGCATGTCGATTTAAATTCAATGCTGGTGCTGCTAGTAAAAAAAAAAGTAAAATCTAAATGCTTCAGTACCTTGAGGTCCTTGTTGAGGCCAATTATAGCAGTTGGTGTAAAGGCCAGTGACAGAAAGTGGGAAAGAGGAAACCAGAACCAGAACTGGGTGAAGACCAGCAGGCCGACCACCGACGGCATGTGAGTGTGACCAGTCCTGGACTGCAGAGAGATGGTCACATTACGGCCACCTGCACAAAAGGAAAGCACAAGCGTTTCAGGCTCACTATTATAGAACAAGGGTTTCAGTATTAGACATTTTTGTCTTTAGTAGTTATCCCCCAGCACAGATGCTAGTAGAGTAAAAACATTAAAAATAGGTTCAAACAACTATTTAGGCCACAGCTACAAGTTCCTTCAATCAAGATTTATACTTCATTTTATTTGCACAAAAACAAACATTGAAAATGTGAACACATTACACAGTTTGGATGGAAAACAGCTTTTTCTCTGATGAGACACTTCACTGACTGTGGAAACGTTTTATAACTTGGCACAAGAACTTCACAGTAAAGGAGAGCGAGGTCAAAGATGGCAAAGACCAGGGTGGTCACCACCCTGTTAAGGTTGCCTTTTGGCTTTAACTTGATTGAGCTGTTGATCTCAGGGCAGGATTGAAATGACAGAGACATGTTGGCAAATCAGGTAAATCTGGGAATGCATTGTCTACAGCATCCTGCAATCAAATAAAAAAACAGGCTCCATTCATTGTAATTACATTTCGTTACACAGGAGAGTAATAATTTATCTACATCAAGATGTATTATAGCTGTCCCAAAAACAAGAATAAGCTGTGAGTTGTTATATAAAGCTTATTTTTCAGGTTATCACCAACTGCTTTTCAAGGGGGTGAATTTATTTTTTATTTATTTTATCTAGGCTAGGTCAAGAAGATGATCCTACTGCCAGTGGAGGACAAAAGAACGTCCCATTAAAAAAGAATGTAACAAATGGGTGTTGGGAAAGTTCCTTCAATCATTACAAAAGAGTCACAGACCTCACTTGGCCTTTCTGGGACAAACAAGGGAGGGACTGCATAAGGGAAGACAGAGGGAGGAGGAGGAAGCGATAGTATAAGGCAAGTCTGAAGGATCTGTCATTTTTTGAAGGGTAAATAGAAAACCTTTCCTTTGAAAAAGATGGGTTGATTTAGTTTTTAGCTGGAAGGGAGTAGCCCTTCCAGCTAAAAACAAAATCAACCCAAACAATACCAGTTCAATCATCTGCTGATCTGCTTCGCGCCCTCACTTTTCAGAGGTCACTGAGAGGATCTTATAATGGGGCCTTATCTTGACATCTGAACCCGTGTTGAAACCATTCCAGTTTCACAAACTTAACATTGTCCAGAATGAGTCAAGAGGTGTGCTCGCTGTATCACAGACTGGTGCTTAAGAGTCTCTTAAAAACATGAGAAGAGGTTGAGAGCACTTGACTAGCAGGTTCCCCTTTACTGCTATTTTTCCAAGCTCTTTGCTTGGCAGGCCAATTTTCATTCCAAGGACTTTGTGAGGGAGGCACGGGAATAGCAGTGATTGCGCAAAGGTCTAACGTGACTACATCAACAACCAGTCTTGTTGTTTATATTTTAAAAAACGAAACGATTGAATACCATGAAACAGAAAGACGGGATGATTTGTTAAATCAAAGACAAACGACTAATTAATGATGTGTATCACTTCGTGAGGAAAAGTCTGTAAACTGGAGCTGAATATGTAACGGTGAGAGGGAGAGAGATGGATACAGAACGACAAGAGAGGCTGACATTTCCTGGGTAATGAGCACCAGTGATCATAATACTGCTCTCTAATCGCTTCCGTCCGTCAAATTAAATACAATTGCGTCTACACCTCAAATACCCCAAACCCCCTACAAGAACCAGAATACAAAAACATTCACACTGCATGAGCTTGAGCATGCCTGCCATTCAAACACAAGTGGTTTGTTTCCTGTCTGGAATGTGTTTAAACTGCAAGTTACATACTGAAGCCGTACTGAAAACACGAGTATGTACTGAGAGCTGAAGTTTGGCATGAAGTGCGGGAAGGAGAGCTGGGAGTCTGTCTACAGTCTGAAAAATGACCCTGGTGGTCAGGGTTTGACTGGATGGTCTCACGCAGGGTCATCTTAGCATGTTAGTCTCAGTTTATTGCGGTTAATGTGCCTGATTTGATATATGACTGAGGTCCTGGCTGTCATCAAGATGGCTGAGCTGTCCAGACATAAATAACCATCATATTGTGCTGCAGGAGGGGTGGAGCAAGTCAAGAAGCAATAAGTCCCATTCATCCCAAAAACATAGAAAAAAAAGACATGCATTGTAATTACCCCTAAAGTAATGATGCAAATAAAACAGGTTTTACTTTGTGTAAGTAGCAACACCTGACAGTTTATTTAAACAGCAGTGTGTAAACGGATATAGTTTTTTCTTGGCTTTACACACAGCGTTTTCTACTAGTGCTAGAAAATGGGTTTCTACTCCTGCCTACAATGAAGGTTTGTGTAGACCATGAATGTGCTCTATATGTATGTAAGTGTGTAGCTCTCCATGTGATGATGTACAGCTCTGTAGGACCCCACACACACAAACACACACTGCGTGCTTGTGTCCACAAACACCTGCACAGACACACAAACACAGGCACTATCGGACAAACAGTAATCACCAGTGGGAGACCATCAGACCATATGGCTCAGAGCAGAACTGAGCTGAGGTAGGACCGCTGAGCGCTAATGCACCTTAGCATGATCTATTCCAGAGACACAGAACCCGGGTGGTCAGCCGAAGAGGGTTACTTTGTGTGTGTGTGTGTGTATATATATACACACACACAGGGAGAGGGAGAGGGGGAGAGAGGGGGAGAGAGAGAGAGGGGGAGAGGGGGAGGGGGAGGGGGAGAGAGGGAGAGAGGGAGAGAGGGAGAGAGAGAGAGAGAGAGAGAGAGAGAGCGAGGGGGGTTCTCTGGTTCTACTGTGTAAAGAGCAGACTCACATACGATTGTGAGCTCCTGTTCAGTAAAAAAAAATTGTGACAAAAGAAACCCAACTTTCAGTTATCAGATCATATTTCAAACCAGCAGCCTGTATAAAAAGGCAAATGTGTTTTGTGCACGTTGGTTGAAGACAAACCTGCATCGAGGATTCCCTGGGCTAGGATGGCACCGAACTTGGCCATAACGTCATCATGCTTGTCGTTTATCACCTTTGCATAAAGCTGTCTGAACTGGTTCACCTAAAATAATCAACAGAAGGGAAACATGTTAATATACAGCTGCTGTGGCACTAATAGAAAATCCTAACACTCACTGGTGTCCTAATGCTTTAAATTTGACAATTATATTTATAATATAGACTAGTTTTTATTGATTGGTTTTAAACTAGGAACATAAAAACTAAAATATATTGGATATACATACAGGAGTACCAATATACACTGACTGGCCACTTTATTAGGTACACCTGTCCAACTGCTCGTTGACGCAAATTACTGATCAGCCAATCACATGGTGGCAACTCAATGCATTTAGGCATGTTGATATGGTCAAGACGAACTGCTGCAGTTCAAACCAAGATTCAGAATGGGTAAGAAAAGTGATTTAAGTGACTTTGAATGTGGCATGGTTGTTGTTTCCAGACGGGCTGGTCTGAGTATTTTAGAAATTGCTCATCTTCTGGGATTGTCACGCACAACCATCTCTAGGGTTTACAGAGAATGGCCAAAAAAGGGAAAACATCCAGTGAGCGGCAGTTCTGTGGGCGAAAATGCCTTGTTGATGCCAGAGGTCAGAGGAGAATGGCCAGAGTGGTTCGAGCTGACAGAAAGGCAACAGTAACTCAAATAACTCGTTACAACCAAGGTATGCAGAAGAGCATCTCTGAATGCACAACACGTCGAACCTTGAGGCAGATGGGCTACAGCAGCAGAAGACCACACCGGGTGCCACTCCTGTCAGCTAAGAACAGGAAACTGAGGCTACAATTCACACAGGCTCACCGAAATTGGACAATAGAAGATTGGAAAAATGTTGCCTGGTCTAATGAGTCTCGATTTCTCCTGTGACATTCGGATGGTAGGGTCAGAATTTGGTGTCAACAACATGAAAGCATGGATCCATCCTGCCTTGTATCAACGGTTAAGGCTGGTGGTGGTGGTGTAATGGTGTGGGGGACATTTTCTTGGCACATTTTGGGCCCCTTATTACTAATTGATCATAATTGCAATGCCACAGCCTACCTGAGTATTGTTGCTGACCATGTCCATCCCCTTATGACCACAGTGTACGTATCTTCTGGTGGCTACTTCCAGCAGGATAATGCACCATGTCATAAAGCTCAAATCATCTCAGACTGGTTTCTTGAACATGACAATGAGTTCACTGTACTCAAATGGCCTCCACAGTCACCAGATCTCAATCCAATAGAGCACCTTTGGGATGTGGTGGAACGGGAGATTCGCATCATGGATGTGCAGCCGACAAATCTGCAGCAACTGCGTGATGCTATCATGTCAGTATGGACCAGCAACTCTGAGGAATGTTTCCCCTACCTTGTTGAATCTATGCCACGAAGGATTAAGGCAGTTCTGAAGGCAAAAGGGGGTCCAACCCGCTACTAGCAAGGTATACCTAATAAAGTGGCCGGTGAGACAATATATCAGTCAGTGCTACTGTGTCAGGGCAGTCTGCTGTGTCTGTCCTGAACGGTAATGTCACTTGTCAAATTTGCACATTATGTGCAGAATATTCAAAATATAGTCCTCTGCATTAGCAATCCCTGTTGATTGTGTATTACCCATATGAGTCCTAGCACTGACAGTGTATCTCAAATGTTTGAGTGAAACGTAAAATCAACACTGTACTCGATAGCAACTGTTCTTTATGGAAATTACAGACATGGACTTTGAAATAAACAGTCATGGTTGCAGCACCTCTTAACATACAGTGTCTTGCACAATGCTGCACACTGCTGTGAGCTTTAAGGACTATTGCTTTGCAGACAAGGAGTCTTTGAAAACGTGTCTGGCAAATCTTAACGGTCTATGACAAAATATGTGGTGATCCAAAGGTGAGTGTGTGCAGTTATTAGTCACTCTCCAGTCTTTCATGACATTGACTTCTTTCCTTGTCATCTTCACAATTCTGATGTTTTCTGCTTTCAGTCAAGACTTCACCTTTTATTTCCCCCTACTCTTTACTCAGCAAAAGCTCTGGTCTCATTTTAAGGTTCACTGATGCACGTTGTTATACTGCAGCACGTCACCCAGACAAAACACAGGGCAGTATTTGCTTGAACTTTACAGTATACCCTTTACAATCCAAGTTGGCTCTGATGTTTTTATGGCACCACATCTTTGACTGAGGGTGCTACCACTGCTGCCTATGTAGGCTATAAACCCAAATCTGCTGTGATAATTAAGTCATACAATTCTTTACAAACAAAACATAAATGATTAATATTTACCTTGGGACAGGTGACTTCAGTCTGTTGAATCATGATGAGAGCAGAGGCAATGAGGGCACCCTGTCTTACATAATTCACCGGGTCATTGGTCATGGGCTCCAGCAGATTGATGGCCTCCTGTGAAGGAAAGGCACAACAGAGAAAATGGTAATGTTGCTTAAATTAAGTATACTTTAAGTAAACTTGTTTTTAAGCTCCACAACTGCTATGGGGCTTGTGAATCTACTGCCTTAGTAGCTGGTAATGAATGCCTGGTCGTGTAAAATTTTTTAGATTTGGAGTGGAAAAAGTTGTTTTTTGGTGTCAAAAAAGGTAAAGGCAACAATATACTGAAATGATTTGTGACAAATACAGCCATGGCTACAAGCACCTGCTATGATATAAATTTCAGTAGTCTACAAGTTGCAATCAACTTCAAGCACTGATAAAGCAAGAATAGATCACCATCAGACAGTATTTGGGCCAGAGGCTGATAACCAGTGTGCCAGAGGAAATTATAGCAGTCATGAAGAAGAAGGGTTGACGCTATAAATATCAACTCTTTCTATACATTTAATTTGAAAACTTAAAGAATGCTTGTCAGGCTGTAAATCATTTGGCTGATAAAGTCAAAAAGAGACTTTTTTCTGCCTTCCAAACATGTTGAGGAGAAAACAGAACCATAGTTTCTCAGTTGAGTTGGATTTAAGCTGAAATGAAGCTGATAATGTCATACTTTTTACTACCTACGTAGTTTTCTATTTTGCTATTCCCAAGACAGCAAATCAGTGCAACATGGACACTTGTGTTTGGCTAAATACAGGAAAAGATTATCAACAGAGGCAACCAGACCAGGCAAATTAATGACATTAGTGTCATCGATATCTGGTTGCCCTGAACAACTGAGCAACAGTTACAACAAGACCTGCCTTGCTCAGTTTCCTCCCACGATCACTCATCAACTGAAGATGTGAGTGAGGAGCATCTACTCTTCTTCCCTATTTCTCTTCTCTTTCCACCATTCCCTTTGAGTAGTAATGGCTGTAACCCACACCACCAGGCTGAGAGGGAGGTGTCAGCTCCACCGGGGAAAGAGAAACAAACTAGGATGATGACAGTGGAGGTAAAATAAACCATGTTTCATCAGTGCTCTTGGCTCAGCTGGCTGAGACAGCAGTGTACCAGGATAAGTCGGAGTGTAAAGCCAACACGAGCTGACCACATCCTGTTCCTGAAAGGTTGCTAGGGGGTTTAATTGAAGGTATTTACTGTCAGGCCCAATCAGCAGAACAGGTTGACACAAAATATGGCTGCTCAGGATTCCCTTATTCTTAAGCCATGTACAGTTGTTGACTGATTTCTATAGACTTCAGCTTCAGCAGAAGTGGAAACTTTACATTAGTTTCAATTCGGTGCTTCTAAAATTTGGCTAGAGGCTTGTTTAAATAAACGGAACAGTGCTGAACACACTTTGCCACGACATAATTTCCATTTTAATACATAATTACAAAACTGTATCAAATAACCACATACTGAAACACTAAATTATTCTTTTGAGTCGGTTTAGAGTGCAACACTACGTTCACACGGATATTTTTTGGTGAACAACAAGTTCGCTAAACAAGCTGAACTGTATACATTACAAAAGTATAGAATGTCCAAGGTGTATAAATTATAGCAATAGAATGTACTTCCTATAAATAGGTCCCCCACTTCTCCCCTTCTCTTTTCTTCTACTCTTACCCAATGTGCTCAAGGTCTTATTCTGGGGTGGGGGGGAAAGAGCAGTGGAGCTTTAGACATATGTAGCATGCCCCATTCTGATCTGGTCCAAAACATTCAGTTTTATGCTTTAAGGCGTAGGATGCGCTGAGCCATGCCTGTACTTAGGCAACGCCACCTGAGACCAATCAGCTCACATAATGCGTAGTTTAACAATTAAGAACAGGCAGCACCCCAATTTCTGTCTTCTTTAGTCAGTTTCTCAGACTCTAGTGAACCCATATATGATGATAAGGTGATGATATTGCGGTGACTCACTATATCGCTTTTATTTTATTTAACGTCTCAGTAACTTTCTATTAATCTGGTCCTTTGTGCCATACATCTATGAGACATGTAGCAAATGTGAATAGGCAGTTAAATAATCAAAGTCAATTAAAGTTACATTTTTAGCTTAATTAGTTTTTTATTACGTTTTGCAGTAATCACAATAATGGCTAAAACACTAGCAGTATAGTCTTGTATATTTAATCTGGAATAATTACATTTTGTCTTTTGTTCTACAACTGACATTTCATTACAAAAAAATAGTTTTGTTAAGCAGTGGCCAGTCTGATGACAGCACTACATCTGACATGGGGTAAGTGACAAACTGTAATCACCTACTTTTGCAGGGCCTGCAGATAATAAGTATGTACTTGCCCATCAGACCCAAGATCATAGAGGTGACAAAAAGGAGCAGCCACTCACCTTGTTTCCTGTGCCAGCACAGCAGATGCCCAAAGCCATGGCAGCCCCACATCGAACATGAGGATTGTAGCTCTCGGACAAAAGAGACACCACACTGGGACACTGCTCTGGGGTCCTGAAAGAGACAGAAAGAAGAAATTAAGATTTAAGTAATGGAAGTCAGAATTGTGACCTTTATTTTCACAACAACTATCACAAACTGTTTAATATGAACTACGCCACTGAAAATGGAGAGAAAAAAAAATCTAAATCAATATCCAGCATTTGCATTGTTTGAAATCGGCGAAGCAACAACCTCTGGATTTCATGACAACCTTAAATATCCTCTTAACGTATAATGGACTGGAGAAAAAGAGGGAACTAAATAAATAAAACAGATATTACTCGCCGGCTTAAGGATGCGAACACATTCAGCCTGGAAACCAACAAATTCCATTACGTCTTTGGAAAATTATAGAAAAAATCTCAAATACTATGATCAGAAAAAAAATAAACCCTTTAAGAGCACACAGTGTTGGCTCCTGTCTTTATTGGCCTCGTGCCAAATTATAAATGAAAGGCTTTAACTTAGTTAATGCACAAACATTATGTCAACAATAGCAAGGACACAAGTAAGCTAAATAAACTGTAGATGGATTTTTGCAGATTTTGGCAGTTATTAATGCGCCAACACTGTTACAGAGAAGATCTGATTAGCTTGTTTCCTGTCTGTCACCCAAATAAATCATGAAAGGACCTGGGCAATGTTAATATCAGACAATCCAAGGAGCTGTGATGCGTTTTTATTTGACAAAGAATAAAAGAAGAAAGCCAACAAACAAATGAGATCATAGAAGGGGAAAAAGACATGACAACATGGGTGAATACACTATTTAAGAGACAAGTGATTAAGTGTAAAGTATTAATAAAAAAAAAACAACATTGATATTTCTCAAAACTATCCAGATCTTTTATTTAGTGTATATGATAAATACACTGCAGGAAAATTGAGTAGTTGGACAAGGTCTAATTGGAAGTATCACACCAAACATTACATTTGGTACTAATTTCTCATAAAAGCAGTTATACACTCACCGGCCACTTTATTAGGTACACCTGTCCAACTGTTCGTTGACAAAAATTAGTGATCAACCAATTACATGGTGGCAACTCAATGCATTTAGGCATGTTGACATGGTCAAGACGAACCGCTGCAGTTCAAACTGAGCTTCAGA
>JAUYWH010000020.1:14103622-14126162 GCA_034779795.1 Ctenopoma multispine | reverse complement strand
ACCTTGTTGAATCTATGCCACGAAGGATTAAGGCAGTTCTGAAGGCAAAAGGGGGTCCAACCCGCTACTAGCAAGGTGTACCTAATAAAGTGGCTTGTGAGTGTATAAATATATTTTTGATATTACCCAAGAAAAACATAATCCAATACTAATAAATATACATTCAACTACCACAACTACTACCATCCACCACAAAAAGTCAGCATACTGCTAGGTGCAAAACTTCAGCTTCTACTTGCATCATGAAAAAAATAAATAAATCAAAATCAATAGAAGGGGGGCTATTGGCTGTACTTCTCATACTTTCTTGTGAGGGGAACAATCACTCATCATCATCTGATTACTGTAAACTTCAGGCATTGTTTATTTTTGTGTTTTAATGTCTTGCATCTGCACACACTGACAAAAACATATTTTGACTTGTTAAAGCAGGGAGATTATTGGAAAAAAAAAAAGGCTCCAAATTTAACACTTAATTACTTACTTTATTAGTCTGAAAATGTGACCTCAGTGAGGACAAAATGGAAAAGCTACAGGGTGCAAGTAGATTGTTATGGACACCTCACAAATACATAGAAGGGTTCTCCCCATACACCACTGCTTGCTTCAAATAGAGGAAAGAACAAAGAGTGACAAATATATACAGTGGGACGGCTGTGTTGGAGGAAATTACCTCCCAGAACCACTGGCACGTTGCCAGCATGAAGACATTCATCTGTTTTTTACAGACTGACTCACAGGCAAAACGAAGAAGAGGGAGGGGGCGAGAGAGAGCCAACGAGACGCGAGAGAGTGTGAGCTGATTACAGGCTGTGAACAAGAGTGAGTGGGAATAGGAGAGAGTCAGAGGAGCCACAACATCTGAAAGTTTTAAAGCCGTGATCGCGATAGGTGATGCAAAACAAGACTGGGGGTTCCTCCAACATGTGGAAGCAAAACAAATTCCACATCACGGACTGCTTCAGACAGAGACAGATTTAGGTTCTGCTGCTGACGGAAGACATTCTTTGTCACGTTCTTGTGGGGAGGATGGAAATATAAAATGAGCTAGGAGATACCATGTACTTAGAGCAGTGATATGTTTGAAATGTAGTGGGTGTTAAGCTGCACAAAATGTTGATTTACTGTTTATCAAAGTTTAGATGTAGTGGTGTGGAAAAATACTTAGATTTTAATGCTGAAACATCAAAGAGCAACTTGCAAGAACGACGTTACCTTGAGGAGCAGGTAAGTCCCTCTTTCAAAATCATGTTAATTGACTTTAATCAAGTTTGATAGTGTGTAATTCACTCCGCATGTTAGGTGTATGTCTTTGTAGATACGTACACAAACACGTATTGCAACCGTTTCATACTATTTACAGAATGCTGTCAAAATTTTAACTATATGAATTATGGAGATGTTACACAAGATTGTTTAAGCACGAAAACATCAATCATTATTCCCCAGTTTTTCCAAGCACAGTAAATTTCTGCTAAAATATAAAAAAGTCACATAGTAAAGCACCTCTTCATTGGTTAGAAAAAAAGGTACTTTTATTACAACAAATTCCAATAAACAGTTACCATGGTGTCACTGTTCACTTAACAGTTGTGCTGTTCTTTTAAGGAGTTCCAGAAAGTGACAAGAAAGTGAGGACCTCTGCTACAGTCTCACTGTGGAAATACTAACTGTTGGGATTACAGCCAGCTTTGGGATTAATAGTAATGGACCTGTTTTCAGTGGATTGCCTACTGATTGTTTTTTAGTTTTGTTTTTTGTTTGGTTTGCA
Organism: Ctenopoma multispine; assembly: GCA_034779795.1. Taxonomy (NCBI): domain Eukaryota; kingdom Metazoa; phylum Chordata; class Actinopteri; order Anabantiformes; family Anabantidae; genus Ctenopoma; species Ctenopoma multispine. The sequence continues at coordinate 14,124,391 of JAUYWH010000020.1, read as the reverse complement.
CATTGCGCAAAGGGATGAAGCACCCTACTCACTGTTCCTGAGCTGTTCACCCCAACCCTCTGCCCTTGCCCGTGGGACCCAGTGACCATGCTGACCGAGTGTCCAACACCAGAAAGATCAGAGCACCGACCCACACTGAGGCCTGCTGTAATCTCTGCAGCACCATGTCACAGGCAGGCGCGGCTCCACTTGACACTAACAGCTCATGGTCAAAAGATGAGTCTGGTGTTCAGCTGAAATGGCCTGCTCTGTTAATCGTCATGGTCATCATCCCAACTATCGGGGGGAACATCCTGGTCATTCTTGCAGTTTCTCTTGAGAAAAAGCTGCAAAATGCCACTAACTATTTTCTCATGTCTCTTGCTATGGCTGATCTACTGGTGGGACTCCTAGTGATGCCCATAGCCCTCGTCACTGTTCTCTACAGTAAGTTTGACATGGGAATTGACACTCTGCTATATCTTTGATTGTTGATAGTTAGAACATTTAACAATGTTTTAGAATGAGTGTAGAACCCAGCATGTCTGTGGGACATGGACACAACCAACTGCAGATGTTTTACAACCCCCCCCCCCCCCCTTTCTTTATCCTTAATAGCCTTATTAATCTACCAAGAAAAACAAGTCAGCATACTTAGAGGAAGCAATGAATGATAAAATAGTTAGTGAGCAACACTAGATACAATCGCTACTGTCCGTAAACAAATTATTGTAGATGAAACATAACAGATAGTGGACAATAAACATGGTACTTCCTGTGGCAGTGCTATGGTAGCAATTGTGCTGCTTGGACCCAGTTACTGGTCTGAGGGTCATTGCCTAAGGAAAAAAACAAGCATATAATAATCGATTTGTTTTAATTCCAGTGACAGTTCAGTGTAAACAGAGCTATAGTCAAGAAGTTATTACCCCAATATTAAAATTTTAGAATTTAGAGCCAGATCATCTACATCAACAAGTTTCACTTAAGAGCGGGGGTATAGCATTAACAGGGCGGTTTGTAGCTTTTCTAAAAATCTAATTTTACTTGAGAACTGGATGTTTTACACTAAAATCCTGTATAAGTCAAAATGACATATGCTGCCTATTTTAAAAGAGAAACTACACAATCTCCTTTAACATCCATGCTCGTAAAAGATATGTTTTCTCTATATGCTCCACATGTCCAAGGGCTGGTGTAGGATAGGACGACAGCTGGCAAGCCATTGTGTTTACATTCACATATACTGATTGTATTTTAGAACTAAACTGTTTAGTATAATTACTCTTGATAAAAGTACTAGTTCTAACTTTCACGTAGGCTCATCTGAAATGGCAGTGCTAAAAACAGTACAAACAGTCAGACTATCAGGGTGAGGATAAGTTTCTCATAAGAAGCAAAAAGCACAGTACGTTATACTGTATCTATACTTACCAGCAAACCATCAATGCTCTAAGTCAATAAACAGAAAACTACATTAAGCTGGAAGAGATATGGGTTTAGGTAAAAGATATAGGTAAGTGCAAGTTCAAAACAATATAGGTTGTCAAATACATAAAAAACACAAATGCCATACATTTTAAAAAGAGCTATGATATAGACTCAAAGACTTCTAAAAACTTCCAACTAAATTGCAAATGGATGAGAAGGGAAGGATGGCATAACAAGACAATTATGCAAAGAAACATTTCTAACAATAGTCTATTACAATGGTAATATATGACAGAACAGAAGCCAGAACAATTACTTGCCAATTTTACGGATAGAACTGAAAATAAACAATACTGTTGAGCACAGGCTGTGGCATATAAAGAGCTTTTAGCTCCATAAACAGGCAGGGAACCCTCCTTTTTCCCGTAAAGTCATTCCTCACTGAGATAAACAAACACCAATCTTTTGCATGACTGCTACTTCTATTCGCTTGCAATTGCAGTGCACCTCCCATAGCTCGTAGTGAGCAAAATAAAAGGGTTTTGGAATAAAAACAGACTTTGACACATGTGCATTACAGTTATTACTAATTGCAGAGACATTACCTCAAATAGGTGATGTACAAATTATCTATAAAAAAAAAAAAAAATTAAAACGATAAAAAACTAAGAAGTGCAACATAAGATGCAAATGTCTTGCAGGATTAATTCCCTTCTCATATTCTCTTTAGACTCTGACTGGCCTCTTCCAGAGTTCCTGTGCCCCATTTGGCTCTTCCTTGACGTGCTGTTTTCTACTGCATCCATCATGCACCTATGTGCCATTTCACTGGATCGCTACGTTGCCATCAAGAAACCAATCCAACACAGCCAGTACAAATCCAGAGCTAAAGCAATGGTGAAAATTGCACTAGTATGGCTCATATCCATTGGTAAGTGTATGAATTTATAGTTTCTGTTTCTTTAATAACACAGGCAGTCTGATGGGAAAGCAATGGGGTAGAAAAAGTCTGGGACAGTACTATCACACTTAAGTTGTCACAGTACTCTTACAGATGTCACTTGAGTTTACTTAAGGCCAATATACTGTAGCTTCCTAATCCAAAGCAAGTGTAATATTGCAAAATAGACCACATAATGAAACAGGTCACTAGGTGAAAAGGTATTACATCTTGTCATGATCTGCTAATCATTTCAGCTTTTTGTAAGAAATTAAAGGGGGTACAAATGTGGCCTATTTTTTTTGAGGCACTACTACTTAGTGCTTAGTACACTCAGTACTCAGACCACTAAAAGCAGAGTCTGTTCACTGCCTGGTTTGATTTAATTGGAGCTTTATTTCATGAGTAAAACCAGAGGATAAGATGGAATGAAGGAAGCACCGCTGAACGTAAGATTTTATTTTACCCTGGTTGCTCAATTTAGGAGAAGTTTAAAAGTTTATTTTAAAAACAAAAACAGGATATTCTGCAATCAGAACTTGCCTTGTTATTGCTGTCAGTATCCTTTAATTAAACAATTGTTTCCCCACCTAATTTCTATAACTTCACAACACCATTTCAAAATGGTCCAGATGCAGAGTAAAATGCAAACAGAATGCCATTGTCTTGCAGATTATTCATATATTATATAATTAAATTATATAATAAAAAAAATTACAATCAAATGTTGAAATGGAGATTGGTAGAGTTCTAACATCTATTGACACTCAGAATCAATTTCTCTGCTGCTCGACTGTTGGACAAATGTCTATTCAGAGTTGCGAACCTTGTGCCATCCTTGGTTCTCAAGGACTCTGCCTGTCAGGGATGTTCTTTTATGCCCAATTAACCTTATTAGTTGTGAGATGTTCTACTAGGTGCTTCTGTAGTATTTTTAGTCAAATACATGTACTACTGTAGATGATGCTGAAAACATCAAAAGCAAAATCATTCAACTGTTATATGCTTATCAGCAGTTTAACCCGGCTTATTTTAAAAACTGCTAAAATTGTCACTTGCCACTTTCCCCCCAGGTATAGCAATCCCGATTCCAATTAAGGGGCTTAAAAACTACCATCTTCCCAACAACATCACCTTCAACAGTAACCACACATGCCTGCTGAAGACAGACACCTTTCGAGAGTTTATCATGTTTGGCTCCTTGGCAGCATTCTTCATCCCTTTGACCATCATGATGGTCATCTACCTGCTCACTGTCCAGGTTCTACGGAAAAAGGTTTATTTGCTTAGGTCAAAAGTGACTCAGCGCTTCAGCTACCCAACAGTCTCTACAGTTTTTCAAAGCGAACAGGTTGTGAGCTCACCTCTAGCTGAGCAACTGAACATGCTGGACAACACAGTTCCAAGTATGCAAGAAAAAACAATCACAGGCACAACAAACTCCCCTACACGAGATCAAATGACCTTTCGGAGAATGTCAACAATGGGCAAGAAGTCAATGCAGACTCTGAGCAACGAGCAGCGCGCCTCAAAGGTGCTTGGTATCGTCTTCCTTTTGTTTGTAGTCATGTGGTGCCCATTCTTTATTACTAATATCACCTCTGTGCTATGCACCAGCTGTGATGTTAATGTAATCGCTCGTCTCATGGAGATCTTTGTTTGGGTAGGCTATGTATCATCTGGTATCAACCCATTGGTCTACACGCTTTTTAACAAAACCTTCAGGCAGGCATTCACACGTTACATCACCTGTAATTACAAAAACTGTGCCAGTCATGAACCAGCAAGGCACCCATGGGCCACAAATGCAGATCGGACCTTTACACGGATTTCACTCAGGTCTTCCATGGCAGAAAACTCTAAACTGTTTATGAAGCGTGGAATGAAAAATGGTATTGGATCAGTGGGCTACCAAAGTCCAATAAGGTGCCGGCAAGCACCTGTACAGTCATCCACTGGTGTTATGCTAAACGTAATGCTTCTAACTGAAAATGAAGATGTCAAACAGGAGGAACATGTTACCTGTGTATAGAGCTACTATATGCTGCAGCACTTGAAGTGGATCTGAACTTCTTTAAAGACTAAATTCAAAATGCATGAACATAACCTGCTGTTGCTGTCGATTTGACCAACAAATCATTTATTGCCAGGACGTGATGCTGCTGATTATTTTTAAACAAGTGAAAAACAAGGCAATATTTTCATGAATTTTCAGAACCTTACAAAATGCTCATTCACAAGCCAAACTCATTCTGTTAATATGTTAATGTATATGGTCAAATTATTACTCAATGGGCCTTTAAAACAGCCCTGTTAATGTGAATTCTTGCAGACAGCACGACAGACATGCACTAACTGGCCACTATTCAGGTACAACGGTACAGGCAGCCATGAATACTCCATTCTTACTGTTTGAGGGGGCCAAAATTATAACCTTAAAGTAGAATTTATGGCAAAGCTGCTGTATTGGATTGTATTTGATTGTAATATGTCGACTGAAGTATACCTAATAAAGTGGGCAGTAAGTGTATCTACAAATAGCATTTTAAAGTTTGAGAGTTAGAGTTTTTAAGTTAACCTAAACATAATTTGTAACAGGTGAACAAAAAAAGAAAACAGTATGATATCCTATGTTAAAGGTCAAAAGTCGGCAAGCCACCACACAAAGATGGAGAATAAAGTATTATCACAACCTGGAAACTGGCTGTGAATGCAGCACACTATATATTCTTATACTGATCATTTCATCTTGGACTACGCCGTAAACCATCTCAGACCACATGCTTATATTTTGTTAAGACAACCACAACTACCTTTCAAATCTCTTCCGCAACAGATATTTAAAATGCATTGCACTCTTCAAATGTATCTGCTGGACTTTCAGGAAGTGCTCTTGTATGTGTACTGCAGTCTGATCTTTTGACATGTTAAAAGGTTTCTGAATAAAATACTGTATACATGAAAGACAAAACCCAGAATAAATGGAAAAGTAATGTGTTCAATAAAATATTCTTTGTTGCTGAACAAAAAGAAAGTGGAACCACCTCTGAATACTGTTCCTTTACAGCTGACGTGTACACTTACAAGTGACACCAGAAGAGGCTATGAAAAAAATAAAGAAATACTACTGCAACAAACCCATGGGCCTATTAAGTTGAATAGGCAAGCTAATAGAACCTTATGTCTAAAAATTCAGCAGCAAATTCTTTAGTCCCTTAACTTGGTTAACAAAACTGTGTTTGGTTAATGGTGCAAAAAATGAGATTTGGATAGCTAGACTGCAAGTATAGACAAACAGGAAGACGTTGATTTAGCACAAAAATGATTATGAGTAATTATAACATGTATGCTTTGCACACTTTTGTGCAAGTGTACATGTTAGGAGAGCGAAGACTATTAACCTTGAGCCACCACAGTGGGACGGTGGAGAAGAGGAGGCCAACTGAATTGTTCTGGATCAGAAGTCTTTCTAAACACAGAAGATTTACACAGAGTTTATCTAGCGGCCAATTGATCACACAGAATATCACATAGCCTTTTTTGGGCTTAAAAATGTACACCAAGATATTTGCGCACTGGCTAGGTTCCCTGTTTAACACTGCTCTCATCTCTGATTGCTAAATCCCTATAAACAGTCAGGGAAGAAAATGTGTGAGTGACAATAGCAAGAACGTCCAGCTTTCTATGACAGAAGGAAAATCTTCATTCAATAGGGATATTAATGCAAGTTCTAGACTACAGTGAATTTTAATTGTGCTAGCACAGCAAAAAAAAGGTGTTAATGTCCAATAAAAATGTTTCTAAAGTACAAAACTGAAGGTTAGGGTGATCCAGAACAACCAAAGGAAGACGAAGAAGAAAAAGAAAAAGCTGCAGTTTTAAAATAACAAAAACAGATTGAGATTCCCGATGTTGTACATAAGTACACACCATTGCCATTTACTTTAAATTAAATAATCTTGCTAATATTTTTACTGGTTCTTGTTTAATAATTATTTTATCTTCGACTTAGTATAGTTTGACATTTTTTTCAATACCAGTAACAGTACTGCGGCTGCAGCAACTAAACTTTATACTAAATCTGTGATATTTTTTGACAAATCAAACATCTGAAAAACGAAAGAAGCAGTGAATTCTGAAAAATGAACTACAGATGTGTTTAAACGCTTGGGGGCACTTTCTACCACAGACTGAAAACAATTGTTATGTGGCATATAGGTAGATATGAGTTGCTGTGAAATGGAAGCACATTGGTGACATGTGAACAAATGACAAAAAAGAAACAGTTACATTATAAACAAAGCAGATTCATTCATTTGGCAAACAAATTAAAGTTATGAGTTACACAACTGAACAAATTTTATACCTAATATAGGAATGTGAGTGTGGTGCAAGGATCAAAAACCATTCTTGTATTATGTTGTGAAGTGGTCAGACAATAACCCAGCATAGAAAAAAAACTATTCTCACTCTGACCATTTTTTCTATGATAAAAAAAAAATTGTCACTAGACAATGTCACAGTATTGGAAAAATTATCTAATTTTTAGACAACTACAATAAAGATTGGATTGGACAGTTTTTGTCCCTTAAAAAATTAAATCACTATTTTACTTTTTTTTTGTATCTACTCTGGGTATCTCCTTATAATACTTAAATTTGTTTTATGATCTGAATAATTTAAGGGTGATAAATATGCAAACAAACAAAAAAAAAAAATCAGGAAAGGGGGCACCATATATTTTAGTATCGTATCAATGGGACACCTCTCTCCTTGAGGACTATACAGCTGCAATTAACATGCAATTTCCATCTGAGATTAATCAAGATGCACCCATTGTTAGTGTGGGGACAGAAATAATGTGACTTTTCAGGCAGAAAAGATCTCTGCTGCAACAAAAAAACACTACATACAGTTTTCATAGCTCAGGCAAGCCAGTCTGGATCTTACCTGAACAAGATGAAACCAATTGATTCAACAGCAGCCCTTCTGACATCGTCATTCACATCACTCACCTGAATTAAAAAAAGCAAAGCAGTCAAATAACCAAAGATTTTAATAAGACTCGTCAGATCTTGCAGCTTATTAATGGCTCATAGTGTGTGGAACCTGCCCCACTAACAGCTGTCTAATAGCTTAAGCTCGTATAAGGTGCCATCTACAGGACAACATGTTGAATTGGTCATACATCTAAAGTATGATGTGTTTGTAGCCAGTCAAAGCACCCTTAATGTAAAACAGCATGTGAATCTTTAAATTGTGGTGTCTATGTTTTACAATGCAGCTTTGCAAGGCCTCTGTCTCTAAATGTTAAATGTGTTTAATTATTTTAGTGTAATTCAATGTTTTATTTTAATCAGAAACTTCTATAGAGAAACTTTAAACAAATATAATTCACAGCATTAAACTAAGTAATATGAATTCTAGCTACAGTTTTGCAGCTCTGGCCTTTGGTATCTACTTCACTGCCAACATAATGAACTTGTCTTACTCCAAATTAAATACTGTGTGGGAAAAAAAAACTCACAGCGACATGTAGCAGGCGTCGAATGGCCTTGTTGTTCCCAGAGCCGCAGTAGGCCATTCCCACAGTGTACATACCAGAGCGCCTCAGGATGGGGTCCTATCAGACAGTGAAAGGAAGCAGAGATTTTAGACTTTGTGTCTGGATGTACAACTAAGATCAACAGAGCTGTTTCCCACATCTAGCTTACATAGAAGGGTTCCTGGAACACAGTTCAGAAGAAGAGCTTTACATGTGACATGAAGCACACAGAAAGGGTCTATGAGTACACACTAAACATGGGAACCACATATTGCAGTTGCAAGAGTTATGAAGTGCAATTACCAAGACTGTTTTAATGCTCTCTCAACTACACTTTCATGTTGCATTAATCATGCTTTTGAATTCCATATTTACTGTTACTATAAGCCTAAAGGAGGGCGTCAGTCATTAAATCATTATCATTAAATTCCTATACAGAGACTAAAACCAACATGGACTGGCTCTATTCATAGCACCTGCCGAACTTGTTTCAGATTTAATTTAATTAATTAAAAACACATCAGTAAACACTTTTCTCCACTGGGTATTTCTACTTCACAAAAAAAGTGGGATCAGTGTATTTTCTAATAACAGGAAATACAGTACTCACTCTTCTCTCTACACGGGGGGAAGAGTCGAAGGTTGTGTCTGAGTACAAATACTGAATGTACTTAAAAATTCAACTTTATTTATTTATTTCAGTTTGAACTGAAATAAATAAATGAATAACCATAACCAGAAAAGATTAACACCAACACAAATACTACACAATTTACAGAATATAAATAGGTAATAAAAAAATAATAAAAATAAGTTAAAAAAAATAGGTAATTTACATTTTTCATGACACTGAGTGAATTTCAGCCTTACTTTGTCTCTGCAGAGGCTTTCAATGAGGGCATCCGCCTCCTCCATGCGCCCATACATGACCATGGCTATTCCCACTGCCAGACCACGCAAGATCTTCTCATGCTGCGTCTCCTGAGCGTAGCCTACCATGTCTTCAATGGCCTGGGCTGACTTGGAGCCCAGCATTACCAGACCCAGTGCCAGACCTGCAGCTTCACCTGGAAGGTCATGATATCATCAGCATCATTTTCTTCATTATTGAGTTAAGTCACAAGATGCTAAAAATAATAGGTCTAGCCTACACACCAGTGACGGCATCGTCTTGGTACAGGTTGGATTTCAGGAGGTCGTAGACATCCTGTCTGGCTGTGCCCAGCGCTGCCAAACCAAGGCCAAGAGCACCACCATGACGGACAATCTGTTGCAAACATCATGAGACAAAACAAAGGATTATAACATGTTCAACTGACAGTTACTTACACTATCACAGCAACAACCAATTGATGCATGGTATTTTCAGCAATCATTGGGTGAATATGTATAGGACAATAACCCAGTTCATATATCTGGGGGAAGAGAGATCTTACATCATTGCTGGCGTTCTTCAGCTGACTGAGCAAGTAGTCAATGATGTCCCCACCATGGTTGGCATGAATCAGTCCCAGAGCATACAGGCCACCTCCCTCCTGGTAGGCTGAGCCAGGGGAGGTGTCCTTCGGCAGGTAGGTAGCCATTAACTGGAGAGCCTCTTTCTCATGACCCTGAAAATCACAGCATGTCAATCTGGAATAATGTGTTGTTTAATGTGCATTATTATATCATCATAGTAACTTAAGTTTACCTTATGAATGACACCCAGACTTGCTGTAGCTGTGAACTTTGCCCAGTTGGTGGCTCTTGCAAGCCATTCCAAGTTTTCTCTACAAGGACAAACAAACATGGAGTAAGAAGGTTTCTCAACCTCTCTATGCAGTCGATGAAATACATGTTTACATGTTGGCTGCACAGTTACCTGAGGAACTGGTCACTTGTGGTTCCTGTGTGCATGAACGAGTTTGCTATTACTGTGGCTGTGTGACACACTGAATTTCGGACTGCATCCTGGAGTGACAGAGGATAAAAAATGCTGAGGACGACGGCATCACATCATATTCAGTGAATCTGCACAATCTGTAGTTCATCTAACTGTGTAAACATGCATTTATTCTCTAAGCCAAGTAAGTTGCAAATGCTAGCCAAAATTACCTTTGTGTTTTTGAGAATCATTAGATCTGTGTTGTTATTTCGAATTAGGAACTGCAGGTGTAGCTCAATAGCCATTTCCCCGCTAAGAATTTTGATCATCTTGGCATTCTGGTCTTTGGGCTCATCCTTCTGCAAAAAACACACAAAGTAACATGATGATCTCTCCACTAAATCAAAGTTGCTCTATAAAGACACAGAAAATTGGCCATACAAAGAACTTACAGTTTCTGCTGGTTTGCCAGCAGGAGAGCTGCCAGTCTTGTCATCTGTCTCCATAGCATCACTGTAACAAAAAACAAAAACAAAACAACTTCTGTCAGTGTCGAATCACCTCATCACAAATTACTAAGTCAGTTCTTCAAATAAGCCCAAATAGCATTTTGGTTAGTATCCTAGTTCATTTAGGTTTATTACACGTTATGAACACGTAGCACACCAAAGAACAAAGTTTATGGGTTTTAACCATGCTTGGACTGTACTTACCTTTTGTGTGTAAACATTTATTGTCACCACTATTGCTGCTAATTATGGTCAATAATATGGGACATCACATAGGTTTGAAGATTAAGAAATGTCAAATAACATTTTGTAAAAGCAAAGCTACACAAATCAATATCTTCAGAGACAGAAATACCCTAAGCCCTCGTAAACATGAACCAAGAAACAGTGCTTCAGTTTAGTGTGTCCTTGTTATATTCCCCTGCCCACCTGTCTTTGTCGGACGTGGGCACAGTTCCTGTATTTGTAGAGCCAGGGACTGCAGGAATAGGTGTTCCGACTGTTCTGAGGTTCTGGATGACAGAAGAGAGGAACTGCTGGCTGGCACTCTCATACAAATCAAAGCAGATCTGATAGGCCATCAGGAGGTTGTCCTCCTTCACAAGCTTCTCTAAAATGTCGCTCACAGCTTGGGGGTCATCCAGAAATATCAGACACTAGAGAGATGAGAAGGAAACAAACATTCACAAGTGAAGTTTTGACAGTTTTGTCAAAATCTATTTTTTTGAAATTAGATCAATAAACATAGCTGTACCTAAAGTTAGATATTTATGTATAATTCATGGGAGGAACAGTCAATATGACTCTGGCATAATATAGCTTTAAAATTATATGGCTTTCAAGCTGTATGTTGAGTATAAAGGTGGTGATCTCATATAAATTATCTTAAAGTAGCATCTATATGAGAATCATCCAAACTTACAGAAAACTGTAAGAAGTGAAAGAGTTAATATGTAAAACAATTTGTAAAACTATATTAAAACTCTCAGAAATCCAATGACCAGTTGAAAATGCACCAAACATCAAGACAGTTAAAACTATTCCCCTAACTTATTACTAACTATGTATGCAAACAGTTTTCAAGTATTTGATGCTTACCTGACAGACATTGATAAAATCAGGCTTTTCCAAGTTCATGTAGAGCTTAACCAGCACCCGCAACACCTCATTACGGAATTTCTTGTTCTGCATCAGTGACATGCAGACTTTCAGGCTGTAGGCAAGGAGTCCACTCACATCATTCTGCATGAGAGGATAAAAAAAAAAAATGACCAACATGTTCAATGGGACACAAGGAACAACTCTGCAACGTTAACAGCAGTAATCAACAGGCCCAGACGTCAATAGAGATGTGTAATGACTCAAAATAGTCATTCACAACAGAAATCCTAAAAATATTGTGTCTGTTAATATTAGTGACTTTGGTAAAGGTAAGTTCACATTTCATCATCGGTTTATGCAGAAAACCAGACAGTGCCAACACTTTTTGTTGCATCTGTATATAGGGTCTAATCAATAACCATAAGTGCATGCAGTTATTACCAAACATTAAATCAAATGCTTGTACCACTTATATAGTGTTATATTAGACAATGTCACCTAGACTAACTCTAGGCAATTTATTGTACATGAAAAAGGTGCTTCTCCTAAGCTCTTTCAATGTTTTAGGCTATTACCCTGCAATGTATGATACGCTCCTGCAAAACACTTTAAGATATTGAGTCCAGTAATAAAGTTAGTAGTAGATATTGCAAACTAATGTCAAGTCAACTGTGATTAAGAATTAGCTGCTGACCGATTCTAAGATGGTCTTCTCAAACATGTCAAGGCGCCTGGTCTCTAGGGCGATGCCGATGGCCTGCTTGTACTTGTGATCATCCAGGCAACGCAGAAACATCTTGTTGACAATGCCCTCAAGGCGGGGGTCAATGCTTTTCTTCTCCTCGTCCTCTGGCAGCTCGGCATTCTCTACCCGAAGCTTGGTGTAGTGGTCGATGCACTTGGCTATCACACAGTTGCACAATAAAAACAAAAAAAAAGGGAATCAGGTTTCCAGTTGTATCCTAACATTAGAAATGCCAATGATGACTAAGTATGCAAGTGAAGTGTTTTTGTTTGACCACTCACCAATGATGGTCTCCACATATTCTGAGTCGTCTGTGACATTGAAGAGATCTCCGGCTCCTAGAGCGTAGTTCAGAGATTCCTCAAAGGCTCCAAGGTGGTAGAAAACCTTAGAGGCCACCAGGGCAGCAAATTCTCTGCTTCGAAATGTCTCATCCTCATACAAGACCTCACTGTTAGTAGACAACAAATAGGTATACAAGACTAAAAAACTGCATGAGCAAGACATTTTTTTATTATAGTATAGAATACATAGTTTCATACCTACATATTTTTTGTCTGAGCCACAGTGTAGTTTGAGATAGAAAGCAGTAAACTATGACGCTAGGTAGGATGGAGATATCTGCAAGGATATTTAGCACTCTGCCAATGATACGGGGTGGAGTATAGTGCTGCGTTGATAAAATAGATTCTCTGATTCTGAATCGATTCTCATAATTCCTAAAGATCGATTCGTACGTCCAAAGTTTGATTTTACCCTTTAACATGTCTTCCCTTTTTACCGCTAAAATAGTAAAAAAGTACAGACACGCATTTTCATGTTTAGGTGTTAAAGGTTTAATACATTTAACCCCGGTTAACTTTGACACCACCCACGGTTCACCCATGTGCGCTAGGTGTGAAGATATTAAAACAACTGCGTCGGACACTAGAGGTAACGTTAGACTAGCGCCTGCTTTGAAATCGCCCAAATTGATTGATAATAGATTCTAAATCTTGAGAATCGGAATTGAATCAATTCTTGAAATATGAACCAATACCCAGCACTAGTGGAGTACTTAATGCATATTTTGTCTGCATCCATTGAAGTGCTTACTGTCTTTAAATGTGTCATTGCTTATAAGGCAGGTTACTTAAGTACGCACTTTGTATACTTTGAGAATGTATACATTCTTATGTCACCTATACTTGTGAAACTCATCAATAATACTTACATTTTATCTACTGATCCTGAAATCTCAGCCCAGAAGTCATTTACAATGGAGTCTAGCTTGTGCAGAGCAAACTCCTGCAAATAAAAGAAAGACACCGTATTCAAATCACAAACATACAGTATAACATATTGGGTTTACTTGTGTTTCAATTAAAATTGTGCCAATAAATAGCATTAGGCTTAATTTACTCAAAATCTTTCACTGTCTGTGCCAGTTAAAAATACAAGATTAAATGTGATGTTAGCTGGTAGGAAGCTTCAACTTCATCCACCATTATTCATTCTTACAGTAATAGAAAAAATGTATCACATGTCAAATCTGCTGAAAATATGAAGCCTACATTGCATTCCTAAAACCCAGAGACACACAATGGTAATACATTCTTCAATACAGGTCCTTTATACCTGCCCTAATAATTTATGTACATGAACCTTTGGATAAACCGAACATCATAAACAAATCTAACCTCCAGAAGCCAAACTCACTTATTATTAAACAATTACTGAGGCAGTGTCCCACAACCTGTGTGTTTTTATCAGGTAGTCTGATATATTATATAATCTGTGCACTAAATTATCTCTGCATTTTGTTTCCCCATATTCTGGCACCAACTTCACCACTCTGCAATTAGTTCTTACCTTGAGCTGTGGCTCATCCTCATCAAGGAGTGATATAATTCCAGCTAAAAAAAAAAAAAAAAAAGGACAAGTAGTACTCTTTCCCATTTCTTTTTAATTTAAAATGAGTGAATCCCTCTGAATCAATAATAGATTAATTGACTGTGTCAACTCTAGCCAACAGGATGTAGCAGGTTTTTTTGCCAAGACAAACAACCACAACAAATGGGGAAATATATAAATACTAGAAAAAATATTTAAATTATACACCTGCAGATTATAACCAAATACAAAACTGTTATGAAAGTTTTGATGTTAAAATATAACATAGAAAGCAGAGCCTTGGAACCGTTAACTAATCAGATCTGAGCTTGTTTTGTAACACTTCTGACACTTGGATGCATTAAAAGAGAGTATGAAGCTCGTATTTATTAGGGAATTTTACCAATATAAAGAACAGTTGATGTATTTTATGAAAATGGGATTGAGTGTCGTCTTCACCGTATTCGTGAGCACTGAAAACTGTTAGCATCAACATTACTTTAAACTAGCGTTACTATGAATACCTAAATTTTAATGATATTATACTGAGCAAAACTGTCGCCTTTTCCCAACATGAAAACGCTGCAAAATACCCGTCCCCTCTAAAGAGATAACTTGTGGTTTTATTTTCTATCACTGTTTAACGGCTGAATGATAACTGCTACGTTAGCTATGTGACTCAGCTAAATCAATGGCAGCTAGCTAGACCAATGACTAGCAAAATACCATCATTTTCCAGGACTTACCGGCAGATGTTATCATGATTGGCTCTTTTTTTCCCTCCTCAGCCCTACGGTCCTATTTCAACGGTGAAATTCCGTGTGAATTTTTTCGGTTGAGATAAAGAAAATTAAATATTTTTTGTGTCTGAAAATACTGTAGAACCAAACACAGCCGCTGCTGATTTCGTTTAGTCAATCACAATACCGCAAGGCCCCTCTAAAGGACCTCCTGTGTAGCTGGTCTCAATTACGCCTGATTACAAATATATTAAAGTATATTATGTACTGTCTTTGTCTACTGCACAAATTGCTATTACCATAATGGTGTGAACTATTGTAAAATAAGCTCTTATTTTCTTTTAAATAATTTAGCAAATTATTTAGTTTATGTGTATATAAGTGAGAGTATCCGATTTATGTACTGGCCACTGCTAGGCGTTCTTTGACCTGTTCTTACACATATCCGTGCCACTCAACAATTCTTTATATTTAGCGTTTGTGTTCTGCTGTTCATATTATGGGATTTGATTTTGAAGTAGTGTTGGAACATTATCAGCATAAAGCGGTTGTATTCAACATTGTTTACCGCTTCTTATCTTCTGACAGGTTAAAAAATGTCGACTTCTGGTGGACAAATGTAGCACGTGTTGCTGGACATTAAGGTTTTTTCTTTAACCAGCTGCCCTCTGAATCTCCCAGTTTTTATTTACGTAGTGTCGTCATTTTAAACAGAGCCGCACATACACATTTTTAAATGCATTTTATTTGACAGGTTTGTAGCCTACAGTACATTAAGTCCTAAAAGGTAGAAGCAGACTGCTCAATTTCTACTGTAGTTAATGCAGTTGTCAATAGAATGCATCTAAGGCACAAAATCCCACCAAATGTGAGTGAAAGAAGACAAGCAATTTCACATTGCTCGTCCATGACCAAATAAAGAAAAAAAAAAAGGACACCTTATGAATCCCCAATTACTCCTAATTCCTTATGCCATGTGTACAGTTCTTCCACACCAGGATGCTACCTGACTGCAGGATCCTGATATTTTGGCCGCAGTGTGAGCGTGAACCATTTATCATACGAGTTTGTATTGTGCTCTAGCGTTATAGAAAGCCAAATAAATGTTTGATGAAATTAGCAAAAACCAGTTGACAAACATTAAACCTGGAGTTCTCTTCCTGAAGATGTCTACCTGTGGTGTTGAATAATGTGAGATGCTTGTATAATCAACTGATGATCAGTTCCATACATACATAAATCCCTTTGTGACTAATTATTGTACATTAAAGACAACGTATAAATGAACGAGATGGAGACCGATTCGGCTCAGCTGTGGGAATATTGAGCACCATTAGCAAACACTGTAACTCGTCGTAAGGCTTTGTAGCACCACGAAGCACTTGTCCTGGTACAAAAAGGGTTGTTCACAGTGATAGGGTTGCAGTCACTGGTCATGTGTTAACACTTCAGCTGTCCCCTGCAGCTGGTTCCCCGTTCACATGACATACAGCAGATAAGGAATTGGTTTTCAAAGGAATGTTTTCTTCAACACTTCCATTGTCATCTGAAAAACAATTAAAACACACTTTGAGTAGAACTGAGCATAAAGAGATTCAATACAGTCTTTGCAGCATAGTGTCAGTGACTGCTAAATGAGCAGTTTAATATTAAATACTGTAATACTTGTCTAGAGGATGCTGATTATCAATTACATGTTATTTTGTTGTTTTCCAATTTACGTTTTTTGCACCAATTTTCTTCCAGTCTGTTTCAACGTCAGTGATTTCTTGCGTTTCTTGAAGTAAATGTTTGTCAGTTTTACAGTATCCTGTAACCTGTATCCATGCCTTTTGGCCATACAGTCTGGGTTCTAGTTCCAGTAGATCCCAAAACAGTAGTAAGTGGATGTACAGAATAAACAAAAGAAAACTGTGGTTGAAAGAAAATAATTCAGAGAGAATGGAAATGCCTACATCCAGCTCATTAAAACGTAATTCAGTTACCTCTTTGTCTGCAGGCTGAAGAGTTGTTCTCCTGGTCTCTGGTTCCTCTTCTCTGAGGCCAGAACACACATTGAAGTGGACAAAAGAGTGGGTTCCCCGCATCCCTGGTATTTTCTGAAAGACAATAATAAGCTCTTAACAGTCTGGCAGCTTATCTAAGGGTCTTAGCCTTTGTAGCCTTATCTGCAAAGAAAGATGTGTGCAGAAATGCGTGGTCTTATGAATGTCGTGGATTGAGCTGCATAATGAGTGCACAACACAAATCACCACAGTGTTTGACAAACATTCCTGCAGAAAACTGTGACAGTACTCACAGGTCTTACATACAAGTATTTTATATCCCATAATACCTCTACCTCTATAACTTAACTCTATTTTGGCTGTCAAATATTTGACACATTTGACAAAAACCTGTAGTGGTGACGTGCGCTTGAGCAAAAACTAGGTGGGTTATGGCATTTGACATTACACTAGACTAACTGCAGGAACAAATGAGTTTTGTTCTGAATTATTACTTGCAAAACAGAACATATACAATTGCATGTTATTACACCTGCTGTTTGAGATGAGCATATGACTTCACAGGATTTTTTCTTGATGCTGAGCATTTTGGACTCCGTATTCGGGATGAAACAGCCGACCCATATAGCCTCAGGTGGATGTTTGTGGAACACTGAGCGGATCTGACACTCCAGGAGCTGCACACAGCGAGGAGACTCGGCGTTTTCCTGTCTGGTGCGTATTAATCCGATCAAAGCTGGTCTGGCAATTGTGGAACATTTCGTACGCGCCTTTACGTCTTTCAGGATCTCTTTTAAGCTCACTTTGTTGGATTTTTTGCTGAGAAATGTTTGTCTGAATATGAAGATGATAACGTGAGAGTCTATCACTCGCTGCTGGCTGTAAATGTTTGATCCCCTCGTTGTTATTCTCTGAGCGTTTCCGTTTCGCGACGGCCGCGTCTCCTTCTCTGTGTCCTCTCCCGCTGTGCAGGCTCCCAGAACCAAATCCTTGGGCCTTGCCGTTAAAGCCATATCATTGCAATTGACTGTCTCTTTCTTGGAGGAAACGTGGTTTGTACTTGCGGAATCCCCGTGACTTCTTAAGGTACAGGAATTGGTCTGTCCCTTGGTGGTCGCATGGTCACTGATGTGAAACATGTCACGCATTAACTCCTGCAGTAATTCAGTGTCGTCCCCATCCACTTCTTTACTTTGACTGGCAGCGCTGACCAAAAAAATCCTCTCCTTACCTCCGATCAGAGTGATTATCTTCTGAAATTCTCTCTCCTCCTCAGCTATCGTGTCCTCCAAGGAGGTAGAGTCAGCCATCCTTGCGCAATCGCGGCTGCGCGGATCCCCTTTATCTACAACAAACGAACCATCAAGCCATTCAATACAACCTTCTCGACCGGTGAAGTGCAGAAAACTTCCTCGGTCAGTACACCACCAGAGAGGGTGGGAATAAAGACTCAGCGTCTATTGCTATTGGCTGATCCACTGAATGGGCGGGATCAAATGCAAGATAAAGTTAGAGTTTATTATTTAAGTTAATCTGTAATGAATAACTAAACACAAAACATTGACTTTAATATTCATTATTGTAAAATTTATTTTAATTTGATTAATTTCTCATAAATAATCCAACAGATCTTGGGTTGGGTAGTGGGTGATAAAATGTCAGGGTGCAGAGGTCACTTTCTTTATTCCCACTATTCGCATGGAGAAGAGTCCTTTCTCCCCACCAGTGCTGTAGATTCCTAGCTTCTCAAAGAAAAGAAAAAAGAAAGACATGACAATCATAAGTAGCAGTATCAACACAAGAGTTTCACCTGCTTTTTCAGTTGTTAAAATACCTGCTTGACGTCTTTGTAAGATAAAAAGAAAATGCCTTTTACCAGCAGTCTCTTGAGTTCCTGAGACTCTAATCCTTTAATCCACACATGCCTGTTCTTTAATTAAAAGGTGCTGTCAGTCTGAAATGCCACAGAGTTAATGCAATGAAATACCAATTAAAAATAGCTTCTGGATCTGTGTGGGATTGCCACAATGTTTACTTATGAGTAAATGATTAAAACAATAAAGTCTGTGGAAAATTAATACAGAAGTTTCAGCTTTTGACCTTTAGACTGGTTGAACATTGATTAGATGAGTTGTGTGTTTTTTGTTTGGCCTTTATTTAAACAATCTACATGCACTTGCTTCATCATGATACGTCAGTACAATCTTGGGGTAACTGCCTTTTTTGGTATTTGCTGTCTTTGTGTACTTGGTGTCTAACATCTTATATGCAAAATAAACATAAATATTCAGTTAAACTTTTTAAACAACAAGGTTTTTATAGTTGTCTGTATCAGAAATCCCTCCAAGCATTTTGCACCACAACAGCTGTCACTGAATCATATTTACTAAAGTTAATATTACTGATTGCCTTTCTCACATTTTAACAACATAAAGTACACAGTACATACTGTATGTCTATACCTGTGTGTTGATTTATTTACTGACCTCATTGTGCAGTGAAAGGAGGAGCTGGGCATCCAAAAGCTCACGTGGACCAGTGAGGGATACACGAAGACCTAAGCGAACTGAAAAAAAAAAATGACATTACATTGTAGTGATAATATGTAAAGGCAAAACTTGGCATTATTATCTTAGAATAACAATAACTAAAATAGTTGAAAAACAACAATTTCCACACTTTATATTCATAACCAGGGTATATAATGATTGCTGCAACCTTTAGAATAATTTAGGTTTTATCAAATATCAGATGTCACTATGCACGTTTCCATAACTGTTCAATAAATAAATGAATATTTTCAAAGTCAAGTCAGACTTCATCTTATTCACACAGCGACAAAATGTCTTGTAGGAAAAAATCTTTTAAATACAACAAAAGAAACCCAAGATAATTTCACTGGTTTTAGTGAAAATCTTCATTGTCCCGTGAATGGTCTAACTAAAAAGGTGTGGGCGACTCTCGTAAACAATGGTTGACTATACTTACCCTCCTTCTTTCTTCCTCCCTTCCGACCACGGCTGCTATTTTTAAGTTTCAGTCCCTTCATCTCAACGCACTTGTCTAACAACATGTCTCTTTTTATCAGATTGTTTTTTGAAAATTTCACACACAGTACGAAAATGTAAACAATCTAAATGCTGCTCAGGCTTTTTTCACCTGCTTTATAAGAAACAGAGAATACTTACTGTTCTCAAATGATATAGTTTAAAAAGTAAGACAAGCTGAAATTCTTTCTTTTGCTGCCATCTTTTGGTTGAACATTTTACCTGCGTGCTCTGTTAATACCACCAAACGTTCTATGCAACCTGCATAGACCAACGCTCACATTCAAAGAAGGGTGGCACATTTAGAAACTGAATAACATTTAGAAACTCTCTGCTTTTAGGAGAGACTGAACTCATTCAGTATATAATTAATAATGAACATGCTTGTTGGATAAAAGAAATGCCAATGCTACAGCTATACGTGGTTATATGTCTATTTCATACAGTTATAATAAGATATATAATTTTAAATTCTACTTTTAAATCTTGATTGTGTGTGCATGATCTCATTAGTCATCATCATATTTGTATTCAGGTGCTCTCAAACCTGGAAAAAAATTCTGTATACACATTCTCTTGTGACACTTGATTTCTAAAAAAAGAACTAAACATATTTAGTACTCATTAACCAGCAGCTCCAGATTGAAGGGTGTTTAGTACAAACAGAACACTGAGGAAGAGCAGTAAGCACCATGTGCAAGAGACAGTGCCCGCTCCAGTACACAGTACACATACACAAGTTTCACAAAGAGTGTGTGTGTTATGACCAGCAACACGATGGTAACCTGTTTGGTGCGCAGTATAGTGATAAATCAACTTCAGAACTAGTCTGAAAAAAGGCAAATGACTGAGTGAGACACAGACTCTCCTCCAGCCTATTACACTGACAAACATTAAACAACAGCAGGTAAAATGCAACAGTAGATAGATAGATAGATAGATAGATAGATAGATAGATAGATAGATAGATAGATAGATAGATAGATAGAT